>JAHFWI010000034.1:4800000-6000000 GCA_028554975.1 Himalopsyche kuldschensis | reverse complement strand
TCATTCTGCGTCAGATTTTCTTGTCGCAGGACTCTCCCTGCACGTGGAAAAATGCGCATTTTACAAGGATGAAAATTACAGATCATTTAATATGTTTTTAATTTATGAATGCTGCAGATAATTCCATCATAATTATCAATACCCAAGAAGACTAAAAGAAATAGTAATACCTAATTTCATATCCGTCATTTACCATAAAATAACCCATAATAGATATAACAAGGAAAGAAATTTCTTTACTTCGTTGTCATTTTTTATTTAATAACGTCGCCGTCGCCGAACGAAGTACGATACAAACAAGTCGTAAACAAATTGGAATCGTTTCACACTTTTCAACGTTTCACTCGTCTTGTAATTTTCCATGAGTTTTGTCGCTAACGACCCGGAATTCGCCTAACGACATCTTCAGGCATTTCAAGTGCACGAATGATCTTGATCTGATCGACTGAACTGACTGAAAAATCATAAACAGATTAAATATTGTCTTTGACTGAAATAATTCATTAAGAGAAAGACGTACATATTATTAATACATTTAAAAAGAACATCTCGTGAAAAAATTAAACTCCAATAGATTGCTCGGACATTTTTGAAGTAAAAAAATGCAATACCAAACTCCGCTCCAGATATTTCCCCTCCCTTTCATTTAATAAAATTTTAATGAAGCTTTCTAATTAATATATTTGATTAATAACTTCTTGAATTTATGATTAATGACGACAGAACGTTGAACCGCTTGCGAAATGTCTTGTATTATTTTCATAAAAAAAGAACTGAGACAAAATATTCCGAATGCTATGCGTAATTTCACAAGCACCGTACGCTGCTTATCATCAATATTCAAGAGAAATGGAGATTAACTACGTTCATTTGAATAAGAGGCGAAATTGTTTGACTTAATTGCGACTTTGTCGTATCATTAGCCTTTAAGTAAAAATCCTCGTCTTTTGTTTCAAATCCACCGATGCCGAAGAATAAACTTTGGTTCCATTTTATACATTGAAACGCTATCGATCTTAGACTATCTCGAATTTTGCTTTGTACATTAAATACTGGCTTATAAAATATCTACGTTAAATTCTGGTAACAGACATATAAATTATACCCAGATTAAAAATGACATTATCTTATATATAAAACCGAAACGGGGGATGTATGTCTGTAATTCCCTTTTGCATTGTTGTTGCAAGTTCAAACAAACGAATTGATTTCGCTCGCGAAAGTTTCGACGGTAAATTTGTTTCGTTATCAATGTGTGTGTAGAGACTCCAATTACTCGAGTATCGAGTAGTACATATATAAATACGAAACGGCGTATGTATGTCTGTGGGTCTGTAATTCCCTTTTGCATTGTTGGTCATTAAGTTGCCATAAAACGAATATGAAAGAAAATATGTTTGATTTTTTTATCGGCGAAGACATTTAGTCAATCAAATGTAATATATTAGTCTTTTACTGAACTTTTCCCGGTTTTTATTAATATCATAATGTTTTTATTTACGTGAAGGTATTATTTGACATTTCTTTGACAGCAAATTAGATTTTTTCCTTGAATTTGGACATTTTAATGGGCGAGAATGGGGCTGTCAATATATGAAAGGGGCTGTGAAATGTCAATGCCAGTCTGAAATGTTCATTTTAATTCCATGTTAATTGACCTAGACTTGAATTTTGAAAAAAGTTGTTTCAACTTGGCCCGTCTGAATTTACGCGCCGAGCTGAACATAACCCCAAACTGGTCCGAGCGAAGCCGGGTTCCAATACTAGTATAATATAAATAATACATCACTTCATCGATATGTATTTAATATAATAATTATATTTATTTATATGTCGTTCAAACGCTGGTTTAATGATAATGAATCTATAATTATTATACCGAACCAGTTTAATATGATATTTATACTACCGCATCTATCTAAATTTGAATCGTTTTATTAATGTGTTTTTAATATTTGTAATAAAATAGACTGTTCCACTGTTGAACTACGCGATCGCTATGGCAAAGCTCTTACCACAAGACCACATAAGTCGAAACGATTTGGGTTCATATATTTGTAAACATTCTCATTAGCAGTAAAACGAAGTAATCCTATTAAGCAAATTGGTATCATTACATTTTTATAACATCATGAACGAATTCCATTAGAAACCCTATGTACGTAAAACAGGAAAAGGTATTCGCAATTCATAACCTAGAGCGAACCGTACCTTTTAAAATAGGCAACGAAGGAATGGTTTAACTATGGCGGGCGATACGCGTAATATCGGGGACTTGAACTTAAATCCGCCGAGGTTACAGTGAATGCTTTTCTCATTATGTTCGGTGCGGCGTTTCACAGGTGCTAGGAATTGTTCAATACAAAACCTCGAGCTATCCGGCTTACCGTAAGCTACTACAGAATATTGCAAATTCGATACATACTCAAAGATTATTCCATTCAATTTTGAATATAAAATTTGATAACGTTGTTATTCCGCTGGCTGTGTTACGGTTTAGTTTGGCACGTGTTTCGCCCGTTCAAGAAAGGCTTTCAATCTAAAATTTAAAAACAAATCGACTAAGTCACCATCGAATGCAATACTTAATAATAAAATAATCGACACTTGCCTGACAGTGGGCAGTGTTACGTACAAAAATTGGCAGCAAATAGAATTTTACAGATACCAAATCATAAAAAAACACATTACATAATACTACTCCCGCATATGTACATTCTGATAAATATCATCACCGGTTTCACTCATCGCGAGCATTATCAACTGAGCTAGCGATAAGCGGAACTGGTGCTGATATTTATTAGAATATATTGGGAAGGAGTGCGTTAGAATGGGCTTTATTTATTTAAATACTGCCTTTAAAAGAGAAGAATCTTATCTCAGAAATTCGTCCGCAGGTATTTATCATGGTAGGCATACTTTTATATTAAAAATATATTATACATAAATAATGAAGTTCAGTAGTGTGTTCTCAACAATTAAATTTTATTTGAATATTATTAAAACACCTATATAATTTATTGATTGAGTAGGCATTTACTTGGTAGAACTCCATTATAATACGGTAAGAAAAATAGCAATGTATTTTAGTTGCTTACTATCAAATAGTTCTGACGAAGGCGTAAGGCGAAATAGCTATCAACAAATATATAAAATAATTTATGTAGAACGAAAATACATTGTTATTTTTCTTACCGTAGTTAACATATTAATAGATTGAACAAACTTTTGCCACTCTTATAATGATGGCTGTGTTATTTTTAAATAAATCGATGGCCTCACGTAAATCGTCGGTTTCCCTGTCTAGCAAAGGTATATAAGTTATCTCTAATACACGTTTTAAACATAGTTCTGACGAAGGCGTAAGCCGAAATAGCTATCAACAAATATATAAAATAATTTATGTAGAATTAAAATACATTGTTATTTTTCTTTCCGTATTACCTATATAATTCATGTATGACTATTCAAATGTCACTATTTTCTTCGGATACCGATCGATCAACTTTATTCAACAGGCAGTATTCGCTAGTGATACATGGCGGCTAAATATTTCGCAAAAGATATTCAAATAGTGTATGTATAGGCAGCTTTATTGGAATATAAAGAGTGTATTATGAAGCCAAAAAGTGCCGCTGAAATTGATATTGTCCCAATAGCTGTGGTGTATGGTATTTTGGAGGATCGAATTCACTTAAAAATGATATCAAGTAAACGTATCCATTCAGAATCAGTAATGTAAACATCTGTGGCGGTTGTCTCTCATTTCTATCTATTTCAGCTCGAAATCAGAGGTTTCAAAAGCCTGCATATTGCACACGTAATATAAATATATAATCGTATTTACTCGACAGCGAGGTTGTGTTAATCACAATTCCACATGTACATATGTTTGATAATGAATACAATCCATCTGTGGGAATTGTATTGGTTATTATTCATATCAGAAATTTTAATTTTTGTATACTATCTGTTGTCAAAGCATAATGACAATGATCAATATCGAATTTAAATGTTAGATCTTGGATATGAGTATACATGGCTTCATCTATCCTCATCTTGATCTCGAGTGATATACAAAATTTCGATTTTGTCTCGTATGATTTTTCAATTTCGACATACTCGACACATTGGCATTAGCTGTAAATATTAGCCAAATATTTTATGATCTTATTACAAAAAAGGGCAAATATAATAAACTATTGTATTTCCCTCTTTCATTTGTATAGGAGCCATTTTTATTCGAGTTTTTGTACACTAATCCTCATGACTCTTTTTCATTCTGCAAAGCATTTGTTCTTATGAATTTAATCGAAGTCAATAACGTATTTACAAAATAGTATTAGGGCATTTATAAATTAGTTTAATGACATGAAAATAACTCTTTCATCACCAGTTACCATGCTTCCAGTCACAATAGAACTAAGTGAAGAAAAAAAGCGTTTCTATTTTTATAAAATAAGTCATCAACATAAACCCAACATTATTGGTGAAATCTATTACCATTATATGTTGATAACGTCGGTCTCTTACCGACTTATTCATTTCATTCGCCCCTGAATAAAATGCTCTTATCATCCCTTCGCTATCACGTTGAAAATAACATTCACAAAAAACAATTATATAATCATTATGTTATATTATATATAGTACTATTATCATTTATATTCCTGCATTATTCGACCACAAACCACCCCAGTAATTATAATGCTATCAGTGTAAAGTCTTTTCATTATTCTAATTAAATTTTCCCCGACTATTTTTCCGAAAAGGTTTTACTTTGTATTTGTATACTGAAATTACACTTCGGAAAAGTTCTCGATTGTGAAATCTGTATTGATCTCGATTGACATATTTATTAGAAGAAGAAAAAACATGATTGACCCAGTTAAATTGTAAAGGGCGTGATATTTTTCTGAATTCGTTTAAGACTGATTAATTTTTCGCGAAGAAATGAAAATCTTTATTGCTTTTCTCGGGAAGACGCTTTTCGCGAAATTTTAAATATCCCCGTTACTTTCTTATTATTATTTGTCATTCGAGTTTTATCTTATTTTTACTTGCTTAATTAATATTTCTTTTCGACCTTTCACAGCATTAAACTATGTTTCTTGTGTTGGCGAAAATATATTGAAGTAGTTTTTAATAAACTGAGCAGACAAATAATAATTATTATATTTTTTCGTCAAATCAATTTCATATTAAAATTAATATATTTTGAATTATAATGAGAATAGAAGTTTGATGTTTGATTTTTTAAAAAAGCATATTTTTAGTGTCGATATACATAGGTATACAAGTTGATTATATTGTATATGAGTTATTTTCTAATAACACGGTGAAAAAATGGCAAAATAATTTAGCTCTATAGATATTATATGTTATATGGTTGATAGCTATTTCGGTTTACACCATCGTCAGAACTATGTTTAAACATACATTTACTTATCTATACACCGTGTTATAATGGAGTTCTGCCAAGTAAATTCCGATTCAATCAATAAATATTTTCTAATACATACGTACTTATAAGATTAGTGTGGTTATTTATTTTCATATTTAAAATCGGAGATCACTATAGAACATTAATTATTCAATTCCATAATAACAAACAGTTAACATATTATTGATTGAGTAGGCATCTACTTGGTAGAACTCCATTATAATACGGTAAGAAAAATAGCAATGTATTTTAGTTGCTTACTATCAAATAGTTCTGACGAAGGCGTAAGCCGAAATAGCTATCAACAAATATATAAAATAATTTATGTAGAACGAAAATACATTGTTATTTTTCTTACCGTAGTTAACATATTAATAGATTCGAGCCCTTACGAACAAACTTTTGCCACTCTTATAATGATCGCTGTTTTATTTTTAAATAAATCGATGGCCTCACGTAAATCATCGGTTTCCATGTGGACCTTCAGTAAAAGAAAATATCGATACACTTCATTTACGGATGGGCAGCAACCAAAGAAAACCCAAAAATTACGATGCACGTATTTTTCTTTTGGCCGTGAGAATTATTGGCCCATGATTATTGGTCTTTGATTTCTTTGCCGGGAATGACTTGTTCGGCCTTTTTCAAGATAATTAAACTCTTGTACACTTGGACTCTTTCATTCACAGCTTTCTTTAATACAACATACTGTGTGTTAACATTGGACATTTTTTAAATCATCAGTTATAAATTTGTGCCTGACATTATCGTTCGCTATTTCCTTCTCCTACCATCAAATTGCTTAACTTTTTCCGCATCCAAAGTGTGCAAATTTACATTTTCTTCATTGCAGTATTTTTCAGTTTGATCTAAGTTACTTTTTACTTGCTTATGTAATAGTATCACAGGTGTTCAGTTTGGGTGATTAAAACTTAGTACCTACTAATCTTATATATAAAACCGAAACGGCGTATGTATGTATGTGGGTCTGTAATTCCCTTTTGCATTGTTGGTCATTAAGTTGCCATAAAAACGAATATGAAAGAAAATATGTTTGAATTTTTATCGGCGAAGACATTTAGTCAAAATGTAATAAATTAGTCTTCTACTGAACTTTTCCCGGCTTTTATTATTTACGTGAAGGTATTATTTGACAGCAAATTAGATTGTTTCCTTGAATTTGGACATTTTAATGGGCGAGAATGGGGCTGTCATCAAATTAAATAAAGTTTGTGATTGTTAGATTTTGTGATATAATTATGTCGAATGATATAACATTAAATAATTATTGGTCGCTTAGTCCGAGCGACGCCGGGTAGCAATACTAGTACTTTATAATATAACCAGTCTTTAGAAAATCTGCAGCAACATTATTTTTCAGACCTGATTTTCTGATCTAAAATTTTCAAATGTTTTGAACTACTAAAGCAGTATATTTAATAGTATTTTAGGTTTTGGGTCTTTATTTATATCTCAAGATAAAAGTTGGACGAATCTTAATACTAGCTTGAATAAACTGTCTATTCATGTCATTGTTTTGTTTTCTTTATCTCAGTAAACATCAAAAATATTCTGTTAGCCGGGTTCAGAAAATCGCACAAAACATTATATTCTTCAAGAATACAACGGATAAGATATCATCACTGGGAGAAAATCGAGAAATAGAACTAGACACATGGCTTGATAGTTTTATATTCCTCGAAATGAAAATGGATGGTAAATAGAAAACACTGCGATTTCATACTGTACTAACCGGTACCCGGTAAGCGTTGCAAATCCACTCATAGAAAGATTTTTTTTTGTTTATTGAAGTGCTTCAGATGCACAATATTTTAGATAAATAATTTCGATTTAATTTCACTAAAATTGATCGGTATCGATGACATTTGCTGTCTTTTGCCGATTGCCTACACGCGCCACCAACTGAAAGTTAATTGTACTATGCCTATATCCTTTGCACAAGTGCAACAATAAGTTGTCAAAATGGACGGTATGTCAGCGCATAAAATATGAAAAAACATTGATTCTTATATAAAAGACCTAATGTAAGCTAATTTTACTACGTCAAAAATATCCGGGAAAGTGCAAGCAAAAGGTTTGTCAAAGTTACTTTGCGATCGGATGAACGGTATGGCAGCGCATAGGGTACGAAAAAACAAACAATTTTTTTTTACATTAGATTACTCCTGTTATTATACCGACCGTATGGGAAAATGCTAAACGTGTGTCAGAAAACCTGATAATTTCTGTTATTTGAAGTATTTTTTGATAGAATTGAAGATGGCGGGTCTCTGAAGTATAGAATATTTTTATATTCAATGAAAGTTGAAATTGTACTATCCTCACTCATACAATATAATAGAACCGTAAAACTTTCTTACATACAATGCATAACATCAAAACAATCTGTTATGATAATTAAATCACAATCGTTGATAATTCCCACGCGCCCAGTATTTAGAAGCAATCTGTTTTGCCCGAGATGTATAATGTTAATCTCATCCATTTTTCTCACATCGCTTTACAAACAATTAACACCGACAAACTGTTTGTCTAATGTTTTTTTAATGGCTTACACTCGACAATGCTTTGCATTCTCACCTAAAGACATGTATGCCAATTATTGTTTTTAAATTAAACGAATTCCAGCGAGATAATACGTACCAATTACCTTTTTGATTCATTGTTCGTACAATTCACTTCTGCTTAAAATGTATTTGAATAATTCTTTACAAATTCATACGCCTGTAAATCAGTTTTTGTGAACGTATTTTCTCATCTGAACAATAAAAAATGTGAAGCCATTTCTATAGTAAAATAATTGATTGAATTAACAGTATTAAAATAACGAGCAATTCGATTTTCCTTGAACTTTCGAACTGTTTTCAAACCTTCCCAGTATGGAGTATTTTTAATGTTATTTTTCATGCGAATTGTTTGTTGCAAAATCTCTCTTATTTGTAAAGGATACATATAGAAGGACGAGGTATGAAAATGGCTTTCTATCAGCATATACCCGTCTCTCCGTCTGTTTTCTCTCGAAAAAGAATGAATGCCAACATGACATAAATGTATTATTGGAAAAATCAACGTTCGAAAGTTTCCGGCTGCGCGACCCTGCAATCTAATAAGAACGAATGATTTGACCATTCAGCTGCAGCTCCGATTAAATATGTTGAACATTCATGCCGCTAATGAATATTTAAAAATATTACCATTTTAATTTTAGTGGACATTTTATGAAATATTTTTTGGTATTTATATAATAAAACGATGTATTCGTTTTTATTTTATGACTGTGGCATACTTTATTTATACGGTAAAATTTTGTGACGTGATGAAAATTATGTATTTTATTAATTAATACATTTTATATATTTTTTAACTAATGCGATGTACGCATAAGCTCTTGCATTAAATGTTTTATTTTATTGTAACTCATATTATCCATAGACTATAATAACAAAAGGTAAATTATGTAATGCAAAATATTGTTTTTTATCCATCAATCAATCAATTAAATAATTTATATAATTCATAATGCAATATTTCACACTTAAATTGATAATATCGCTTGTCCTTTATTCTTTATTGTACAATATTTGTATTAACTGTATTATGTATGCTACTAATATTATGAATTCACAAAAGCGATTGAGAAATTATTAATGATTAACATTTACATAATATATATATTTTCGTTCAACATAAAATCATATTGATGATGTATTTTTATTCCTTTTACGTCGTGTCGTAACATTAAATTAAGAAAACCTTTTTTTTCATCTAACTGCTGCTACAAATTTCTCATCTAGAACTGAACCATTCTATCTAATTGAATTTTTATCTACCAATTATTTGAAATCTTTTCCACTGAAAAGTTTAATCCTCGGTATCCTTCAATTACTCCCGATGAGTTTGTTCTTTGAAGCGTTACGTAAACTTTAATATTATTACCGCGTTTCTCAGTGAGCCAAATTGTTGAACGTATATTCTTTTATGTATATTCTAAGATTCTTTCTCGTCCAATCTCTAAGATACGTCAAATGACTATACTGCTAAAAACTATCCCAAAATAAACTCGGGTGTTTTACAGATTTTTTCGTTTCAGTTAATAATGATGAATTACCACAAATTTTATTATATTTATATTTAATATGTTATCTTCAGGCTGTGGAGTCGGAGTCGGAATCGTCGCGGCGTTTTGGTCGGAGTCGAAGACGGAAATTTTGAGAAAGATTGAACTTTTTATTTTTACATTTAATATGTCAAATTTGGCTACGGCAGGATTGGTTGGTGGATATATAATTGAATACGCATAAATATGATAGGTGCAAAAAAACGAAATTAAACTTGTTTTAGTCGGAGTCGTGTTTTTGATCAATGTTGGAGTTGGAGTCGGAGTCGTGTTTTTGGAAAATGCTGGAGTCGAAGTCGTTTTTTTTTACCGACTCCACAGCCTTGTTTTCAAGTCTCTGTTGAACTTTAACTTTAAATTCGTCAATACCTGTATCATGACGTAATTGTATTCTCATTCGTTAATTTGATGGCGCAATTAATCATTTTGTTTCATATGGCAATTGTCGTGTTACTTATTTATACAATCAGATAGAAACCCATATACAGAATTGATTATCTTTCTTTATAAGGCTTTTTAAATGAATTAAAGAAGTGGCGTTTGATTCAAGAAGGCGAAGGAGGAAAACTGGCAACAGCTGATTGATGGATGTCTCATAAATAAAGCTTTATTTTATTCATCATTAACCGTCATAAATTCACACTAAGATAAAGGCATTCCGGGAACAGCCACCATGGTTTTACGATATTGATGAAAAATTACCCACTTAACAGTTGAAAACGTTGAAGATGAGCGGAACTGCTATGGGTGTAAAAAAATTATTAAAAGGAATTTACACCCAACATTGACATTTAACATCGTAAATTTTACGTTGTTAAAGGCATTATTACGACATCTTAATGAAATCATTAAGCGCGTGAAAATTTTCAATCTCTTCTTCGCACACTTCTATGCCCAGCCCATTGCCATTTAAGAAGTGTAATAACTAGAATATGCATTCTGCTAAATCGAAAACAAGAAAGTGTCCAAAATTTAACATTGTTTTTCAATTTTCAATTCTATCCTTCAGTGACGCATCGCATATAGATAACTACACACACCATCTTAGTGGTGTTACGAATAGTTCTGTGCCCCGGAGTGTCTCCGAAGTGCATTTATTTTTCTTCGTAATACTATTTTCCTTTATTTTATTCGTGATTTTCTCGCTCTTGATGCTTAAACTTTCCGAATGCCCCGTAAATATCCCCATTCAAAGTTAATTATAATGAAAAATATCTTGAGAATGGCCTTTTATAGAGACTTCATAGTACATGCAATTCTTGTAACGACACTCTTTAGATATTTATTTATCAGTGCATTTAACTGTCGTGAAACTTTAAAACTTAAATTGATTCTTTGTATTTGCAGATTACTTTGGTAGTCATTGTAAACACTTTTTATTCTTCATGTTTTAATAGTTATTTATAGCTTTCCTTTCTGGTAATATTCTGACGATTTTCCAGGTAAAAAATAGTAGGTTATATTGCTTGCGAGGCCGTCATTCGTATCGTCGAAATCAATTTGAATTGATTACCATTTAAAATAAAGCCTGTGGTTTCCCCGAGAACCTTTTTAGTGTGTGACCTTGAACGGCTGAAAGAAGTCGACGGGTACAATTATCGAACAAACAAAACGTAGACGGACGAAATTGTATTGTACAAAAAATATACACATCGTTAGACATAAGAACAGAAGGAATATTTTGGAATTAATTTCTCATCTAGTTAATGTACGGAAGAACTTTTCATCAAATAATGGCCTATTTTTTTTTCTAGTACCTTATTTTTGTAGTAGCGCACGTAGTAGTAATAAGTATCCTTACTGTATTACTTGGCTATCAAATCCTGGGGAAATAAACATGTTTATACATAATTTTGTACTTTTCAATAAGTTTTGTCTCTAACGACCCGGGTTTCGTCTTTTCCATTTCAAGTTCCCGGTTAACATTTCAAGTGCATGACAGCTTATGTATGTTCATTAATTCATTTGAAAATTCTGTATGAATATTTTTATTTCACCAGAATGGTCAGTCTTTATGATACCCATGCAATATGCACGAATGAACATGAAATGTCGTGCACTTGAAATGCCCGAAGATGCCGAATGAAAAATCCCGGGTCGTAAGCGACAAAACTCATGGCAAACTACAAAATTCAAACTATTCAATTTTGTTATTGAAATTCTATCATTTGCAGTTGAATTGAATATTATTAAAAAAAAAAAAACTCTGTACATGTAATAGAATGTAGTACCTATAAAATAATTCGTGACCATCTCATGTATTTCTTACATAATTCATTTAAAATTATTGAAATTATTAACTGTGGCATCAAGTGCTGGTTTATAATAGCGAATCACAACATTTGATGACAATACGCAATAAGCATTAATTTAATATGTACGTGTGTTGTGTTGTGAACAGATCTCATTACGTACATACATATGTTATTTTATAATGTGTCGATTCTTTGAACATGATTTGAATAATCTTGTTTTTTCTTTTTTAGTTCACAACGATTTATTAATGAGTTGTAATTTATTACGATTCTATTAATAAATTAATTACGAAAATTGCTGTGAGCCGGATTTACGCCAGAAATATGTCTTGAAACTATTATAACCCTCGTATTGAAATAACCGTTTCTGCTCGTCTTCTCTTCTCGTTTCTTTGAAAGAGTTTCTTTTTCATATTAAATATCTTCTATTTCTTAACACATGATATTTTTTTTAATAGTATGTGTCACTCTGTCGACCCGGTGTCTCGGGCGCTATTGGCGTTGTGTCCCTAATATTTCCATTCGAATATTGTCATCCATTGACAGATAAATCCCGCCATATTTATTTAGCGGAAATTTGAATGCGACCGTCCATTTATTTCAAAACTCTTCTACGTGTTCTTTTTTTAGACTAAAATAAAATATTGAGACTGTTTTTTTTTGACGTGACAACGTCTTATAAATCGATGAACGCCCGCTGCACCCACGAAAAAACATGACTCATTGTCCCGTTTGTCGCGTTACGCAGAAGGCAAGCGTGCGAGCGAGAGCGCGGATAAGCGATAAAGAGGCACGATCGGCCTACCGTTCGGATTGTGCCGCATCTCACTCGATTGGTCGATGCGTCTGAGTAGAAAAGAGACAGCGGCAGCACACAACTTATACACCTACAGTACCTACACGTGATCTGTTTACAACTGTTTATAAAGTGAAGTGAAATGTTGATTGTGGTTTTCATTGTTTATATTACAACAACAATTGCGGCAATAAAGGTAATTGATCCTTGAATTAATGAGTGCGAATAAAATATATCAATAAAAAATTGTAGATTTTATTTCACTCCTTCTTCGTATCCATACAAAATAATGATAATTCAATAAAAATGATTCCATTTTATTCATAAAAGTATGCAATCATTTCATCAATGTTTTCTTATGACGTTGTCACGTTAAACTATCGTCCGTAAACCGACTTTACAGACAACCATTTTTTATTTAAGAAACTGATACAAATTCAAAGATGAAAATATTTTACTACATATAGACGTCGGTTCTGTAACCGAGTTGTTCAGTGTTTTTGTGTTTTTTGTGTACTCGTCTGATTCATTTGAACTATCAAAAAGAACATAATAAACTTTTCAATCGATTTATTGAATACATCCAACCAACTTCTTATCTGATACTATAAGAACCAGGCACTGAGAGTTTTTATAGAATAGAAAAGTCCAGCTTGTTGTTAGATCTGTGCGCTGAAAGTGGGTAAAAAGCTTAGTTACTTATGTATACATATGTCATGAAAATCGTCGGCCAAAATTCTCAGCAAAATATATCTGTGTTGTATGATTTGTTTATCAATTTTATTGAATCTAGATTTTAATGATTTTTTCAATATCTATGTCGTCTATGTAAAGCATATGGCTTCCTAGTAGAGATATCCTAACTTTTTTCTACGAGGACTGGTTGTTACTCAGTCGCGCAACCTCTTTAGTTTGATGAGACTAGGGATAGACAGGATAAGGGCTCATAATGGACTAGTAGTTAACTATTCGCCTCGCTTATAGAATCGGGTGGGTTGGTGGAAGAGAATTTTTAGGCAGAGCCATCGAAAAGAATCGATAAATCAACTGAAGAAATTCTACTCGTACTGGGAAATTAGCTATCGTAAAATGAATTAAAGTGGTTTTAAAACATATCGTTTCCCATAATTCATTTCGGTCCTTGTTACATAAGTGGAGAAATAAAATCCGATTGCTTCTTTAAAATTTATTTCATGTGGTTCTTCTGCATGCTCAAAATACCATGCAAATAGTAAAAATTTCGTCCCTGGTAGAAATGGGCTTATTTATGCAAATGGTTCTGCAAACAAGACCGAAGTCTTACTCGTAGGTAGAAGAGTTCACACTTAAATGGAATTAAACTCGGAAGACTTCTGGAAATTGAACCGAATTCATTTCGAAGTACGGCGTCTTTTGATACGAAGATATTACCAAAATTCACTTCGCTCTCTCATACCCATGTCGCGTAGGTATTGCAAGATCAAAACTCCTTTGTGACTGCGCTCGGTAGCCGTTGATTAAATTTTGAGATAATCTTGGTATAAATTAAGTGAACGCTTATTTTTCCGTCACGAGTATTTAGACTTTTTGTCACTGTTACATGATACAACTTGGCACCAATTTTACGAATCACTTTAAGAATCCACAACACAAAAAGATTAGATAAATTAAACCGGCAAAATTCCTATATATATTATTTTCAGTGCGAATCGATATTTATATTGTCCATTCATGTTGTAACCCGTGAGGCAAAACAGCACACCTTTCGGCGTATCTGTGCCTCGATCATCAGTATATGCATGACCTGACCTAACCAATAAGACCTTTGATTGCCAATTGATTTGGCATTTAATAATTCCACTTTGATATAATACTATAGCCATTTCACCATCACACCATCCTTCTCAAATTTGAAATGGCTATCAACTATTTACAAGGTTTACCTGAAATTGTATTTGAGTACCGACTCCGAGCAAAGTGGTGGCCCAAATGACATCTTCCGCTCGACTTCTAAAATAATCCTTTTTTTCAATTAGATTAACTTGGAGACAGGAGGACCATTTTTTTCTAGCGACAGTGTATTGATGACACTAGCTATCCAAAAAAAATATCTAATTATAGTAAATAATAATATAGAATTCCGACTGAAAGATTATATATATATTTTTCAATATTTGTGACGTATCGCGACGTCCGTACGCAGCGGCCACCAGTGTCCTTAGGGTACTGAACGGTTTAAAAACAAAATCTCATGTATTTTCATCTTAGTAGTGCGGAATGTAAAAATAAATAGTTTCATCCAAAACTATCCGCGTATTTCACAGTAATGTTAATTCGATGAAATATTCTCGATTGCTTAAAGTTTAAACATTGTGACATAATATAAGCATTTTACTCTGTAATCAGTTGATCTATACATTTCCTAGTGATGTTGCATGACGATCTTTTATATCTAACAGCTGCAATACATAAATTCGTTTTTGATCTATCTATTTCAAACGCTATACGATTCGAGTTGCTGTGGAACTGAGTCTATTCTTCCTTGTAATGTCGCCATTTCAACTAAGAGATAATTTTTTTCGGCAGTGGGCGGGACTTGAGACAATGCGACATCGTAAAAGTGCAGGCGGCGTGTTTGATGCATTTTTTGTTTTATTGTTATGTGTTTTGTACTCGCTGTGAGCTTCAACACGGTCAAATTAGATATCTATCTATATTCTAGCTATTCTTCTGTTTCGTTAAGAAAGCTTCTATTTTCAAGCATTCTATTCTTTTCTAGACAGGTCATGTGCAAACAGAGCCGGCGTCGGGTATATACAGCCCCAGGCGAGATTAAATTTTTCCTGCATAGTTAGAAAAGTTTTATTTTAATTTAACACTTTAGAGCTGAGAATAAAAAAATTCCGCTATAGACATTCGCCCATTGCGCATATGCGTAACACAATTGAAGCTTTCAAAACTGTTAAGTGAAAAGTAACGATTATTTTCATTAAGAAAAATGAAAAATTGTTACAGATTGGCTAATTATTCGAATATTATATATCATTTAACTAAAAACTTTATTATTATTCCACTGGCAAGTGTGAAACGTATTTCGTATTTTTAAAAAGCATTCGAAATTATTCAATTCGACGTAGGTACTGTCTAACATGTACAATTTTGTTGAAATTTTTACATTTTGTATTTATTCATATTTTTCACAATAATGTCTTTATAAAGAGCTGAAAATTACAAGAAAACTTTGTTTTCATTAGAAAAGTTTCCGATTTCAGTCTTTCTTAAATGCTTCGATTTCATTCATTTCAATTTCGTATCATATGATGCTCTTTGTTCACTTTCGCCGCGGTCAGAATTGCCAAAGGCTTTTACTGTTTGATAGCAATTTAAATTCAATGAAGTCAGAATCTATGAAACTCCCGAGGGAATGAAACTTGCACGCCCGGTATGAAATGTAAAATTATTCATTGAATCTCTTATATCAAGCAAATATTCGGAAACTCGTTATTCGTTTGATGGTACCCGCAAAAATGTACGTAAAATATATTATAGGAAAAATATAGTTCGCTTTTTTATGTGCGGATATTGGCGATTTTCTCTGTCGTTTGCACATATTATTTTTGTACATTCGAAGCATATATGTAATTAAAAAGACTAAGTATTGTTTGCATTTACGCTATTTGATAGTATTTTGAATTATTATACAGCAGGAATATTTGATAGTATTTTGTCCGTTCATTAACGTTGTTGGCAGCATTCCCGAATATTTTTTTCTGAATCTGTTCAAAGGCATGGGTGTGTGTGTTGTTGAAAAATCCCTTCCCACCTTTCCGATCCCAAAGAGCGACGTATAGTGACAGCGATTAGCTAATCACTAGTCCTGTCCTAGTCCTCGTATCCTTTCCATCCCCACTCTCTTCGAAAAGGAGAGGTTGAGCAATTGAGTAACAAGCAGCTCTCGTAGAAAAACATATGTTAAGATAAACTTCGCGAGGAGTCCATATGCTCCAAGTTGGGAGCGGACATGGTTAAAAATAAAAATGATATTTTTCTAATGCACCTGGTTTAGCTTTCCTAATTCAGATCAACAAATAATTATTATCAAGTACCTATGGCAATATACTTATATAAATTATATATTTTAAATTACTTTCTTCCTAATATATTTCCTTTCTTTGACACAGATGCAGAACATAAACAACATCGTAATGTTCCCCGTGGACAGTCTGCTGAAGGGGGAGCTGCGAGGAGTCCGCGGCGACCTCAAGCGGCCATTCGATAAGGCTTCCAAAGATTACGATTCCAAATACGTGAAGATTGAAAAGGAGAAAAAGTCGCAGGCCAAAGACGCTGGACTCATCAGGAGCGAGATCACGCCAGCTGAAATAGCCGAAGAAATGGAGAAAGAAAGGCGGCTCTTTCAGCTTCAAATGTGTGAGGTGAGAAATAATCTACATTTATTCTGGTTAAATTTATACTATGAATCTGTCAGTAGTATTTTCTTAGTACTTTATCGTGGCTATTAGAGACTTCAATTACTCAATTGTACAATGTTTCCGATATACCAAAATATATGTATATTAAATAAGGGCGAAGACATGTAAAATTATCTGATTTTTTTTTACCACTTGTGCACTATTTTTTCAATATTATATTTTGTCTCTTGTCATCATAAACTTGTCATTTATAAAATAAGTCAGCAGGACCCAAAGCAAAAGTAACAAAAGAAATTCTTGCATCGCATTGTCAACGGCAAAATCATTTTAAAAAATGTATTACCTGACAGTAAAATTCACGCGTAAAACTCAGTTAAACGCAACGGTCAAACATTATACATAATTTTTTTTTAAATATGTAAACAAAATTTAGAAATAAATCTTCATTTTCAAAATACTCGAGTATCGAGTACTTGAAAAATGGACGAGTACTCGATACTCGAATTGTAGTCTCTACTAGTGGCTATACACGTTCATGAACTAATCATTCTCTGCCCTGAATTTAGGGCTTAAAAGGAATTAAAGTATCAAAGGCATCCGTTCAATATCGGTAAACCAAATTTTCCATTCGATGATTATTATGAAGGCATATTAGGAGTATATTTATTATTGCAGGCATACTCATTTTTGTTCATATATAGATATACATATATTCGATTATCGATAGCGGCGATTGAAAAGTTTCTTAAATATATCAACGATATGTCTTTATTTTATTTTATACGAAAACGTCTATAAATTTTAAATCCACCGAATAAAATAAAGCGTGCCATTCGCTCCGTCTACTCTTCCGTTTCATGAATTTTAAAAGGTCCTAATTCGTCATCTAGCGAAAAGAACGGTGCACGCAAAAAAGAACTTACCGAAAATATAATCGGGCTGAGGGCAATCGGGGAAGGAAAACAAACAAAAAATTAACCCCTCTGAGAATTACTCTTAGGGTAGAGAGAAGACGTTAAGAGGAAATAAATATCCCGCTATTACGAAAAATAGGCGCGGAGAGAAGTGCTTAAAAAAACGACATTATTTCTGTCTGCAGGGACTCGAGGAGTTTAGTTACAAAGCAAAAAGATTGTCATGAATATTATGTATGAATAAGTGAATCAGACATAACGACATGGTATTTCAAGTTTCTAATAAATTCATTTTTTTTAATCAATAATGCTAATAATTCTCGACACTTTAATCATATATTTTATTTAGACACGAAATTTATTGACACTGTACAAATCAAGTGATTTCAGGCTTAACTTTAATTTCCCTTTCGCAGACAGATTTTCATATACTTAGTTGGTTAAAAATTTCAAAATAAAATAATACAGTTATTTCAAATATTCGAGTTATACGTTTTTTTTTTCAAAGAAACAATATACAAAAATTTCACAAGGAAAGATTTTGTCTGATTATTTAGACTCTTTTTTACAAGTATGTCAAATTAGCCGATCGCTCTTCATTATCATTATATTTTATTATTCGAGATGGCCGATTATTTCTCCGCCTGATATTTATATTATACTATATATAGTGTTTAAATTACCTTTTTTTTGCTCTGGGAAACGGAGTGATTTTTTATTTTATAAAGAAATTTTAATTGAAAATTGTTATTATAAACTTATTTATAATGTATAAGTTAAACTGATACTACTCTATACATGGTCAATATGAAATAACCTAGCCAATTATACGATTTATTGCCAATTTCCTCGTGCGCGAATCGGTTCGGCAAAATTAATAGCCACTGAAATTGATGCTTTTAAACCGACCGTTTCCAGTATATTATGAAGAAAAACTACCCCTTACAAAAAAATGGTTTTTCTCTTTACACAGACGCCATTATTTTCAAATTGAAACACCCTTGTGTGAATACATAAGTAATTGACAGTTAAGTATAGAAAATAATGTTCGTGTTATAATGAAATTTTGTAAACGGTTTTTCGGGGAGGAAAAAGAAAAGGTGGGATAGGCTAAGAAATACGCGAATAATGAAATAATAGCCTTGTTTTAATAAATGGGGATCTGTATTTAATCTGTATTATTACATACTAAATTTAATATATAAATCCTTTTTTTTTACTATGGCAAATAAAATACGCGTTTTCGAAAGCTGGCAAGATTATCATGTCAGTTGATAATCAACATTTCACCCATCATTACTCAATTGTCTCGAAGAATGATTTGATTGATAAGTTTTACAGTAGATATTGTAAGGAGAAATAGTTGTTAGACACACCCATTGCTTCTTTCACATGGTAGCATGAAGACGAATGACTGAGCTGATTTATGAGTTCTGTATTGACAATTTTAGCATAAGGTGTTTTAACGAAAACATAATTTAAGTCAAGACCCTTAACCTCACTTTTTAGACACGGAAATAATAGAAAGATAAGTAATATCCTCCACTAGGGTATAATCCAACATGGCCGCCGTGTCAGTGTTCCAAGTTTTATGATCTATATTTCGACGTGTTGCAACAAGTATAATATGTTCCTTTCACTAGATTAGGTAAGGTTTGTTTGTTTAATTTCAAATTATTATTAATTATTTTTTTTCCAAAATAATATAAACACGGCACACCATTTTAGATTATCTGTCAAAATAATGAGAACGGTAGTGTAGGAGATTACCGAAAGATGTAGTTAGGAAAGGACTAATAGTTTGGCTGGTCCCACACTCACGACCCGTTGTCGAGTACATATAGTTTCAGAGGCAATTAGTGTAATCATCACGGTCACTTTGCCTTTAGATAAAATTCCATGAATTGATTGTGTGAGTATAACTTATGAATGCGTTGATCCCTTGATCAAGCGGCCGAAAATTTTTAAAAAAACCTCTAGCAATCGTTTTAATTTATCGCATAAGTAACTAAAATATTGGGGAATAAATTGAATGACTTTTACATATTTTGCTATTATAACGACAACCTGTGGAATGTCTTAACCTTTAAGTCCAGCTGGCTTTATAGCAATTCAGTCATATAAATATGAAGGATTTCTGGCTATTATCCTCGCCGTGGGAGGCTCGTCATCAATCATCCATATCTATCCAACTCTGACAATTTCTAAATCAATTATTGCTCTATTACTTATTCACGGATTTCTATTATACTTAGGCAATGACGTGACATTTCACAGGTCTTCTTTGTTCTGTCAAGGCACTGACTTATTTTTAACATTCAAATTTTTTCATCGTTTAGTAAACGAATCGATAAATGTAAATGATCTGATCACAGTTGCATATTAGTTCCGCCGTGTGATACATATTTTGCAGTATGTAGTTTAAATCCACTACCGCAAATGTACATTAGTTCATTATAATATACAATTCGTAAGCTGCCGAAGCTATATTTTGATATACTTTTTTTAGAACATGTTACAATCTACATTGTTTATAATTACTACACTTTGGTTGTATATTAAAAACAAGTAAGACATTTTTGTTGTATTTATTTATTCCACAATTAATTTATTAATATCAGGACCGGTGTCGCTCAGCGTGAGTATTTTTAACTGAAAAATGAAAATGCTCGTTCATTAATGTTCCAGTTGAAAATGCTCGTGAGAGCCGGCCCCGATCTTAGTAAATTAATTGTGGAGTGAGTACAAAAATGTTTTATCTATTTTTTAATGTAATGCTTTTCCACTTAGTAATGATAGTGAACTTTAAAATATCCTAAACCTTAACGAAGCTAAATTATTACACCGTATTTACATTTAGAAACGTAACATCGTACCCGATAGCAAAATTAGTTACATAAATGCTTTGTCATAACACATATCTGATAAAAATCTTAAAAAAACTTATCTGTCACAGACTAAAACATAAGCTCCGTACCTGAGCTTAAAGCTCTGAAAATTTCACATGTGTTGACGCGAGAAGTTTGACGACTGTAAATTAATATCGCATACCTCGCTGCCAACTTTTCTACGTGAACTTGTACGCCTCTACGGCAACGCGGAACTTAGTAACGAAGTCACGTAGCAGCGTAGATGCTTTACTTCTACGGTAACCCTACGACTCACGGACGCTAAATTCGCTAAAACAGTTTGCTATATTATACGGGCCACTCGCACTCGCGTTCAATTTGTTAATATTAAGCTCCCACAGTCGTCAATATACCTTTTTGTAGAGTTGTTTTTTGCTGCACTACCGTTATTGGTAAAATATCCATAGCACTCATAGCTTATTAACATTATTTGTTTTATCTTACTTGTGTTCTCTGCAAAATATATATGATTTTAACCGATATTATCATTTGAGAGTAACTGTTTCAATAAACCATTTTTTTTGTCTAAATTAAACACATGTTTTTTTTAATTCAATTCATCGTTCTACTTTATCGCTATTTGCCTCTTCGCAAAATGATATCATAAAATTAATAAAACAGTTCTAGTACTTATTCCACATAAAATTTATTGGGTCAGGACCTGTTTTGCTCATGGCGAGCATTGTGAACATCAAAATTTTCTGTCTGTTTATTAAATTTGAAACAATTGGAAATCTATAATATGTACCCAAAGTACTACATTTTATATTCCCTCGGGTTACGAGAACGAAAGACAAGTGCAATATCTGAAATAAGATAAAGGCTCATGATAACGACTGAATAAAATGATGCCCAGCGGAATATTTAAATTTATTCGCACATCTGAAGACACTTTAAGCACAGCATTGAGCTTGTATTTTGCTTCAATTTATTCGCTTAGTTGCAATACCAACTGTTTGTCATACCTTGTAATTCTTGCTTAACTTTTGTATAAATATCATTGTTTCGTTGTATCTCTTATCAGTTGATAATACGCGCCACGAGCGAACACCGGTCCTGATCCAATAAATTTTATGTGGAATAGGTACTAAAAATGTTTTATTACTTTTATTATAATGCCATTCCACCAAGTATTTTATTTATTTATTTATTTATTTAAGAAAAATCAAATCATGGCATTACAGCTGACGCCAATGCGTCATGGATTTGACAAATATAAATACATGCATATATATATATACATACATACATGTAAATATATAATAAAAATCACAAATTAATTAAAAATTAAAAATAAGATGAAAATTACAATAGTCATAAAAAACAGAGGAAAAAAATATTATTAATATCACATTAGAAATTTTCAAGGCAGTCAACCGAATGAGTTCTGACAAAATCAACTTTTATTCATAAAATATAGTATTCGTCTGAACTCACTCACGTCAATATGAAATATGTCGACATCCGAAGCAATGCCGTTTAAAATTGTTAAAGCTCTTCCCAGTGACATTCCCATTGGCAGACTGGTTCTACCCCTTGGAAGAACAAACAACTCATGTTCACGATTCCTCAAAAAATTATCAGGGACATTCAATTTAACATTCTCAAGAATGAATGACAGAATGTATTGACAGTGAACACCTTAAAAGTGAGCAAAATGATATCGTTATGTAAATTCAATCTACCCAACAAAATAGTCGTAATTAACTATCAACCTCGTTGTGTCTATGTTGTTTATTGTAACTCGTTGAGAATATTGCTAAAGATTATTCCGGGAACTTCCATAAGATATTTAAGGGTTTTTTTAATGTTAATTCTATTCGGCTGATATCTATATTTCATGTTTGCTTGCAAGGCACATACGATTGTACAACCTAAACAACTTATAAAATAACAGATTCTTTTATTTCTTAATATTGCCATGACATTGTGCTTTATTGTTTTTAAAAATCAAGATGGCGTACGTGATTTTAAAAGCAAAGAATTGCTCGGAAAACAAGAATTATAACATACAAGGGATTGTCTTTATACGTTACAATGTAAACAATGATAGGGACCGCTTGTTCTGCGTGGCGCATAATGTATCAACTAAACAACATATATATTTTTGCTTCTTATTAAACTCTTAAATTGAACAATATAGCTGTCAAATATGACGCCGCTTATCCCACGTATTGTGTAACAAATACGAAGACGTGTTTGGCCTCTTTAAGAAGCATCTTCAGACTTTAAAGAACTGTAACGGGGGACTAAGTGTCAGAAATGTAATCGTAAAAACACAATTTTAATTAAACGAAAAACTTTTTGTCTGATTACATGTCAATTAATTTATTATTCGTAATGTTTACTGCCAGAAAATTGTTTCCCCTCCTTCAAACTCTTCAAACCGTTTTCTTGTTTAAGTGTGGTATTATTTTTTTGCTGTCACAATATTGTAATCGAAATTAAAATTACATTAAAATTGTCAACAAAATGGTGGTACTTGACGGAACATAATCTAAAAATTATTTATAAACTCTTCATTTTTCTATTTCCGACCGGGTATTATTCCATTTTTGAAAATTCATTCGTCAATTTTATTTTGTGTTGCTAATTAAAAATTGCAACTCGCGACGTAAAAAGTATGCTTAATTAAAACATTAATCGGATGGATGCTTGTATTGTAATTTCCATGCTGATATATCATTTAAAAATCATATATCGCTTCTTTTTGTCCAAAAAAAACATTCATAATCGTTTGAAATGTTTCCCTGTAAGAATGACCTAAAGATGCTATACCTGATCATAAAAAAACATAGATGACTGAGTGAATGATTGTTTACATTTTTATATACATACAAACAAGTTACAAAGTTTCTGTGAATTTGCAATCAGTGCCGGAATTAAATAATTCTGTTGAGTCACAAATTGCACTATATACTTATCTGCTGGCGTGCATTTGATAAATCTTCTAAATCACGGATTCCCAATCACTATATGCATTTCTGTTTTTCTGTTTTTTTTAAATTACCTTATTAAAAATGCTTTTTTAAATTACATGGGGGTCGCAGGTCACACGGATTTTATAAAAAGGGGTCGCCACCTGAAAAATGTTGGGAACCTATGTTCTAAATTATTATTTTGTTAGATTATATATTATTTTCCATGAAGGGCTTTGATTAATAAATATCACCGATACTTTGATGATTTGTCATTTTGTAACGCTTTTTATTTTGTGAATATGAAACATGTCGGATTACGTTTTTTACAAATTAAAAAAATACGATTTATTTAACCATTTATGCTTATCCAAGTGAAATACGTGCTGAAATAATTTCACAAACCACTGATATGCTTATTTGCGGATTTGACCTTGATGCATATTAATTGATAATCAATAACGGAATGTGAAAAATTAATCACTGACCGATTTTTTCTTAAAAGCTATTAACTTTAAGAATTTTCCAGCCGCATTAGCATTTTCAGAATATATATTATTTTTATAAACAACACTGGCGAATGTAAATGTTACTTCATTTTAAAAAAAAACTTGATTAACAGTCACAAATTCATGCGCAGGAAGCTGAGTCAACTGACGGCAATGTTGTTTCTTTTCTGTAAATTTCAAAATAACACCATTGTACTTACTATTGACAATTTATTATCCGTGTATTTTTTTCTCTCTACGATTTAATTCAGTTATTGTAAATGGTTATGATTCCTACATAATGAGAATTCTCGACAAATTGTGGATAATTTTTATTTTGTTTTCACGAGATTTTTTTATTTTTAAATTTTGAGATTTTTTTTACCATAATAAAAAACATTCGAAATTTAATCATTTTCCGAATTATTTATCCAGACCAGTGATGCACAACCTTTTTTGGAGAAGTTTTCTTTAAGTTTTTTCAAAATAATTAATAATAAAACGTATTTTCTTAAAATTCTCGATAATATTTAAAAAAAAAACTAGGATTCACAATCACTATATTCATGACATGTCTCCTCCTGGTTTTTGCGATCTGTATTCTTTTTTTTCCGAGGAGGGTAGGGCGTTGTATCACAAAATAAATACTAGTCGTCAGCAGTAACCTTCTAAGCTTGTTTATCAGCACAGAATTTCATTAAATTGATTTTTAAATCGAGACAAAGACACCACTTCCTTTCTATAGAGCAGTACACAGGCACAGGCTTAGAATTAGTCTCATTTTTGAGGCTTTTTAATTTTATCTGGTACCTCCTTTCTACCACTCCACCGACTTATATAAAAGATAGGAGACATTATTTCCACACCTCATATTTTTTGTCTTGATTTAAATTATAGCGACTCATAAATTTGTCATGTTACTTAAAAAAACTTATAGATCAATTTTGCCTGTTGTGGTTAGGGCACAATGTTTTCATCCGTAGTCATGGTAAAATTTAAGTCTTGGCTTTTTGCTCCTCAGTACCTGATAAAGTTCAACGAGATCAAAACAAAGAAAGGCATCGAGCTGCTGCAACATCTCGTGGAATACTACCATGCCCAGACCAACTACTTCCAAGATGGATTGAAGACCATCGAACATTTTGGTAGCTACGTCGCTGACCTCAGCGTCCGGTTGCAAAGGATAAGACAAGAACAGGATGAAGAGAGGCGGAAACTGAGCGAACTGAGGACTTCTTTGAGAGCTGCGGCTCCCCAAGATAAAGAAGTTAGTATTTTCAATAATATATAGCAGGGTTCTTACCGCCCCCATCATCGCTATATTTCAAGGAATTTAGGAGATTTGAAAAAACAATATTTTGCGACAAAAAAATAGTGCGTACATACATATATTGAAAAAAAATAACAACCAAATTCAATAATTCATGAGAACCTTGAGCCTGGTGCTGTTAGATTAAATATTTTATGACTGGTTCAATTTTCGTTAAAAGCAAGCAAAGCTCTATTCTTTCAGTGATGCTCAGACAACATCTTTGCTTTCTCATGATAGTGAAAGATTTTCGGGTAAAAGCAAAAATCGCCAACCACCCACCACGGAAGCCTTTACCGCCCACTAGTGGGCGGTACGGACGTTGACGACCCATGATATATAGAGTGGAAAAGAACTTCATTCACTTGTCAAATTTAAACTCGGAAACTGCTATCGATATTTTTCTAATTTTTTTTTTATTTCTTTGAATGTTCCAGAGTGCTTCAACAGTCGGTGGATACTCATTGCATCAATTGCAAGGAGATAAACAGCATGGTGTAACAAGGAGTGGCCATCTTATGAAAAAATCTGAAGGGAAAGTGCGGAGAGTTTGGCAAAAGAGAAGGTATTTTATTTCTTCTTCAGAATAACTTAGTGTTAATAAATTTCAGATTCGATTTAATACTATATGTAGTAAATTTCAAATATTGATTTAATGTCAACCACAAATGCAAAAGTGACATGTTTGGTTATGTTTCAATACTACGTGAATGAATGGTGAATAATTAATTTTACCTCATATTCTAAACACCATTTTTGTTTCACTCTTTTTATTTACATTTTATGTTTTCAGATGTCGTGTAACAGCTGAGGGGTTCCTAGACATATTCCACGCAGATGAATCAAAACCGCCCACTAGAGTAAACCTGCTCACTTGCCAAATAAAGGTTGTTCCAGACGATAAGCGAGGATTTGACCTCATATCATGTATGTATTATATAATATTGTGGAACATGCTATTTTAACTAAGTATATTTTGTATGAGTGGTAAACTGTTGAGAATTTTAATATTATATTTTATTATTCCAGACAACCGAACTTACCATTTTCAAGCTGAGGATGACAATGACCAAAGGGCTTGGATGTCAGTGCTTGTCAACTGCAAAGAAGGTGCTCTCAAAAGAGCTTTTCAAGCAGAGGGTCCTGGAAATGGAGATGGAGCGGGAGAAGGAGGGCATTCTCTCATGGATCTCCATCAAGCTATCATCAGAGCAGTATTGAGGCTGCCAGGAAACCAAGCATGCTGTGATTGTGGTTCTACTAATGGTAAAATCCTTGTTTTGTTGTGAAGTTTGTATCATTTCAATTCTTCCTTGGTTATATCGTATTCTAACAATCGAATACCACTCTGGGATCAACGTTTGAATACAGTGAAACCCCGATTCTACGTTTTTGAAGGGACTGTATAAAACAAACGTTAAATGCGGGAAGTTTTATATATGAACTAAATGCCGGGACTGTAGAAAATGAACGCACCACGCGGGAAAATGTATAATGCGAGAACGTAAGATCGGGGTTCCACTGTACATTGATTGTACAAAAATTAACTATATTAGTCTGATTTACTCTCTTTCACACCAGTATACATTTTTCTTATTCTCAATGCTCTATTTGGATGTTTACATCATTGGATATCAAAAAAATGCTTTGAGTCATCTCTGTCAGCCTTCGTTAATTCAAAATAAATAAGAAAAAATTCATCATTATTAACTGTATTTGATTTCAGATGCAACATGGCTCTCTACAAATTTTGGCATAATAGTGTGTATCGAATGTTCCGGGGTGCATAGGGATTTAGGTGTCCACATTTCAAGGATACAGTCTTTGACATTAGACAGGCTTACCACTTCACAACTGCTGCTGGCCAGACATGTTGGTAATCAAGCGTTCAACGATGTCATGGAGAAGACTCTCAATGATGGAGACAAACCAACACCTGATAGTTCCATGTAATTATAATCTTAAATATAATTTAGAATTCCGTTTCCATCACTGTGATAATTTTTTTAACAATAGTAAAAGAGTAAACAATAATAATTGATATTGTTTCGTAACCAATTTAAATGATGTTCTCAAATTTATGTAGGGAAGAAAGACTACAATTCATTCGTTGCAAGTATGTGGAGCGGCGATGGTGTTTACGAACATGTGGAGATGCTGCAGAAAGAGTCAGCGATGTTGAGCATGCCGTTAATAATGGAGAGCTTCTTCAACTGCTGCAGGCCTACGCTGAAGGAGCTGATCTCCAAATACCGATGCCTAGCTCTGTAAGCAATAATACAATACCCGAATGCTTCGGTTGAAAACTTTGTAACACTTTTTTTATATTGAAAATTGTCAAGCTAAAATTACATCTTTTTGAGATGAAAACTGAGATAAACGTTTAATAATATAACCGAATACGTTTATGAATAATAAAGTTTGAATCAATCATTCCAAGTCAGGTATATTTCTGAAAAAAGTGTTAGTTTCTTAATGCCTTTCCAACAAGAATTGTTAGTTTACCAAAACCTTAAAAAAGTGGTTAAAAATATTGGGCTGAAGTCTTGATTGAAAGTTTTCAAGATATGCTCCGATTCAAGATCATTTTATGTATGGGTGAAAAGTTCAAACATATTTTAGTTATTTACAATAATGTAAAATATTTATCTTTTTTTTCCCATGGATTCGGCGGTAACATTGTGGAAGTTTATTTAATATTAAACTAATTGCTGATGTAACCTTACAATAGTAAGTCTGAAGATGCTTCTCAGAGGGGCGAAGTACGTGTCACTACCTGTAACACAATTCGTGGAATAACAAAGTTATCAATTCAATTTTGTATTAAAATTACCTTATAAATGTTTATATTTTTCATATTATAGTATCTAAGATAGCACTGCATCTTTTCCCCAGGACTGCAATGAGACAGCTCTACATCTAGCTGTCATACGAGAGATGGGAGACGGATCTCGACTCCATCTCGTAGACTTCTTAATCCAGAACGGAGGTGCGGGACTCCTCGACAGGACAACTGCCGCTGGAATGACAGCTTTGCATCTCTGCTCTTTGACCGAAAGACCGGAGCCTATGAAGCTTTTACTCAGAGCCGGAGCTAATATTGCCCTCAAAGACAGCAGGGGACATACGGCTTTACAGATCGCTCAGCAAATGGGGCACAGAGCTTGCCAGGAACTGGTGTGTGACAATGTAACCCGATCGCCATCATTTCATTCTTTTATATTTTTATTCATCCAATTGAAAAAATCATGGTCAATTTTTATATTCAAATTCTTAAGTAATAAAATCTGAAAATTTTTAATTACTTATTAACTATGGTATTTAAATGAAATGATCATAAAATTATCATTTGCTAGCAAACGATTTTGGCAAGCAAATGTTTTTTTACAAAAAATATTGACTAGGTTTTTTTAAATAAATAATTAACTATTCAAGTAAATTAGGTCTGTGTCAGTTCTCAAGGATATGTTAAATATTTGAATTTTTCACCAGAGATTTGACAAATACCGTTAGTAAATAAATGGACACTCAAATATTTTAGCCCTGTGTGAGTAAGAGGGTTAAAAATTCATAGTGAACAATTCAATTTTTTTAATTATTCTTTTAGTTTTTTGTTATGTTTCTATATTAATTTTATTTCTCCCTATTCATTAATTTTGTCCATATCATTCACATATAATATAAGCTACATCCTGTTGACAAGATGTTTTATGAAAACAAAAAGAAAAAACTATTCCGTTTTTGTTAAATTCCCTCAAAAAGAAAAATCTCTTCCATCATTTTTCTTCTTGCTACGGAAATACAACAAACAATAATAAATTTAACAAACTGTATAGATGTGAAGTTTTAAAGTAATCATTGATGGCAAAAACTTGGCTTTTGCCAAAAATGATAAATATTAAAATTAAGATAATATCTCAACATATTCATTTCTCTTGTTCTTGAAATGAATTCATCAATTAATTATAATTAGTTGTATATTGCTTACATTATTTCTAATACAATATCAAGAAAATGAATGATGTTGCCAAAATTTTTATTGAAATATATCCATAATGATAGATGTAATCAACCCTCAATCCTTGTATACTTCATTCTTGAGGCAAATATGATAAAAATATAACAGTCATCAAACTTTTATATCCTTTATTAAATTATAAAAATATAATACTTCCTCACAAAATCCCTTAATGAAATAATAATTCATTTAATTTTTTATATGTGTTCTTGCAGTTGGAGAGTGTTGAGAAGCGAGAGAAGAGTATGTTTGAAAACATAAACGTGGACTGGAATCTCTCCCACGATGATGGCTCAACCGATTTCTCGGATGACGAAACAGTAATTGATGAAAGGGTACTTATATAACATTTTCTAAAACTACCATTTTTGTTTCTTATCTAGACATTTCCCTAAGATTTTCTGCATCCTGAATTATAATATTAGATGTACAACTTGGTCTATCTTTAAATCCTTTTATCCGTCTCTCGGTCTGTCTGACTTGAATAAGTCTTTCCTTTCATTGTCCATGTCCAGACATTCACATACAAATTAATTAGTATTTTGTGGATCAATGAAGCTTGCATTCTTCTATTTTAATGTTCAATTGATTTTTAAATTCATATATGACTTCAGGACCCGTAAATGATTGTGCAATTTACGCAAACTAATCCTTATTTGATCCTTAAAGGTTAGGTAAGTACTCATAAATAAATAAGTGACATTAGTAATAATATCCTTTCCAATTGGAAATTGAGCTCTTCGTATGAAAACTCTCGAAACATTGAATTCATCCATATTTTACATCCATATTCATTTACTCATGAATATATTCTATTATAGAATGGCAGTATAACTCCTGAGAAGAAGAGTCGATCCCGTCCTCCGTCATATTCTGGAGGTGGTAATTCATCTGAGCGTGGCTCGGGCGTCAACAGTGGTGGAGGAGACTCATCTCCGATAACTTTACGATCCCGTTCCTCGGCGTGTGATTCTCTTCATGCGTCAAATGCTCCGCCTACACCGAACACCATGCCGAGGAAACCAAACATGTGTAAGTGACTTTGGAAAATTCTTAATTTAAAGTCAGTGGTCACTGAGACCTAGAACTGGGTGAATCGCGTGCTGCTTGCCACTTCTTCTGATCGTTGGGATTCCAGCGTCCTAGATGATCACTATAAGCAATTCATAGGATGTACATGGGGGAGGAATTGATGGATTCTGGTATGCCTTGGGAGGAAGTAAAGCAATTGACGGGTGACAGTGACCCATTGTGGCCATATGCTCCACATAGGGAGCGAATATGGTATACAATGTTTTTGTACCGTAAAACAATTATTACGGTCAATCAAATCAATTGAGCCTTTTGTGCTTATTTCAAATATAATATTTTTGATTGTTTGTTATTATTTTCGGAGATCCATATAGGTAATTTCATGCTCACAATATTTCCCATCGTGGAATAAGATATCATAGGAGATTTTATACACTCAAATTTTCGCAATTCTCATGCAACCTGAAGTAATTTGTTGTTACAGTCCCTTAAGTTGATTTCATTGTCAAGAGATAATTTTGTTCCATCTGAGATTTAAATCATTATACCCAATATTGGCATAGCTGATTTTCACTATATTTATTAAATTGCTATGCCTATTGTTTTATAGTGACTACGATGAATCAAATTACGATTTGTGACGTAAAATTTTCAGATAACATGCCTTTGGGTGCGGGCAATATTGGCAGTTTAAAAAAACGGGCAGCCCCACTACCTCCAGGGGGCTCACTCGGAGGGACATTGCCCCACGGCTCAACACGGTCAGAGCTGTGTGCCGGGTTGGCCAATCTGACGGGCGTCAACAACCCTCATCACAATACACTGCAACACACGAGGTCACCCTCCAACTCTGACAGTTCAAGAAATTCTCATGGTATTGAAACATTTGCGATGTTATTATTCAATGCTTAATGATTAATATAAATTTATTCACATATCATAAGGAAGACTAGTTTGCTTCTAACTGTAATAGCTAATATTTTTCCAAAAATTTCATAATACGCAAATATAGAAAAAAATATTTTGTATGGGTAATAAATATGGGAAAATATAATATGTATTTTGATATTGATGGATTTTTAACATAGCTGTGGAGTCGGCAAACAAAAGTTCGACTCCAAGTACGACTCCGGCCAAAACGCCAAGACGACTCCGACTCCGGCCAAAAAACCCCGACTCCATGTCTCCGACTCAGACTCCACAGCTCTGATTTTTAATTTAGTACAGATAATAAATATTTCGGTTCCGTGGTGCAATGGTCAACTTCGTTGGCTTCCGTGACAGACCTCACGAGTTTGAGTCCCAGTAGGAGCAGGATATTTTTTTCAGTCGATTTCTGTTCGCAGGCATGGGTGTTTGTGTTGTCTAAATTCCTTCCCACCCATCAGATCCTATATGAAGGCCGTAGCGAGAGCGACTAGCCAACCACTAATCCTGTCCTAACCTTATCCTTTCTATTCCTTCTCATCGAACTAAAGAGAGGTTGAACAACTGATCACAAGTAGTCCTCTTAGGAAAAATATGTTTGGTAACCTGCACTGGGAGCCCCTATGTTCCACATCCAAATCGTACATGGATTAAAAAAAAAAAATTTGCTTATTATAATAAAAAATTTAATTGGTTCAGTTGTTTAATTATTATTTTTTTTATTCAGGCGTACTTAAAACCCGGCCTCAACAGCCCCCGCCAACTCCACCCCTGTCGCAGAGTTCTCACCCCCATTCGCATTCTATTCCGACAACACCCCTTCACAACGGAACTTCGCATCATCACCATTTGGATGATCACGACCCTACTCCTCCGCCAAGAAAGGTAAAAAGCATTATATCATTACAAATACATATTTATTGACTGCTTATTATTTATCGATACTTATATTTGTCACTTTTATACGTTTAGTTTCAATTGTGCTGGATATCCCATTTTTTTAGTAACATTATCGACAAGATTAAAAACAAATCAAATACCTGCCGGTTAAACAAAAAATATTGCTTGCATAAAACTGTTGCAAATAAATAATTTCAATGTTTTACATTAATGACCAAAATATCTGCCAATCCTTGATCTAATTAATTTAATAAACTGTATTGATACGATTATTTTAAACATATCTTACATACAATGTTTCTTAATGTTATGCTATCGTTTTTCTCAGTTTACAAGTATACTTTGTTGATACAATGGTAGTTAGTTTTTGTAATAAATATTTACTCCCTGAATATATTAAATTAATATTACTTATTTCATATGAATGACAAGTAGAATTTAGTGATTTGTAAGATGTATTCTTTAATATAAATTAGATAGTAGAACTACCATCATTGTAGTTAACTTATTCATATCATTTGTGGTATACATGAATTCTGTGAAATCGGGAGATATTTATATTTAAAAATGTTTTTTATCTTACCAGAGAAAAAATAGAACAAGCCAACTATATGGGGTCCTCGACAAATCTGCAAGGGTAAATGAATTTAGGCCATAAAAGTTATATGCAGTGCTTTCTATCCACTCTTTTAATGATTTTGTTTTCTTTTACCCTGGTTTTTTTTTATCAAAGCATGGCTTGACTGGATAGATGTCACTGCTGCAGCTGTGCATTTTTCTGATCAATATTTTGTCTCAAAAGCAATAATAATTGATTATCTATTCACATTGTGTTCAATCAATCATTCTTCTCATTTTATCAATTTATCGTGTAAATACAATTTTCGTTGTGTTTTTTTTTTTGTAACATAATGAAAAGCTGTAACCTTAACCAATATGCATCAAGTTTTACTTTAAAATATATTTATTTCCGTATACGTCATGATGAAAAAAATTCATTACGAATTTACATTGCGTGTGAAAACTTAGATGTTTGTTGAGAAAGTTTACGTGAAATGATAGATTTATTGATTAAAATATTATTTGTCAATCATTAATGAAAAATATTTACAGTTTTTGTTCCTTTTGATCAATTATAAAAATTAATATATTGCTATGTTGTATCTATTTTTATGGAGATGGTCACAGTGATAATTATATGCATCAGTACCTTACTGTATAATAATATCACTTTTATTATGCTAAATAAATAAAGACATTTTTTACTACAACTTTCACAGATAATTTTATAAAGATCAGTATTAGTATCAAATGATTGATAAAGCGATGATCTTAACCTATCCCAATTTTTATAAAATTATATATGAGAGTAGTACTAAAAAATATGTTTTATTTGTATAGTTTAATAATACAAATCCTTCAGATGAATTGTTTACCAAACTCACATAATTTGAAATCTTAACATTGAAGACATTTCATTTGTAAATTAATTTCATTATATTTTACTAAATACACTAATGCTATAATTTATAGAGACTTTGGTTATTTATGGAATGATTTTTTTTTCTGTAATTTAATTTCATTTATGTCTATCTCCTATTTGTAAATCTAACAGTTTACTTGATTAATAAATTATGTGTTGGCCGTTTCAAAAAAAGATATTTATTTTTACAAATTTATCTCAGTTTACTAATATTGAATAGAATTCAAAAAAATGCATCATACCATCACAGCATCTAGTGATTCTGATTTATTACTGATATAATTTATTCTTTTGTTTTTATCCACGTCATGTTGTAGCTGTCAACTTTTTAGTAGGATTGAAAAATATTTTGAAATTTTACCAATGCAATCACATCTCATTAGAATGTTATTTATCACCATTCTTAAATTTTTATTTAAATAAAATATAGATTTTTTGACAACTATGTAGATAAAACATATTTTATTGATATTATTATGAAATAAAAAAATGATATCTTTGTTATTCCACTTATTGTCTAACTCAGTGTGACATGTTTCGCTTCTTTGAAAAACATTTTCGAGGACATGTAGCTTCAGTGTACTGATTCAAAACCTTGATTATTGTTCAAACTTGATATTAAGTGGGGAAAAGACTTGAAACATTTATTAATAATTAATTGTCTGCAGGACAGAAATCCAAGTTAAATAAATTGTGAAGCCATCTATTCTGACGAAAACATTATTCATCAATAATTTACTTCTTATAATGCTCCAATGAATTTCGAATAACACTCCGTTTTCTTTCTTGAAAACCTTTCCATTTAAATATTTAACTTCAATCTCATTTTTTTATATTGAAATTTAGAGGTAAATGCTATTTTTAGTACACTAAGTTACTGATTGATGCTTTTCAATAAAAGCGAAACATTTTTCACATTTAGACAACATGCGTAATAATGAAGTTATTGTTTTCATAAAAACACTCATTAAGTGGACACCAATTTTGATAAATTTAATTGTGTATTACAAATTTATACTAAAACAACACTTCAAGTCTCATAAACTGAAAAATCCATATATGTAGACATCTCTATCGACACGGGAAAATTGCAATCTGTATTTATTTTTCCATGCGAGTCACAGTCAAAGAATAACACATTGGCTACGGGGAAATCAATACACGTTCCCGTAGCCAATGTGTTGATGCGCCAATCTCTTGATGGCATGTTTTCAAAATGAGCATGTAATGAAATATGTTTATTGCAATGTGACATGTAGAATAGTAGATTAGGATTAGATTTAGGTTTGAAAAAATATTCTCTCAACGTCAATGTTGCCCAATACGTCATATATATAAAAAATATGACGACACTAGCTCACTTTCTACCACTAGCTAAATTTTGAAATGTGAAATACTGATTAAGTGTTATTGTTGAAAATGAATTTACTCAAAGTAATCACCATAGCCTACAAAAATGCTCCATGTCTGAATATTGAGTACTAGTAAGTTTTTTGACTCTTCGTCATGCACCAAAGGTATTTCTCTACGGAACTTCACTGGATACTCGGATGATAGTGTGGGTGTACTTAATGTTTTTGTACATAACAATTACTGAATATGTAGTTTATATATTCATATTCTAATATCACAATAATTTTAGATTCAGACTTATTATTTTTATAATTTATGTATATTGTTAAAAAAAGCTTGCAAGTTATCCTTATGTGTCATTGAATGAAGAATACTTATTATCTTCGCACGAGACACGTGATGCAAAACTGAAATGAAATATTTTTGATTTTATTTTACATGATTTTTTTACCAACAGCAACATTTGTGTTACTTTTCCAGGATTGTTCTAGTCAAGACTCCTCTTTAGAGCTATGTGAAATTATGGACGGACACTTGGACGACTCGAGGCTGTTATCCGGTCTCGGCTACGACAGCCCTAATTCTTCCTGCGATCCTACAAGACTCGGTGACAATCGATTAGAAATATCCGACACGTCTAGTATTCATTCACGTTCACCCAACACGGCCCAAAATCAGGTTTGTCTTATTTCATTTTCATCACCGTGTTTTGATTAAAATTCTTTGTACTTATTCCACATTAACAAGTCGGCTGAAAGCCCTGGATTAGCATATAGGTATATCCGGTTCTGGCTACGGTGGATAATAGATGATGCCACACTACACGGTAACCAAGTGACAATAATACCGCTCAAAGGGTTGAAAATATGGTATGATTATAACAATGCCGCCATACCAAAATTTAAGCTTAATAAAATTGTTATTTACTTCAGGCTACCGGTCCAGTGAGAAGATGTCGCGCTCTCTACGATTGTTCTGCAGACAATGAAGACGAGCTCTCGTTTCGTGAAGGCGAAGTCATCATCGTCCTCAACGACAGGACCGAAGACGACAATTGGATGGAAGGAAGAGTCGAGGGCAGCCCGAACCGTAGAGGAATGTTTCCCGTCTCGTTTGTTCATATGCTTCCCGATTGAATTGGAAAAATTTGAAATTTCTTTCAATGATTCAACAATATCAAACCGACTGAGCGCACGACCAGCCAATAAATTTATGTCATTTGAATAATAGATTGATCAAGGTAGAAGGTCTGTTATAAATGTGCATTTTTTCTATATGTTTCTATGACTATGAATGAAAAGTCAACTAAGATTTGGCAATATACGTACTGTACGGTTTGTCATTTAGTATGAGAGAAAATTCTTAACCTTTCACAAAAAAACTAGCATAATTTCCGTGTACGCGGCCTAAACCATTTCATGGCTTAAACTCATTCTGTGTAGGCCTAGAAGGATATGGAAGATTGAACGTTTCAGATGCTCACAATACACAAAATAAAAATCTACTAACTGTTTATGTCATAAAATCTAAGACATTAATTTTTGAAAAGCAATGCATACTCAAAATAAAATATTTAAACCTTTATTTGTGTATACATATAAATCAGGGGCTTGCTGCGAATCTTTCTCTTTCTCCCTTGAAGACGTGTTGAGCGAAAGGTGTGAATGAGATATGAAGGAATGCTTGCGTTATCTCGTCAACCCTAAATGCGAGAGTGGCTGCGAGATGGAGATAGAGAAACATCCACTGCACGGCGATGCTATAAATATACAAGTCGTATTTAATTGTCATTATGTTGATTCTGTGATGCTTTCGTTATGTAAATAATTTAATTTACAGTAAGTTCTAATTGTGTATATCTTATAATATTCACTGTCACTCGCAAAGATTCTACAATATAAAAGTATATATGTATACAAAAACATTTTGCTGTTACCTCAAATTTTGTTGCGAGTTATAGGTATATTTGAATAATAGCATTTTTTGATGTTGTAAATATTGACAGAAAAGCACAAATTGTTGATAGAACTAAACTGCATTTGAAGATGATATAATGAGTATTTTATATTATTGTAGTTAATAAGTCTTATACTTTTCAAGACATATCATTTTATATAACAAATATAACTTGTGTGAACTACAACTGATTATATTGTTAGTATTTTCAAAGATAGGCAGTCGCTCTCATTACAGTTGATGAATAATAGAATAAAACACATATTTGTTTTTTTTTTTATTCAATACTTAAAATTATTCACTTTGTTGTCATTCATAATACTGAGGAAATTTAAATATTACTAAATAATTTATGAAACAAATAAACATGCAATGTCAGGAATATGCAAACCGTGTCAAAGTTTTAAAAAGACACATGCTTCAAAAATGTGATAAAAAAATTGCCAATTTTTTTTGCTGCGTTTGCTTTTGTATCTTAGTGACAAAAGAATATACATATTTATAATTTGTATTGATAATTACCTATTCAAAGTAATAGTATATTAAAATGATTGATAGTGTGGCCATGTAAATTATTGTAACGATTAAGGTCTCCATTTTATAATAGAGAATCTATTGTTACTAATATAGAACACAATATTTTCTTAAAACTGCAAGACTAAAAACAGTGGAATCGCAGTACCATTTTACTTAACACCATAATAACTAACTAGACCGGGAGTTAAAAAAAAACCTCTTCTTAAAATACTTGTAAACATTGTGCTCCAAAGAAATTCATTTTTAAACATAAAACTCAACACGTGCAGTTGGGTCTACCAAAAATTTCCCACATTGCTAATGCATATTACACTAGAACTTTCAATTAATAAGAAAAGTTTTTAATACCAAACATGACATTTAGTGATCAGTGAGAGGATATATGGAATAAATAAAAAATACAATCAAATTGTGATTCCAATATATGAATTAATATAAAAAAGATCATTATAGTTTTGTATTATAGAATCTACAGTTTTTATTTACTCCAAGATACCTACGATCTCCTGAGTATATTAAACAAAGAGAATTTCACAATAAACTTACTATCCTTATAGCCTCCTGCATTAAAAAATGTGTTACGACAAAAAGTCTCAAATAATATATTGTACACAATAAATTGCTATGCATTATATTTTCAATTTACAATTTGAAATGTTGAAACTTAATATGACTGAAAACTAGTCTCCGTTGGTCTAACAGTCAATTGTAGTTTTGAATTACATCCAATTATCAATGAGAATTTTTGCACCTATACAAAATTACCTTACTAAAAATAATGCGGTTATTTTTATTGCAGTAAGTTATAATAAAAATACTCTTAATCTGATAATATTTTTAATATCAGATTAAATAGTTTAAATATTCCATTAGGAATGAAATGTTGCCATAAAAATAAAGGTGTCAATCGACACTGAATTATTGTTGTAAATTTTTTAGTCACAAATCGCTAGACTTTCCCATGTATTTTTTACTGAGCATTAAAATTGCTGCTTATTTTTCTTGTTGCCTTTCGTATAGAATTTTGATTGTTACTTTGCCTAACATTCAAAATCAAATAAATATAACTTATCGTTTGATGTATTTTTATAACTTCTATTTTTTTATAGTCGTAATGATTCTTAATCCGCCATTCACAAATAATGCACAATGAATGCTTAAAATAAAAAGACTTATTAATATAAGCAAATATACGCAATAAAAAGAATATTGCGTATATTTGCTGAAGATAACTGTTTACTTTATCCAAGTGATATATTAAATGGTATTTAAGAAAAAAGATGTAATATTTTAATTTATACCAAAGATGTGTAGCTTGTATTAGTATTTAATCTTTTTTATTTGAATATGTGTACATAATGTATATAGCGAGTGTGTAAAGATAATAAAATATATTGTATTTAAGAAATTTTACGTTCCCGCCATTTGAAGTCAGTTGAAATTGTCAATGCGGGAAACTTCATGTAAATTTTTCTATTTATTAAATTATAAAAGCTATTCAGATGTTCTAACAATATCCCTTACATATTGCATAATGTGTTATTTATAATCTTGCGAAGGAATCTATTTAATATTTATTTTAAATTAATAATCTTCTCTATTTAATGTTAAATCGTGCTTGATTTAATGTACACATAATTTTCTTTTTAAACCTTACCTAACCTAACCGAAACATTAGATTCACATATTTATAAACCCAATTGTTAATCAATGCCATGTTTTTTTTGCTAATTGCAATTATGTAATTTTATTATCATATCAATTCAGAGAAGTTTTAAATAATTCGTAAAATAATACTTCTTTAAACCACATACTTTTAACGGTTTAAGTATAAAATAAATTAATAAATATAAAGATGATGTAAGCTGGCTATTTGTATGTGTTATGATGATTTTAACCACACTAAATTTACACTTCCAATAAAATTTGTAATAGTGTAAACTTAAAATTTCAATATGGTGTGATTTTAATGGATTCTTTCTGTCTTTTGAATATTGTGATTTTGTCAGTAGCTTCTGTGGTATTATTAAAAGGCCGTAATGAGACAATTAGCTGAAAGAAGTTGTCGCTTAGATTTATGTATTATGTATGTAGTGTTTCAAAATCCAAATGATGTACGTCTGTATATTATTAATGAATTTAATTATTTCTGTGGCAGTGTTAGAAGAAAATGTATATTACAAAAAATAAACTGGTGTAGATACCTGATATTATAAATAAAATAATTTATAACCCTATTTAATTGAAAAGTTTTTTATTTAATTTGTAAAAAGCAATGGAAGCAGACATGATACATAAAAAAAATATGTTTGTTAATAATTTTATTTCGAAAACAGATGACTTCGGCGAATATTAGGAGTACGGTGGTTTGATTTTGTCAGGAACACGGAGGTAAGAGAGCGGACAATACAGCCCCTTATTACGTCCAAAATTAAAAGGCGACGATGGACCTGGCTTGGACATGTGCTGCGGATGCCCCAGGGGAGCCTAAATCCTGCCTGCCTCTTTTATCAACCTGATGAATCCTGACGCCGCGGAAGGCCTCTGATGACCATCCATAGGATGTACTCAGGGGGAGCTAAGGGACACCGGGATGACCTGGGAAGATGCGAGGAGGTTGGCGGAAGACAGAGAATCTTTAAGGCACCGTGTGGCGGCCATATGCTCCGAATAGGGAGCGGATATGGAGAAAAAAAAATATATTTTAGTCTGATAAACATAAAACTACTCAATTCAAAACACTCTCATCGAAGCTTCAAAGAGTTGGCAGAGATCCTCTTCAGTTTGTTCTCTTGGTGCTAATTTTGTGATCCGATCCTGCAAAAAAATAGACTAGAATATTGTTTATTGAATAAATTTGTGCAATACATAAATCACATTTATTAAAACCACTTCCCCGGCAAATTATTTTAACAAAAATGTTCCAAAAAAAATCTATTTTTATTTTCTTTTAATTTGAAACATAAATATTATTTTTACTAAATATTTTTTTTTGTTTTTTTTATCCTTCGAAGTCTATTTTTTTACATTTTTTTTAATTATTATTTTTTTCGTAGAATATTATATGTACATATTATATACATAATACCATATCATGAAATAGTCTCTTACAATGTCAGAAATCGTGAAATTACATGAAACACGTATTTGTGAACTCCGAAAATCGACGACAATTTTAAAATGCTCATATGGGCGCACACGTATTTGCGTGAGTGCCGAAATTGGAACACTATTGTTGTACACGTATTCGTGTGAACGCCGGGGAAGCGGTTAAACTAATTTGTCTCGTAATAATGCCTCAGTTGATTGAGGTTTTTGGGTCAAAACTATCCCACTAACTATTTGCTGCACGAAGCGCCGTCCATAAACATGCGATTTTAGCCATTTTTGAAAACCCTGTGATTTTTTAAAGGATTTGCCTAAATTCTAGCATGACATCATAATATAGGGATATCTCCTTAAGTTAATAAGATAAGCAGTGACATCTTAAAAAAAATTAGAACAACAATATTAAATTGAACATACCTGGGGCAATGTACCCTTGACTAAATCTGGTATGTCATCCTTGGTGTACCCCAAATCAATGAGACCGTTTTCAAGTTTCATAATACTCATATATCCTCTTATAGTGTCGGCAAGTATAAGACCGGCATCGGCTTTCTTCGTGTTTGTCGTATCTGCGCCAAGAATCGCTGCCGCTTCAAGATGTCGATCAGGACAAGCTGATGCAGTAAATGAGAAGACTGCCGGTGCAGTCATCACCACCGATAAACCGTGGGGTATTATAGGATGATCATTACTAAAAATAAAGAGGTAAATGTAATGAGCATCTATTTTTCACTTCAATAATTATTATTACTCGCAACATATAGATTTTATGAATCTTATCTATTTTTTTAGAAGTAATGAGATTTGTGGTTTTAAATATTGTCAGGTCTGTGGTTGAGTGTCTATGACGTTGGCTTCTGTTGTCAAGCTCACAGGTTAGAATCACAGTCCGGGAAGTCATTATCAATATCTCACCTATATCCTTCGGGTAGAAACTTCTTTACATTTCCAGAAATAGGATAAGAAAGTCCATGGCAAAGGTGTACTCCAGCATTACCAAACCCTACTCCTGCCATTGTAGAGGCAAGATGCATGTTTGAGCGGGCTTCCAAATCATCTGGATTATAAACAGCTCGCTCAAAATATTCTTTGATAACCTGTAGGACAGAAAAAAATTAGATAATGATAACATTCATATCCATTTTTTATGAATTTGCTATTCAATCTAATGAAAAAATACTGAAAGAACACCTATTCAATCAATAAAGAATTAGTTTTTGCTGATAAAACTGTTCAGGTCAATAGTTAGTTATTTACTAATATAAGATAATTTAACCTTCAAAGCGTATCTCGCCCAGACATCTGAAATTGGATTTTGTCCTTGATAAGCAGGCCTCAAATTCGGGTTATCCGGTGCAGGTCCCCTCTCTGTGAACGGAATTGCGGTGAAACTCTCAAGAGCATGACAGAAGACATCAAATCCAGAATATGAGCAAACCTTTTCTGGCAGTGATAAAGTGTGCAGAGGATCAATGATTCCCAAGGTGGGCCGGAGTGCTTTGTTTGAAATTCCAGTTTTGATATGAAGTGGTTTATAGTCAAATATACAAACCCCAGTTGTCTCACTGCCAGTACCAGATGTCGTTGGTACTGAAATTACAATGCATGTTTTATTTCGAAAAGTACAAAATTCAAGTAATTCAAATTAGGTTTTACTAAACTAAGGTAAACTTTTCATTTTACATGATATGGTAATAAAGCAAAAAAAAATGAAAATGAAGACGTTCATTGTTTTACCACCATGACTTCCCCCAGTGTGGAACATATGGAGAGATCTATTGCCACTTTACAGCTTTTATGTTTGGATGAGTATTCTGAGAGAATATAGACATTGATTTGATTAAAAAAACTATAAATCAATAATCAAAAATGAGGCATTCGTTTTCTCATATACAATGAAAATATTTACTTGCAATCATAGGCTTCAGTTTTACAGTGACTGGCTTTGCTTTCCCAATAGGATTACTGACATAATCCAAGAATTCCGCTTCAGGGTCTGATGCATAAAGATTCGCTGCTTTACAGGTATCAATCACTGATCCACCACCTACGGCAATATATGCATCAAAATTTCTTTCCTTTGCAAATTTAGCAGCTTCCCATAGGCTAAAAGCATACACATTTTGTAGAACATTTGGAAAAGAATATTATTGCCATATATAAGAAATCTAGTCACAATGAATTAATTTAGTGAATAAATAAAATAAAAGATATGATGACTGTATATACTGAAATTTTCACCTATTATAATTATTAGATTTTTAATGACAATTTTTGTAGCGGCAGCGCAGTGGAAAAATAATTAATAAAAAAGTATTTTTATTACCTCTGTTCAGTGGGTTCTACGCGGACATTATCGAATAATTCAAAATGTACTCTGCTGTGAGATAGCGAGTCTAATGTAGCTTTTACAGGATCAAGTTTGCTAAGGTGAGCATCGGTCATAACACAAACATTTTTGCATTTCATATTCGCCATGTCCATGCCCACTTCTCTAGTCACTCCGATGCCATATCGAATAGCAGAAGACGACATCTAGATATTACAAATCTTATTATTTTACTTACTTTTGTTCTAATCAGACTGGAATTTATTTACAGTTGTGGGGCATGAAGTTGGTATTGCGCAAGGAAGTTTTACATTATTTTCTTGAAAGAACATAATTGATGAAATATTTGAGAGATTTAATAGTATGTAATATATTGAAGAATTGATAGGGACAACGTTTTTTACCTCAAAAGCATACTCCTTAGATGGAACTGCATTTTTAGCTGTACTGTCATAGTTTCCAGTTGGTCTCCCGTGGGCAGGGCATTTGCAGCTACAGATATTAAATCATAATAATTTATTTACAAATAAAGAAAACATTATACTAGGTATATGATCATATTCAAAACAGTGCGTTTCAGTAATTTTGAATCTATTCGATTTTACCGCCATATTTTCTGTCAAAATTGACACAAAGTTTTTGAAGTCATCAATCGTCTATAAGATTTTTTTTTTGAAATGAGTATTCACGAGAACATGATCGCAAATAAAAACATGAGTCACATAATAATAAAATACATACGATGCATTCGATATTACTTGAAGTAGATCCAAAACTTTTCGTCTATTATGCATAATTCTATGGATCAAAAATATCTTAACATATAAGGCTGTCACAACTCAGCTATAATTTATCTTCTTCTTAGAAATATATAATTGATTGGCACAGCATTTCATAACGCGTAGACTAAAATAATCAAATTACTACGTACAATACGATATTAAGCTTATCAATAAAAAATAATCCAAATATAATCCTAAGATTTGTGTTGCTATCATAAATAATAAAATATCTTTGATTATTATGAATTTACCTAAATTATTTAAAGAAAAATATACTAATTGCCGCGAGCTTCTCATATTTCTGTTATTTTTGTAAACCGCTCCCCCTCTCAATATGAATCTTATGAAAACAATATACCACAGTCATACATGCTTTTGTGTAAAACTGCTCCATCACCAGATAAAAAAAGGAAAATAATATTTAAGATATTGACTGAAGGTGCTCGGTGGTATTTCAATATTTTTTTTGTGTTTTATTGTGTCCTCTAATCTTTTCTTTCTTCATGACAAAAAAAAACAGAGCTCTCTTTTCTCCTTCATGGTGCGTTTTGCATTTTATTTGGTGGATTTTTTTGACTATGTTAATGAAATAGATCAGTGGTTCTCACGTAAAATTTGGCTGTGTCCGCATTAGGAACATCAGCGGTTCTACGAAAATGTCTGGTGGCCGCACCCAATTTTTGTGCCGGGTCTTTTTTTGTCAAAAACACCTAAACATGTATGTGTTTGAGTTTTTTCTGACTAAAAATTCTTAATGCACATTACAATACATACAAAATAATACATTTTCAGTGTCTTTGTTGACAAATTAACTTGTAAAAACACATTTTTATTAAGTATCAATATTAACTATGAAGCTGTTGGTGGCCGCAGCAAAATCCTCTGGTGGCCGCACATGAGAACCACTGAAATGGATCCTTTATTTACTTTTGCATAATTAAGATACTCAATCCAAACTTCAAGATATCTTAATCAAGGATGCACGGAGTTTTTTTCTTGTAAAATATCATTCAAGACCTACTTAATCACAGGGCCAAGACAAAACAATTTTTTGTGAGGGGAAATTCCTAGCGAAAAAACATTTTTGACATTGAATCAGATATTCCATTACATTTATTGAGCTTCATATTTTTTTATTGACATCCACAACCAACGTGGAGCATCATATTATGATCATATTGCCTACCAATGCAGGGGTATCTCAACCTTTTTTTTTACATTTTTTCTCTTCTCTTTTTAGTTCAATGAAAGAAGGGATAAAAAGGATATGCTCATCAATCTTACTATACCTCACTTTAGAGGTCTGCACGGGCCGAAATCTTAAAATTCTACCCGGCACGAGCCCGACAATCTCCAACCCAAGCCCGAGGCTCATTGTCGAAAATCTTACCCGACCCCGACAGTTTTTTCAACTCTTCAATAAAATTTTAATCAACATTTAAAATGATATAATATCAACTCATTAAATTATAATATGTGTGTAATTCGGATGTCCAATAATGGTTTATACATCCGGAATAATCGTAGTTGTTTTTATTTTTTTTATACCCAGGCCCGAGCCCGAATCCAAACCCTCGTTACCCGACCCACGGGCCGGGCCGGGTAAGGCCCGCAGGCCAAACCCGAGCCCGTGCAGACCTCTGCCTCACTTGTAGAATCGGATGGGCGGGATGAATTTTTTAGACTCAATATACCTATTCCTTTGAACAGACTTGATTGAGACAAAAAATTTTCTCGTATTGGGACTTTAATTAACCTGTTAGGTCCCTCATAGGCACCAACCACGTTGACCACTGCACCACAAACATAGTTATGAGACAAACCACAGACCCTGACATGACGTCTGTAGTTGAAGAAATAATTAATGCCATATAAAACTCTCACAACTAAAAAAATATTTTTGGTGCTCCAGGGATTATGCTTTTTAAATTAAATGAAACAGTTCGGAAAGCACTGCTCGAAAGAGTATTTTTTTTGACAATAGATGCAGTTGTATGGGGTAGTTTTTTGGGTTTCACCTATCCTCAGCAAGCCTCTCTTGTTCTTATTTAGAGATTACAACAGTTGGTATTCTTAATTATTGAATTGATCTGATATAAGGAGTTCCATTTTGTTATGAATAAAAATCAAAACATTTTAGTGCACTATCTCTCTGTGACTAGACTACAATATTTATATGACATGCAACTATAATTTCCGACTGATAAGCACGCATGCAGGATTTCGCAAACCACAAATTTATCAGCAAAACCAACATAATTTGCGTGTCCATGCGAAATATGATCAATTCTATAATAATTAATAATCACAAATGAATAGAAATCACACCACAAGACATTTAAAAGTAACAGGGAAATACCTGTTATCTATATGTGTGTTTTCATTTATTTTATTATTACATCAATGTGACGATGACATCTTTAGATGTTGTGATCAGAAAGTAATTAAACAAATATAATGGCCATTTTATATTGGAAAATATAACCTTTATGATCGGTAATGCATGTCTGTAGTTTGGTTTCTATGTGGTCAGAAAAGTTTGTTACCACTGCTCTAAGGCACTGACAGCAATAAAAGCATATCCAAAACATTACGATGCAAAGATTATTTATTGTGAACCTTTTCTTGTCAAGAGATTCTGAGCACTTCCAAGGTAAAATTCGGTCCCTGTGGTCTAGTGGCAAGAGCTTTGTCCTAGCGATCTGGAGACCCGGGTTCAATTCCCGGCAAGGTCAGATTTTTTCAATTGAAAAAAAGAGATCTTGGGCTGGGTGTATGTTATTTATCATTGATTTTGTGCACAACTGATTCATTACTTATCATCGAGTTAATCTTGTATGACTTTCACAACTAAGAATATTTGGCGCATTGGCGTAAGCTGTAATGCCAAATATTTTTTTAATATTTAAAAAAAAATTCATGTCCATGCAGAACTGGCTTGATTGAGATTTGAAGGTTTGGGATAAATAGGTGGTGAAGTGATGGAAGCACTGGGAATGTCTTCGTCCAGTAATGGATTAAGAAAACATTAAATATTTTAAAAATGACATTGCTTTCTTCCAATAATTTTATTGTTATTGCCAAGAAAGTAATTACATAGAAAATATCATACAAAAATTTGTAAATGTTGCATTAAAGTGTAGCACATCAAAAATTTATGAATCAATAAAATTGTATACATTCGAAAAAATTTGGTAATCCTATAAAATCACAGAAGTTAAATAGTAAAATTTTTGGTCATTAGAGATGGTTTCAATCTTTCCTCTATATTAAGTACTTACATTATCAAATAATTAAGTTCCCAAAATATTTTATATCTATGTTAGAATTAAATCAATTATAAGTGTTGTTCAACACTTGATTTTAATTAAAAATATTCATTTATGTTAATTAATATGTGTATGATGGAGGCTTTCAATAAATAATGTTGGAAGGCTTATCGAAGTTAAATTCATGTCTGCTGATAATCGGTGTTACAGGGCCACTCAAGTTTTCGGACAGCTTCTGATAAACAGGACCGCTATCATTTTGTACATTCCCTGCGTTTGGGGTTACAAGATTTACAAGTACAGTCTTATTGGTATTTCTCTTGGCATAACAATTACAACACACCCACACAATCCTGAAGATTGACAAGAATATCAGCAATATGTATATAAATAGACGAGTGACATCCCATGCTAGAAAGACATTAGAATTATTTTTTTTCTTGTCATAAGTTTCATCGCGGTACACGGCAGAATTCAAATCATCTTCCAGACTCTTGTAATTTATGTTGGTCAGTTCTTTGATTGAATCTAAGTCAATTTTGGGCTCTATGTTTTCTTTCTGACTGTTATTTTTCTCAAACACAGCGTTAACTTTATTGATATCTTTATATGTATCATCAAATAAATCTAGATTACTTGCTGCATTAGCATCAATTATTTTGTGTAAGAAAACAGGATTTTCTTTATTGTCCAATGTAATAACAGGTATATCAGGATAGGAATTAACTATTTGGAAAATTCCTTTGTAGTTGGTGTCACCTTCCATGTTGGCGAAATCATTATTAAGATTATCACCAATATTGCCAATGCTAGCAGCAAGACTGATATTGAATAATGATCCAATTCCCAAAATGATAAGGCTTACTTCCAGGAAAAATGCTTTCATTTTTAGAATGTTGATGTTCCTGAAATATAACAGAAGATTTAAAGTAATCAAGGTTTCAGGATTATATAGAATAGCAAGGATTTGTATTGGTGCTTGGCTGTTCAACTAAAATATTTGAGAGTTTGGAGGATAAAAGTCAAGCTGGTGATCATCAGTTGCTACATCATGTTGAGATACAGATGCATCAGGAGTATCTAAACCGGTGTTTACATAAAAATTATGAAAAACCCAAACACAAAAATTATTTTTTATAAAATCTTATAGACTTATAATAAACCTATTGCTTTTATATAACTAATATAACTGAATAAAAAAGCAATGATAAATATTAAAAATTGTTTTTATTATTATATCACCATGTTTAACTGTACTTTGTGGAGTTTATACCAACAGATGTTTTCTATGAAAACTGCATGCTATTCTTTTTGGTGGATTCGGCGGAAACTTAGTGGTAGTTCATTTAAATATGAAATTGAAAATATCTCAGTGTCATAAGTAATATTATTGTTTGTTAGTATCTAGTGCCCCTCCCGTCATCCTGTAAAAAGGAAAATCCCAACCTCCATTTTTTAATTTATATATAAGAATATTAGAATCAATCTCAATGTTGCGATAGGTCTGATGATGCTTCTTAAACTACCACCGACGTATTTGCAACAATAATAAAAGCACTGGTCAACTCAACATTGGGTGGAAGACATATATCCACACTTGGACCTCATACATGTTTTATACGACGATCTCGAAAAAGAGTCTAACATATAGTATTTTAGCAGTGATGAATGAATGGTGTATGATATTTTCACAATGTTGGGTGCCAGTTTTACCAGTGGCATAAGATTTATTTCCGACAAACAGGACAGTTTGGTAATATGTATTCCTTTTTATAAACACTTACAAGTGTCACAGCGAATATCATAAGAACTCCTCAATGAAGATTATTAAAACAAATAATATGACAATGAAGTGAACAATCGATTCCGTTTACTTGGTGGAGTTATAATAAATTTACCAATGATGTACATTGTACATACAAGTTTTCCTGGAAAAATGACGTATTGTTTGGGTTTTTACGGTGACATTCAAATTGTTTATGTTTATAATAATTTGATATGGATTTTAAAGGAAATAATTTTACAACGGATAAACATAGAATATTATACCAATCGGATTGTATAATTCACTGCACGGCGGCAAATTTGACACGAAGCAGCGTCTTCGACACCAACCAGGACTGAAAGATGACTTGAAATGACTTTGGTGTATTATCTATGAGTGACTTGAAGTTTAACCATAGATAAGTTTAACCAAGTTCACTTGGCACAAACAATTAAAACAAGTTTGCGGCTTGCGCTTTGACAACTTGTCTGTGGTGATTGTTCTACGGTTTAGTATCTATCTTTGTCTATGGTTTATATCAGATATTGTGCTGCATACTTGATACGATAAAATATTTATCTTGTTAAAAAATAGATTTCCATGACGTCTAGTTGTCACGCTTAAATGAGCACAAAGATCTGCAATGAAGGTTATGCTCGTTCGTATTTGACTATCCCTATGTTAAATTATCTACCATCAAATGGTGACTTTGTAATGTGTTTTTAGTTCATTTTTTAAATTTGTTGTTTTTTTGTGTGAAAACTCAAATTTTATTATACTTGGTTCAATTGTTTGGATTAATTTTTTCTTTATGTGTGCATTACAAATGTAAAATCATGATCAATGTATTATTTTTTTTCTAATTACAAATTAGGCAGTGACGGCATTAGACCTTTCCTCTCACCAATTTCAATCAATATTTTTTGGTAGGTATATTTAAGCCTGGCCAATTGTTGATATTTGATGATCACTTAAAAATATTCTTCCTCAGAAGTCGCCCAGGTTCACTGTGATTTTATACATTTTCATACAAAAATTTTAACAATTAAAAAATTTTTAGTTCCGTGACAACTCGATACATGATAAATCGACACATATGCAAGTGAGCACACAGACAACTGGAGACAAAGAAAATTTTCTTTTTTTGAATATATGTATTTGAGCTCTTCATAAATAATATAAAATTTGATATTACAATGAACTTCTACAAAGTTACCACCGAATCCATCGAAAGTAATATAATAAATGGTTAATAGCTATTTTATAATATAGCTTGAATTATGACAAATTGATTTTATGTATTTTTTGTGATGAAAACAAATCTGGGTTATTATTGAGTGGTAATGAACGTACATTAGTTTTACATCAAGTTGATTTAAGTAAAATTGATCCTAACTTCAGTTTATATTCGCAAGGCATTTCCACAAGACTTGTCGAATCACTCTTCAAAAATAGCAGCATTGGCAGATGTCACAGTCCAACTGTAAATTAGATTTCTTCAGTCCTTGAAAACGGCAAGAGAGAAGAGGCAATCCTCTTCACAAGCAAGCAGAATGAAAAAAATGATAATCTAATAATAAAAATCACTGTTTGCGATATCCCCTACTCCTTCAGCCCAGCGGTCAAATACCTCATGGTATATCTGGACTGCTCCCTAACCAAGCCTGCACACATCACAGAAGCCAGGCGCAAAACCCACTTTGCGAATGATACAAGCTACAGCAGCTAGTCAATAAGAAAACATGAAACAACTTGTAGTTAAACCAACCATTCCACATATGGTTTGTAAACATCCCCAACAGCAAACTTCTTCTACTATTCGAGGTCGAAAATATGGTGGTATAAAGACCCAGACATCGGAGAGACTACGCTTCCACCGATTCAGATCCATGGAGAGCTTGAAGCAGGGCCTCACCTCGATCCAATTCTCCAAGCTGTGAAAATCTTTAAGATTACAAACCATCAAAGAACCTCGTCAGGACGATATCCCACACCTTATGCTCCACTTCCCCTTCTCTTACAGCCACTTTTCCAATAGCGTGGTCAAATGTGGAATAGTCCACCAGCCTTGTCAGCTTCCATATAAACGCTCCGAGAGATAAATCTAAAATTACGGAATAGGCCTGTCTATTCAAAGTCTTCAAGTTCACCCAACATTGAATTTCAAGACAAGTATCCTCGTAAGTGTTTTCACCATACAATATATATCCAATTTTGCAATGGAAACAAATATATACCTACTGTGCAACTCAATTTGAATGACTCTGAAAACAGATATAGGATGTGACAATACTATTATTTATCAAAAAATGAAAAGCAATAATTTTTGATTTTATAAAACTTTATTGTATTTTACTACTAAAACAATAATTACACTTGATGTAAAAACAGTATCCTAATTAAGTAGTTATTCATAATTTGTTTTTTTTTAAGTTTGCTGCACATTAAATATGACAGTTAAAATTTTATTTAACATACATGTACCTCCTATAAAAATGTATTAAAAATACTGCCTCTCATTATTTTTTAAGAAAATATATAATATTATTTAAAATGTATTCTATAAAATATGGCAATGTGTAAGCGCCAAACTTGTGCTGAATTTAAATCAATTTAAACTAACCATATTGTGAAATATGTTACGGTTGAATGTATCCTCCTCGTGAAAGACTTTCAATGACTAGCGCTCAAAAGTTAAGTGTGTTTCCTTTGAATATGTAAATGTTCAAAATCTTACTGTCAGTACAAGAGCACATTCAGTTTCACTAAGTTTTTAAACACATTCTGGAGGGATCTTCGATTTAGACTCGTGTCTGCTGACGATAGGTGTTTTCGGACCCGTCAAATCCTCTGATAACTGTTGATATACGAGCCCACAATCCTTCTTTACCTTTCCTTGATTTGGTTTGGTTATCACATCGACAATAATCGTGTGATTATCTGCTCTACGATTGCGGCACAATTGCACAATTCTGGTGATTGCGAATATGAATATAACAAACAATATGACAAATCGGACAACTTTCCATACTTCATAAACACTGTCAGTATTGAACATGCTACTAGAATCAGACTTAAAGTAAACGTATTGAGTATCGATTTCATTCTCCATCATCGTTTTGTCCACAATTCCAGCAATGTTAATATCAATTGGTTTTTGGTTATCAATGAAATTATAATCATTTTTAGCTTTGTTTAAAATAACATCCATCCTGTGTTCCTTGTTCACTTGATCAATGAGAATTTTGTATTCTTCATCATTTTTGATTGGAAGATCGGAGTGTGTCATTTCAGCACGGTTTATTTTCTGCAAGATGATTTGATGATCAGCATCGCCGATTGATATTGCTACATCAGAATCTTCAGAATCGTCGGATTCAGATTCGTCGGATTCCTCATCATCAGATTCCTCATCGTCATCTTCATCTGAAAGATCGGCCTTCTCCAAGTCTCTCAGAGCATTCTTTTCTTCATCATCAACTTGTTTACTGCAGGTTTCTTTAGCCATAAATTCCCATTTGTATCGGTTATCCTGTTTTTTAGCCATCATTTCTATATTAGCACGGTGCATATCTGTGGTCGCGGGAGATACGTTGTGTTTTCCTAACCATGTCATCAATGACTCGAAATCGTCATTGCATCGAAGTGGGTTTTGAGAAATATCAAGAGTGAAAAGTTTGTTTATCATTTCTAATTCTTTGACATGCAGCGACTGGATTTGATTGTTTGAAATATTCAAAAAGTGTAAATTATTCAAAAAGTATCGAGGCAACTTCTCTTCCTCATCATTCCACAGTTTTACGAGTTTGCAAGAGCTCACATCCATCCATGTCAACATGTTCGTGACGAGGAACAAATCCGGTGATAAGAACGCGAGGGGATTTCCAGCCAGATTGAGTTTGCCCAGGTCCTTATTCAGTGCAAAAGTATTCTTGTCCAACGATGTTATCATATTGTAGGAGAGATCCAATTCTACCAACCCTGTGGTCGCTTGTAAAGCTGTACCTACAGTTGTAAGTTTGTTGCTAGATAAATCTAGTTGCGAAAGTACCGGCATGGACTTGAAGAATTCATTGGGAATTGTTTCCAAACTGCAACCGGAAGCGTCAAATAAGTAAATATTGAATTGCTCAGCTGAACAGGCAAATCCTTTAGAGGGCAAGCTTTTCAAGTGTGGATTATTGCCAATTTTCAAAACATCCAGCTCAATGTTTTCTTTGATGAGCTGTTCTGATATAAGATTTAGTTTATTATTGGAGAGGTCTAAATAGTTCAATTCCACCAGATGGCGGAAAGCTTGATTGTGAATGGTTATGATACCGTTTCCGCTCAGATTCAAATTTGAAATGTATTGCATTCCATTGAACATAGATGGACCGATGGTCTCTATCTTTGCCATGCCGAGATCGAGAGCCAGCAGTTCTTTGATTTGCACATTGATGACTGTAGAGATAGGATTATTTCCAAGCCTGAGAGTCGCCAATTCACTGTTGGCGCTGAATAGCTTATCTGGAACAGTTTTAAGGAAATTGTGCGACAGGTCAACCTCCTCTAAATCTTGAAGTTCTGAGAAAACACCGACTTCAATTTTGTGAAGTTTGTTTTCTGCCAAATTGATATACAATAAATTGGTCATTTTGGAGAATGTTGTTTTCGGAAGAGATTTGATGTTACATCTGGAAATCACTATCTCTTGGATAGATGACGAATTGATGAAATATGGATTCCAGTCACCTTTTGTAAGCGTTAAAGGATTATCGGAGAGAGTTAAGAGTGACAATTTACTATTGTAAGCAAAAGTTTCCGGGTGAATCCTATTTATATTGTTAGCAGTCAGATTGACCGTCGAGAGTTCGTGTAAGCCTTTGAATGCCGTGGGACTGATACTCGTGACAAGGCTGTTGGCAATTTTGATGTTGGCAACTTGCTGAAGGCCGAGTTTTTTGAACATCATATCGCTCAAAACGATCGGGTGTTTGCTGTCGACATCTTCGACGATTAAATCTGTGATGTCATCTCCAAACTTCTGCGTCCCGATCTCCAGCCTGCTGCATCGAGCCAACCTCACTGTGAATGACGCAGTGCAAATACAATCCCTGGGGCAAGGCTTGTCTTCGTTGAAAAGTATTTCTTCGTGGTCGATATCATCATCATAATCTTCGTATTGGTAGTCCACAGTTTTCACTGTATTATTGTTGATACTTTTAGCATAGCCAATGCTCAGTAATGCTCCGATTACCAGGATAAGTGTCGCCTCCTGGAAAAGCGCCTTCATCGTTGAATTTATTATGTTCCTGAAATTAAAGGAAAAAAAGTATTATTAATTTGAAATCACCTGTGAAAGTTTACGGTAAACTCTGATATTTAAAATACACAAAAGATAATATTAGGCAAAATTTTAATGTAATTTCAACATCATTCACAAATTTAGAAGTTGTTGAAAACAAATGAAGGCTAGATAGTTTCAATGGGTTGTTTGACTCGGACATATCAACCATTTTTATTTTTAATTAGTGAATAGTTTGCCACTAATTAAAAATAACCACGACACAAAATGCCACTACTTTTCGAATAAAAAGTCATATGGCAATACCTCGTAAGTATATGGCGACATATTTTTCCACATGGTAATAATTATTGCTTTACAAAGGTGGAAGGGTGGTATCATCCAGAAACTGCCGATTCAAAAAACTATATCTTCAATGAAAGATTTTAAAAATTCAAGTCATAGATTAAATTAAAATTCGAATGCCCCCAATAGAGGTCCTTTTATTGTTTGTAGGTTATGACGACATATAAGTTATATAGATTTTAAGATATGATTATTTGTTAACAAGTGAATGACACAAATAGATAATACAAAACAAAACGCTAGATAGTTAGAATCAAGTCATTTAAACTTTGTATCATATACACTATTAAGGTGACCAACTGTCCTCCTTTGGGGAGGACATTCCTCATTTTTTGAGTTCTGTCTTCGCAGAAATGTCGTACTATTCGATCTGTAAATCTCTGTATTCGATCGATTCCGAGCCTAGCCAATTCGTTGCTGTTTGTTTATACATGAGATGCATGCGCAAGAAATAGGGTTGTTCTCGCGGAACCCTTGATCGCACACTATCAAGAATTTTCGTTGTGTGCGTGAGAGTAGCCGGCACGTGAGACGTAAGATACGACCCAGTAGAGTGGAAGCACCAATTACACTATTCCAAATTACGCGCTGGCTTGAAATATTCGACGCAAATCCCCCAATTGAACGGTCACATTAACAAGGCAATTAGTAACTTAATATTTCGCCCATATTTTATTTTTTTGCTAAACTAAGGGAAATCTTAATTTTGCACTTTTTGCGTAAAAAACTAAAATCCAGAATTTTGTATGACATTCACTCCCCCAAATACACGGCCCCGACTTCACTGTCACTGTACTGTGAATAATTGTTTCTTATATTTAAGATTTTTTTAAGGGAGATCCCTTCAAAAATAAACAAGGTTTTATCAAGTTTATGACTCTTCAATCCTAAAAACCAATACATTATAAAATGTATCGTTAAATGAATAAATAATAAATTGCAACAGCTGGGCGTGTTTATAAACATCCATCACATTCGAATGCCATGAACATGCTGTAAGTGGATGAAAGTGTTTTTGTAAAAGTAGCGTCACGACTAGTGTGGTGTATCTTATATTCTGAGAAACTTACTAAAAACATATTTCGGAAAGAAGCAATCTTTTTTTCAATTAATTGAAATTCATTTACAGAATGCGTGCTTAAAGAGGAAAGTTTATAAACGGAACCATATTGTTTGAAGAAGGCTGAACTCACCCTTTTTTAATTGTACTCCTTACTTACGTTTTAACACTTCGAATACAGCACGAAAAAACAAGAATAATTTACGTAATACACACTATTTAATGATAGAAAATAATTACTGAGATCAGAGCGAAATATAATCACATAAATTAATTGCGATGGCAATCTCCGTGTTGATATTTATCACGTACTTTCACAATCAGAAGATTGATCACAATTATTAAGATATTAACAATTATTGTCTTTCCATAGACAATCGTATGATTTTAAGTAGACTACATTGATGACCGTGTGTGGTATCTGTCATATTTAACTATTCACGTAAATTACATATCGTACATAAATGACTTTGCTGCCGAAGGTCAAAGCATACGCGGATGATTCTTTATCAAAAACCAACAATGTACTATTTTGGAATGTGTATACAGACGACCCTCGACTTTCGCACATAATTGGTTCCTGAAAATGTGTACGGGTTTGGAATGTTCGAATGTAAAAAAATCAAAATTTTAAAACATTTATCGAGAGATTTTTATCATTTTCTTGATAATCTTTCAATACTTAGTTGTGTATCACTTTTTTTTTCTTCTTGCTAAAGAATCGTATAAAATGTTGTGTCTTTCTCAATCGCCATGTGTATAATACTTGATATATTCGTTCTCCATTGGTAGCACATTCCTCAGTGATATTAAAAAAATGTAAATTTGTGCATGAAGGCTACATTCATATTTATGATTTGCAATGGAAGAAATGTTTTTTGACAAATGTGCGAAACAGCGAGTTTTGCAAAAGTAGAACGTGCGATAGTCGAAAGCCACCTGTATTTTTGAATTTGGAAGCCCGGAATGAGTGCAACGATGTCAAAAGAGTAAAGTTTTTGAATGGAATATGGAATAAGTCTTGGTAAGATTTTAGTTATATCAATAAAATTATCATCCGTTGCAAATTACTAGATGTATTTTATTAATAAAAAAAATATCTAAATACAGCAATTTTATTGTTCTAACGAGGCGTAGTTACAAACTTTCACCTCTAGAGGTGACGGATAGGTCACACATCTGAGTAATAGTTAATTGTGTCGTGTCGCACCTCTCCAACAGCTTTGAGCGACTTTTGCCTTTTACTCCCACTGCAATTTTCAAAAAATAACAAATTTTATTTGTAGTCTTTCGACAGTCAATCATTTTTGGAGATTAAAACACAAAAGAATTGAAGTCCCACTGTCATTTAAGAATATATAAAATGTTGACCCACACATTTTAAATATTCGATATTGATTTCAAGTCATTATTCAACTGCCTATATAGAATACGCATAAATACTTACTTATAAGGATGTGGGAGTGAACGCGTTAATGACTTTTGGTATGGTGACAGTATCGAATGAGAATTGTTTAATTTATTCCAAGTACCTGTCATCCGATAAAATTTGGTTAGCTGTTACGTTGATCAAAAACGTAATCAAATCTATTAAACAATGGAATTTTTTAATACTAAGCGAGACGATGTACGTATAAAACATGTTGTATATGAAAGGTAATTTAGCGTTTAGTTATCTTCGATGCGATTGACATTAGTGATTTAATGAAGAAACAATGAAATTTTTAATTAGTTCAGATTAAGTGAGATGGGGAATTTATCGACAACAATGTGTCAGTATAGCAATTATATAGAATAGAGCAGCCATACTCAACCTGCGGCCCAATCGGCTCTTATGTGCGGCCCAAAATAATTATAGTGACCAAATACTTTGTTGGCGTTGTTTTCAATATTGGGTTCCAATCGGTCGGTACAAAAATGTGCCCAGCTTCTGCTCACATTATTCTCATCTAAGTATCTCTGTGAAGTCATATTCTAAAATGAAATATGCGAAAAACAGTGATTCTCACCATGATGATGTATTAAGAGTAGCCTGTAGTAATCAGGAACCTGATATGACGATGATAGTTTGACTCAATATCAAAATTCAGATAAATTTATAAGTAAACGATTTAAGATTTTTGATACAGTGGTGTTTTTGTGCACTTTATGAGTATTTTTATTTTTTGTTCATTGTTATTTTTTACGTTGAAAAATACCCGAAAGCATAAATGTATATATTTACGTAAAATAAAAAAGTTTTATTTTGACATCATAATTCATTATATTTATATGTATGCAGTATAGTATGTGTTTATATTTAAAGAAAACTTTACATACGTATATGTAAAGTTTACTATAAATATTTTGCGGCCCACGTAGAGAAGTAAAAGTCGAAATGCGGCCCGGAGGAAAAATAGGTTGAGTATGACTGTAATAGAGCATTCGAGCCATATATCACGAAGCCACCTACAATGACGCCCAAAATGTCGGCAATAATATTTTCCTCTTTGGTCCGACGCATCGCTGTGCGGAAACCTGTCAAATATTACACGGTGAAAAAAAATAGCAATGTATTTTAGTTCTACAAAAACTATAAGATAAATGGTTGATAGCTATTTCGGCTTACGCCATCGTCAGAACTATGTTAAAACATAAATTTACTTATCTATATATATACTGATGTAGAAAAGGTACACAATAGTATTTCTCTTCTGTTTTAACATCCTAATTTCATAATGAAATAATAAATTATTTAATTCACTCGAATTGAAAGCTAGTCTGGGTTTTTATTGAGTGGTATCATCGTAAATTATTACTCTATTTCGTCGATTTAGTTTAAATTGCATTGACCTTCCATAATGGTCTGAGTAGCGGTGATGGATTAATATTAGTTTGCTCATTAGTCAAAGAATGTCAAATATTCTGAAAATCTCCATCGTTTGGTATCTAACTAGTAACTGTCGACACGTATTATATTATTTATATACATGTAAGTCTGATGTAACATTAACAAGACGTAAATAAATAGGTTATTCGGTTATTGGCATAACAAACACAAATAATATGTAATACAAACTAATTAGCCGTTACGTACAGAAATAACTTGTACGTGAACACAATCACATAATTAATATTATTCGTGCATTCAACAAAGCGTTATTTATTTTTAGGGTTGAGTAAAAATGACATATCGACCGTCGGGTGTCCTAGTTAGACTAATAGAGGGACGGGGAACCTTATTCGCATATTTGTCACGGAATATGGCTAGTGATTTTTTTAAAACCATTTCCATTCCGAATGTGGAGTTTTCTACGCGAACTGCTTGCCGGCTCAGTCGTTCATGTCTTCCAACAGCTATCAATAATTTAATTGAAAAATTAAACCGTCCGGACATGAGCCCTTGAGCTTCGCAACCGAAACAAACGACGTTGGCACAAGACATCGATACAACTATTGAATATATTTGGAACGTTCTTCCCCGCTATAAGATTCATAAAAAGAGCTCGAATTACTGTAGTCAATTTGGAGTCCATAAGGTGTATTATATTCATATATTCATAAAAAAATCTCTTATTATATTATCGTTTTCCTTCCAGCAACTCCTTAATAGATTTGAGAAATTGATTGATATCACAGGGTTCGTGTATTTTAGCATGGTAAAACGAAATACCAAAAAATATACTACATTATGACATGCTACAAATATTCACTAAGGCACCCAATCCAATAAATACGGTTTTTAAAATAATGATTATTTCACTTGTCCGAAAGTATGGACGTTAATGAACGTCAGCATAAACTTTCCTTTAAGTAGTATGGACGTCAATGAACGGCAGTACAGATTTACATATGTACTGTCTCAAATATGCATTGCAATTATATCTATGGTTATTGGGATGAAGCCATCGGGGTGGGTAAATTTCACATTAATTATCAGTATAAATCTGCCAAAATGACCATCATTTTGATCATTTTGATCATGCGTATGAATTGTTTAATTTTAATATAGGTTTCCCAACCCTGGTGCAGTGTACATATTATATTTTACACATGGACAAGAAATACTTGTGCAGTCGATAAGCATGGCTCTATTTTTAATTAATAAATATTACCGATGTATGCCTGCAGAGCGCTCGTGGAATGCATAAAAAGTGGGCGTATTTTACGATACGCAAATAAATAATGTTATGACTTTTCGATTCATAAATAATGAATGAATTAAGAACGAAGAAGTGATATTTCGAACAGATTTAAAAGTCATTTGCGGTTCAAGCATAATATGTGGAGTAAAAAAGAAGAAATTATCAATTTAATTTAATGCAAAGTATTTAAATCGTACAACTCAGATGTCGAGTCTAGCTCGACATCGTACAGGTAACGTGCAACTTCTTTGTTGAATCCTGATCGACATTGTAAAACAAAATTGGAAAATTGTTTTTTTATTAATTTTAAATTATCCTGATTTCAAAAACCATATTTATTGAAAGTTAGTAAAAGTTAGCCTAGGTTAAAGTTTGTAACATGTCATAATGTGGTATATTTTTCGGTATTTCGTTTTACCATGCTAATAAATACGAAGGAGATGGGTGTGTTGTGTTATTGAAAATCCCCTTCCCACCTTTCCGATCCCAAAAAGCGCCGCATAGCGAGAGCGATTATCTAACCACTAGTCCTGTCCTAGTCCTCGTATCCTGTCCATCCTTACACGTTTCGAAAAAGAGATTGAGCAACTGAGTAACAAACATTTCTTGTAGAAAAATATATGTTCAGATAAACACCGTGAGGAGTTCGTATGCGGATATGCTTAAAAAATCGTAACCCTGTGATATTAAACAATTTCACAAATCTATTGAGGAGTTGCTGGAAGGAAAATAAATATTATGTATATTGAGGAGTCCATAAGGTTATATTTGGTTATTCAAGTAGGTATAAAGCCGGTAACATTTTACGTTTTCGCATATACAGTTGATAAACTATTTAATTTAATATGCAATGTTATCACATACAATTATAACGTGTCGTATACCGAATATATGAAGTAAACACGTTTTGAAATAGTATCTTTTGTTCTGCAATTTATATTAAGTAAGCAGCAACAAGTTTCTCATCAAAATGCAATGCGCATCACAAATATAATATATATTTTTTACAATCAACAAAAAAATCTTTCCGCGTAGTCTCCACTCGTGTTTGACATTAAACTAAACATGCGGAAACATGGATTTAATTAAAAGCAGTAGGTACTTCTTGAATATTATATTTCAAGAAAAACTATCGAGAACTGATAAAATATACAAGACCGTCCTGGTCCATCGATCAAAGCTTTGCGATTGTTTAAAAAGTAGTGACCATTTTGATGTTTTAATCAGATAAATAAAAACAAAAGAAACACATGCTATATTTAAATCTAGATCAGGGGTCGTCAACCTTTTAATGCCTACTGCTTTAATTTCCTTATCAACATCGCTATATTTCAATCCAGGAAAACGGATGAAATTTTTTAAAAGAATTTAGATTTAAAAAACAAGTTTTATATCCATTTTTTTGAAACAAAAAAAGAGCGCGTATATTGAACAAAAATCAAATTCAATAATTCATGAGAACCTTGAACCTGATGAGACTAAATATTTTATGTCGTGTTCAATTTTCGTAAAAACAAATGAAGGTATATTCTTTTAGTGATTTTCAGACAACTTCTTTGTTTTGTCATAATTATGAAAGATTATGGGGGAAACTCAAAAATCGCACAGCGCCCACTACGGAAGCCTTTACCGTCGACTATTGGGCGATACGGACCAGGTTGACGACCCGTGATCTAGAATATCTAGATGGACAATTATCTGTTAATAATATGTCGACATAACAATGCCTTCCTACTAATAATTGACATTTAAAAGTGACAAAAGAATTCGTTTAACATCCTTCATGTATGGAACACAAAGGCAACATTTAGTACAAGTATTTACACAGTTGGTTAAAAAACCCATAGTCTAGCAAAGCCATAGAATTTGGATGAGTAAGAGCTAGTACCCAAAATAATACTCAATTCTATGTACAATACATATAGATATTTGGCATTGCGGATAATAAGAGATGCGTCAGACAATGTCGTGTGAGATATACTGATAACAGGGATATAGCAAAGATAGGGAGGTAGTCTTAATAAATCTTAGTCTAATATAATAGAGGAGAGACTAAAAAAAGGTATACATATTGCAATGTACATATTTAATTTTTCTCCTGATCTCAGAAATGTTCAATTAAAAAAAATACGCCGGCTAGTGTCGATTTATCGATTCTGTTCGAAAGCATGGGTGTTGGCGTTGTCTATTGTTGATCCGATCTTATAAGCGGGACGTTGCGAGTGCGACTAGCGAATAGAGACTTCAATTCGAGTATCAAATTCTCATCCATTTTTCAAGTACTCGATACTCGTACTGAACAAAACTAAACTCACCCTAAAATTTGAGACGTTTAACTCACCATTATTTTTGAAATATGTGTTTTATAAATTGAAATTAAATAAGCTTATTTATCATCTAATTATATACACCAATTTTAATTAAAAATATATATTTTGGTACATCAGAAAATACTCTAGTATATTAAAATTTTACTACTCGATACTCGAGTAGTTGAGATGTCGAGTAATTTGAGTCTCTACTAGTGAACCACTAGTCCTGTTCTAGCGTTTTCATTTCTATCCCTACTCTCATCGAACTAATGAGAGGCTGAGTAACGTTGAAAAATAGACGCCCATTGGGAGGCCATATGATCCACATCGGGAGCGGACAGAGATTGATTAAAAAAATGATCAGTCACACAGAACTCTTGTTGACAGACTTCAATAGTTGAAATGTAGCCTGGCGGTTATGCGATCAGATGGTTTTGATTTACAATCCTTTTGAAGACATTTGTGTTCCCAAGCTTATTAAGATTGATTTTTAAAAAATATACGTCAGATAATATAATTTTTCTGCCGATGAGTAGACATCAGCCGATTGTTAGCACCTTGCATACAATTACGTGTAATAATTTAAGTTATAAAGATAAAGATAGAAGATGTACAGATCTGATGATCTAAAGATTTTACGAGGCGTTCACGTTCGCCCACGCTCTTCCACCTGCGGGCAAGTACCGAGGTGTTACCAGAGCCGGCCAAGGGTCATCGCGCCCTTGGCACACTTTCGGACATGAATGAACGAATCAATGAACAACAGGTTGAAGCACAACCACTATTCTACCTACAGTGGTCTACCTACGTGGCTCACTTAAATACAGCTCAAGAAGCTTAATGAATGGGAGAGGGCCTATGGCCAATCAAAAACGGGATGTGGGTTTTAATTGAAATTTATTTGATCATACGTTAATTGATTTTTAGTTCGGCACAAGAAGTGCCAAAAACAATTTTCTGTGACAAATTCACATCTCACTTTGAAAAGGTTCTGACTACACTTGACCCTGTTATGAGATATGAGCGTTGGAAGTTTCGATTGATTTTATTTAATTCAAATGATAAAATTCACTTGTTTCAAATTACTAATTATAAGCATATTTTTTCACAACTAGGACCATTCCACTGAGAAATAATGATCTTTATGATCTAATGATGGAAATAATGATCACAATCTTAGAACCTTGTCAAATAAATTTAGTAAAAAGTGCAGATGAACTTCGGAATTCTGCTAATTCCGTTATGCAACCATAGATAATTCTGAAATTCAAATATGTATATCAGGGTTGGCTAAACTTTTACCACATAGGGCGACTTTTTTTGAAATTTTTTGTCAGCGATCGACTCACAAAATAAATTCAATGTACAATTAGCATTGAAATAAAAGTGGAATCAGAGATGTATTCATCAGTATACCAGACAGGCGGGCGACTTGGAATAACTACGCGATCGACGCTTTGGCCACCCTTGATATATAATATAACATATGATAGAATGCGGTAAATACAAGCTTTTCCGACCAACAGGTAATTTTTGCCAAAATGTCAGAACCTTTTCAAAGTAATGTAACGATATCATGTAATTGCTTACAATTTTGTCATGGGAAATGAGCTATTAAGGCGCGAATGTCAAACTGCATAGTCGTTTTTTGTATCCTATTCTTTATTTTAGTTTCGTGTTGATGTGACGAAAGCAAATAAAACGCGCCTGCATTCTTATTATATTATCGTAAGACATTTTTTATCTCACTTTGAATGTCATTGATAAGCAGTATCATAATCATAAACAAAATGAATCAGAATTAAGTTCTAATTAAATTCTCCACGAGTCATTATTTTCGCACTGTCATCTATTGCTAGAGCCGTGTTAGAGCGGGAAAGGCTTGGATTTGTACGTTCGCCACCAACACATGTCTACAATAATCAAATAAAACATATTAAGACCAAGTCAAATAAGACTCACCTTGTGTACATATTCATATCTTTGCTCAAAATATCCGCTTCGATTTTTGAACAACATTATGAAATCGTAGTTTATGACATTAAATATGTAATTGACCAGTATGTTGACCGTTGGTGGTCAAAGCTTCGACATCGGTCCTAAATCAAAACATGGTTATGGTTTTAATCCCAATCAATGCAGTGACGACAATGACAAATAATTCTATTCGACGAGATGGTTGATAAAAATGCAATGGAATTATGCACATTACAAGCGAAAGCAAAATACAGTAAAACTCTACTAATATGTACAGTAAAAAAACTCGTGCCCTTGGATAGATCATTTTAATTTGACAACTCCGTCTGGTCAATCGATTGCTATCCCAATATCACAAAAAGTTTGCGGGTGCTAGGAGTTTTGTAATAAACAGTCTCCGGTGGTTGGTAAAACCAAAAGAAGACTGACTAACAATTATGGTAGATACTATTTATTTGATTTAAAATGTAGAGCAATCTTGAATTAATTAATATTTTTTTAGGTAGGCTGTGGCTCAATTTAATAAATTGCATTGCAATAACCTTATTCAGGGCAGGTTCAGGATTTTGTCGAGTTTTATTGAACCCTGCGGGTGTTGAAGGTTTATTATTTATGAGCGTTCAACTAACACGTAAAGAAAAAGCGAAACGACATCATATGAAATATACAGCCATTACGGCATACAAAACTACATGCTCGGGGAGCGGAAGTTAAGCTCCAGCAATCAATTCATGATGTTACCATTACTCCAAAAGCCGATAGTACTTGTTGAAATATTCTGTAAGCATTATATTTACTACTTGCAGAAATGTATATGTCAAAATACGTTTATTATTAAATATTACACCGAGCAAACTCAATTTGCACTTTGGGTGACATAAGGTAATTTACATTATACCGAAATAGATATTACCAATCTTCAATATCGACACTTACATAAACTTGCTACGCATGAGGTGCAATGCCAAAGGTCAATCGATTAACCATAATTTGACGATACAAATGCTCTAAAGTTCTAAATTATTCTTTCAGTATGATGAGGATAAGAAAAAACTAGTACTCATCATCTCTACGGCCCGTTTTTAGGATCGGTTGGCTGTGAGGGAATATTAACATCACAAACATTCTTAGTGAACTAACTGAACACAATTTTGTACTGAACTGAACACAAATGTGTACTGAACTGAACACAAATTTATAGACCGATTGAAAAATCTGTGAGTGAATGTTTTCATTAGAGCCGCAATGTAGGACAAAGGCTTTAGAACGTTGACTCCTCGGCTAGGGGAATGTTTTTTTTTTATCCATATTCGCTCTCAATGTGGAACATATGTCCTCTAATGGAAGCGTCTTAACTTATTTTTCCGAGGATTGCTTATTACTCGAGTAGGGATATAAAGGATAAGGCTAGGACCGGACTATTGGTAAGCTAGTCACTCTCGCCCGGCTTATGGGATCGGATGGGCGGGAAGGAAAATTTTCTACAACACAAACACCCACGCTAGAGGTCTGCACGGGCCGAAATTTTACAATTTTACCCGGCCCGAACCCGAAGACCTCCAACCCGGCCCGGCCCGGGCCCGAGACTCATTTCTAAATCTTACCCGAACCCGACCCGAGTCCGAAATTTTTCAACCTTGTCCGAATTTTTTTTTTTTATATAAAAATTAAAAATTCATTCACCAACTATCAATGTGCAGTTGTGCGAAATACATTTCTTCCTAATTAGAATTAGTTTTTCTTTGTTTTACAGGAATGACGATTCAAGTGAGAAGTTCCTGTTTTTGAACTAGAAAAGCTGAAAATGCATTTACATTTTATGCACGTAATGTATCCAACTTTTTTCTTTGTAGCCACCTCTATGATTCCACTAAATGATTTCCACACTTCAGTTTTCCCATGGGTTTTTACTGAAGAAATATATTCTCCACTCTTCAGTTTTGTCTTAACATTTCTTGCCGGTAAATTTAAAAAAAATCATCCTAACAAATCGAATTGCGACTGATCGAAATGACTATATAAGAAATACTGAAGTTTGGATCATATAATGAAATTCATTATGCGTTTGTACAAAATCCTATGAAGCAGATCATTTTAAAAAATACTAAAATAATGGCGTCAAAAGCCATTAAATAAAGAACAATGCATCTTGTTCTTTCGAATGGGTGTTCATAAGAGAAGGTTTTTAAATAACGAACAAAGCGTCGAAAAGATGACTAATACGAGTACGTGAAGTTTATTATAGTATTAAATTTAGATTTACGATTATGGTGAGCTCATTCGGATATGGCCCGATTTTTTTTATATGCTTGCGTCCGAGCCCAGCCCGGGCCCGAATCCAAACCCGAGCCCGTGCAGACCTCTAACCCACGCCTTCGAATAGAATCGATAAATCTTGAAAGTTTAAGCACGCGAGGTCCGTCACGGAAGCCAGCGTCGTTGACCACTGCACCACAAACCCGAAAAATTTAATCATAGACATTAAATAACTGATTAATATTCAAGCTTCATTTTTAGTAATGTTTCACAGGGGCCGCATGAAACATGCCTGATATTAGTGGAATTAAACTTCGGGGAACACAGCAATTCTGTGAAAATTATGTGACGATAGGAAAGCGACGTGCTGTGAATAAATATAAAGTAGAGCTATAATTGTACGCTTGTTTATTTAAGTGTCTGTGTATCTCTATGAATATTGATCAACTATTTATTGACGAGCGATCTATTGTTTTGAGTACAACTGTAAATCAATGAGCTATGAGAAGAACCAATGACTTCATCGTTATACAATTTAGTTTTAAATGCAGTCGTGTATTTGAATAAGACAGAACGGTATGCAATAATTCATATTTAGAATAATGGAACGTTTCAAAAATTAGTCATTCGAATATACATGTCTAATATGAATGCAATGACGAAGAAACAAAAAATAATTCCGACAGACGTTTCAATCTGCGTTTCACAACCTTTTCTTAACCACGGCACGCCAATATTTCTCATAATTTCCGCAGCATAAACTAGTATACACATACACATAAATATAAATTACGTTATGCCTTTCATTTGATTAAAGAGTTTTTTTTTGTGCTATGAAACAATGCGCCGCGACACACCTAGCAATCACATCATGGCATGTGATCGGCACAGCTGGTTTGGATCACAGATTTGCATCATTATTTGTTAACTGACCTCGATTGTATTGTTTGTTACTGGGATGAGAAATCCACTGATTTAGACGCAGATTTTAACAGTTCAAAATGGTTCCACTCAACCAACGACACATATGATATGGGAACTCATAACATACCTTTGACCCACACATAATATGTAAATAATAAACACTCGATTCTCTTTTTGCAGGGTTTATAAATAGCACGGTTGCCTTTTTTTTTGCTTCAACATGGTTTAATTATAGAAGGTCTCTAACAAGCCAATGAACTTGGGTATTATTTTCTAACAATTGATGACAATGTCGAACGAGGTGTGTAATTTCGACGTGACTTAAAAATGATCATGGCACGTTATCAAGATCATACAAGGACACATTAAATCACAGCGAATTATACCAGAATTCATATTCAAAACCAGCGAACCAGGGCTGTGGAGTTTTAAAAAAAATACAAATACGACTCCGATTCCAGAATTTACCAAAAACACGACTCCGACTAAAAAAACAGGGCTGTGGAGTCGGAGTCGTCGCGGCGATTTGGCCGGAGTCGTACTACGAGTCGGAAATTTTGAACTTTTTTTTGCATATAATATGTCAAATTTGGCTATAGACCGAATTGGTAGGGTTGATATTTAATTTAATACATGAATAGGAAAATAAGGTAAAAAAAGTCGGAGTCGAACTTTTTTTACCGACTCCACAGCCCTGAAAAAAAAGTTTAATTTTGTCTTTTTTCCCTAATTTTCCTATTTAGGTGTATTCAATTAAACCAATCCTTAAAAAACTTTTAAAAATATAAAAAAATCGATTTATTTTTGAGTTCAAGATTTTCGTATTTTGATTCGCTTTTGAGTAATGGAACCTATCTACCATATTTGTATGGTTACGTAAGTAACGACTTTGATACGAAATGTAAGTAATACCATTGATACGAATTCCTCAGCCCTAATTCAATATGTATTCATTCAAGACTCGCAATCGACTGGTAATGCATATGCAGGGCGATCAAAACGAATACTTAAAACAAAACAGCACGTAAGTGTGACTTTGTAAGGAAAACAGGAGTGCATGCATGCCGGCAAGCACGTAGCTGTGCTATCAGAGACGCCACCGTAACTGAACTCACAAGAATGGCAACGTGCATTGTTATAGTTAACTGCTGAGCCAATATTAACCTTTCCTTTACGGTCCCAAAACAAAACATCCGCTATGCTTTATGCAAAGATAGTTTATTATGTTTCCAATAAATCACCACAAAAACGCCATCATTGGAGATTAGTTATTAGAGCAAGAATTTTAATCCATGCCGATTATCTAGATGTTTTTTTTCTACGAGGATTGCTTGTTAAACAGTCTCATTCCTTTGACAAGAGTAGGGTTTAAAAGAACAAGGGCTATGGGACAGGACTAGTGGTTAGCTAGTCGCTCTCGTTACGCCTCGCTCGCCTAGCCTCGCGTTGGTGGGTATCGTAGACAACATAACACCCATGCCTTCGAACAGAATCGATAAATCATCTGAAAAATGTTGCACATACTGAGAATCGAGCCCGTGAAGCCAACGACGTTGATCACTGCACCGCACCGGCTCCAGAATACCTATCCAAAAATATTTCTCATCTGTATATTACAAAAGTGAATAGCCTTAACAATCTGTACCTACCGATGTTATATACGACTCATACTCAATTCAAAGTCTAAATTTAAACGTTCTGTAATGTTAAAAACCAGGTGTGGTATTAATGTTCTCGTTCGTACTTTCGATTTTTATGTGACGTGCGATTTGACGCAGTGGTGTCAAAATATATTGAAATATAATGCATTTATAACATGTTTATAAAGTACTATAACATGTTAAATAAATACAAAGATATGTTGTGTTTATGTAAGTAGCGACGGTTTTAGTTTTAGAGAAAACACAACTGCGTCTAAGGAATCCCCTTCCACCCACTTCACTTATAGGAATGACATTTTCAATGGCGTTGATAAGTCACGATCTGTAAACATACATATTTGAAGCAAAGAACAAACGTTTACACTACATTACAGAATTATACACAATTCCAAATTCAAAAAAATGAGTTGAGGTTGAAGGATACACAAAATTATGTGACCCATTATGGACGGCCCTTGATAGTTATGAATCAATAAAATAAATCGTTGTAGTTACCTTTTTGAAGGTTTCGTTTGGGCATATAAACTAAGTGCATTTGATAGAACTGTACATGCTTGGCACCGTTCTGTCATTTCGAAATATAAAATGCTGGGCTGTTTCTCAATGGATTTCGAAATACGCAATAAACTGTGATATGAACTATTTCCTATAATTTTTTTTTGCAACACCTTAACACAAATATCTTGGGCAAACAATAACAAGGTGAGAAACGAGGACACTAAGTTAGGAACTATAATATATTAAATTGAATTATCACAATTCTGTCAAGTACACAAGTAAAATAATACAAAACTTTGAGGTTTCTATCTCATTATTTCAGGTATGTTCCATCATTAATATTATACGAATAGCTTTTAGTTTACGACGTAATTTTCACAATCATTGGTGATGTGTACATTTCAAATCAAAGCCGCGTGGAGTTTGGGTTTAATTATTTATAAATACCCAACCATTTCCAATGCGATTGCAATTTGCAATCCGAAATCCATCACCGTTCAAAAATAGACTTATTTTTGGATCAGAATGATGGTAGAGTTATGAATAATTATATAAATGTCAACAATCAAAACCTGCATTTAAAAATGGGTTATTTTCCGACATCTCATCCTAATAAATCCACCATAGTATTTAAGTGCCACTCACAAAACGAAAAAACCGGCGATGTCCTGTCATTTAGTTTGAAAAAGTACCGCTAGGAAGACCACCGGCACTTTGCAAGCCTTTTATAGTTAGATGATTATTATATTTTAATATCATTCCAAGCAAGTTTTAGTATTTTAACGATAGGCATGCACAGTGCTTAATAGTAGACAAGCTAGATTAATATTTTTTTTGTGTTTTAATTAAATTTATTTCTTATTCAGAAAAAAAAAATGAATTCATTTTCGGTTCATTCAGAACGTTCGAAATCTACAAAACAGATAATTATGATGTTTTTTATAAAATGTACTCGTTACCCGTCAAAAGAACAATGTTTGCTTATGATAAAAAATGCATTCATTTTGCAATTTAATTTGCTGATAATATAAATATACATATTATCAAAAGATGATAAGAAGCGCATTCATCTGTGCTACGTTTTATTTGATTTTGAAGGTCACCAGTTTTGATAAACCGGTTCGAAGATGGTACAACTCAATTTAAAAAAATTATACATAGCGTAGCCCGAGGAAGAAACAATGTTTTACTAGGCACTGCTGTACCGGTCGTAAATGATAAGATGCTGAGGTGTAAAATCAATCCTCAAGACAGTTTATAGCAGAATAAGATAAACTAATAAAAATCAAAAAGTTATATGATCTGCTAGCTAGTAGATGAATACGAAATGAATCATATTAAAATCTCTGAAAATTATCTGTGATATAAAAAAAGCATGTATTAGGAAAAAATATCTGAGATTTATTATAATAACGCTTACAGGATCATTGTACAATTCCAGTTTGACAGGTAAAAATAAAATCTTCTCTTCATGGCGACGTTCTTAATTTAAATTTATTTCAACCGTTTTTTTTCTTCATATCAATAATTGGAATAAAAGGGAATTCGATTGATATTGAAAATTGCAAGATTCATTCTAGGAAAAAAAGATAAAACTGGATTTGAAAAATCACCATTTCTTATCTATGCCAAGAATTGAAGGTATGATTTTCCGTCGACTTCGAAACTGTCATACATATTTTCAAGAATGTTTTGTGACAAAATAGATGAGTTTCGTTTTATAATACTATCTAAATGTATAGGTCTGTGACAGATGAGTTTGATTTCTAATTTATGGGCGTATTTTCTTCCCGACAGATGTTGTATCCTGCTGGTATTTATAAATTACGAAACTGTAAACAACGGTTTTTTTCACAAGATAGACAAAAACGATTTGAAAAAATTATGGTCTTACGATTGGCGTCTACGTCAATTCATATAAAAACAGCGGGCTTAGTGACAGAAATAAATATGACATCTCTAGATGGTGAATTTTAATATCCCAAATATATGTGCCACGAATAGATTGAATCAAAGATATGTCATTAATATGTATGGTGCATTTAAATGATTGATATTAATGTTATATTTAATTGCATTTGGTAGTTAAAATGACACAAAGAACCAGCAGCGAATGTTATTTTGAAGTGTTTAATACACTTATATAGCGTTCACATTATTGCTGGCAGAACAATGGGGAATGAATCATCTGTTTATCCGAATAACATAACGACTCTGGATCGCGAATGCATGTTCGCAAAAACCGACAGTGATGGCGAAATCTAAATAAAGAGAGGTTCAAGGCACGTATTTACAAAGTCATACGTGTATGATAAATTCAAAAACAAGCATTAATATCAAAGTGCAATGAACATGTACACATTAAAACCGACTATAGGAAATCAAAAATAAAGTGTAACTTATATCAAAAGATTATTAAAAAAAGACATATTGCTAGGTACTTACTTCGTAATTGGATTCATGGCTTTACTTAGTGGTAAATTTGTATGACGAACCGACATGCACAAGAAGAAGTTTACCGACGGGTTATAGTGATTAGTCCAGTGGTTCTTAACCTTGTTGGAGGTACTGACCCCCACCAGTTTCTTATGCGCATTCAGCGAAACCTTCTTTTTTGGAAAAATAAAATATGATTTTTTCAAATTCAAAACATAGGTATAAATTTAAACATAGATGCACAAAATAAACAAAACCATTATGAACAAATATTAAATCATTGAGAACAAAGAACAAAACCATTAAAGCATGATTTTCGTACAAAAACATAGTAATGAATATTTACTTCGGGGGTGTGTCTTGACCTTCGCCGAATCAGCGAGACTGACTCACCCAACCCCTGGGGTTCGATTGAACCCAGGTTAAGAACCACTGGATTATAATTTAGTCCATAATGCATTCGGATATACAAGGCAACGACAACACAGGAATTTGACAACATTGAAGAATGTGAACGAACGCATTATGTTCGAACCAAAGATCGACTTATTTCCATACGCTGATTTTTTACGATAAAATTAAACTGGTAATAAATACAGTTCAATTTATGATGACTAACTCTAATAATTTTAGCTGAATGCTATCTAAGAGATGCCTAGCTAAAACAATTAATTATACACCTCAACCTTTTTTATGCGGTACATCTAATACGCTAATGTAATATGGGAAGATGTACAAGGACGCACGTGTCAAGATCACATTGTCCTAAACAAGTGAAACACTGGATTTTTTACGTACAGTATGTGAACAACGCGCTATTAAGTACGTTATTACATAATTATGTACTTTTATATAGTCGCAAAAATTTGAAATTGTTTAAAAAAAACCTCATAACTTTGAAATCGCACAAAATGAGGTTTGAGTGTAATATACAACCAAATCGTCTTTTTACACGGAATATACATTCCAACCAAAACCGTGTAAAAATATTTAATGTACGTTTTAAATCTTTCCCACATTTCAAAAACTTTATGAGATGAAAAATAATGATAATATGGTGGACTAGAAAAACACGTAAAAGGATAATTAAATAAATTCTACAACATATTATTTCATATTATTGTTCAGGTCCGCGGTCCAGTGGTAACCTCTATGGCTTCCGTGACGGACCTCACGGGTTCGGGTACTTAATCTCTTAAATTCCTTCTAGAAATTTTTTCAACCATATACTGGATTGAAAAATAGTGATATTTTGGTGGGCAGTAAGGAAATTTTACCATGGAAAATAAGCGAAAGTGGGCGGTATGCACAACAATGTTGACGACCCCTGGTTTATACTTAAAACTTATTGAAATAAATTAGGATATAGCTTACCTTTCTGGCGTATGTAGGAATGGATATTAACACTACACATAATTATAAGGTTGGAAGCGCCTTCATATGATTCGGTTGAGGTAAAGACTTTTATTTTACCGACAGATTCTGCGAAAATATACGAATTAAGATTTATGGCCGATAGTCGTTAAAAATATATTAAGAAAACTGCCTATCAGTAGGTTTCATAAATTTTATTATTAATGTAAGTATAATTATTTTAAGTAGACAGCAGAGGCGTTTTCAAATATGGAGGCTGTGGTAATAATTGCAGCCAACCTAACGCAGTTAGGTTATAAGATTTACGCCCACCGGCCTGGACACCGCGAGTTGCCCGGTACAAATTCCTTTATTATGAACAGGGAGATACAACAACATAAAGTAATCGAAACTGAACCTACACGTCATAAGCAGTGTTTCTATATTTACATGGGCGATATTAGAACCAGATGATTCGTTATCCAAGACTAGTTTAGTTTCCTGTCTAAATCTTTCTTTTGTTTATCAAATAGTCTGTATCTCCGTTTTTGTAATTGAACGGTCGTATTTATAAGGCAATTAGTAACTAAATATTTCATCCATTTTTTGCAATAATTCGCGGAAAAACCAAAATCCCTAATTTTGTATGACAATTCATTCCCCCATTTACACTACTCCCAAATTACACGGTTCCGAATTAAGTGTAAATGGGGTTTTAGTGTACATCTTCATCAGATTTTATGATGAAAGCATCAGGGGCAAGAAGAGAATACTGTTGTACATTATGAGGAATGGAATATGATTTGTTGAAGATGTTGGTTATGACTCGTCTCCTTCAATGTTATATGCGTTTAATTCGAGCGGTTATCTCTGAACTAAACAAATACAACTGATAACAGCGATAACGATAATAGCATCAAAAAGAACTTGTTGTTGACATTTTCAACGGCATACACAGTTTCTTTATGGGCGAAGATAATGTACACATGATAAAGATTTTATGTGGAGACTTTAAGTGGAACTTGTAAATAAAATGATACTACTAAAAATATCAAATAGGATAATCGGAGAAATACAAATCGTTGGCTTAATTCTAGCATCTTCTATGTCAGTTTACCCTAAGTCGCCTAAGTATTCAAAAGACTTGCAGAAAAAAAAATTCTAGATTTATTTTTGTAGAAAGTTGATCAGAGGAGATTCTGACGATGTTAGAATTAAGCCGAGGACATGTATCATTCTTCAAATATGTCACACATGTAATAGAGAAAATTTTGACATGATGTTCAAGATTGGATGCGAGGAAATAAATCGGTTCATAAGACCACAGGGTTTTAAAACGAATGAGGATATTGAATGAGATGATCGACCCAGTAGAAGACAAGAACAATTCGATATTGACGATATTTTGTCTGTAATATCTAGTCAAGCTGTATAAACCACGTACTTCTCAATTGTCTGTTATGAAGTATTTAAATCAGGGCTCATATGAGTCGTTTAAGAAACACGACTCCGACTCCCGACTCCAACATTGACCAAAACCCCGACGTTTTTTTCCTACCTTTCCTATTTATGTGTATTAAATTAAATATCAACCAAACAGACCGGCCACTAGCCAAATTTTACATGTTATAATATGCTAAATGCATAAATAAAAAGTTCAAACTTTTCAAAAGTTTTCACGACTCCGGCCAAAAAAATGATGAAAATTTCAAAGGGTTGAATACCATACAGACACGCAGACAAAGTGTCAAAATATGGGTAAAAAATTGACTGGATTTTTGCAAGCATGAGTGAAACTAACTTAAGTATTTTAAATAAAAATAATAGAATAAATAATAGACTGATTTCACATATTATTTATTATTATCAGAACCGGCTTCGAAGTAGTACTAAAAAAATGTGTTTATTTTAAATAATGCTTTTTCACCAAGAAATGAAGATAAACACATTAAAATTGATATGAAGAAATATATTACCATAATATTGTAACTTCTATATACTATTAATATTATTTATGATAAAATCAGTTCAATAATAAATGCAAGGAGGCATTATTATTAATCTTTCACAATTAAAAAAAGGGTGAATAAAAGTCATGCCGGAGATAACCTTTTGGATGAACTATATTTAAATTAATATATATTATAGAGCAGGGGTGATGGTGAGTTCATATGTTGTATATTGTTAACTTACTTTGAAAAGGTTCTAATTGACATTTTTGCCTAAAATTACCCTTTGGTCGGAAAAGCGTGTATTTACTATTTACCGCATTCTATCATAATATGTATGAGTAACAGAATTATCTATGGTTGAATAACGAAGTTAGCAGAATTCCGGAGTTGCACTGCATCTGCTCACATTTTTTACTAAATTTAGTAAAAAAGTAAGTTCTTAGATTCTCTTCATTATTTCCATCATTAGATCATTAAGATCATTATTTCTCAGCAAGAGTTGTGAAAAAATATGCTCAAAATAAGTAATTTGAAACATTTTACTTGCTCATTACAAGTGAATTTTAATCAATCGAAACTTCAAACGCTCATATCTCAAAACAGTGTCAAGAGCCGATATGCCATCTCAAAATAAAATGAGAATTTTCTTGAAAATGTTAAATTGAATGTCCCTGATAATTTTTGAGGAATCGTGAACATGAGTTGTTTGTTCTTCCAAGGGGTAGAACCAGTCTGCCAATGGGAATGTCACTGGGAAGAGCTTTAACAATTTTAAACGGCATTGCTTCGGATGTCGATATATTGACAAAGACGAATACTATATTTTATAATAAAAGTCTCAAAATTCGGTTGACAGTTTCAATGATATTAATAATTTTTTTTCCTCTGAACCTTTTTTTCATCTAATTTTAATTAATTTGTGATTTTTTATTATATATTTATATGTATCAGATAGGTATGGTTTGTGCATAACCTGACAACTGCAAAATATTGAATTTACGTAAGGGAAAATTAAACAAATAATGAACTATGAAATAAATAAATATAAACAACTAAATCGATATCAAACCTTCGATTATTTAACTAACTATTATAGAAATAGTGTCAGTTTTCAATAGTTTTGATATAAATATCCATTAGAGATAAGCAGAACCATGCGGAATAGCTATCGTATTATACATACCAGTCCTTGTTAAGATAACTACAGTAATATTTTTACCTTATTTTAATTGATTTATAGGAATTGAATGCGTTAGATTACAGTCTAATCGGCCATATTTATATGCAGATGTATACAAAAAATATATATATTTACATTACCACCATTTTGAGTCACCGTATGTAAATTGACACGTATTTTATGCCTCCAAAACAGACTGACACACGTTTCAATTATTTACTGTAAACACAAACAAGTAATATTTAAAACGTAAACAATTTTTATGACAAATAATTATTTTGTAAAATAATCTTTTTTTCCATATCCGCTCTCTATTCGGAGCATATGGCCGCCAGACGGTGCCTCCAGGATTCTCTATCACCCGCCAACCTCCTCGCTTCCTCCCAGGTCACCCCGTGGCTCCTCCGAGTACATCCTTTGGATGGTCATCAAAGACCTTCCGGATCGTCGGAATCCATCAGGTTGATAGAAGAGGCATGCAGGATTCAGTATACCCTGTCCAAGCCAGGTCCATTGTCGCCTTTTTTTTTTTTTGGACGCAAGGGCTGGTTTGTCCGCTCTCTTACCTCCGTGATACTGACAAAGTCAAACAACCGTACCCCTAATATTCGCCGCAGGCATCTGTTTTCGAAGCAAATTATACGGTATACACTGTGCTTTTGTAATGTGTCATGACTCGCAACCGTAAAGCAGCACAGTCCGTACGCATGCGTTGAATAAGTGGTATAAGTGAATAAGTCTGACCGGGTACAACGTAATAATAAACAGCCAGTAATTTGTTTTATTATTTCAAATTTTATGTTTGTATCTAGTTTGACATTATACCATCGTCGCGATCTTCGGAAGAATAACAGGTTTCGGCCACTAAATGATCTTGAGAAACCATTCTTTTGTATTTAATATATATATTTTTTTAATAATATTCTGAATTTAATTAAATGTATCATTTAAGATTGACATTCTCGACATTAATTAGAATATTTGTTGATAAAATATCCTTCACAATAATTTATATCATATTATAATGGTAATATTTACTCGCTTTGGTTGACGGGCATAATAAATAATTCAGATAAATATATTAGTAACGATCTATGAATTCACATTAATTCGTTTGATTTATATTTGATTTACATTTGCAAATTTTCTTATTATAGATAGTTTTCCTAATTTGTTTTGATTCAACAGGCTACTGCTATTATTATGTGAATGAAGCAACAACACAATTTTAGATATATTAGAACGCTTTAAAAGGACATCAATATTATTCATTATGATGAGAATTCGGAAACATTCCCTTTCTGTTACAAAAATCGCATATTTAGACTAATCATATTCCAACAATACAAACTCCAGTTTGAACGATTCAATAGCTATAGATTATCTATGTCAAATAATTAAATGTAACAAACACGTTTATTTTTAATGTATGAATTATAAGTACTTTAAAAATATGATTCATTGAAATCGCGAAACTAAAAAAACAAGTAGGTATTTTTTTACAATCATGTCCGCTCTTAATGTTAAAACGTAAGAACTGGTTGTAAATAAGTCCTTCGCCCTTGACTTCGTTCATAAGGAAAGGTCATTGTTTTTTTATATATGAACAAAATCAGCTGATAGGCCAGATATGTTGAGATCTTAAATGTTAAAAAGGAAATATGATATTAACGCATACCCACTTGAACGCTGGGGTAACGATCTTACTATATGACCACAGAAGCCGACAAAATTATCATCTCTCTCTCTCGCTTTTTGGGATTTGATAGAAACTTGTTGCGAGAACAAAAACCATGAATCGATTGGGAAATCATTATAATTTTAATGTTTCCATTACGGAATCGAGCTATTAACCGCCCAACATAGTGGAGTAGTTAGTGGACGTGAGCCAAAAAGCATCACCGTTTAAATAACAAAATTATACCTGAAACATATTCGTTCGAATCATATTTTACGATGTTTTATAGAATACTAGTATTGCGACCCGGCGTCGCTCGGACTAAGCATCAATAATTATTTAATGTTATATCATTCGACATAATTATATCACAAAATCTAACATCCAAAATACAGTTAAAATAAAATCACAAACTTTATTTAATTTGATGACAGCTCCATTCTCGCCCATTAAAATGTCCAAATTCAAGGAAAAAATCTAATTTGCTGTCAAAGAAATGTCAAATAATACCTTCACGTAAATAATAAACATTATTATTTAATAAAAGCCGGGAAAAGTGCAGTAGAAGACTAATTTATTACATTTTAACTAAATGTCTTCGCCGATAAAAATTCAAACATATTTTCTTTCATATTCGTTTTTATGGCAACGTAATGACCAAAATGCAAAATGGAATTACAGACCCACAGACATACATACGCCGTTTCGGTTTTATATATGTACTACTCGATACTCGAGTAATTGGAGTCTCTACACACACATTGATAACGAAACAAATTTACCGTCGAAACTTTCGCGAGCGAAATCAATTCGTTTGTTTGAACTTGCAATAACAATGCAAAGGGAATTACAGACATACATCTCCCCGTTTCGGTTTTATATATAAGATTTCTTAACAATAGTCTTGTTAAACAATACTAAGAAATTCGCTAAATTTGCGGCGATGATAACCACACATTTAATTAGCATTATATATTATCATCTATTGTCTTTTTTACTTTCATTATATAAAAGACTGACGTCTTTCACCATAAAGCTGACAGTAGCTATTTGAAAATGTATGCCATAAATGATATGAGGAAAATAAACCACAGAAATTCTGTTGATTAAACTTCTCAGAAACAAATAAATGTCGAGGTGAAGACTCTCATGTGGATATAAAATTATAATATTGTTAAATTTAGGAGGAGATTGAATTAATTGAAAAGATTTTGATATACAGCTATGATCTTTTAAATCATTTTATTCCGAAAACAAAACCGCGAGTCTTTCTGTACGATTGGTACGACTGTATCTATAGTGTATGTATAGTGAAACGATTTTAATTTCGTTTGATAAAATTGACTATCAAAAATTTCACGAGATTCATAACCTCGCACTGGTTTGAATCACGACGGATGAATAACGGTGGATTAATCGTGAGTCATCTATTCAACATTCAGTAAGTCAAACAAGAGATATTTAGAAATGATATTGATAAAAAAACGGCAGAGATACTAGTATTGAACCACCACTTCAAACCCAAATCGAATGATTTAACAAATATCGTCTTCTTTAAAGTAAAATTAGTAGGGTAAAACCTGCAATTGTCGGCCACTTTGTCAAGGATTTTTTCAACTTTAGTAATTTTTTTGTGGACACTTATCATAGGAGATACAAAATAAAAAAAAACACTGTGCTAGATTGATGATCTGTTTATAATAATCAATTTTTAAAATAGAAAAAAGTTTTTTTTTATTTAAAATTTTTTAAAAAAATGGTACAAAACAATTATTTTTTTCATATTCAATAATTTTTTTTTAAAACAGAAACTAGATGTATGAATTACATGACCCCAAATCATTATTTAGTGTAAAATCAACTGTTTTATTGGATTCCAAAATCATTTGTTAAGCTGCAGTTACTGGCCAAAAAGTCAACATTTTCCTAGAAATATCGGAGAAATGTAATAAATACATAGGTTATTAGTAATATTATTAAAACATTATTCATGCAATAAAAAATTATATTTTAGAATTTTTTTATAAGAATTTATAGGATAAGCTTGGCCGGCCAGTAATAGAAATTGTATGTGTTTTTGGAATCAGTTAATGGCCATCATCATAATAACCTTTACAAACATATTTTCAATGCATAAAAATAATTATTTTATAACTTCACTAAAGACGAATAATTCTGTTCAATTAAAATATAAATTAATTTACTTACAAACGTGTATGATGCTTTAGACTGAATTCCAATCCTTATGATATTTACAAGAATCTCACATGCTTCACGGTGATACTCCGGCTGTCTGATAAACATGCGTTTTTGGAGTTGTTTGGGAATTCATGAAATGATAATTTTATGTTTAAACGATAGAGGAATAATAAAGGAACTATATTATATAAACCAAAAGTTGGAAATGTTTGTGTTTATAAAAAAACTAGATTTTATATGTAAGTGGCCAATAATTGTAGCTGGCCCACAATAGGAGGTTTTACCCTGTAAGGTATACTAAGAAATGCTTATCTTGCAATGCACTGGAGTCATGACTAAATTCGCCAGTTTGGCTGAGGTGTTCTAAAAATATTTCATTCGATTGAAAAAAAAACAACATTAAACATTAGAGAAATTGAAAGAATTCGTTTATTGAAAACATATAAATGTTGAATTCTTTGCATTTTCACATTATTCACTGCATAGGAACTCAATTTTATCAGGTTAAGTTATGCTGAAATAAATACCTTTTATACGTCGTCATAAAACACGTTTTTCCAACTAGCTATAGGTTTCTGTCCCCTATGTTATGTATGCTTTAACCATGTCAGATAGTAAAAATGTTACTTGCAAAAGAAAATCACAAGACGTAGGTGTGTCGTGTAGTAAAACAGGCGTACACACACATACCTATCTGCTTGTTCGATTTGCATAAAGTATGCAATGGCGATCTTAGCGACTATGGATTTCTCTAATAAGTCAAGTGGAGTGCAAAGCAAAGGTGAAAGGCGTAATTTTAGCACGACTCTTGATAAAGCAGATATTTCTTAATATATGTAGAATCTTTTAAGACACTGAACCTTTTAAACAATATAACCGCTTATTTTTTAGTTGTATGTAGCAACACAGTTTTTGTCATCAAAATATCAACCTATTAGAACAGTGATGCACAACCTACGGTCCACGGGCCGCACGTGGCCCCAGTATGATATGTCATGCGGCCCAATAAGACTTATCTTATGTGAAAATCGTATTGATGAGCCAAATTAATACAATAATCGTCACTATCAAGGAAAACATGAAGAATTGACGATAAGTTTCAGTTCTTTTTAATAAGAGTTTTTGATAAAATCCTTGTCGACTCGACATCATTTTTTATTGATTCGGCTGGTTCCTCGACAACAGTAACAAAAGTGAGTTTTACTATTTTTACATATTGTACTGTTGAAAATGTTCGGGATGAGCGAAACCGGTATTGATCATAATAAATTAATTATGGAATAAGTACAAAAAATGTTTTTTGAAAATACTTTTCCATCCAAGTATTGACAGTGGACACCTAAATAGTGGAAATGTTTTTTTCGTGTCATTTTTATACATGCGGCCTTTCGAAAAATCTGAACATCGATTGGCTGGCCTTTCTGCCAAAAAGTATGTGCACCATGGATTATTATGTAATAGAGTAGCGATTAATTTTACGTCCATAAATTCCGAATTGATTCATAAGATATTAGTTTTCAGTGCCAAATGTTAACTTTTTTTGTAGTTGTATATTTTAGGTTATTAAATAATGACAATGCAGGTATAATTTTATGATGCATTATAGTTTAAAATTCGAGCCGGGTAATTTTGCGTCTGTAATTTGCAGTCTACCTAGTTTGTATGACCCAGATAGGGTGCTATTGAATTCAAGATATGCAAGCAAGAACAAACAACCGATATGTAAAAAAGTTGAGTGTTTGTCAGACGATAAGCTGTGTCAAGTCCTTGAATAATACTATATTTTAATACACAGGCTAAGTTGCATCATGTACAAGATTATACAAGCATATCAGATCTGATGTAATTTTATTGAAAACATTTTGAGGATGCAATGAATGTTAGTGTGACAATTTATTTAGATCAGTGATGTACAACAATTTTGGCAGAAGGGCCAGCTTATTAATCTTCAAATTGCTCAAGGGGTAAAATTTGTTAAATTAACGCCTTTTTGTTAGTGTATATTAAATTGAACATTGAACATCTTTCGTGAAGAGTTCTGAAAAAAATAAGGTGATTTAATGAAGGTCCGGTTTTAAGTCGATAAATCTATTCAAAGGCACGGGAGTTTGTGTTGTTGAAAATCCCTTCCCACCTTTCCGATCCCAAAGAGCGACGCATAGTGACAGCGATTAGCTAATCACTAGTCCTAGTCCTCATATCCTTTCCACCCCTACTGTCTTCGAAAAAGAGAGGTTGAGCAACTGAGTAACAAGCAGTTCTCGTAGAAAAACATATGTTGAGATAAACTCCGTGTGGAGTCCATATGCTCCAAGTTGAGAGCGGACATGGTTAAAAAATGTCATATTGGGCCGCATTAAATGTCATTTCGGTTTGCAAACGACCCATGGGCCGCAGGTTGTGCTTATCACTTATTTAGATGTTCACACATCATTGTGACATTTTTATCCAACGAATTGTGGTTAATCGTATCGTTGTTACCATAATTTCAATGAATGAGTTACAAAAATAATATATGTTGTACTTTTCAAAGCAGATTATAACTGAAAATATTTTATAATAACATTAAAGACATTTCATCTTCTGGTGACATAATTTAAACTTAAATTATACGTTTAACAATCACACACTTCATTTGAACCTTTTGCCTATGTGCGTGTATTAGCTAATATTGAATAATTTTATATCAGTCGTAACGTAACTGTCAACTCGGAAATGTTGACAATGTTGTCAATTTTCTAAGCGAAAAATTACCATTGCTTATTAGCAATTCTAACAGCATGGTATTCGTCGATAATTACTATTGAATGAGTAGAATTCTTGTGGCATGAGCTCATAACCTACATATTGTATGTAATAGATAAAATATAGATACTATAAACTATTACACGTTTGACAGATGACATATTTAGCGCCTCGTTTGTTTATGTATCTCTATGGTTTGGAGTGTTTGGACGATTGATCAGAGAATTGGGAACATAATAGTATGGATTTGTTTTCTTCAGCGCAACATTTCATACCAACGCCCTATATTTAGCAAACCCTTTTCATTCTCTGCGTTTATTTAAAAGTACGAATTTTTAATACCTTCAATATAAAACATGTTTTGTTGATTTTTTAAATTTCATGATGAATTTTTATTGTTTTCTCTTAGGGTTGATAAAAAATGAAATAAACAAAATTAACCTTTCGAGCATCTCAAATGATTTGAGAATATGGTACACTGACTCGCAACAAATATCATCAAATATTTATGAATAGTAAACGTAAAATATAAAGTAGTTGAAGTACTACAAATAGAAATGACCAAGAATTAACCTGAGTAGCTCGCCTAGTTAATGTTTTTGGATGAATTAAATTATCCAGTCTACATATCTTATAACAAGAAATACCATTTCCCTGAATGTATTGAAAAACATTCAGAAATTCGCACTATAATGGGTGTATTCCATAAGGATTAGTATTTAACCTAAACTATATTGAATTTAATATTCATTATTGAGCCTGTGTGTTGTAAGTAAATAAAGCGATAAAATAATGCTGATGAATAACATAACTAGTGGGATATTGTATTTGATCAGCTGCTCGGAATGAGACTTTGCAGACCTAAGAGGATCATCGTGCAGTTTCAAAACACAACGTTGCCATATAAGAAGTAATAAACCCACCTTCGGGCAACGTCGCCGTGTTTGACGTTTCCCGACGCGGTACTAATTTCTAATTCTTTTTTTGAAACAAAAACTTTCCTTCCAGGAAAATGTAAGTGACCGTGTTCTTTTGTTTCTCGCCAACAGACGCGCAGTTATCGCTTTAGTTAGCGATTGTTTCATGATTATTTATTTCGAAACTGGCCAAATCAAAGCATCAAACAGCGCATACCTTTCCTCCATTCTCCCCTCCCTGAAATTATTTAGAGTGCATATACGATTTATAACTTTGCACTTTTGCTACATTGGTACGCTTAGTGTATAGACATAACGTGTAAGTATGTGTAAATTCAGTGATTATGTGACGCAAAGTATTGAATCGTATACTCTACCTGTGTGATCTATGTATGGCGATTATGTTTTGTAATTAAAAATGACAAATGACAGCATTTAGTACCGACATAACAAGGCAACTTTTGCAAATATTAAGATAGAAAGAGTCAGCGTCTTATCTAATGTAATTAAAAACTGGCATATTTTCTGAATCACACATACCAAGAGAGTGAGCAAGGCAGCATGTCTTACTGCAAGCACATACATACTGTAACTCACGCAGGACGAAGAGCTAAACATATAGTAATTCTGTACCATTCATTTCAGCAAGAGACAACATGCCACATTACTTTTGTATTATGAGTGTAATCAATGTTAATAAAAAATTCTTGGAATAATGCAAACATAAGTTTACTTTTTATGTTGTATTAGTACAATACGTTTCATTATTTTTTCCGAAAATTATACCGATTATAGTCCAAATGCAATTTCCAGAAAATGTGACGTTATTTAAAAAAAAATGGTAATATGCATTTCATTTCTTGGTAATAAATGAAATCGACAGAGGGAGCTTAATGGGACATCGCAATTATTCGGTCGTCAGTATGAGTACACCATTGCACTACAATGCCTGTAGATGCCGGAAAGTGAAACCTGGGATGTTTGCGACTAATTGTATGGAAGTGTACAAAATTTGTTTCATGTTTCATCTTTTTCTACTTGAAAATTTACTTAATCCCGCTAGCAAAAATGCTGCTATAGTAAATTTAATTACGAATAGAAAAATGTTCAATTATCATACATGGCGAAATACGAATTATGTCACCAATGAATTCGCCATAAATTATTATTGTGTCAAATGGTTCGTTCTTCTATATATTTTATAATTTTTCATATATAGAAGAACGATCCATAAAACAAATTAAAATAACGCAAGGCGACGTGTTCATACTAATACTATAAAATTGCAGAAATTATCTGTTTCCTTGTTTTCTATGTTTGTTTCTTGGTATTATTTGCAATTTTATTTCCTTGTTGATAGCATAGATTTTTGTAGAATGTAGGAATTTTTTGGGTAGAGAAATAGTATCATGTTTTAAAGCAACTTCCCAAAATATTGCTGCATTGAGCGCAATGGGAGATTAACCCTCCCCATACTGTGCTAAAAACTTCCGCGAGCTCCGGTGATATGTATTTACTACACCATATGAAAAAGTTATTTAAAAACCGGAAAAATGTGAATATTTCTAGACATTGCTTTGATTGACTATGGTTGAAGTTGAAATATAACAATTTTTGTAATCTAAGTGTCTGAAAAGAAGAAAAAAACATCGCAATTAGATGCCGCTCCGACGTCTTCACCCGTCGGCGGTCGAATTCGTAATGACGAAATGAATGGCTAGTTCGAAGTCGATCACTTCTACGCATGCGCTTTCGCGCCGGAGCTGAACACGTGCATGAGTACGCTCGCACTCAACACACGCGCAATTGGAATACGTTTGTGTGTATGGGTGATTCTTTGCCCGATTCTTCCACTAATTATTTATTTCCATCGCTGCAAATGAATAACCATACATAACTGTAATTGTATTTAATACGTAATAACATTACTGAGGAGTACAAAAATTCTCAGATCAGTATCTATTATATTTAATAGAAATATTCTCATTATTAGAGTCGAGTTGTAGTAAATACATATCACCGTGCAGCGAAGGTTAATGTGATAGTCGAGCCAAATCATATAGGTACTTGAGATAAAATAATCACGCATGAGAGAGAGGAGAGAAAGAGATGGAGGTTCCCATTAATTATACTGAAGTTGGCAACAAGAGACGTCGAAAAAAGTAGATAAACTGGTTTGTATGATTTCGAATGCACATTTATTATGTTCGGCATCTCAATGGCGATGCGATTTGTGACTTTGATGTTGAATCAAAAGACATTTTATATGTATTAGTGATTTTCAATTCGCCAGTTCGGTTCACCAGGAAAGGTCTGTTGATTTCTAAAACAATTGAAGATAAAAAAAATTAGATAAAACGGATTACTGTTTTTTCAAACATAATTTGAGATAATTATAATAGACTGCATATTATTGTAATAATAAGCCAATAATAATTTGATAAAATGCGCAATAAGGAATTCTTTACAGTGTTGTTTTTTGAACAAATAGTCTAGTCTAAGACAGTGTATGTCAAACAAGGTTCCGGAAGGAACAATATCAAAAATCTCGGTTGAGGGTAACAGAGAAAAGCTGGTCTAACGAAATGATGAGCCATCGAAAAGGTGGTTTGGTATGTTTTATAAGTTCCGTAGACAAATGTGATCTTGTAATTAAATATTTCATGAAACATATCAGGGCGGGGATAATGTGACAGGGTTAAAATAAAGGAAACAAACATAATGAAAATAGAGAAAGAAAGTTCGGTATTATAGTACAAGTCGTAGAAATTGATTACAATGTCACAACAGACGAGGCATTTTATTTGTTTAGTAGTTTTCAGAAACACTTTTTTTTAGATTTGAATTCGTTTAAGTGTGCAAAATAATACCAGGAAAATATTAACAGTTTAAATCATTAGCATTTGCAGATATAATAGAACGCTGTTCTAACATACCAGCATGACGTAAGTATTGGTAAATATTCCGAGTGCGTTTCTGATACTGACGGCGAACAGTGTTAACGCTTCTTGAAGTTTTCTGAATACGTTAAAAGAATAGAGTTAAAAATGACTTAACTGTGAAACGATCCGAATAATTTTATTATAAATTCGTCAATTAATTCACTTAAATAGCGAATGATTCTTGCCGATTCATTAACATTATATATATATAATGTGGTTATTTCCCCGTTTACCTTGTGCGAAGTAATTTTTTTCCACTAGCATTAAATAAAAAGGATAAATTTATTTCACAGGCAGACGACGTCAACTATGTTTTTAATAAAGTATCATTTCAACAGTTTTTAATTTTAGAATAATAGGGACAGGTGCATTACAATGCATATCCATCTTAAAATGTTAGCACGGTAAGTAGAATCTTAAAGAAATCTTAAAAAAAGCACATGAAATTTATCATTACAAATAAATGAAAATAAACGATCTTTTTTTAGTAACAAAAGTGACATGTACCGATAGAGCAGGTACAATTTCAATTTGCTATGGATTATTTATTCGAAAAACAATCCACACAATAATATTACATAAGCACTGCGTTATTATTATTGTAGAACTCGTCGTCCCACTAATACAAGCCTCTTGCTATGTAGGTATTTAGCAAAACAGCTCAACATAAAAAAATGTACTTGTTTATTTATAAAGCTTTGCATTGGAATAGATGAACAGACGCCATCTGTATATGGAAATGTCAAAGATCAGAAAATACATCATCTTTAACTAATTAAAAGAACTTCATACGTAAATATTTTCTTATGTGATGGGTCAAAATTGGAGATGTCTTTAAAAAGAATATTTTGACTGGTTTATTTTAAGCCAGGATATTAAACACGTTTATGTCTGAAAAATAATAGATAAGAGATAAAAAAAAAATATGTCAAGGTATTTTGATATTGCTACCTGAATTACCCATTTTATAACGTTTTCTACGAGCAGCAAAATTCATTTCATTTTATTTTTAATTGTGTCAGCCGCAGGGCTGTGGAGTCGGAGTCAGAGTCATTTTCAGAGGTTCATTCAGAGTTTTTTATTTTTGCATTTAATATGTAAAATTTGGCTTTTGGCCGCATTGATAGAGTTGATATTTAATTGAATACACATAAATAGGAAAATTAGGGGAAAAAAGTGACGATATAATTTATTTTTTAGTCGGAGTCGGAGTCGTGTTTTTGGTCAATGTCGGAGTCGGAGTCGTGGTTTTGGTAAATGCTGGAGTCGGAGTCGGACTTTTTTTAACGACTCCACAGCCCTGGTCAGCCGTAATATAATTTTAAGATATCTTAAATCACTTACGAAATTAATATATTATTTGATAATATGCTAGCGTAAATAGTTTTCAACAACCAAAAAGTGCAAAAAAGGTTCATTTACTTGACTATACTATCTGTAAAACACATTATGTAATTTGTATGTAACATTTAGGCTCTAACTCTCTATCCATTGTATCCCTCTGATTTGTAAGGATTGGAGATATCATTCTCCATTTACCGAGCTAGCTGTGACAAATAATGGGTATAATCCTTTGTATGCAAATATTATTATGTACATGCTATGTACATCATATTTTCGAAAAGTTGCATTGTTTTTGTAAATATTTTGTGAAATAAAAATATTAACAAAAACATAATTAATTAATTATGTATTCTTAAATATGTACTGTCAACAATTTTTAACAGTAGTTATTTTGATATGGTTAAATTAACTCCTAAATAATCTAATTGGTGTATGTATTTCTTTAACCATATTTAGTGAAACAGTCTGCGGTTTCGTATTTTAATGACAACATAGAATAAATATAGTCTTTGAAATCATCTAACAAACCGCGGTTTGGTTTTATATAATATATCATATTGACACCAATAACGCATTCATGATTTCATATCTGATAGATAAGATTGTGCCAAATTATCTTTGTCGAAGATAAGCGATAGATAGTGCGTGAATTATTCATTTTGTTTTCAATCTGATATTCAGTGAATTGTAATGGGTGTCGATTTTCAAGATAAATAATACGAAATGTATGAACATCAAATGAAACGGTTGTTGCCGACAGTGATAAGCAATTGTAGGGGTTACCAACCTTTTTGTACCTTAGAGCACATTTTAAAATATCGGTAGGTCGGCGGGCACTACATGTTTTTTAAAGCAAAATTTGCTTTGAAACATACAATGTGAAAAATTGGTAATAAATAATATACAAAAAAATATTTTTTCGGTTCTTCTGCCTTTACTTGAATAAGCTCTGCAATATATGCAGCTATTCCCATTATATTCATTTGGCAAGTAAAAGGATTGATAAAAAGGAGACCATTGGATCGATGATAGTAAACTGCTGAAATCTATTTTCAAACTGTTCTTGAAGCAATTGAAGGTGCCTAATAAATAATGACACGTTGAATTCATTGTCATTTTTTTCATGTTAGGGAAATGCACGAGAGACTTCATCTGCAGATGTGATATCCACAAAACCAGTTTTGCTTTAAATGAGTTTACAGAGCCTATCATGTTAGCTACATGTTTGTCTTTTCCCTGCAACTCAATTCAATTTTTCCATTATGTCTGTGAGAAAACCCAAATCCACCAGCCAGCAAGAGTCAGTTAGTTCATCGAAATTTTCATTTTTGGTGTCGAGATAGATTTTTATTCTTTCAACTGAAAAATTGTTGTCGCGGTCGAATGGGAGTGGGCGCACACAAATCGGGGTTGGTAACCCCCGAGCTATTGTATACTCTTTTCCATGATTTGGACCATGGAGAAAGAAGCTCCCGATAGATTGACTTTCGCTATTATTGCTATGTATCGGTTATTGCATAAGCGCTTACGGAAAGATCACCTACCTGGGTTTCCTATGAAGTTGCCAGCATTCGGTGAATGTACAACTTCGAAAGATAATTGATGTCTAATGAAGCACCGAATTAATGATGTTAGTCAACATAGAGACTATCTGATTAATTTGTATGAGATTATATGGAGAATATTATGAACGAAAAGTTACACAACAATTTATCTAACCCGCTTCCCAACCAACCTGGGGTCCGCGAAAATTTTCTCGAGAAGAGTTGATCGATATCAGATCAGATAATTTGGTTGATGTAGAATATAATGAAAAAAATATCTTTTAAAGTTAAATTTTAGATAAGGCGGACAGCAAGAATCCTTCTATTGCAAAAGAAGCCTTGGTAAACCTAATTCTTTTTGCGGCTACACACCTATGTGAAACAACGTTTTCGTCATAAATTTTGATATGAAAATAAGTACAGATCATGCCTTTCCATTGAGACTTTGGAAAATTCCTTGCCAGTTAGTATTCTGGAATTGAACCAGATATTGTTTTGTTGTCTAAAGACATGCAACCACAACCATCTCATTACATTGATTTGTGAGCTTCATGCTATGTATAGTTTCTCTTATTTTATTTTAAAAACTGTTTGTACGTAAGTTACTCTTCTTTGTGGTAAAATATAAACATGTGAAATAAAAAAATTGAGGACTAAAATATTTTTTTTTTAATTAAAGGGTCCGTGGTATGAAAAAGGTTGGGAAGGACTGATCTAAAGCACTGGGAAACAATTACAGACAAAATCATGTCACGATTAAAATATTATACAATAGCGATATTAGCAGAAGAGCAGTCCTTTTTGGACCATTTTAACTAAGCTCATGTAGTTACAAAATTATATGTATATGGGATAGCTGATAAATCATTAAAAAAAATGGACTTAACTATTTTGCCAAACGTTAATCCGGAAAACTATTCAATACAACGGATATGAAAGAAAAGATGTTAAAAGGCCAACCTCCATTGATTTGACATAGATCTGTTGTTCTTGTATTTAGTATACAGAGAGCGTACCTGAATTATTCTTGGAACTGTCAGTGCCTTAGGACTGTGGTAAATATGGTACAACAGAATAAAAGGACGAACGATGACGTAAAATGACGCAATACTTTAAATAGGTATTCATGAGATGAATAGCAAATCTAAAGTTACGTCTTTATTTCTCGTTACGCCATGTTGAATTTATTGTCAGTCGACGCCCTTGGGATAGACGCAAACCATAGCGCAAAGATCCGCCACTGTACTAATATTTAATTTTCAATAAAAAAATGACATTGTATTAAACAACTTACCACTCCCATGGTTCATGTATATTATACTAGATGACGTGTTTAAATATAATTTTGTCGAATTTTAATGGATGTCAAACTAATCCCTTCATTTGAATGAGTAACAAAAATTAACATAAGTACAGCTTGTTCGCAGTAAGCAAATGTTTTAAATATTGATGACTTACTTACAAATAGCTAATTTAAAATTTTCTCAATGCATACAAATATGAGTCTTTAACATTTATCACGATTTACATACATACATAAGATATCGTCGCTTCCAATGCAAAACCGCTTATCAGAATATTTGTCGTTGTTCAGGAGAAGCTAAAAAAAACATCACAAATGGCTTCGCAAATGAGAGTGTTTTTAAAAATTAAAATTGAGGCGTTCCTAGTGGTCTCTCGTCTCCAGGGTTTTGCCTGCCGGTGTAGAATATTAATTTGCATAGAGAATCATTCAATACTCAAAATTGCTTTTTTTTCCTTTATAAGTGGTTTTGATTGGAAGGGACGATATATAGTTGTGATCATGCAAAATTGCAGTACTTAATATCAAAGGGAATAGATTTCTAGAGATAGTATGCTAGGTAACAAACTTTTTCATTCTTTACGCAGATCGCAAAAAGTTTACTATTTCAAAACAAGATCGCATGAAAAAATAGTGGTCACCTCTGATGTAAAATATCGCGTGTACACAAAAAACCAATTGGGCCGCCATTGTGACAATCGATGAGCGATTTCATTCATCCAATTATCTTGAGAGATCGATCTATTATCAGTTTTTATTACATGGAATTCCCACAAATTTTGTCACAGTTCTAAAACGAGATCCCTTACCTAAGAAGGGATCATGTCCGGAATATATTTCATAATTTATTAAAAATCCCTACAAATTCTTCCTGCCTGCTTCGTGTCTAAGCGTGAATGCTATTTTATTTGTTTGTATTCCCTTCCCATCGCTGTTGACAGGAGGGCGCGATCGCAACAAATGAAGAAGTCAGCTTACTTTTTCGTTACTTTTACATATCGAGGGTCATCGAGAAGAATAGCTCTCGGTTTATATCGATTCTCTGATGCCTTCTCGGCATAATTCTGCAGGCAAGAGATTGCTGGGTTTCAGTGAAGGCTCACTGCCTTATGAAACTTTTTAGAGGTTTCACGAACGAACTCGCACAAATAATAGTGGGCAAACTTAAATCTCTATGTAACAGCGATCCACGCACGAACCATGGAGCATCATATACATACTTGCCGCAATGACTTATTCTGAACAATCTGGAGTGTTCAGATGCTTTTGGTGAGCCCACACTGGTGCGGCGTACACCATAATTGGGCCAGTTATTGCTGTATATAGGGGAAGATTACTCTTAATAGATAGTTTGCTGCTAGCATTAAGCATACAGTACAATTTACATTCACGATAGCTATAATGAAAATAGCTAAATGAAAAATATGAGAGTAAAAAATAAATATTGAAGGGTAACTAAATTTATAGTCACACCTTGTTCTATTTATGCATAAAATCATCAGGAGACCTTCATTTGGCATAGGCTTCTAATGCAGTGTGCAATTATTTATTAGTCATTTTTAGGTTATCTAAACGAGAACACAATTATAAAAAACGGGTGGTTTTCAAGAATGTGTTCAGTCAACCTATTTAGTGGTCAATAATTTGATCGATGTGTCACTGTGTATTTTATTTTTACCGCATTAAATTGGAGCAACAAGTTTGCGAATAGTTGTCATTTATTTATAATACATGCATAGCAAAATTATATTTTAAAAAAAACACCAAGAATCATTGCGGTGTTCGAGTCGCAGAAAAAATAACCACTATAAACAGATTTTAAAATGTTATTATTTTTCTTATCTCAGGTTATTATTATTGTGTTACTTAAGTTTTTTTATATAAAAAAATTGGCTATTGACAAAAAATATTGCCATTGACAATGATTTGAGTATCTTTTAGCGCGAATTGAGGGCACAATTGGATTATTTTATGAACGTTTTAATATTTTGTTTGTAAATCCAGAAATGAAATACCAAACTTGTACTGTGATTTATTGTGTGATGAAAAAAGAATTCCTTACATATATCCAAGTTTTATTGTAAATCTTCATTACGCATATGTAGATGTGAATATATTTCAGTAGTTCATGGTAAACTGGTTGACTACAGAATCTACAGAACTAAAATTCGAAAAATAGATATATTTCGAATTTCGACTGAGAATTCCATGCCTTTCGACATTTTCAGGCTGTTCAAGTACTTCCGTGCACTTGAAATACATGAAGATTCCGAAAAGCGAAACCCGGGTCCATTAGCAACAAAACTCATGGAAAAGTACACAATTTAAACGATTCAAATTTGATAGATACAATGTTTCATCGGATGAAATATTTATCTGAAAATTTGAATTGTGATATTTTTTCATGATAAGGAAGAGTGAATATAATCAATGATATTGGATAACAATTTATTTTAATAATGTAATTAGTTCGCATGGTAACTGATTCTTTTTTCATATTTAGAAGGGGCGTTTATATAATGTTATATACATAGATGAGCAACTATTCACATTCAACAATTTTTAATATTAATAGTACTGACTAATTATTGTACAATTGAAATTAATTTGGCCACACGACATCTCTAAAACCGGTTACAAGAACTATTCACACAAAATACACGTCATTTAAAACTAGGCATGTGAATTCTGATATCAATATTAATGAATTAGTATGCAACTAAAAATAATTAGCATATTAATGTTGAATGAATACAAAAAAATAAAAATATGATGCGCTGTGCAAATACCAGTAATATCAAATCGTGTATCCCTGGTACCGTGTATAAAGGCACGATGAAATAAAATAAAATATTTTATCGAGTGGTTCATCAAAATCATGCGACAATAATATATAAAATGTTTAATTAACAATTTAATTCGGTAAAACAATTAAAGTTTTAATACCGGAAACGATAAAAACTAAATGCAAATCGTTGTGGCCAAAAAGCGTCTCGAGTGTTTTGAAGGCACCTTGAAATAATTGTCTATGCCTACTTACGAATAAATTGTATTATCTATTCGCCATTCGTGTGAATAGCACGATTTGAATACAATGCCGCGAAACACATGGAAATTAACCGTAACATTGATCTATATTCTATATTTAAATTTGAGTCTTCAAATTTAAAAACCGACTAAAGAACCAATTGAATATAACGTTAATTAATGAAATCTATTTAAAAAATTAAACAAACTATAACGAGATTTTACGAGTGATACGATAAAGTAACCTGTATTATGATTCCTGCTAAAATATATAGGTATTTATTGACTTGTCCGGTCTGTGGCGCAGTGGCAACGGTTTTGGCTTGTGTGCCGGACCGCCCGGGTTCGATTACCGGTACGAGCGGATTTTCTTCAGTCGATAAATCTGTTCAAAGTCATGGGTGTTTGTGTTGTTGAAAATCTCTTCCCACCTTCCCGATCCAAAAGAGCGACGCATAGTGACAGCGATTAGCTAATCACTAGTCATGTCCTAGTCCTCGTATCCTTTCCATCCATATTCTCTTCGAAAAAGAGAGGTTGAGCAACTGAGTAACAAGCATTTCTCGTAGAAAAAACTATGCTGAGATAAACTCCGTGAGGAGTACATATGCTCCAAGTTGGGAGCGGATATGGTTTAAAAAAATCATTGATTGGTAATAAATAGTTTACAAATATTAAGGAACACTAGAATAGACTTATATATGCCGTTGAAAGTTAAGGTTATAATATTGCCAACTCTTGGTGAAAAACCATTAACACATTTGTATTTGCACTACATCCACATGTATTTAGTTAAGATCAGGACCGGATTTGCTAATCGCGAAAATTCTCACAAAAAATGTCGCTCAACATGTTAATTGCCATTTTAACAAAATCCTTTGGCCTTCTCTGTTTTTAAGAATAAAATGCGCTTTGTTTGTTTAATGATGACGTTGAACTTAATAAGCATGGCTACACACATAAGAATTCAATTACACATTCATATAATGCGAATGAGTAATGAAATCGGAATAAATTTTTAATTAAAGCCAGAAATTTTAAAACGATTCACTAATGTAAAAATGCTTTCATAAAATGAACTGACCAGTTGTTATATTTAAATAACATGCATTTACATACAAATATTTGATTAAGTTTAATAGCAGATGCTGTGCCTTTAAAATTTAATTCAGATTACATATAACAGCTGATGTAAAAAGTAACTTCAATATAAAATACTGATTTTGTATTTTGTATCAAGATTTTTGTGAAAGATGTAATACAAAAGGGATGAACAAGATATTTCGTTATAGACAGAAATTTTGTATTCTTCAATTATGTTTTAAAACGTATTATTAAATAAGAGGTAGAAAAATAGCTAGTATTTGCAATAATATTAGAACCGAAACAAATGCTTTGTTCATGTTCTGACATTGTTAATTTACTACGGGCTGTAAATCATTTTATTTTCAGTGAAGCTTCATTATGAAACAATGTTTTTCAGTTGTTATGTTGATAACATGCTCAATTATTTTTGAATATAGAATCATTCAAATAAGACGTCATAGACAAGCAACAGGAAACAAAAGACTAACATTTTTCCTTATTGAATTTAGTTAATTTACCAATGGATGTGAAACATTATAACAACTAATAATTACCGACGATCGTTAACTCACAATGTCATAGGAATTTAAATTTAAATCGAACGAAAAAAGTTCCCCGTCATATTTTATTATTATGCATATATATTGATAGACAATTTCCACGTATAACTTAATATATACGGGGCTGATAAAAGTAATATATAAATCAAATAGTCGTATTTCTTTACGAGGATATCGTATCGTGTTATTGATTGACGTTACCTATTATATAAAGTGACATTATTGCCCATCGAGGTTGCCAGGCTTCAATTTTAGTTTTCCTTATAATTGAAAAAAAATCCCCTGCACATTTCCACGTTTCGTTAATTTATACAGAGATAACCCGTCTAATAAGGAAACACCCAGCTGGTGGGTGGATACGTTGATACGTATACAAACGGAAATATTTCAGGTAATTCTAAAATAAAATAGAATTTTATATTATATTAAAACTTTCGTCATGCGTACATGTTATTTGACAGCTATGAGTTCACCTTTTTAATCTACTGTTCATATCGCTGATTACTATATCAAATTAGAATCGATACACGTAGCTAGATCGCACGGAAAATAATGAATTAAGGTCCAAACATTTGTGATTAAAACTTCATCATCAACCAATCAGTATCTGTTAAAAACAGGTTTTTTAAACAATATGTACTGTTGAAATACTTTTAATGTATACAAACATTTAATGTTATAAAAGTTAGGAAAACGAATGCCTTTTGTATCAGGCAAGTAATTTTTAAACCATATTTTCTTTTACTATTCCAGCAATATGAAATATATAGTTTTTAAGCTCAGGATTTTCTGTAGACATTTGTAATTTTAAATATCCGACTAATAACACTGACAAAGCTCAAATTGAATACAACTAAAACAAGTGATCATGCGTAACTGAATACCTTGACAACATATTTTTCTTTGCCAGCAAGAATAATATTGAATTATGTGGATAAAACATCAAGTATGCTTAGATCCGCTTGCGTGATTTGACAGATTATTTATTAGTCACAGATTCTCATCTGAAATTTAGAATTGCCAGTGAAAAAGAACAATACATTCGAATCGGTAATTGTTTATTTCCTGTATCGGGATTAGCGGAAGACGTTTTTTATGGCTAACCCAACAACAGTGACGGTTTGCTAAGTTCGACAAAAATAATGTAGCTTTCATTTTAGGTAGGCAAGTTAAATAGTTTATAAAATCATCAATTGTACTACGTTTGAACGAAGTTCACCAATTGTAATTATCAAAGCCATGGCACTGTATCAATAAATGTATATGAATGGTCATAGAACTTTAGCATTTTAGTTTCAAATATGTTTAAGTAGTAGAGCTATTCTAAATGCATTCACTAATTCATCGGTATAACAAAAAGTCGCCAAATAATCAGCACAAAACTATAGGAATCCCGTACAGGTTTACTTGACAGTGAGCAATTGTTACGGATCCACTTAAAACGATAAAAATGTTTGCCATTGTATCATTATCGTTTATTTTAAATCGATTAAAAAGATATAGTATGTAACTAGGTATACGTAGAACATCCGCATCTGCCATACCCGATCCCTACTATCAGGCTCTAAAATAGTGGCTCTTAACCAGTGGCCCACGGGCATCATGGATTCGTGATATCAAAATTATCTTTTTACATGTATTTGAAATAACGTCGAAATTAAATGATACAGCTATTGCAATGTATACAATTAATTAATTAACAGTAATTTAAGCTGTATCCGTTGTCAATCAAATGCCACTAATTTAACATTTGTTATGAAAATTGTCACATATGGTTATTTTGTTTTCATATAAATGCCTTTTAAGCATTAAAACTTAATTCTGAGAAGTTTTTTTAGTGGCTTCCATCTGGCTGGCAAAATGGACAAAAATAGCAAAAAATGATAAATCCTTTGTCTAAATAAATTGTTATAAACGGATTTATAGCAATAATTAGATACGAGTTTTCCACGCCTTATAAAATAATATACTCCTAAACTGGCACAGCTATTTTCACGTTATTGGAATAATGTGATGACTATCAATTTGTATTTATAATATTCAAAAAAATTATCAACTGAGGGTCATTCTTCAAACATTGTAGGTGTGTGGTTTATGGATATTTCACTGAATCAACAAATGTTGTTGAATCAGTATATATGTACTATTATTGACGTCTTAAAAAAACGTAGGTATACTATTGTAAAAGATAATTTAGTAGAGATAAGATAACATTCCGACATAGGTTAAATATTTAATGAACGTATTCAAACATTAATAATTACAAAAATATTTTTCATAATTATAATATAATTTTGTCATACTAGCTATGAATTCTAATAGTATTTTATTAAGGAATATTTACTCCTTTCCTGGCCCAAATCGCGAATGTACGGGCTATAACAAAAATAGGACCGATGTTAGTTCGTAGTTTCAAATATTTCGCGCGTAATTGAATATCATTGCATTGTCATATTTTTGTGTAGAGCAATTTCTGCCACGCTGCAAAATGTAACGGTGTTTACCTATTCAGTATTGTATATTTTGTCAAAAAATGCGTTTGTATGCAGAAAAGGCTGGGAAAAGATTGGCCATAATTTGACAGCAATGAAATAAATATTATAATTTACAGACACCTAACTAAAAATATTCATTCATTGGTAATGTCGTCCATACAACACCAAACTATGATTGGATTAAGTATTAATTTGTCGAAATACATATTAATTAACATTGAACCACAGCAATAGTTCGAAACAAATTCGAAAATAAAAAAAAAATGTAAAACAGTGTGGCTGAATGTGAATTTCAATTATTAATGACACACCAATAATAACATTATTAAAACACATACACAAACACGAATTACGTGTGGTGTAATTGATATGGATGTATTCGAATTCAGTATACCAATTTGATTGAAGATTAACATTCCTAGTTACACGATTAAAAGTTAAAAATGGCCATCGTTAGTTATGCGCATGATGGGCATCATTATAACTGGTTGAAGTGAGTAATACATTCGAAAATGGTGCCTAAAAACATCGCTTTGAGCAGATATTATTCAGGGACGCAGGTACACGCATAGTCACAGTCAGGCTCGGCAAATATATGTTCACAAAAGAATTAAGCTGTGTTGTGATGGCACGGTACCTACATATTTCACAACGTAGTTTACTTAGTATTGAAAAAAGCACCAATACACAGGTGTGAATACAAACACAAAAGGAGTTTAGTATAAGTCTCTTTATGGCTAATAACGCGGGTGGTCGCCGCAAAACAGTCAAATGTATTGCCATTATAAATAAACGGTACTGCGGCGCTACAGTAATATGTATAGCAACATTACATACGCTCTTTGAAAGAATTGTCATAATACCGAAATGAACTTTTGACTCTAGCAAAAAACTGTAGTCTATAGATTAATTAAGATCACTCACCTTTCTTTGTCTATGATTAAATTGAATTCGGCGACAATCCGAAACAGAAACACAATGAAGTAAAGTATTTCAAATGGCAAGCACGGGTTCACACTAACAATTCACTGAGGAGAATGAAACGAAATGTAACTTCGCGTTGATCGTCGTTAGGTTCGGTTTGCTGGATATAACAAAATATTGTAAGCCGACCAGCGGCCGTCAATCAGGAAACATGAACGTCTTGTTTTTTTTTTTAGGAAATGTTACATGGCTGGCATCCTCATAATAACATATTATTTTTATAGACACATGCGTTATAGGAACTGTAATCAAAATTAAAAGATATGTGCATATCTAAGTTACATTTTTTCACACAAATAGTATTATTATAAAAATAAGTTTTCAACATTTCACCAGTTCAAATAAAATGCATTTTTATAGAGAATTGACCTTTAAAACATTTAAATTGAATAAGATGTAAATGCCAAATAATTTAATCATATATCTTCAATTCAAAGGATGTTGTTTTCTTTCCATACAATAAATTTGAATCATCTTGTTTTTGATGTGTATTGTTTATACTCTATACTAAAACAAAATACATTTTATAGCCTGCAGTTAATTCGTTTTATATTTTAATATCAAACCCTATAACTTTATTCAATATTTATGTTTTTATTGCCTTGGAAATCTGGCTGAAAAATAGCGGCAGGTAATTTTAACATACTAAACTACATACGAATAAATTCATGAAGAAACAAAGATAGTTATGTGTTAAGAACAAACAAATATGACTTCAAGATTCTTATTCTACACATGATATATAACGATGTATTTATGTTTTTAATATCTAGCTTTGCGCATTGTGTTATTATATTTTTAAAATCAAGGTAAACACAGGTAAATACGACCACACATTTGAGAATGACTGATTTAGAATGGTTGTGCATCTGAGAGTGGGGGGTTGGTACGCCGCACATTCGTATATTATGTACTTTAGATAGATGTAGATATAATGATACACTATATAGTTAATAATTATAGAAACCTGTGGCGAAACTGCAGAATTTTCTTTCTAAATTTTGATTAAATTTATAACTATCGGAAAAACTACACCTAACATTTAATTGTGTCAGCAATTCATTGCACTTAAATGAAATATACATTTATGTCTATTTAAATAACAATACCAAATTGGAATTGTATGATTCTACTTTGTCACTGAAATGTATAATATACGCATTTTTCCAATAGTACAGTCGTTACTACCAGACGCCTGCCTAAAAACAATGGACACCTTGTCAATCCTTATGAGTCAATAAATACCAAAAATATTCACATCGCCGTTGGATTGCAAAAATGTATAAATGCAGAATATGTGGTTTCAACATTTTGTCATAATAAAGCAGAAATGGCCATTGCGCTCAATGCAAAATAAAATAACAGACACAAGTTATGGTTAAGGTAAAATATGTTAATTGCGTGTACTTATGTTTGTTTTATTACGATAATGTTGTTTTTATGTTTCCTAAAAAAAAAATATTTCACAGATAAACAATTTTTCAATGGAAAAAATGATATATCGTTAAAGAACAGATGACAAAAACAAACTTTTGAAGCCCCATTTAATTCACAGAATCTGCTGGGCCCACTGGTCAATTCATTTTGTTATAAAATTATTATACCTTTCGAGAATAATTGTATTTTCTTTTTTTCCGTCATTTTTTCGTCTTATAATCGGGATTAAGATAACTAGGACCCTTTGTATTTGTATCATGTTATTCAGATTGGCTTTTAAAATGATCTAACCAAACTATACATTTCGCTGTTTTTAGAAAGTAAGATATATTTTTATGTAGGGCTAATTTATATTAAATATATTTTTTGTTACGGAAACAAATGGCACATTAATAACTAAACGCTATAGACAGAAAACTATGATAGAATTGAAAAACGGTTTTCTTAAAAGTTTCGCATACGATTTATAAAACTTCCATGTCAAAAAAAGTTTTGAATAACATATTTTCTTCTGTCCTCGTTCTGGTGGTAGCCGTCGCATAGTGCGGTGAGCGATTGCATCGAACCGGTAATAATTTTGTGAAGTGTTCTATGGCGCTTAAAACGTTATCGTCCTGAAACGAATAACCAATATACCTGAAGTTAGTGACGGAACACCTGTTGCCTGCTAAATTTCACCTACTTTATGGTAAAGTGACATATTATTATTTGTACTATAATAATTTGGGTTCTTTTTAACTCGACATTATTTGTCTGCGAACATACCTATTTGGTCACGTCTATGTATGGTTACCTATGACAATATCCATATCGAGGTTGTGCAGGTACAATGAGTGATTCGTAAAACGTATTTTTCACCGCCGAAGACGTTTCAAGAATATATGGTTATTAATGGTTTGGGTAAAATATTGGATTTTATATTTAAATCGTCCACTATGAATATTTTAAACCATTCCAGCTCTTGTTTATTTTCGACGAGAGTAAGAAATAGAAAGGATAGTATGTACTAGTGTTTAGATTATTCACCTTTTTAAGTATCGTATGGGTATGGAAGGGAATTTTAAACAACACAGACATTCATATCTCTGGACTGAAATCAAAATTTCGATTGACAAAATAAAACTGCTCGGACTTGTATTCGAACTCGTGCGATCCGCGACCGAAGGTAGCGACGTTAACACTCGACCACGGACCCAGCAATATGAAATATACAGATAAATAAATAATAATTTGATGGTGTAAAGTTCTTGAGAAATTTATAGATTTAAAATAAATTAAAAGATTATAAAATGATGCCTTTCCACCAAGAAGTGACAGATAACTTTTTTATCAATACTATCAACGAATATGATGTGAAATATTTTCCTCAAAGTTAAAATCTTACAATGAAGCAATGAATTTTAGTTAAAATTTCTGTTCTATGCTCTATTGATATCATACAATATAATAACACTCTTTTATTCGAAGTATGTATTGCCATTAGGGACTCCAATTACTCGACATCTAAACTACTCGAGTAGTAAAATTTAAATATACTCGAGTAGTTTCAGATTTACCAAAATATATTTTATTAATTCAAATTTGTGTCTATACATAGATTTATTTCAATTTATGAAACATATATTACAAAAATAATAGAGAGTTAAACGTCTCTCATTTTAATTTGGTTCGAAGTTTTGTTTTTTTATTCCAGCAGTAACAAAAACTCTGTTGCTGTGGACTTTTTATGGTTCAAAAGTTATAAATCAATTTAATTGTGCTATCTAGTTTTTCTGTCCGCTGCTTAAAACAAAATAAAATTTTGAATTAAATCTTCATTTATATATTACGAGTATTACTCGAGTATTTTTCAAATTATTGGAGTCTCTAATTGCCATGGTATTATAAAATAAAACATTGACGTCGTTTATGGACGCCCTAGATAAGACAACATTTTAAAATTAGACTCGATTTCAATATTTCCAGATACTTTTATTGCCGTTGGTTGTTACATTAAAAAATGCTTCTACTGTTAAAGGTGTCTAATAATTATATACATTTTGCCAATGTTTCAAGTCTTGCTCTTCGCCCTTCTGGTGGAATTTACATCACAGCTGGTTGGTAGCACTTAGCAGCTGATAGTTTATGAAATGATATAATATGAGAATCATCAAGCGAACTTTTGACGTATAAAACTAAACAGAACCCTGCAAGACAACAGGATTAAAGGTGTATCAATTTATTTTAAAATTATAATCTTTATATATTCCAAATTCAAAAGCTTTTCGATATTGTATTGAATGTAAATAAAACACATTTTTTTAATACTACTTCAACACACAATTTAATTAATATTAGAACCGATTTCGCTCATCGCGAGCATTTTCAACTGATGACTTATAAATTAAATCAATGTTATTGATATAATAAAAATAACGAAACATTTTTAGTACTTATTCCAGATAAAATTTATTGGATAAGGACCGGTTTCACTCATGGCGAGCATTGTCAACTGATAAGAAATACAACGAAACAGTGATATTCATACAAAGTTTAATGAAGAATTACAAGGCATGACAAACAATTGGTATTACAACTAAGCAACAAAATTGAAGCAAAATGTAAGACAAATAGATTTTAATTAAAATGTTGAAGACCTCTTAGCAATGCAAGCTATTACATCAACAATCAATTTAGAAGGAATAATCATTAGCAAAGTAAAAACCAAAATAAGTGCATTTAATAAATAAATCTTAATGTCTGTAATCCATAATGCGACGTGGGACCTTGTAATTCTTATTCTTTGTATAAATATCACCGTTTCGTTGTTGACAATGCTCGCCATGAACCGGTCCTGATCCAATAAATTATTTGTGAAATTAGTACTAAAACTGTTTTATTATATTTTATTATAATGCCATTCCACCAAGTATTGTCAGTGAACACCATAAAAGTAATCAATGTTATTGTTATCAAAATGAATATAAGAAATGTATGTAACAAGAGTTAAAGATAGAATTACAATTTTGATAATCTCTTACCAATTATATGACATGAATCAGGAATCACAATCTATAAAAAAGCCCAAACAAAAATACATAGAGTGACCAATAATAATATGGGCTTTAAATTTCCATATTTCTAAATGTGAATTTTATATTTCATTCCATTAATTATGATTAATTCATAAATAAAAGACGTTAGAGAAGTTTCTGAAATTGAGATTAATTTCGTCTATATGTGCAAACCAGCCTATCAAGGAATATCAAATTATTATAAATATACTATTAAATTTGTGCTTGTTGTAGCCCGCTTTAGAATATATCTACACATATTATACAATACCAAACTTATTAGTAAGTAGGCACATCAAATGTTAGAATAAGAAAAAAAAACCTAGATACACTAAAATCACGAAGCATAGTTTTTCTTCTTCCTCTAGTGGTTCTTGCCGCAATTTTTGTTTTGAGTCTTGTGTTGCATTTGATATTTCCTCGCTGTTAATTCCATATCTTCCATGCTTTAAACTTTAAATGACAGTTTTGATAGCTAATACTTATTGATGCACAATACGATATATTTAATTTGAGTCTTTGTTGAAAAAATTAAAGCTTTTTTAAAATACTAATATTTAGTATGAAGCTACTGGAGGCCGCAGAAGAATTCCCTGGTGACTGTTCATGCGAATCACCACTCTAGTGTGATATATTGATGAAAGTAATAGTTTGGTTTCCTCCTCCCTTATCGTCACGTAATTATTGTATGCTTATATTTTTGTTTTTGTAATTTGGCTTTCGACAAATAATGAACAATATGCACATCAAATAAAATAACGGTGCATTTTACGCGAAGCGAACAAATTCGATCACATATTAGTTACGTTTATTATAATTATACAAACATACAAATGTATTTTTTGATAAATTTTTCTATCCGACATAATGTACTTATTTGGGTTTCCAAATCGTTACCTTACTTTGAAAAGGTTGTAAATGACGAATTTCAGAATTATGGTTTAATAACGGACTTGAAATAAGTAATTTGAAACATTTTAACATGCTCATTGATACAAGTGAATTTTAATCAATTCGAAACTTCAAACGCTCATATCTCAAAACAGTGTCAAGAGCGGTTAGAAACTTTTCAAAGTAAAATGCCGAATTGTTAAGTAATATTATATTATCCGTAGATTTAACAGTATTCCCTATTCACAGAATCTCTTCAAGGATGTCGGTTTACCGGTTACATTGGGCAGGTGTAGAAGGTGCACATAAGCAAGTTTTTGTAATTTTTTCCTTTAAACACCTGGAGCGCTGGAGGCTTGCCAGTTGCCACAATCTGGCGGCCAAGGTGCAGCACGGCTCCTTATGACGAACCTGATCAGCCAGGTCAGAGCAGTGACGTCGCGGTCTTCCGGAGGGCCTAGTGATCCATTAAACGTACATGCAGACCCATCGGAGCCATTAAGTAGTTTGCAAGATTAACTATTGCAATCGCATGATCAGAATCTACATAAATCTTCATAAATCTAGAAAATATCATAATATATACCAACACGCAACACTATCAAAACACGATACATTAAAATATTTTTCTAAGAAATATACACATCCAAATTTTATAATATACACCTAAACCTTTATTTGTGCGGAAAAATTGCGCAAAACAAAATCGCACAAAAAAGTTATGACTTAAAACATGTCCATGGACGCACGTGTCAAGGTCACATTGTAATAAACATGTGAAATACTGGATTTTGCACGTACAGTATAATATTAACGTTGAAATGATCCCAAAAATGTTTTTTAAAATATAATAAATTGCATTTAAAAAAACCGCATATATTTGAAATCGTGTACTTTGAATACCCCAACATGTATCTGTTGGAGGAAATCACCTTTTAACTCGACAAATCTAAAAAAATGGAGTCAACAGATTTTCGTAAACTAAATTCAAAACATTGATTGAGTAGGCATTTACTTGGTAGAACTCCATTATAATACGGTACGAAAATAACAATGTATTTTAGTTTTACATAAATTATTTTATATATTTGTTGATAGCTATTTCGGCTTAGGCCTTAAAATACATCGTTATTTTCCTACCGTATTAAATTCAATCCAATACAAATTGGAAAATTTGAAGTTGTCCTGCTATTCAGCCCCTTCGATATATTTTTACTATTAAGAATACATTACTTCGACTAAATATAAGGATATATAGTTCTGACGAGGGCGTAAGCCGAAATAGCTTGAATAGATGGATTCGACGGCAGCTTTGTGGTAGTAAATGTTTTATAAAATACATTGAAATTAAATTGATATTTCTCAAGGAGGCGAAACACGCGCCCCTAATTGTTGCGCAATACGTGCACATACAATTGTACCTATTTTATTTTCGTTGTTTCGTTGCTTATCCCTGGGTATTCACGAAAAATGTTTTCAGTATTACCATATTCACTATCTGGTATATTCCAAGTAAAGCTATGGCAGTGGTTCTCATGTACGGCCACGAGAGGATTTTGCTACGGCCACCAACAGCTTCATAGTTAATATTGATATTTAATAAAAATGTGTTTTACCAAGCTAATTTGTCAACAATGATACTGAAAATTGAATATTTCGTAAGCATTTTATTATGCATCAAGAATTTTTAGTTCGCAAAAACTCAAACACATACATGTTTAGGTCTTTTAAAGACACGATTCAAAAATTTGGTGCGGCCACCAGACATCTTCGTTCGACAGCTGATGTTCCTAATGCGACCACAGCCAAATTTTACGTGAGAATAGTTGCTGAGCTGACACTGAGCTATAGTTAGGAAGTGTAATAATAAAGTTAATATAACACATTTTTTTGTACTAATCCCACATGTATTTTGTAAAGATTAGCACCAGCTATGTTCAACTGATTTCCTTTCCACAGAGAACACCTATAAAGTCACCAAAAATCAAAGAGTATTTTTAAATTGTTATTGGCGGCTTACGCCACTGTAATCTCTCAAGTTTTGGGTGATACAGGACTTCCAGGTATCGCGTGCCGTGGTGCAATCCCAACGACAATGTTTTATTCATTATTCAATTAAATCTCCATCATCCTCAGCTGTCGGGGGCGGAATGAGCCACTTCTGCAAAATCGTCTACTTACTTAACTCAACATGATGATACTTAATCGAAATAAAACTTAACTGTGGTGCAGTGCTTAGGGCAGTGAGGGTATCTACATTTTAAGTAATTGCACGAATTCGAACTAAACATATTTCAACACGTCTTATATGACTTATATTTTTGCAGTAGATGTTATTCGCTTCCACTACATACGATGTATGTAAAGGGTTTTTCAATAGGGACGCTCAAACTTTTGAGGTTAACACTCGTACTTTTTGACGTTTTGACGCTCAATTTTTTTTGAGGTTAACACTCGTACTTAGTTGGCAAATCATCATGGAGCAGTACACACCGGAGCAACGCTTGCAAATTATTCAAATCTACTACCAAAATTCGCGTTCGCTCACCGCAACTTTAAGAGCATTACGACCATTTTATCGTCGTCATCACTTGCCTGCCACATCAACAATTCAACGTTTGGTGCAAACATTTGAAAGCACATTGTCGCTACACAATGTTCCAGTGCCAGTGAGACAAAGAAATGCATGAAGTGAGGAAAATATTGCCGCCGCTAGAGCATTTGTTCTTGATGACCCAAATGAGTCACTGACACGACGTTCTCAACAATTGGGCATTTCTATGACGTCATTGTGGCGAATTTTGCGAAAAGATCTTGGGACATCCATACAAGATCCAGTTGACACAATAACTAAAGCCGCTTGACCATTTGAAGCGTCGCCAATTCCTCAATTGGGCTGCACAACAATTTGAAAATGATGCTGAATTCCATCGAAAAATCATCTTTAGCGACGAAGCTCATTTTTGGCTCAATGGATATGTAAACAAGCAAAATATGCGTTATTGGGCAGGCACCAATCCACACGTGCTTCACGAAACACAATTGCATCCCGGAAAAATCACTGTTTGGTGTGGATTACATGCCGGAGGTGTCATTGGACCATATTTTTTTGTTGATGATGCTAATCGTAATGTTACTGTGAATGGTAATCGTTATCGCTCCATGATAACTGATTATTTTTGGCCTCAATTGCAAGGTATGGACTTGGCCAATATGTGGTTTCAACAAGACGGCGCTACCAGTCACACGGCACACGCAACAATTGACTTATTGAAAACCAAATTTGGTGAGCGTGTTATTTCGCGAAATGGACCAGTTCAATGGCCGCCTAGATCATGCGATTTAACACCATTGGACTATTTTGTTTGGGGCTATGTTAAATCTTTGGTCTATACCAACAAGCCGGCGACGTTACAAGAGCTAAGAGAAAATATTGAACGCGAAATTGGTGCGATTTGGGCCGAATTATGTGAAAAAGTGGTGGAAAATTGGATTCAACGATTGAACTTCTGCAAACGTGCCCGCGGTGGTCATGCGAGGGAAATTGAATTTCATACATAATTGCCACTAAATGTACTTCAAAACATAATATATTTTTTTAGATGTCTTCATTCGTTTTTGTTTTATTTAAAAAAAAAATTGAGCGCCCTTAATGAAAAACCCTTTATATGAATTTATGTAATAACTAGGGTTTCCAATCCTAAGCGAAAATATTGATCCCGGGATTTAGAATATTTGTTGAATGGTCAATAATTTATATATTTATTAAATATTAGCCATGTTACTGTATCATTAAAAATAGTCGATGTCATTATCTTTTTGTTGATTACATATAAAGTATATTTCGGTTGTTTATCCATTACTGAAGGGCGACAATATCTAATTGAAATAAAAAATATGTCTGGTTTTGCACATTTTAAACGCTTTTATTGATGACAAATCAGTCCTAAAAATTTCGGGATTATGTTTTCTATGTCCGGGATTCTTCAGGCATTGAAAATCCTCGGGACCCCGGGATCCCACTGATAACATTTTGAATGCGGAATATATTTTGATTCATTCGAAAGATTTAAGTATTTAAAAATATTTTTACCAATAGCAAGATGACATTAAACATAATTTGTGTTCTTTAGAAATTCAATTATTCACTTCAACTGTGAAAAGAACGGTAGAATGTGTACAAATTAGTTCGTTTCAATTTTATATTATTCATTTCATACTAAATATTAAGAATCATACTCGTCAGTATATCGCTTCGTAATTTTTAATAATAAGAATTTGGTTCGATATATCAAGATATTCGAACTGATAGTTGAAATATACATAATTTAAAGGAAATGTCAATTGCAAAAATAGCATGTTCTACGAAGTGAGTATTTAAAAAAATATTGTTTTTAAGGAGATATGACACAATTTTTGTAATAAATAATTATAATATATTCAAATAGTTAGTGACGATACATGACGTAATTCGTATTACACGCACCCAGTGACCTCTATAGTTAAAAAGTATTGTATGATTGGTGTCCTATGTTTGAATTTCTGTCAGATATAAAACAAAAGTGATTGGAAACATGCAAAACAAGTGAATGAATCTTCTATGAAATAATCAGCGGAGATCATACATAAAGTGACCATACGTCCCGTTTTGAACGGGACCGTCCCGTTTTTAGGTAGCCTGTCCCGTTGTCCCCAAGTACAGCTTCGGGACGTCGAAATATCCAGTTTTCAAAAAGAGGGCAACACAAAATTTTAAAAAGAGTGCAAAAATCGACTTTCGTAATAATAATTTGAACCATAAAAACTTAAGAGTAATCATTGAATACATTTTATGCTTGTCCGGAACAAATGCACCCGAAGAAAGAGTCTTTTCACATATGAATAAGGACGAATGTGGACGACAGAAAAAACACAATTACAAGTCGGAGTACTTAAAGCGATGTTGTTAGTTAAAATATTTTTTAAAAAATCCTGCCAAGAATTCTATTCTTATTTAAAAGCAAACCCAGCTATACTTATAAGAAAATTTGTTCATCAGAAAAATATAAAACAACATAATTTTTTTCATATTTAAAGTATTTATTCCTGTTATTTTCTTTATCAACATTCCTTTTCTTTTTATTAATAAATAAAAACTATGAAAAAATACGTGTTTTCTTGAAAACACATACTATTACGTAAAAATTGGTAGATGTCCCGTTTTGAGGACAAAAATAAATGGTCACATTAATCATACATTACTTATTCATATTTATAATTTGCGTCACCCTTTAATCCACTGCTAGATGAAGCTTCTCCGAAGTTTTATCAAATGTACTCAGCTGATCTAACAGATTTATGGTGATCCCAAAGATCAACGAATCTGAGAAAGTATACTTCACAATTGCATGTATCGTTAAATGGAGGCAAAGTAAGGTAACTCTGAGTAGATTTTACACTAATTATCCAGTAGCTTTAAATAATGATAATAGTTTAAACTTTTATGAATTTATTGGCGTATTGCGAACGAAGTTCAACTGTACCAGCGTGGCGGGCAAAATCAGGAAAATTCTTCTTCCTTAACTTGGTAAAATATTAATAAATAAATGTACCTATCTATTTGATCGAAAGAACATTTGGGATTGCTTTTTGACATATTTTTTATGCAAGAAACACTAACCAATTCCAATAGTATTGCTAATAATGGGAAGACTAAAATTATGCTTTTGTTTCTTTTTGTGATTCATCTGAAGAAAGGTCATTGTCCTTTGTTGATGTGATTCATTGTTCGTCACATTAATCCCAAAGTTCACCTGTGTCATGTGCAAGCTGTTATTTATTTTCAGTTAATCTCTTCCTGGGTAAAATTCCACCAACAGGACAAAAGAAAGATGGCCATTTCAAGAATTCATGAGATAGCAATATAAAATGGAACCCAGGTATTTTTTATTGGAGTTATTGTCCACGATATCGTAAATTTTACAATAGAATAAAACATAGCAAAATACAATGTAATAGCAATGAAATGTTAAATGTAGATTTTAAAGCGATGAAGATATTTTTATTTAGTACAACATATTCCACACATTATTGAAGGAGAAAGTTTCTGCCGATATAAATGTAATATTTTATTACAAATACATGGTAAATTGATCAAAGGAATAAATAATTATTACATGGTTCAATAATTATTTATATCTTTCGATATAAAGAGCTTTACCGACTACGAAGTATAAATTATTATCAGGTAATAAATTAATAATTTATTATTGTGATTCAAAGGTAAAGCAGTGAAACATTATACCAAAAAAGGTTTGTGTCTATGATGAATATATATTTATTTGAATGACTTAGACATAGATGGCGTTACAAATAGCATTTTTTGCTCAGATTATAATGAGTAGGCGCCATGTAGCCAGTAGTAATCAGGCCGGTTGTTAATTATAGGTTGTCGCCGAATATTTTATTAAAATATCTTAATTCAAGAAGTCAAGATTGTATTTTTCCTTTTACGTAATGGGGCAACTACCGTCAGCTGCAATGTTATGTGTTTCCTTACGTATTTATTATACAAGCTAAAACGTTGCAACTGCCTGCATCTCTGCGAATCTATGACATTAACAGCAATTCTAATGCAAGTCGAATGATCGTATTTCCGATGATTTTAGTATTATTCAAACAATTTATAATACATCTTTAGGGAATTAAAAGATTTACCTGTGCATAACTCTATTCATGTATTGTTTACCTTTTATATAAAACGTTTCCACTTTTTTCAATATTTCAAGGAGTAGCTGACCGGTAAGCTGTACACCAGTGATGAACAACCTTTTTGGGATAAGGGCCAGATAATACAATTCTCAGAGAGTTTGAAGGTCGCATGGGCACAACTGATTGAAAAATCGATATTTGTAGTGTATATGAAATGAAAATTGTACAGTTTTATATTGTTCTTCCATCGCCCGTAAAAGGTTCTGAAGAAAAAAAGGTAAATGATATTTTTCATTACGGGTCGCATGAAATGTCATTGAGGGCCGCAGGTTGTGCATCACTGCTGTAAACACTAACGGTACATCTGCCAAATTTTGCTATAGGTTCATAAACAATATTTCTTTATACATTTGAAATCAACAAAAATATTAAACGTGGCAACATAATATTCATTGTTTTTTTTTTATCAAATATGGTTTTCCTTATTAATTGAAAATCATTGAATTTATAATATTTTTTTGTACGTATTATATTGTTTATTAAAGCAAACACCAGGAAAAAAGTGCAACGTGAGGAAAATACATTTCGATTGTCGTCATGACCAGTATACAAAGTAAAAATATCAAGGTCAATACTGGGGTATTTTTGTTGACCTTAGTATCGAGGAAAATTATCAAATTCATATATTTTTGATTTTAATTCAAATAACAGATAATTATAATAATTATAAATAGATATATGTATATAATATTTTTTAGAAAACTTAAACCTTGACGAGACGGCTTATATTAGTTTATAGAATTTAATATAATTCATTCGGTGTATGAGTTCTCGCTTGTTTCCGTCATGTTGAATTTATAGAAAACTTCTTGTCGCTTACATTTTTTACTCGCCATAAATTACATAAAAGAAAAGCGGTATTTGTGCAGCAACTTATTGATTGATTGATAGTGCATCGAGTTAATAAATCAATATTGCTTTCGAAATAAATACTACAATAAAATACTTTTATTATTAATTAATCATTATTCAAATTAAATGATTCCACATATTTTAAACATATTGTCTTTTATCACCCGCTATTTTTATGATTCTAATATTTATACTGGTTTTGATGGAAAAATGTTGTTTTGTCACTTATGAAGTTTCTTTTTTTTATCTTCAGGCATTCAAATTGCACGAAAGAACATTTATTCTGATTATTTTAAAAGCATTCGAAAGGCACAGTTATCTGTGTAATGTGTCTTTATAAATATATAAAACTTTTCTATTAAAAGTTGTTCGTCTTCGTCGATTCTCTTCAAAACTCTAATGTATAATATATTAAAGCTTTAAACATGATAAAATTAGTGATACTAATCGAAGCTGTAAGTCAAACAAAATTCAAATCGGGATATTTATGATGGCCGCTTTTCTTTCTTTTTGTCTTTATGAACCCATCTGCATTGAAAACATTTCAAATGTACTATTAAGATCTTTATTTGATTACATTATATACATAGAACTACTGGTGAATTTATACTAATTGTTGCAGTTATAATGTCTTTGCACACACAATATATATTCAAAAAAAACTTATTTCTAAGTATTATATGTAGGTTTTATTATCTTAAAAGTATTATATATATGTTTTACATACTTCAGTTGTAACATTCTGAAATGAGATAAATCAATCGAGCAACATTAATACTTGTTTGTATTCCAATATACTTAACCGAAGAAAATATTTATTAATCTATTGTGATCTCAAACGACATTGAACAAAGCAATAAGATTCTCACTACTTTGTCCTACAAGTTAGGCCGTTTTCAAATTATCTTACTGATATAATCTCGAATGAAGTGTTATTGAATGATAGCTAAAACAATGGTACAATTCGACCCGACCCATGACATGAACATATGCTACATAAACATATTACGCAATTGCATAACTGCATCTGCTTATTACGTATTATCTCCCACTGCACTTCAGTGGCGCACTCGATTATTTGGATTCGATAAAAGAAAATATAATAAGATATGACAGATTCACGATTTTTAATAGTTTGCTTCCGTACTGTGCTCAACAAAAATATTCCACCCAGTTTATAATATTTTTTTACATAAAATATATATCATATAATTTCTATTTGATTTTTAATAAATAAAAAAATAGAATAAAACATTTACAATTATTCGAAAATAATCTGCCATTTTTGATTATCAAAACAAAGTGGAAAAGCAATTTATTTCAACAAAAAAAAAGATATTTATTTTAACTAATTCTACATTTTAAGATACGTAATGGTTTCTGTCATCGCATACATATAAAATCCTTTGATAATAGTCGCGATGAGCGAATCCAATTATGATCTTTATTACAAAGATAGAATTTGTCAAACATAGTTTTTTATTTCTTTTAAAAGTAATCTGTGACTTATGCAACTAATTCAACTGAGAGATAAATGATTATTAACTTCTATAATTGCTTTTTTATTTATTGGCATACGAAAGCTCAATAAATTATCGATCGGTTGATATTTATTATGGTCCCCAATGACATGATTTTTTTAATAACGTGAAATAAACCCGATCATAATCTGTTCTAAATGAGCTCAAGGAGAAAAGACAGCACAGACAAACATACGCAAGATCTGAAATAGCCTAAATTTTATATAGACCATGTCGGGACTTAATCCTTGACCGAGCCGATCGTATAGGTATGGCCCTTAGTACCAGACCACAGAGAAAGACAATAATTTAACCATGAAAATTGCTTTTCATTCGTTAAATATTCAATATTTGGGTCAATTTTATATAATTATATTGTTTCCTCATCCTGTGGTAAAAGTACTACGCCAATGCTCCAATCTTCTTACTAATATGCATGACCACAAGTCACAAGTAGGGTAATTTCATTACTTATATCAATTCCTGCACAACATTTTACTACGTGGGAGATGCAATTTAGAAGTATGACTCAATCCAACGTACACTTATTTACGAGGAAAGATCTATATGGTTCAATCATAAACGAAAGAGGCAGCGAGATATTTGCATCGTGTATATGTATAAGATAGATTGAACGATCGAGAGATGAAAACTGAACGAGTTTTTACTATGGCAGTTAGAGAAATTTGTATACTTTTAAGACATAAAGGAAGATATACCAAATTGATGACTCCCTGGTCGAGTGGTCAACGTTGTTAGCTTCGGCTGCGAAGTTTACAGACCTGAATTCAAGTACGCGCAGTTTCATACATTTTCCTTTTAATTTCTTTTCGAAGGCTCGGATGTCTAAAATTCCATCTTAACTATCTAATTATAAAATCACTGTTGTACTGAGAACGTTAGTTCACCTAACTTGTTTTGTTCTAGTTCTATCCTTCTTTCACTACTACATATCTTCGAATAGAATCGAGGTTGAGAAACTGAATAACATGCAATCAAGTCCATAATATTATATGTTACGCATTGCATATTTACATATCTGAACAAATAAAATTTTGGCAAACATTTATTTAAATAAACAAGTTCAATATTCAAATATTTCAAAAAGTTGTGTTTTATTTTAAACCCATGTAAGAATTTCAATTCCAGCCATGAAACATATATGTACACCGTTTGAAATTGATTGTTGTTGGAATGTAATGTTTCTAGGAAATCATAAAAGTAGAAAGGTGAAAAAATATATAATGTGAAAGCCCGTGTGTAGGTATTGTTGTTAAATAGTTGTACACCTTATGCCATGTATGGAAAGCCTGTTGTAATTATTAAAGTTTTCATCAAACCAATGAAGCTATAATTAAATCCCATCCAACCCTGATCAGCACAGCCCGTTACTTCTGAATACAATATGCTGAATAGCAAGATTTTCCCAGTTTTAAATGACATTACAAATTGTTTTAAAAATGCCCGATGGCAGACTATTAATCTCATGGATCCATTCGTAAATTTATGATTTGAAGCATTCGACGGTGACCGGACAAAACAGAACATGACTTTTCAGAATATTTAGGTAAGGTTAGGTTAGGTTCATATTATGAAAAGTCATGTTCTGTTTTGTCATGGTATCCATTCGACAGACCAATCTAAAAGGGACGATTCTTGCGAAAATTCAACGGTTACCAATTACTATTTTAATATTAAGACACCACAGGAATAAAATAAAGCCCTTGGTGATGGTTTATAATCTTATATATAAAACCGAAACGGAGTATGTATGTCTGTGGGTCTGTAATTCCCTTTTGCATTGTTGGTCATTAAGTAGCCATAAAAACGAATATGAAAGAAAATATGTTTGAATTTTTATCGGAAAGACATTTAGTCAAAATGTAATAAATTAGTCTTCTACTGAACTTTTTCCCGGCTTTTATTATTAATAATAATGTTTATTATTTACGTGAAGGTATTATTTGACATTTCTTTGACAGAAAATTAGATTTTTTCCTTGAATTTTGACATTTTAATGGGCGAGAATGGGGCTGTCATCAAATTAAATAAAAGTTTGTGATTTTATTTTAACTCTATTTTGGATGTTAGATTTTGTGATATAATTATGTCGAATGATATAACATTAAATAATTATTGGTCGCTTAATCCGAGCGACGCCGGGTAGCAATACTAGTATTTAAATATAGTAAAAGCTAAAATTTGATTCCGTTTTCTTAAAAATCTTCAACTGTTTCAGTGTTAGGACAACATTGCAGTGAACACAAATGCTAGGTTCGGGATTGAATATTTACAATTATTAACTAAGTGCAGTTCTCCTGGCTCGCCGTTGAAGCCGTGAGAAGATAATTACACACTATTATGTATGTCGATTGTCGATAATATGCGCATTAGGCACCATACACGTGTCCCGGTAAAGTTTTGAGGAGCGTTTAATTCAATGTGTGGTCCCTTGTGGCAATGGTGCTTCTACTGTAATGTTTTAATAAAAATATAAAACAAAATAGTACTTATTCCACATTCAATTAATTAGATCAGGACCGGTTTCGCTCAAAGCGAGCATTATCAACTGATAAGAAATACAAATATACATCGATATTTATACAAAAGTTAAGCAAGACTTGCAAGGCATGACGATCAGTTTGGTAATAAGTTTGGTAGACTAATCAAAAAAATCAAAGTAAAATAAAAAACAAACTTGACTATAATTTAAATGTAGAATACCTATTAGCAATACAAACTATTTCATCAAAAATCAATTGAGTGAGAATGATCATTAACAATGTAAAAACCAACAAGTAACTGCATTTCATTTAAATGAAATATTTTAATCGGTCCGGAATCTGTAATGATTCAGCAAAGTAGGGAAATAATACTCTTCCAGTCCAACGGTCATTAGGGAATTCTGGAAATAAATAAACGAGATCTTTTTAAATTTTCAAAATAATGAAACCAAAAATTTATACATAGTTATTCTAAATGTCAAGATAAAATTTGATTCGTGTACGACAGTAATCGTAATCTTACCGTTACTTATTGGGATTTATTCATAATGCTCGCTATAGAATGTATTTTCGGTATATCAAATAGTTTTGTTTGCCGAATAATTCCCCACTTTTTGAGTCTTTCGATCTATTGGAAGGTGTGATTTGTGATCTACTGGAATATTTGGTTCAAACATCTAAATTTTATTGCCCTACTCATTCCAAGTTGATTGATGCCAGCCACATTTTAGGTCTGGAATATGCCACTGTTTTGTGGCTAGCTAATTTAAATATCCAAGGATTAACCCGTACGCGGCACCTGTGTAAATAAATACCAATATAATACAATTATTTTACTACGCTCTGAAAACCCTTTGAGAAGCTTTGATGTGAACGCCAGAACTGAACAAGTTCAAAGTGATGTTATCAGTCAAAGTTCACTCTGACACGATGACACATTTCATTTTAATCTTAAATCGTGTTCACACATTATTTATATGATGTTTAATTTCTGTCACGATTAACAGTTTTATTTTTTACGGTTTTATCAAATTATTGAACTTAAACTGTCGATGATATTATGTGTACAATATGAACTGCATAGTATAGTGGTATGAGTCCAGTGACGGCTGGTGACAAAAAGGATGAACTGCATAGTAAAAACTTCTATAGCATGGACTTTCAATTCAGATGTTCGCAATACCAACTGTTTCTCTTCCGTAGTACGGAAAAATAGTTGAATCTTCCTTTTGCACCTCCCAACACCCCACCCCGTCACCAGCCGCCACTGGGTATGTCAACGAGTTGATGTTTATTTCGAGCCTCGGAAGATTTGTTTTTTTAGTTAAAAAAACCATTATTACGATTTTTAACTTTTTTTATCCCTATTCCCTTTATGTGTAACCTCAGACTTAATTGCAAATACATTTCAAAATGACTATAATATTTTTATAAAAAAAGCGACGAGTTTATTGATTGAATTGGCATTTAATTGCCATTAAACCTCGATTTTCGACGAACGAAGCCGACCCTGATCTTTATCTGAATTTGGAAATAGTACTAAAGAATGTGGTTTATTTATTTAAATCGTCTTTCCATTAAGAATTGAGAGTTGATACCTTAAAAGTAATATCGTTTATCTTATATATAAAACCGAAACGGGGGATGTATGTCTGTAATTCCCTTTTGCATTGTTGTTGCAAGTTCAAACAAACGTATTGATTTCGCTCGCGAAAGTTTCGACGGTAAATTTGTTTCGTTATCAATGTGTGTGTAGAGACTCCAATTACTCGAGTATCGAGTAGTACATTTTACAAAATACTCGAGTAGTTTCGTATGAACCAAAATATCTTATATATAAAACCGAAACGGCGTATGTATGTCTGTGGGTCTGTAATTCCCTTTTGCATTGTTGGTCATTAAGTTGCCAGTTGTTTCAACTTGGCCCGTCTGAATTTACGCGCCGAGGTGAACATAACCCCAAACTGGTCCGAACGAAGCCGGGTTCGAATACTAGTATTTTTATAAAATATCGGTTGGCTTTCATTTGATAACCATTCTGTTCTTCTCCTTTTCATACCTTACATTTGAATCTATGATGTTTCAATATTATTTTAATATTAAACAAAAACCATGATTAAAAAGTCTAAATTGGTAGAATTCATTAAAATTTTCGTATATCAACAAGTACAAAGTTTTGAGAGCGAATTATGTATCCTGCGCTTTTGTATAAACTACTTACCGCAATTGCAGGCGAAGTACTAACATCGCGGAAATTGTAATCATGTCCGTTAAAGTGTTCAAAACACTGTTACTGAAATAACTGTATATCGATGAGGCATTATTCGTTAGTCCGTAAATAATTGTAGAATTACATACAATACATGATTCATAATATTTTTTAACGATTACATTTTCTGCAGCTCTTTCTTTTCTTTCGTCGAACGTTCAAAGATGTACAATATCTTTTGATCATTAATCAGAAGTTTGAATTAAACTGAATCTGTATGCCAGATTTAGAGCTCTGCGCGGTCTCGGTATTTAACCCTTTATAGAGCAAATTAAATATTATGAAAATCGAATTTACACGATAGTTTGAAATATGTACTAACCATATAAAAAAATATACTATGACAAAAATACAAGGTATTTTTGTCAGAAACATATTAAAGCATGTTTTCATTGGTTAATACATTGACCAATTTATGACTTTTTTGAGTCAACTGTGTGACATTGAAGTTGGAGGTTTTTCCAATAAAACGTGACGATAAAATGTTGCTAAGACTACAACAGACTGATAATTTATGAGTTTTTTTTTATAAATGTGTGTGCATTTGTAAATGAAATGATTATAAAAATAGTTTTCTCTAATTTAAAGACTCTCGGATTAAGACATTTTCGGGAAACAACGTAAACTTTCCGCCATTTGACAAATTTAATGACGAAATAATAATATCGACGATTCATTGAGATACTAATATTGACTTTACTATGGGTGGTATTGGATATTTTGATCTTAATGCGAGTGGTTAGTATATTAACCGATTTTGGCCTATAAAGGGTTAACGTCTGGCCTCTACCAGAATCAGGCCGAGAATCAAGTTGGGGCGCGTAACTGTGATGAAGACTCGGGCCGGGCCGGTAATGGTTAAGGAAGAATAAATATTTCAGACTGTTTTTATACTAATAACGGCATATTTGATTTCTTTACTTGAAAAAACTTTCAGTCCGTGCAAGCCTCTAGTTGAATTGGTTAATGTACTCTTATTTTAGTGCAAAAAGCTCTCCGCAGCGACTCTATTGGAAAGGTGAATCAAGATTTTAAAAGTTAACGAATGAGCCGTTAAACTGCAAAGACTACATAACGCCGAACAGACGCGACGGAATGCGAGTCATGATTGCGGTCGTTGTTTGTTTTTCACACATATTTATGTGTGTTAAATTTTCATTCTTTTTCTTCAGTGATAACGGGATATGATTGGGTATTGTTAAAAACTATTGGGTATTATTAAATTATTTTTGTCGAAATCTGAGGTTTGTATTGATACCACCGGATATTGTAGGACATCAGGACTCTCTCGAACGATCTTATTATCACCTCAATCAATGATAATAAGACCTAAACGATTAATATAACGCGAATAAATTTACAAAATGTTACAAAATCTTGTAACCGACGTCTCTCTTCAAGCTCAGGCGCGATTGGTCAAGCTCAGGCGCAAACGCTTCGCTTCGATTGGTTGAGCTCTTTTGCACACTATAATTGGACTGTATAAATACGCCTTCGTAAGCCGAATAAAGTCATTCTCGCTTCAACTCTCGCCGTGTGAACACCTCTCTGAGCTGAAATCCGATTTCACAACTGCCAGTGTTTTGGGACTGGTGAGCTGTTTTTAAACAGCTCACCGGACCAAACCCAGATACTATCATCAAACAGATTCAGCGCACACCGTACGGGGTAGTAACACTCTGCATGATGACTGACGGCCGCTGTCGCCTGTTTTTGGCTGCCTTCACTCACCCGATCATCACAAATACTATCATCATCATCACTCGACCGATATTACCACGATCAGACTGCGATCCAGACATACCAGAAGATCGCCCAGCCGTCGGGACTCTTGCCGAGGCCTGGGAACCCCCGTCTTTCGTGTTAGCAAACAGATTCAGCGCACACCGTACGGGGTAGTAACACTCTGCATGATGACGGACGGCCACGGTCGCCTGTTTTTGGCTGCCTTCACTCACCCGATCATCACAAGGACTTTCATCATCATCACCAGACCGAATAATCATCATCACTCGACCGATATTACCACGATCAGACCGCGATCCAGACATACCAGAAGATCGCCCAGCCGTCGGGACTCCTGCCGAGGCCTGGGAACCCCCGTCTTTCGTGTTAGCATACAGATTCAGCGCACACCGTACGGGGTAGTAACACTCTGCATGATGACTGACGGCCGCAGTCGCCTGTTTTTGGCTGCCTTCACTCACCCGATCATCACAAATACTATCATCAAACCGACACGCGCGACTGCTAGTGTTACCAAGATCCTACAACCAACCACGACGACCCGCAATCTCGACCACAGCAACTTTTCTACTGCAACGCTATCCTCAAGACATCGATCAGCCACGAACGCCGTCGAAGCCAGCCGAAACTGGGTGTTTACACCAAACATGACTGATTAAGGAATCTACATGGAACACACAGACTGAAGCAAGCCGACAGAAGTGACTGTTATCATCAAGCCACCGCGGTCGCCGTCGAAGCCACGTGTTCACACAGCCGAAACTGAGTGTTTACACCAAACATGACTTATTAAGGAATAATCTGCATGGAACACTCAGACTGAAGCAAGCGGACGCGCGCGACAGCAAAAGGCGGCCAAGATCCTACAACTACTCGACCACTATCATCATCCGACCGCCAGCATCAGCCCCGACCAAAGCAATATCTCGGACCTCGCATCTTCACAATGATTACCAAGCCTACCGGTTGCTGTAGAAGCCAGCTAACGCCAGCCGAAGCAAGCGCCGAAACGGCTGCAAAGATTTTTCAACAACATAAAGCCCCACAGATGAAGGGGATTAGGCTAACGCCCAAGTCCCCGTACTAGTTGTCATTACAAAAGTCAAAGTCGAATAAAGTGAGTCGTTATCGTTCATCCCAAGCCGACTGTCCTGCCTTCGGACGGTAGGAAGTCGCAATATATTCGTTTTGGTTTTCTTACGCTATAAAATGTAGTTTTCACTGCAATTGTGTCTGTGTTTTATAAACAATGTAATCTAATTTTGTGTAGAATAAACTAGCCCGACTCTAAGATAGAGTTTGAGCAAAGAGAATACCGATTGAAATCTTTGCAAGAGATACCTTTCTTCCCATTCTGTCCCTAAGTCCCGTCACCGAACGCCTTGGAAGGATGATGTCTGTTACTGTCAGATTGAGGAAGAAACCCTGGTCGTCTCAGTATCTTATACATTTATAACTATTGCATATTCGATGAAGTTGGCATTTCAGATTTCATTTATAGCGTAGATGTTTTACCTTACACGTGGCATATGTATTAACTGACGGGTTATGGCTAGTCATCCAGACAAACCTGTGCGAATTTACGACTTTGTTTCAAATTTTGTTACACACTTTGCGATATCGCTGGCGATGTTAAACCAAACTACTCATGTGTTTGAGAAGCACTGTTGCGTGGAATTGATAATTCCCGATAATGAAGTGTTGCTTCAGAAAAATCCGTCAAAACTGTGGATGTGGATAAAAAAATTATCTCTGTTATTGAACTATCATGAATGTGATAAAATAAATTAAACAAAATATTATTAGGTCCATACTTGATAACCCTTTACTTGTGATTGTGCGTTATCTTGGCATATTAATCTACCCTTCAGCCTCTCATCAGTGGCGTCCGTACTGTTAGGACTTAACCCTAGAGGGGCTAAGTCCTAAAAGTACGTTCCTAGTTTACTACCCTAGTTTAAGTATTTCTAAATGTATGAATGTTATAAATATATAATACATATGGGATTTCAATTTTACCAGTCGATTCGTCGTCTTGCACCATGAAAATATGAACCGACTTCTGTACACTAGTGTTACGGGTCGTCTTAGGTGGGCGAAGCGATCCGGCGCGCTTTAAAAGCGGCAGAGTTTTAAAATATCCAACGGTCCTCGCCCATGCAAGTGTCATATGTGGGCGACGCGGTCCGGTCAGGACGGCATATGTCGTAAGTCGCCTCAAGTGCCTGACTCATGGCGCGCGCTAATCGCTTGAAAATATCAAACGGTCCAAGCTCACCAGAGCGTTAATTGCGTCTGGCCGAGCGATGGCACATACGATCTTTAGTCCGCTACGTTTAAAATTAATTGGTTTTTACACGTCGCCGCAGAGCACCGCAGCGCTTCGTCTCGCCTACCTAAGACACGGGGTTAACCGCTTCAATCTAGCGATGCGATTAGTGATACGAATGCTACAGGTATAAGTCTAGCCGAATCCAAAATGTAATGTTGATTTTAGAAATTTAATAATTAGATTAATGGTGTGGGTATTTGTGGCGAATTTCAATTATAGTTGTTATTGAATGACTATGAGTTAAAAGTCCGGTCCGTGGCGCAGTTGTCAACGTTGTTGACTTGTGAGCCGGACCACCTGGGTTCGATTCCCGATACGACCGGATTTTTTCAGTTAATTAATCTGTTATGAACCAATTGGATATAACGTTAATTAATGAAATCTATTTAAAAAAAATTAAACAAACTATAACGAGATTTTAGGAGTGGTACGATAAAGTAACCTGTATTATGATTCCTGCTATTATATATAGGTATTTATTGACTCGTCCGGTCCGTGGTGCAGTGGCAACGGTTTTGGCTTGTGTGCCGGACCGCCCGGGTTCGATTACCGATACGAGCGGATTTTTTCAGTCGATAAATCTGTTCAAAGTCATGGATGTTTGTGTTGTTGAATATCCCTTCCCACCTTTCCTATCCCAAAGAGCGATGCATAGCGCGTCCGAGTAGCTAACCACTAGTGCTGTCCGAGTCATTGTATCCTTACTCTCTCGAAAAAGAGAGGTTGAGACACCGAGTAACAAGCAGTAACAAGCAAGTTGGGAGCGGTCATGGTAAAAAAATGAGCTAAACAAGTATGCATATATGTAATTGGTACATTGGATATTCAACATTATTCCATTCTTTATGTTAGTTATATGCAGTGATGGATGTCATACTTTTTTGAGATAACATTTTATATCATCGATTTTTTCGGATATCGTCTTTACAAGTTGATAAAAGAGCAAGAGATGATTATTACCAAACTGCTATTGTACAGACAAATATCTCGATTTGGTAAAACATGAGATGGGTCATGCTGTCGCTTATATTTAAAATGACACAATATATTTGTTATCATAAAATAAGATAATGTTTTTTTTCGAATACAAATTGTTTGTAATTCACTCTTCACTGGATTAATTCTAAATGTGGTACATAATAAATGTAATAACTCCACTGATTAATTTAACAATATTGATAATGCATTGTGAATTATTTATTTCACGACACTATTGAAAGAAATTGATGATTTCTCATTCAGTCTTCGAAACGAAATCGTTAACTTGACATTTTTGTTTGAGTCTCACTGAAAATTTCCCATATGTTTATCCCTGCGTAACTAATATACACCAGACTGAATGCGAGACGAGATTTCATCTCAGAATGCCATGCCAACAAGTTAAGTTAGTATTCATTAGAGGTCTGCACGGGCCGAAATTTTGAAATTTCACCCGGCCCGAACCCGAAGACTTCCGACCCGGCCCGACCCGGCCCGAGGCTCATTTGCAAAAATCTAACCCGAACCCGAGCCGAGTCCGATATTTTTCGACCTTGCCCGAAAAAAACCCGATTTTTTTTTCAAATAAAAATTGAAAATTGTCTCACCAACAATCGTGTGTGTGCAGTTGTGCGAAATACATTTCTTCCTAATTAGAATTAGTTTTTGTTTGTTTTACAGGAATGACGACTCAAGTGAGAAGTTTTTGAACTAGAAAAGCTGAAAATGTATTTACATTTTATACACTTAACGTATCCAACTTTTTTGTTTGTAGTCACCTCTATGATTTCACTAAATGATTTCCACACTTCACTTTTCCCATGGGTTTTAATTAACTGAAGAAATATATTCTCCACTCTTCAGTTTTGTCTTAATATTTTTGAAGCCCATTTCTTGTAGGTAAATTTAAAAAAAAATCAACCTAACAAATCGAATTGCGACTGATCGAAATCACCATATAAGACATACTGATACCCTGGATCATATTATGAAATTCATTATGTTTATTGTACAAACGCCGATGAAGCAGACATCATTTAAAAATACTAAAATAATTGCGTCAAAAGTCATAAAGTTAAGAACAATCATCTTATTCTTTCGAATGGGTGTTCATGAGAGAATGTTTTTAAATAACGAACAAGACGTCGAAAATATGACTAATACGAGTACGTGAAGTTTATTATAGTATTAAATTTAGATTTACGATAATGGTGACCTCATTCGGAAATGGCCCGATTTTTGTTATATTTTGTTGTAAGCTTGCGTCCGAGCCCGGCCTGGGCCCGAATCCAAGCTTTCGTTACCCGGCCCGAGCCCGTGCAGACCTCTAGTATACATTATACAAGGATATCCTTTGTTTGCATTGGTTAAAAGTAATACAACAATTCGTGCCGGCCTGTTATAAATCTTTGCTGTAAGAAATTAGGAAGATGATTTTCTAAGACCAATCGTTAAAAAAGTGGTTGGACATCTAGATTTTTAGGTAGGTGATGATTGTATTAGAGCTGAAAAACTGTAATACTACTTTCGATGGATTCGGCGGTAACTTAGTGAGTTTAGTTTATTCCACGTAGTGTGTAACGAATTGTGATACGTGTTTATGACAGAATACAGTTGGTAACTCAATACATGGAATAATAAAAGTTATTTGATATTAACCATAATACGTATAATAATACCATTAAACACGCAATTTTATTATCGGCTTCCGTAGTCTAAAGGTAAAAGTTTAGCATTATCAATCAGAAGAGTTCAAGTTCTGGCATGATCAATTAGAAATGTAGCATTTCAAATCGTGTATAGGAGTTAGTGATGTCTTTATTTTGTAGTGGAGTTCACAATTCTCATCTCTTACGTCGTGCGATACAAATATGTTTCACCCAGGCTATTATTGTTGTTGACCGTTGGTCGGGAAACACTGTTTGTATATATGTATTTAATGGATTGTGTTGTATCTATGTAGTAGATACTGAGACGACCTTGATTCGGCTCCCTCGTAAATCGAGAAGGAGCCTCCTATCCGACACTCAGGAAGAGGAATTTTGGGACCGGAGTAGGAGAAACATGGTGCTCTTATAAACAAAAGACGATCTCAAAGCGTTATGTGGGTGCGGTTAGCACCCATTATTTAATTGTTACGAATTTTCACAGACTTTACACACGGATTTAACACAGATAGATTTACAATACACGTTCTACAATACATAATACACGACTATTATAATTTCGAAGGCGATGTCAGGAATTTACTAGACTTTATCCGTAGGGAGAGGATTTGGAGCTTGCAGGCTACTTTCAGGGCTTACAGTTGGGAGAAGCCCCTCAACCACGACTGTAAGACTTATCTGGCAAGCAAGTGCACACTCAATGCTCTCCAATCTCTAACTAATTGTATGAAAAAAAAGCGGTTCCTTTAGGTAGAAAAACCGTTACAAAAAAGACCGTTAAAAAGTCCGCCCGATAACCCATTATTTATGGTCCATCGAACTTTGCATGAACTACCTCGTATCTCATGCACCCAGGGCGTGAAAGAGTCAGAGACATTTAGAGCGAGACGTCCGCAATACCATTCCGGAACGTCAGCATAAATGTCTCTTTTACAAATTTGAAATTACTCTATATTGAATCGCTATAGATTTCAATATGGAGTATTATTAGAATGAATTTATTTCCTGATATCGACTTAAACTCATAGACTGAGGTGGAAAATAGATCGTTCGAGAGAGTTCTGATGAACTACCATTTAGGACGGTATCAATACATACTATCCGTATACATATATTTTTTTCTGGAAAATCTCATTGCGAAACTGCCTCGACATATGTTACTGCACGTGTTTTAATTAAATAATATAATTTGGAGATTCTTTTATACTATGACCATAATATTATTGTTCAACATACATCATGTGGTTTGTTTCAATTCTAAAAAATCATTTTTGATTAAATATTTTAATCTGTTAAGTTTTTTACTGTTGCGATAAATATATTTTATCCGTTGCTATGTGCACTTAATCACTTTTTTATTTGATAAGAAGTGATTATTATAAATTTAAATTAATTACAAGTTCAAATCGGTTAAATGTTTTTTTTATCTTGAAAATGCAACGCTGTGCATTTATTTAAAATCATTTCCCATTTGCAAGTTGAGTATGAATTACTGATCCGTTTTCTTAGAATTATGGACTTCCATTACAAACATATATATATATTTTTTTTAAATTTAAAATATTAAAAAAATATTTGGCATTACAGCTTACGCCAATGCGCCAAATATTCTTAATTGTGAAAGTCATACGAGATTAACTCGATGATAAATAATAAATCAGTTGTGCACAAAATCAACGATAAATAACATACACCCAGCCCAAGATCTCTTTTTTCAAATTGAAAAAATCCAACCTTACCGAGAATTGAACTCGGGTCCCCAGATCGCTAGGACAAAGCTCTTGCCACTAGACCACAGGGACCGACATTTTCATCTTTGAAGGAGACAACGTTTTGTATTATGATAATATATCCAGGGACGGCTCGTGTGAAGGAGCAGAAGTGCATTAGTCCCCCAAGAATCGAGCTCATCAATTTCAAAATATATATACCAATTTGTTCATTCAAAATTCCAACGATGTATGGTTTCATAAAATGATCTTTCACGCATGCGACCTAAACACACAAATATTATATTAGTAGATTCCCCGAAATAAGCTGATTCCAGATGTTCCTCGATATGGTGCATTTCTTGGAAATTCTCTAAATGTCCCATTTGGCATAAAAAAGTAGGTAGAAAACATGACTTTATTTCACACGGCGAAGGCGTATGCAAAAAAAATCTTTTGAAATTTCGACTAACCCGGTGCATAAAGACCTTTTGCACCAACACGACTTGTGTAAAGAAATTGAGCGAAAACATATATATTTGTATTCTGTCATTCAGTATTGGCCCAAATTTTGGCAGATAAGGTCTTTTGACGAACGGAAAAATATAGATAGAAATAAAGATATTTGCGGGTGATATGTGAAGTGCGTTTGTGACAGTGCATTCTAACCTCATCTGCAGTTTCGACTTGATTCACGCAACACGCAACTATAACATTTTTATTATTATTTTTTCATACTTGTTTTCATTTCATAGACATCTTAATACAAACCCTATTAGCGTATATAATATGAATCTTTGTAAGTTTTTGTTATATGGAAAGGCTTTGTCTATATAAAACTGTTTAATAACTTTAAATACAATATCCTACTATATAATTTTCTACAATATAATATAACTTTATTATTATATATATACTATATAATATTAACATATATTATAAACAAATATTAACATATATAATAAATTAATATAACAAGTATTATTAATATATGTATTATAACATTGAATATTATTTATTAATAATACTAAATAATAATCAATAATGTTTCCTGCAAACTCAGTGTCCTATATCAAAGAAAATCGTCGAGATTTTTCTAAAAGGCTAGAAATCAAAGCAGCAGGACGTCCTTTGCCAGTTTTAAATATAGTTCAGAAGTGTACGGCCAAAACTAAAGTAGTCAATCGGTATTTTAATGTAGCAATTTATAAAAAAACTCTATGGCTCTGTGGCTGTACTAGCCTTAATAGAGTTTTTTGTTTTCTCCCTTGCCATGCTAAGTATAGAGAAGCAGTTGGTATCGTCAATGTCGGACTTTAATATCCGTGTTATAGATGTATTTTCAAAATCCAAGAATCGGAGGATGGATTTTTTGCATAAATATGTTGTTTTATTGCACTCGCTAATATTCTGGTCACCGGCCGCCACTGAATATATCCCAGGTTTTCTTTACGGCGTTTTAACGTATTTACAAAAGATTGAAATCGCCCACTCTCCCCTTCCAGTAACGGTTGTTGAAAACATATTTTCTTCAGTTTTCACATTCATTCCGACATTTCAGTTTTCACGGGCGAATTTATTGAAAAAAAAACATATTTTATACAAATCAACATTAATGACGCTGTCAGTTTCCCCCCAATGCAGAAGATGGTTCGAAAAAGGTGCTAAAAAATAAACATACATCAACAGATATCACTTTTAAGGTGTTCACTGTCAATACTTGGTGGAAAGGCATTATAATAAAAATAATAACACATTTTTAGTACTTTTTCCACATGAGATTTATTACATCAGGACCGGTTTCGCTCATGGCGATCATTATCAACTGATAAGGAATACAATAAAACAGTGGTATTTATGCAAAAGTTAAGTATGAAAACAAGGTATGACAAACAATTGATAAATCAACTAAGCAAATAAATTAAAGCAAATTACAAGAAAAATAGACTAAAAATAAAATGTTCAAGACCTCTTAGCATTGTTAGTTTTGCACAAAATGTGTTATTATTTTTATCAACAGATATATTTTACAGCAAACATATAATAGATGTTACAAAAGACAGGAATATTTTTAAAATTAGAATTGATATTTTCTCTCTATATTTAATGTTGTATCACAAAAGCTTTAGCTATTGTCTAAAATTTAATTATGGTTATTTCTAGTCCGAATTCTGTAGTTAATATGTTTCCACGCGGCTCATAATACTCTAATAGGTATTATACGTATCCGAAATTTTAATGCAAATATACCTAAACCTTTTTTGTGCGATAGATGCGTTCCGCGGAAAATCGCACATAAAATGTTATGACAATATGGGAACATTACATGTACAAGGACGTACATGTCTAGGTCACATTGTAATACACAGATGAAACGCTGGATTTTGCGCGTACAGTATGTGAACAATGCGCTGTGTATTACGTTATTACATATGTACGTTTATATATTCCCAAAAATATATTTAAAAAAATTAAAATTGTATTTAAAAAAGCCGAAAAACTTTGAAATGAAAAAGTCGCACAAAAGGAAGTTTGAATGTATCAACAAATACTACATTTATGATTACTAATTCTTAATACTCACGATGGAAACGGGATGTACGTAAAGTGATAGCCAGACATTCATTGTTCTGTCGTCATATTTTGTGGCATGCGTTTAACAAAGATGAAAAAATATTAATGAATAAATTATTTCATAAAATCATAAATCTTCATATGTAGATTGAAAATAAACATTCAATTTGAGTAAAATATTTTTTAAAAGTGCGGGCTTCTTGGGATTGATATTTTTAAAGAGATTAATCTTTAATATAAAATTTAAAATAACTTTGATTATTCCACGTATTGTGTAACTAACTGTGACACGTGTTTCGCCTCTTTCAGAGGCATCTTCAGACTTACTATCGCAAAGTTTGCTTAAGTAATGAAGCAAGATAAATTCTAACATTTTAAATTATGAAATTACAAAATGGATTACAGGTTTTTTTCCTTTTTTAATAAAAAAGATATATTATTAAATAATATTCTTAACAGGACAGGATGTTCGCCGTTATTAACATTATTCCCCATCAATAGAGTAATCACCCAACCAACTGATTGATTGCAGCTTATTAGTTTATAGTTTATTAGTTTGTAATGTTTAACGTCATTAGAAATATATTTGTTTGCTTTGTTTCGATTCTATAACCCTCACTTGCGTCCCTTAAAACGGAAAAATCCCAATCTAATTGATTGATTGATTGCACCTCATAAGAATCATTATGTTATTACATTGTTTTGATTCTATCACCCCCTTCCTTGCTTCCTTTAGAAAGAAAAAAACCTGTAATCCATTTTGTAATTTCATAATTTAAAATGTTAGAATTTATCTTGCTTCATTACTTAAGCAAACTTTGCGATAGTAAGTCTGAAGATGCCTCTGAAAGAGGCGAAACACGTGTCTGATTAGTTACACAATACGTGGAATAATCAAAGTTATTTTAAATTTTATATTAAAATGAACTTCCACAAAGTTACCGCCGAAACCATCGAAAAGATTAATCTTTAGTCAAACTCGCGTCTTGATTAAAATGAATCAATTCCTTAGGGCCTTGAAGCAAGGGGGTTGGAAAGGTACATATCAGGCTCATGTTTGTACAATTACTTACAAAATGATTTATCTTCAAAAATCTTATCAACATATCGAACAATCTTCCTTGTATGTAATTAGGAATATTATTTTGACGATTTATTACCATATCTTTAGAAAATAATAACGTCGTCGTTGTTTAAACATAAGCCGGACGTGTTTATTTATACATGTAAAATATTGTTGATATAAATTGATTTTAATGCAAAACAGAATGCATCATAAATATCTACGTACATAAAATGAATGCACCGATAATCAACGGTTTGCGATAATAAATGGTAAATTATCATAGTCTCTTCTGATTCTGATGTTGAATTAGTTTTTTGAAAATATATTTAGGTATAATATGCACATGAAAAAAATGATATTGACGTATTTTTTTTTTTAATAACGTTAGCACAATAAATGGTGTTAGTCGGTTCTGTTGCCGAGCAGTCAACGTCGTTGGGTCACGGGCCCGAATACCCGAACGAAAATTTTCGATTTTTACAATCGACTTATTGATTTGTGTACCAAATATTGTATTTACATATGTGATTCTAACATTCATTTCCATAAACTTTATATCCGTCACCAGAAGATTGTTTTATAAATGGAATATAAACCAAATACATACATATATATATGAGGGCACTATTTGTAAAGGCTGCTCGTTCCCAAAACCATAATTCCCGGGAAAGTTAATTTAAATGTTTAAAATACAGTGGAACCCCGATCTAACGTTCTCGCATTATACGTTTTCCCGCGTGGTGCCTTCATTTTCTATAGTCCCGGAATTTATTTCATATATAAAACTTTCCCGCAATCATCGTTTCCCGCATTTAACGTTTGTTTTATACGGTCCCTTGAAAAACGTAGAATCGGGGTTTCACTGTACAGTGGAACCCCGATCTTACGTGCTCGCATTATACGTTTTCCCGCGTGGTGCGTTCATTTTCCATAGTCCCGGAATTTAGTTCATATATAAAACTTTCCCGCATTCATCGTTTCCCGCATTTAACGTTTGTTTTATACGGTCCATTGAAAAACGTAGAATCGGGGTTACACTGTATATAAAAATAGACAACTTTAATATTTTTCTTTACAAAATGAGATTCAAGGTAAATTTTTCAACTTTTGTGGAACAAGCCGTGTTATCAAATATTACCCTCATATATACCTAATATCCGCACAATAGGACCGAGCAGAGTTTGCTTATATCCTATAATCATTGAGTTCTCTTGCTGCATATTGGATAGCAAATATGTAATGAAATGTAAATAAGGTTCTCTGTAATATTAGAAATTAAATTTAACGCCGTATTCAATTTTCTCTCGGCGAAGGTGGTTATTACCTTTCCTACTTCTCCGTCCTTCTGCATGGTAACATAGCCCCTATCCCATGTTAATCCTGTTTACTCAACGTACTTATATTAATGGTAATCTTATATATAAAACCGAAACGGCGTATGTATGTATGTGGGTCTGTAATTCCCTTTTGCATTGTTATTGCAAGTTGCCATAAAAACGAATATGAAAGAAAATATGTTTGAATTTTTATCGGCGAAGACATTTAGTCAAAATGTAATAAATTAGTCTTTTACCAACCTTTTCCCGGCTTTTATTAATATAATAATTTTTATTATTTACGTGAAGGTATTATTTGACATTTCTTTGACAGCAAATTAGATTTTTTCCTTAGATATGATAGATTTTGTGATATAATTATGTCGAATGATATAACATTAAATAATTATTGGTCGCTTAGTCCGAGCGACGCCGGGTAGCAATACTAGTATTATATAATGGTTTTTACTTTATTATGAAAGTGCTCATATTGTTTGGCTACGCCACGCAAGATACGCAAGAAAATCTAAAGACTAAACAAGAGATTTATATCTCTCTTTAAAAACAATTTTTATCAAATCAAGATTTTATGGGCTGGAGATTTTTGATCGCTTAACTCGGAACAGTCCCATTAATATAGAAACGTCTGGCAACCCTAGTTTTATGATATACCACTACCCATACCCATCTAGTGTGTAAGCTGATCAAAATGTTATAAATCGTTTAATAGTTTATTGTCGTCATTTGCATGGTATTAACTTCACAAAGTCCATACCTAAAAATGCCTGTTTAAGTCAGTGTGTGCATTGATCAGCTGATTAGCCCTTGTGAATGGTGACTCTTAAAAGAAATAAAAGTTTGGCTTTGGTTACGGCCACGTATGTAAAAACTGGGAGCATGTAATTTTATTGCCTTGAAATATAAATATCGCGGACTGTACTCGATCCAATTGTGAATTTTTCATATATATCCCTATTTAATTGTGTTTTATACCAAGAAATCGCAAAAAGTAATCACCAACAAAAATGTTTTTTTGAATAAATCAGTTTTTGTGGATGTATGATATACTATGCAGCTTGACCTCCCCTATCGAAATAAGCAGAATTTGAGATTAATCTTCCCACAGACGGATTTCCGCTGGGTTATCTTAAATAATATCAATGGGTTGATTGTTACAGGAAAAAAGACTGAATCTCTGTATTATGAAATTGATAATTTAAAAAATATATATTTTTCATTAAAATTTGCATTATTTTAATCTCATTTACTGGCAGATAAGATTGGCGGGTGAACTATATTTGACATTGAAGCAAACTATATTCATTTCTAATTTCGATGAGTGTCTTTCATTTTTAATTTGTTTACCAGAGCCGTTCCCAATGTCGGGCAGTTAATACACACGATAGCCGTATTTAAGCGTCTAATAAGTTAAATATTTGAACTTTGGTATACTTTTCTAACCAAATCTTCCCTGGGTGGTTAATACTGTCACCATGGAGTCGCAAGTCAAAAGGCCTAATGAGCGTATTCTCTTAACACAAACTGTATACATTTAAAAATATTTACTAGTACTATCTATGTATCATACACGAGGTTTCACTCTACGTATACCTAGAAAAAAATACTGAAACGAATTAAGTAAACAAAGATGGCGTAACGTAATGACCGATGAGGACTAGTAAGTTGCTCATTGCTGTCTCTATGTCATATAAAATAAAGATGCATACTAAAACATAAAGGATTTTTTTATGCCTATCAATTATCAGGCAAAAAATAATAATATTTATTGAAGAACATCAATATAAATAAAATGCAAAGCAAATAAATCATGCATATTCTTTTTATATCGGTTATACAAATACATAGTATTATGAAATACAATTCGCAAAATATAATATTTCAATCCAATCCTTTCAATATGGAGTCATTTTATTTGCGCGGTGTGCAATAAATGTACAAAGAGATTAAAGTTGGTTTATATCGGCAATGGCAAACGTTTATGGAGTATTTATTAACTTAGGTAAATATTAAAAAGTATTGTAAGCTCAATAAATATGGTAGCTCTATCTAGGGAAATATTTGTTTTTTTAGAATATGTTACAATTGAAAATAAAAAAAATAGTCAATAGTAATTGCTCAAAGGTAACTGATAAATAAATATCGTTTTATTGTGTAAATAAAGGGTCATTTTTACACATTTGCAACCCTAATAAAAATCAATATAAAATAAACAGAGTCATAAAGAATGCGGTGTTAGTTTTTTAATAGTGAATTTCAAAACCTTGACAATATAGCAATATAAGTAAAAAAAAAAAACCAATTGTGATTCGTCATAATATAAAAATCGTTATTGGTATAACGTTTAATAGGTATCACACCGTTCCTTTATAATTATAGCACATGAGTAACAAAATTTTGTAATTTTGTGACTGACGGTGAGTCTGGAAGGGTAAGTCATCTTTGATAAAGTGTGCCACAGCCTGGTCATGAAATCCTTAATTTTTTTATACGTTGTGGTTTTGAAAATAAGATACTGATGCTACTCAAGAACGAAGAATCATTTATCGGCTGATTGGATAAATATATTATTGAAATTTATAGTATTCATGTGGAGAAAACGCCTCTTATGAGATTGCCTACATTCGCCAGTAAAATTATCGTTTGCACCAGATTTATATATAATGCGGGGTACAAAATTGATGGCATGCAATTATTTATAATTTCAAATACAGAAGAGTTCTAACGAAAAAAAAACGATAAGAATAAAATACGTGATTCTATGTATAGTAAAATAAACTACCGTTTAATATCAGGTTTGGTTACAAAGAAAATCTTCAGACGGCGCCAATTTTTTGCCCAACACTTTTAGTAAACGAAAATAAAAATCCAATTGTGGTCTCTTAAAAACTATTAAAATTGCATGTATCAGCTAGTTGATCATTTACCGTCAGTTGAACTAGAGATCATTAGACTGTTCGTCTAGGGATTGCAATACAGGTAATATCAAAACTGGAATACTGGTATTTCGGTTGATTTTTCAATACCGAAATAAAAGATTTTAACATACCGATATTTCCGTTTTGTTATAAATAATGAAGTCGTCGTTCGTCATACAGCAATTTTATTAGATACGGCGTTTTTTACAGTCGCATATTATTTCCTTGAAGATTCAAAACATTAACGAATTCCAGCGTTGATGTTGTATGTTGTATCCCTCTATAATTGAATTCAATGTTTTGATGAGAATAAGCTTTTTGTTTTAATGTATATTTTTTTAAATATGGGAACTTAACGTGAAATATTGAAATACCAGCATTGATTTTTTCGCCCGGTATTCATAATTGGCTGTTATATTTTATTTGCTATTTTTAAATACCGGTTTTGATATGAAATACCGAACGGTATTGAAATATTTGTCCGGTTTTGCAGTCCCTATGTTCATCGGAATATTAATACTAAGGTAATTTTGGTACAGAGGTACTTAAATAATAGTTTCGGCCATTCTCGACATTTATAATATGTCGCTTGGAGTGCATAATTAAAAGAGTTTCAAGAGGTCTTATTTTTGAAAATTAAATATTTAATACCAATAAATGAACGCCCCGGAGAAAGTGAGAAAATTAGTATCGATCAGAGATCATTGTTTTAATCTTAGGGTAAGCGAAATATATTGATAGTATTTATTTACTCAATGATATGTATTTATGAATCCAGGTCAATAGTCTTTGAAATGTTATGCTCCATTTAATATATATATAAAATTATCTTCGATTTAAACAACATCTTTGAAATGGCTTTTTTAACGCTATCTTATTTTTTCTAATTAACCTATTTTTATCCCGTAACGTTTTAAAAGCGACATAAAATTACAATACTGTGTTAAATATAAAAGTAAAAATGTAACATATTTTTTGTGGTTAAAAATCTCTTCTGTTATGGTCCGTAGATTATGCCATTAAACACACATTCACATGTGCATATAAAATGAAAAAAAATGGCAACCGGCTATTCAATTAGTGGTTTGGACAGTGCGGTGCATTTACCAAATTATCTACCTAATTGAAGTTCTTTCATGCAGTGGTGTACTCATTAAAAATACGGCAGTAATAATATAAACTATTCCCATAATGTTAAGCACAGCATTATGGAATAATAGGGTGAACCTAGAAGCTTACTAGGTTCAGGAAAAAAAGAAGAGAACGTGTCGAAATAGCTTGATTAACTAAATACACACCTTGCTATGCTTTTTAACCCCCCAAAGAATTCAAACGTTCGTCTAAAAACGCAACTATAACTACTTTTTGGAAGCTACCATTTTTAGGATGCATTTGTCACCAAATATTTTATAAATTAAGGATTCCGTCTGAAGGTGCTTGATGGAATTTTAATAGAAAATTTTAACCGCTTGAATTTTGCACTTTTCCATGATATTGAACTGACTTACTGTCACTGCACGGTCAGTTGAAGTTCATTCGTGCATTTTAAATGCCTGAACATGACGAAAGGTAAAACCCTGGTCGTTAGCGACAAAACTCATGGTAAAGTTCAAAATTCAGACGAATCAAATCCAACAACTTTTTTATTTTTGATGTTAATTCATATGTTATCCAACAAAAATTTACGGATAATTAATTAAAAGAGTTTACAGCGTTTATGCCGTTGAGAATCAAATAATTGAACTGCAAGAGTAGTGTTTCTAAAAATTAATAAATACGTAGAGTGAACACCACTGCCCATCAGATTGCCAATGGATGCATTTTTTTGTTGCATCGTTTGGCTTCCCTCAGTCGCGCCGCACACTTGATGAAAAAATACTAGTATAGCCAAGGTTCTGAGATAACAATGCTGCCGAATATGGCATGACGGCTCACCGTGACACGGCGGTAATGGGGCAAAAAACTCCAGTTGTATTTCACTGGCTGTATCATTTACAGTTGTAAATTATTATTATACATGCTTTGCAATTTGAATGTCAATGAAGTTTTTGCAGAGTAGCTGGTTCATTGCCCATTTACCAATTTGTAATCCAGACTTAAATCGCGATGGGCTTGATTGATTTCGTACAAGAAAATGTCTTGAGATCAATCACGTAAATTGAGATATTTCCCGCAGAAGACGCCTTGTTTGAAACTACGAATAATAATCCTTTCATGCTTTTTATGGAACATATTTTACAATGTCTTATCCCAATATGGAGCACATGGACTCCTAGTGGAGTACATATCTTAATAACATCGTTTTTTAGGTCACATATTAGGTCATCCCGGAATTAATGTCGTTTTTTACAGTAAAACTCAAATTTGATTTTTTAAATTATTTATTACTTTTTTAAGCAAAGTTATTACCAGTGTTGTCTATGACTCTTTGCCATCTATTTTCAAGATCTAAAATTCCTTTGTCATAAAAGGTCTTTGGTTTAGATTCGAATAACTGCGAGACCTGATTTTAGTGCTTCAATATTGTTGAATTTTTTGTTCCTTAATTGCGTTTCTAAAGAACGAAACAAGTAATAGTCACTTGGTGCTAAGTCCGGTGAATAGGGCGGATGCAATAAAACCAAGGTCCTGGATTCTTTTTTCGTGTAATATCGGTCACGTGCGGACGGGCATTGTCATGTTGAAGAATAACATTCTTCTATTCATAAGAGCAGGTCTAATTTCTTGTAACTTTGTGCTTAATTTGTCCATCTGATCACAATAGAGAGCTGCAGTAACAGTTTGTCCTTGTTTTAACACTTCATAATAAATAACGCCTTTCGAATCCCACCACACACACAATAGAGCTTTCTGAGGGTTTTTGCTTAGCGCGTGAGGAACCCAAATGCCTTCTTTTTGAACTTTCCCCAGTTTCTCTAGATAGCGATGGGTATTCGATCGTGATGTCCCGACCTTCTTGGATAATTGTCGATGGTCATCGTCGGATCTGCTTCATTTCCGCCTTCAGGGCTGCTTCATCCACTTGCCTGCGCTGTCCACTTCGAGGCTCATCTTTCAAATCGAGATTGTCCGAGCGAAATTTTCTGAACCATCGTTGGCGCTTCCTTACGTCCAGTATATCACTGTAAATCTCACAAATGGATTCCGTTGCTTCTGTTGCAGTTTTTTTTGAATGGAACAAAAACAGCATACAGCTTCTTAAATGTGTTTCCGAATGACACGTCTCTGCCATTTTTTGTAGATGGGGTAGAATTGTTTTTTTTTTGTTTAATATACAGGTAAAGAATCACAGAGAAGAGAAAAACAATAACACACGTCTTTACTAGGCAACAGACCCAAACACACGGAGTCAAAGATGCATATTAAAAAAACGACATTAATTCCGGGATTACCTAATATAAGAATAGCATTAGGTAAAGAATAATTTACGTTATTTAATCACGCTTTCTTATTAAGGATAAAATCGGCCTTTTCGGAAAAATAAACGTATCTTGATGTTAGTCAATTTTGAATTATGAATGCCACTAGATCAGTGGTTCTCGTTTGCGGCCACCCGAGCAATTTGCTGCGGCCACGAACAGCTTGATAGTTTATATTAATATTTAGCAAAAATGTGTTTTTACAAGTTAATTTGTCAACAAAGACACTGAAAATGTTATGTTTTTTATGCATTGTATTGTGCACCAAGAATTTTTAGTTCGCAAAAACACATACATGCTAAGGTATTTTTGACATTTTCGTAGGACCACTGATATTCCTAATGCGGCCACAGCCAAATTTTACGTTAGAACCACTGCACTATAGATAAACCAAATAATATGATACGTTATGTGTAAAAGAGTCATATCAATAGGATACGAAGATATTTCAATGCGTATTAAAATCACTTTCTTGTTCATAGCTCTACTAAGCCTTACAAAAAAACATAAGAATAAACTTCTATTTCATATATAGCAAGTATGTATCTATATCAGAAAATCAGAAAGTCAAAGTATCGCTATTTTGAAGAGGTCTAGTGTCGGTCAGGATTCTCATAAAATTTATTGAATTGTTATATACTTCCAAAATCATAAATCAAAAGTGTCAATGTATCAAGATTCTTAGTGTGAGTTTACGATGTACCTACGTGTGGTTTAAATTCCCTTGAACCTGATTCGGTCAACTTGTGTATGTACTACAAATGATTAGTACAAAAACGTCAGACTGTCATAAAAGAAAAAAAGTTTAATGCCACTGGAATTTGAGACCATGGAGCAAAAAACTCTCTGCAAGAGTGTACGTTCGTGGGCTCGAATCTCGGAAATGATCAGGCGACCGAAGAAGCCCGACCTTGCACGAAGTCCTGCGAAGACTAGACGCGTGTAAATAAATAGTAGCGCAAAAAAATATCAGCGAAGGTGAGTCTACAGATTTGACAACCTGTTGAACACCGGAAAAGCATCAATGGAAATATTTATATTCTTTATGTGTTGTTAATTGAAAAGATTGGATATAATGATGGTACCCTCTGTTATGGTACAAATTTATATCGAGAATCAATTGTGTATTTTCGTTTGCAGGACTGTAATAATGGGGCTAGTTTCAATGTAACTATATATCATTTGAGATATTGGTATAGTATTATTTTATTTGACTGATGAAAAACATTCGCGTTAAGATTTATTTTTGCAACTACTAAACTATTATTAATATAACAATATTTATAATACAATCAAATTGTTGGCATTGGTAACGGTGCTGACGGGCTCCTTGACCAGTTTGGATGTTTCAAAAAGTGATTTTGAAATTAATTTAAATTCGTAAGCTTGTGTAGCCTAAAATGTCATTAAAAAGGAGAGGACTGAAAAACAAATTGCTAAACAATAGTCCCACCATACTATCCTTACTCTCTTCAAAAGAAGAACATATGGGTTACCCCTATTTGGAGTCCATATACTTCACATTGAGTGTGCCCATCGTTGAATATATTATTTTTTACAGACTACTAGTATTGCTACCCGGCGTCGCTCGGACTAAGCGACCAATATCATTCGACATAATTATATCACAAAATCTAACATCCAAAATAGAGTTAAAATAAAATCACAAACTTTGTTTAATTTGATGACAGCCCCATTCTCGCCCATTAAAATGTCCAAATTCAAGGAAAAAATCTAATTTGCTGTCAAAGAAATGTCAAATAATACCTTCACGTAAATAATAAACATTATTATTAATAATAAAAGCCGGGAAAACGTTCAGTAGAAGACTAATTTATTACATTTTGACTAAATGTCTTCACCGATAAAAATTCAAACATATTTTCTTTCATATTCGTTTTTATGGCAACTTAATGACCAACAATGCCAAAGGGAATTACAGACCCACATACATACATACGCCGTTTCGGTTTTATATATAAGATTTCAATGCCACTGTGTTATTGCTGCCATTACTTAAATTTGTAGTTTTAGTGGACTGTCTGACATAAGATGCATAATTCGAAAAAAGTTGCTTCGGATTAATGAAATCTGACATAATTGGTCATGCAAAAAATGGTAACAAACATGCGGTTTAACACATCTAATCACATAAAAACTATGTATCAAAATTGTATTAAAACATCATAATACTAATAAATTTTGAGCAGTAAATGGTGTTGCACGATTCAAATTTTCAAAAAAATATATATCTCACTTTAAAAAGTGCATATTTTTTTTGGCATACTGTTTTTCGACATAGGTAAAACATTTTGTTTGTTCCAGACAATAGAGCTCTGAAGAATTGGCTGTTATATGACGAATATTTGAAAGTACATACAATTATGCATGACATACAAGTAGCAAAAGAATACGAATACAATGATACATTGACACAAAACCATTCCCCCGATGAATGTCATTCTTTAATTGCTTACTTACCTGAAAGTAGTAGCAGAAATCCACATTTTAAATGCCACTGAAAGTTGAAAAATAATTATCAGTTCTATTTTCTAATGTACGGCGATACCATAAGGTGTTAGGACAATTCGATGAATGTGGCAATATCTGAAGTAATTGCTTCCTCGTTGAAATAAATAAATAAATAATTGGCTGAATTTTGCGGTTCATGTTTCATTGCCATTTGCCAGACATCGTTGTCGGAAACCAAATCGAAATGAGAAGATCGAACGCGAATATTGGAAACGAGTTGTCTCACTTGGCCTCTGAGATGAGTCACATTTTGTTGTATATTCCTCACCACGTCGGTAAAAGGTGAAAGACGTTTTTGACAGTGATGCTTTTTTTTATCTTGTCTCAATTATTTGACAAGCTTTTACCAGCGACATGGGCTTACATTATTTTAATTGATTAATATGTATTGTTACTTACGACAGCCTGTCAATTCATATGGAAAATCGATATACAGACTGCAGTGTAAAAACGTTATGATGTTACACACAGATTCTTTACGATGAATCTTATATTGTTGAATTCTGTTATTCTCGAAGCTCAGTATATAGGAAATCTCTCAGTATAAAGAAGTCTGTTTGCTATCTGCTTCAAAATATTTTGTTTTTTGTTACCATGCCCGCCCCCAAATTGGAGCATATGCACTCCTCACGGAGTTTTTCTCAACATATTTTTTCTACGATAACTACTTGTTACTCAGTTGCTCAACCTCTCTTTTTTGAAGAGAGTAGGGATTGAAAGGATACAAGGACCAAAACAGGACTAGTGGTCAGCTAATCGCTGTCGTTACGCGCCGCTTTTTGGGATAGAAATGGTGGGAAGAGAATTCTAACAACACCAACACCCAGAATTCGAATTCAAGCAGAATCGATTTACCGACTGAAAAAAAATATTTTTACCGGGCCTCGAACCCGGGTGGTCCGTCACGGAAGCCAACGGCGTTGTCCACTGCACCACGGACCGGGAGAAATAATATGTTATAAAAAAAAACATTATCGATCGTTCCCTGTTCCAAAAATGGAACACCTTTCAGATTTTGAATCTGATTTTTACATTAACGTTACCTTCCTTCCAAGTCTTGCTATATGTTTGTAATGAAGATATACCTAGTTCCGTTTAAAGTTTTGGGTTTGATGACCATAAAATGATTTATTATCAACTGCTTCTTTTTTTACAGAGTTCATATATCTACCGAATTCAGTTCTGTTGGGAATACAAATAGTCTGAAGTCTTAAATGAGTGCTGCAAGTCTCTCACACACCTTAATCCCTTAAAAGGTCCAGGATTTCCAATAAAAGATGCGCAGCGTGAATATGCATAAATGGCCGACGATCGGTAGATGGTCGGTACCAAGAAATATCAATTCAGTCCGCTTATGGACTTGATGTTCTTTTAAAATGTATATATTTACATATATTTTTAAATACATTTCCGCTCCCATGTGGACTATATGGCTCACCATATATTTTACGAGAACTGCGTTTTTACTCAGTCACTCAACCTCTCTTTAGTTTTATGAGAGAAGGGATCGAAAGGATAAAGCTAAGACAGAGCTAGTGGTAAGATAGTAGTTCTCGGTACGCCTCATTTATAATAACGGATGAGTGGGAAGTCATTCAAATACCTTTGTCTACGAACAGAATTGATAAATCGACTGAAAAATGCTGTATCGTACTTGGACTAGAGTAGTCAACTTTTTCTGAAAAAAATCCGGGACATCATATGGACTAAAACGATGTTAATTTGTATTTTTTTGGGTGTAGATGATATTGGTTGATAGCTTTCCCTGAAAACTCGGGACAGTTTTGATATTGAACCAGGACTACAACACTATTTTTTGGACGATCCCGACCAATCCAGGACGGTTGGTAACCCTAACTGAGAGAAAAACCCGTGAGGTCCGTCACGTATACTTATGTATGTTTATACTATACATAAAAATATATTTAATACTGTACTAAAAAACATATAAAATATGATTTCACATTGTATTACATACATTTTTTGAAATATTAAATAATAAGAAATTGCGTTGAGTAATAAACCAAAGCTTTAAGAAGTTTGTTGCTCTCAATTTTAAGGGATTGTTCGAATTGTTGGTCGGCGAATACATACGTTTGAATAAATAATTTTATTGATTGTCCGGTTCACCGTTAGCTTTTAAAACAAAAAATGATTTCTGTAAGTATGATTCTGCAAGTTGTAAGTCCTGGCCGACGATTGCTATGCATGTTTGATTTGGATGCAGTTGTTAGTTGGTACACAACTTATTATGCGTGGGATGTTCTCTTAACAAGTCGTACGTGCCGAGAACTTTCAATAGCACACTTCTCCGATATTAGTGTTTAAAGAATAATACTTGAGCGCTAAATTGACCCATGTAATGTAAGCACAGATGAAGCATCAATCTTAAAGGCGGTGAGCGGCTCAAAAGGCTATGACAAATACTCAAATATCCCAGTGATCTTGCGAACTCTTGAACTTTTTCAAACTAACTTCATTCTTCTTAACTACTTACTAGTTCATTAATGTAATTTAAACGTTCCTTTTTTGAATCGTTTGAATTTTGTACTCTTCCACGAGTTTTATCGCTTTCGGCATCTTCGGCCATTTCAAGTGTACGAAAGAACTTGAACTTGATTGAAATTCCAACAAGCACATTCAGTCAGAATCCTAAATTATATAAACGTTCCTTGTTCGTAAGCATACATAACAGAAGACAAGAGTAATAAGAAGAAATATAATAACACATTTTTTTAACTTATTCCACATTCAATTTATTAGAATCTGGACCGGTTTCGATAATCGCGAGCATAATCAAGTGATGTTTCAATATCCTTTCTATGCTCTCCAAGTGGTCAACACTCGGTAGCAGAGGTGCTTTAAAACCACCGAACTGATAATTTCATTATTTGATTTCTGAATTAATGAATGGACTTAATTAAAATGATTCCTGGAACTTTTATATGCAATCACATTTTATCCAAAAATGAGGCATTGAGAAAATGGTTATTTCACTTCTAGCTTTTCCCATGATTTATCTTCACTAAAAAAAGATCGATTGGGTTTATATGCTCCACAATAGGAGTGGCCATGGTTTTAGAATACATGTCTATCAAATATGTAAATACTTCATGTAGTAACGATGATCCAGCATACATATATTCTTGTATTTAAATATATAATCAAATATATATCTCATTTGAATTAATATGTTTGTGTATTATAATATTGTGGGTGTAGGGACATACGGGTGAAACTACAAAAATGGCTGTTTTGAGTTAAATATGGCATGCTCAAATGCAGTTCTATAAGATATAAAAAATATGAAACTTGTACGAAGAGCGGTTTACCAGATATTGCTCGGCTTTCCTGAAAATCCGTAAGAACAAAGTATAACATTGAAAACTGTTTTGCCACTTATCTCAGTTCGTTGTTTTTGTAGTTTCGCCCGTATGTCCCTATACCCACGATATAACAGGACCAGCAAATACAATTTTCATGTCTTAAATAATTATTATTAATTATCAGAAATAGTTATCGCTCACTACACGTTGTTTTTATATTATATATTAGTACGGGCTGCATAACTGGATGCAAGGAAGACCGTTTATTACCTGACATGGCGAGAAGTGCATTCATATCCTGACAGAGTTGAACTTAGTTTTGTACATTGTAAATTTATTTCATATATACATTGTAGATTAATTTCCTTTTATAGGCTCACTGTCTAGGCGCAATTATTAAACTGATACGAAATTCTTCCATTTCAGAATGCTAAGAGGGGACCATCCGTGAAAAGATCTTTTGTGAAACCTCTTTACTGCCCTAAAGCTATCATTACAATGATTACTATGTGCTTCGATAGTTTTCGTAATGACTGTTAACTAATACAATTCATTTTAGTGAAAGTGAATAAAGCATGACATATTTTTACAGAAAATATGCGGAATTCTTATGATTTTACGACGAAATTAATCATTGAGAACTTTTTGATCTTATTGTAGAAATAAGATAAGGATTATATTATGTGTGAGCCCTTGAGAGGTGAAGTGAGCTATGTCTAAAAATGATGAAACTTTTCTATTGGCCTTTTAAGATCAATCACGTTTGTACTTTGGTTTTTTAACATATTAACACTACGTAAAAGCTTACTACATAAATGAAAAGAAAAAATATTTCAGGAAAATAATGATTGAGATAGAGGTGAGATTAGTTGACCGCAAACAAATTATTTGAGCCCTTGAGAAGTGAAGTGAGCCAAATAGTAAAATGATGATTTTTTTAGCTCAGTGCATACTTTTATTTTGTGATAAAACCACTATTTATTTTTGTTTATAATCTCTCTTCACTTGTAGGATACTTAAAGACCTGAAGAATATGATACTGCTTCGAATTCATATTTTCCAAACATACCACTAGGCACAATTTTTGATTATTTTCACATAATCGAGTGTATATTTTATATTAGGTGTTTATTATACTTTACTCGTATCCACTGATAAGTCAACCAATACGGCTCTGCTTAAAATCATTCATAGTTATAAAATACATGTAGGTATTGTGCTGACCGGATAAATAATAGATATACATCTATGTTGAGATTCTACGAAATTTTCTATTCACATTTGATTCACGCTTTTCTTTTTAAGTGAAATTTTTACTTTGATCTCCCTACTTGACAATAACACGGTACAAACATTTACATCAACATAAAAGGCGACGAATGTTTAGGAGTAAAATATATTTTTTAATTTTATTCCTCTGTGAAATGATCCTTGACAATGTATTTATATTAATAAAATATAATCTCGCCTGCATTATTTACGAAAATTTATAACTTAACTTCTTTATGTAAGTAATTTGATTATTGCTGTTTAGACTTCTATCGACAAAAATAATCAATTTACAATTCCATTTTGTATCAATAGCACATAATATATTAGAAAGTAGTATATTAGACACATAATAGAGCATGGGTTTTCTGTGGGGTCATCAACTTATACAGTCAACTAAAAACAAAAAAATCATAATAATGCATTTTCGTTTTGCTTTTTTATTACCTTATAAAAAAATGTCCTTTTCAATTGCATCGGCGTCGCGGGTCACATAGCTTTTATATTTATAAAGGGATCGCCACTTGAAAAAGGTTGAGAACCTGTGTAAAAATCAAAAAAAAGTTCTTGTATCATTGGTTCTGGTGACATTGATAATGAATTGTATACAAAAGCCAACCTCAATTTCAATTTAACAGATTTTGTATAATTTAAAAAAATTAAGATTCAAAATAATATATCTGTGACATAAACCTTTTTGTAAAATGTGTTTTAAACGAAAGATAAATAAACGATTTTATATATTTTTTGAAATTATAATATGGTTTAACTCTATTCAATAAGAATTCATATTGTATGGTCACCCTTAATCCATTAAACTAAAATAAGCGATTACTGAGAATATACTATTACTATTTCTGAATGGCCATCTGAGTGGTCGGCCCAGTAATTGATCCATAAACATGGCCATAAAGGAACTGAGTTCAAAATATGGCCATAAAAAGGAAATGGTACGAGATAACGAAATTTTAACCGCCAAAGAGCCATGTTTAACATAAAATTTGTTTTCATACAAATGCAGCTGGCATGTTAACGTTAAAAATTTCAACTGACGTGATAAGACATGTCAAATAAAATTAGTTTCTGTCATAAAAAATCAATCACACATTGGTAGATATATTTGGTTTATCAGATTAAATACTATCATATAGGTGAAGAAATATTTTTTTAAATCATGTCCGCTTCCAACTTGTTGTATATGGTCTCTTTACAGAGTTTATCTCAACACATTTTTATTCAACGGGAACTGCTTGCTACCGAGTCTCTCATCCTCTATTTTATCAAAGAGATTTGGATTGAACGGATTACAGGGCTTGGACAGGACTAGTAGTTACCTAATCGCTCTTGCTGTGCGTCGCTTTTCGGGATCGGAAAGGTGGGAAGGGATTTTAGTTAACACAAACACCCATTGCTTTAGAGCAGAATCGATTTATTGACTGAAAAAATTCGCTCGTACCGGAACTTGAGCCCGGGCGGTCCTTCACGGAAGCTAAAGACGTTGACCACGGCACCACGGACCGGGTGTAAACAAGTAAGCACACATACATAAAATAAATTATTTGCTAACGCTTTTACACGATATGTATTGATTTAAAAAATATGTATCACTATTGATCTCCTTGTAATGAAGTGGTTTTCTAATAATTATAATATATTATCTCCTTCACATCATTTATTATAAAGCATCCTCAACGTGGTGGTAATTTTTATAAATAGTTCCACGACAAGCATTTATGTTTCCCGTAACATTTTCAGTTGGTTCCATGACAAATCAGAACATGACAATTCAGAACATGACGTTTCAGAACATGACAAATCAGAATATGACAATTCAGAACATGACAAATCAGAACACGACTTTTCAGAACATGACATTTCAGAACATGACATTTCAGAACAAGACTTTTCAGAACATGACATTTCAGAACAAGACTTTTCAGAATATGACATTTCAGAACATGACATTTCAGAACAAGACATTTCAGAACAATCGGCCTATCTTCAGTTTTATAATATTGGGTTTTTACTTATAAATGATTATTTATGTACTTGAGTATTACCTTGAGAATCTCCACTGATGAAGAAGAATTTCTAATCAAAGAGTTTGTGTAACTCTAACACCACTCGAGATGTGCATCTAGTCATTTATTTTTCCGTCGACGTCCATAAGTCGAATCTAAATTGGCAAACCGTATACATCTACTTGGTAAAAAAATATGGGCATTCATTATTTAAAATTTGCAGTTCACTTGGTTGCTTGTATTTACTATGTTGTGACAAAATAAACATATTCTAAACATTAACTTTCTTTCCAAAATATGAATATGTCATTCTGAATTGTCATTTCTAATCAAAAACAATGAGTAGGGTGAAAATTTGTGTACCATCGAAATAACATTCTATCTACATACATATATAGGTACAACAAGAAATGGTGTTTTCAATACTACAAATACTTAGTAATAAATCTCATTAGATACAAACCGTTCCTAATATAAGACACATTATTTCAAACAATAAATATAGCTGCATTCTGGTTACCTGTTAAATGAAATAATGAACATTGGTTAGACTCCTAGGAAGTTCTTTACGGTTTCTTGAAACACTATTGAATTTTTTCACCCACAGGTATTTCCAAACGGTTTCCAAAATGATGTCTTCCATAATATTTATTAAATATTAAATACTCTAAACTAAGATAGCACTCTTTTGTTATTCTAAAATACAAAAAGTTTCATATGAAGCGTTTTTGTTTTACTTTCCAAGAAAAAAAAATCTAGTTGTTATTTGATTTCTGATAATCAAGTTTCCAAATAAAACTCTCCGTTTTACCAATAATGGAATAGAGTGATGCATAATACCTAAATGAAATTTTATAGATTTTAAATAAGTAAAACAAACTTTTTTGTTCTACTATTGCATCGCCCTGATTTGCTCATGAACGAAACCAGTCGATATAGAAGTAGAACAAAAAAAAAAGTTTACAGTTTGTAAGTGTGTGCATTTCAAAATTGGAATATTACTTAGTCGGTAGTGACAAAAACCAACATTTGACATGGGATTCTTTGACGTTCTCTTTATTTTTTACAAAACATTAGCCTCGAATTTAGAGTGTGTGACGATCAACTGGCAAACCTGCCAAAGTCAATCCTTTTCAGGAAACCTATTTCAAAAAGAAGATTTGGCTATTTATTAATTTTTAATTATACCAAATAAGTAAAGAATTAATATAAAATTCTCTCAATCACTCTCTTCGAATTGAATCATTAAAATGGTACCCGTAATAGGAATGTTTGAGAAACAGTTTGCAGTCGATGAATGGTCGTAAAAAGGTTCTCGCAGGAAAAGAATGTTTTTTTAGTGCGTGATTTGAATATATGTAACCATAAATCGTAGGATTTTTAAGGATCTAAAAGAGCACCGATTTATCTACTGTTTTTTTTAAAAACTATTGCAGAGATTTCAAACTTTTCCCATTTACCACAGTATCGTGGATAAGAACGAATTTACTGACGTGGCATATATTTACTAACTATTAATAATTATATTTCTCTAAACTTGGCAGCAAATCAATTAAACGGATGAAATCATTTTTTATAACCACGTCCGCTCCCAGTGTGAAACATATAGACTCCTCACGGAGTTTATCCCAACATATGATTTCTACTGTATTTTACTCAGTTGCTAAACCTCTCTTTTTCGAAGAGAGTAGGATTTGAAAGGATATGAGGACATGGCTTACATGGCGATAGAAATCGATAAAAAACATCTGCTTATACTGGGACTCGATCACGTGACGTTCGTCACGGAAGCCGACGACGTTGACCATTGCACCATGGACCCGACTTAATAACGAAAACACTCTCTTGCATTGTTTTAACACGTTGATAAATGAATTATTATGTATTCAAGTAATTTTCATGTTATAAAAACATCAAGTTGACAAGATAAATGTTGTCTGCATTGATTTATTAGAATCAAATAAAAATAGTGGATTTTAGATCATAAGATAATATTTATTATTAATTCAATGTACAATCAACCCATCTACATCACCCTCTATTAAAAAGCGATTTGCTTTAGCGTATGCTGGAATCTTCATGACAGAGAACATATTAAAAGCTTTAAGGTGTTCACTGTCAATACTTGGTGGAAAGGCATATAATAAAAAAAATAATACATTTTTAGTACTTTTTCCACATAAAATTTATTTGATCAGGACCGGTTTCGCTCATGGCAAGCATTGTCAATGATCAGTTGACATGAGCGAAACCGGTCCTGATCAAATAAATTTTATGTGGAAAAAGTACCAAAAATGTATTATTATTTTTATATTAAAAGTTATCAGGCAGTTTTGTAAATATGTGAATTTGAACAATATTTATCAGAAGCTGGATTTCTTTTGATAACGTAAGCCATAAAAAAATCTCGGTCATGTTGAAGGTTTGACTGTATTTTAATATCAATTTTAAATTATAGTATACTTTTCAAACAATTTTAACTTAATTAATTAATTATTTTGTAATAAATTGAATAAAAGTTATCACACCTCTGTTAGACATTTTTGTCTATTGAAATTTGTGACCCGAATAGTGTTCAAAAGCTATCCGATTTACAAATTAGTTGAGCCGGATGAAATCAGCAGGGAAGAGTTTAGTCTCACTCTCTCATGAATGTCAGCGATAACTGAATTGAAGTTATGGATTTTTCAATAATTTTACGAAGGTATACATAGTTTTATAGTAACAAAATAATATACAGCTTTACAGGAAATGCTGAAGATATTGAAAAAAAACTGAATGAACCTATTTAGTAAAGAATGATTTATGAATTGGGAATTTAGTCGAAGGTTTAACGTCACAAAGTAGTAATTTTTTTAAAAAATAAATCATGTGTCCGTTACCAGATTACCAACTAGATTAGGTAAATGCTGCGGATATAATTAAAGATGAAAGGGGGCGGGGTAGTTATTTTGTGACGAAATGTTATAATGGGGCAAGAGGAAGAGAAATATTGGCGATCTTCATTTAGTTTCATAATATCACTCCTTCGAAGTTAAAATGGCGATAATGACAAATCGCTACTTTTTAGTAGAGCAAAAACAGTAAACAAATATTCTGTGAATTAGAACAAATTCTCTTTCTTTATGACTTCTTTTGGCATTCTATGCATATTTTTTTTTGTAAACCTTACTAAATAACGATTTATTAAAATGTTTCCAACGCGGTTGGTAGGGAGTGTAGGGACGATATATTATAATGTTATAAATGCCAGTTCAGGCTCAATCGCACACATGAAATGCATGAAGATATCGAATGGCGAAACCTGTGTCGTAAGGGACAAAACTCATGGAAAAGAACATGAAAAAAACGAATTAAATTTGATATTGAAATTTCATCAAGCACATTCAGTCGGAATCCTAATTTAAAAAAAAAAAATACTTTTTGATTGAATAAAAAATAAAATTTGATAACTGTAGATTCATATAAACGATCTATGTTTGAGCTATGATCACAACGAACATTTTTGAATTTCATGACTAGATTCATATTTGATCATCATCCGATTAAAAATGAGGCCAATATTTGAATTTGGAGCTGATAATGCATTGTATCATTTAATTAGTTAGAGCTGTTTTTATTTCACAATCCATGCTGTACGGAATGTTAAGTATTTTACATACATTTCAGTTCGACATTTAACTCTGAAAATATTAGCAACTGTAAGATAAATATAACAGTTATGTAAGAAACTTTCACTTTTTTATATTGTATAGTTCACGTGTCAGAAGGTGTTAATTCCTGGTTGTAAATCAGTTAACGTGTATTGCCTGTTTGTCTATTAAGTTTGTCAACGTTATTAGAAACACCGATCAGAAATATCTCCATTTGTTGGTGCCAGTTTTTAAAGCAAGAAAGTTTTTTTGTCCGTAGAGAGATTATGATGCTGTAACTGTGTAACAGGCACATATTTATCGTCATCATTGATTGAATGATAGCTTTATTTAACCATATCAAAATTGCGACTTTGTAAAATCTTTTTCTGACGCTTAGCTCGTACAGTAAGTGAATATTTGCACTTAGCAATATAATGCACATACTATTATGGTATCGTAAATATCTGAATCTAATTATGCAAATCATTTTGGATGTTGATGCTTATCGTCGAAATTGGCGATAAAAAATAATACAAGTTGATTGAGTACGTAAATCGCGATGATTGATTGAAAGTGGTCATTGACCCATCAGCATTTTGCCGGAGACCTTTTCATTTTAAACACATCGCTTTTTTAGCCTTGGATATTCAAAATACAGTTTAAAAAATCGAAAAGATACACCGATTAGTTCTAGGAATCAGTATTTAAAAAAATATGTTTTTCACGGTATTCATTAGTGACGATAAAAGCCGTCCGTATAATACTTAATGAATGATGATTATTCGATGTTGAAAAAGTTTTCAAGGGAAAGCGAATTTATCACATTAAACTAATTTGTTTATTTGAGATGATTATGAATTACGAGTCCGACAATATAAAGGAGATTCACCCGATGTGTTTGATTCAGGGATGTGGAGTCATAAAAACAAAACACGAATCCGACTCCAAAATTGGCCAAAAACACGACTCCGACTCAAATTAAAAAAAGGTTAATTGTGGCACGATTTTCCCACCATTCCTATTTACGTTTATTAAATTAATTATCAACTAAGCAATCGGGCCTACAGAAAATTTTTGCATGTTTTATGTATAAATAAAAAGTTAAAAGTTTTTCACGACTACGATTCCGGCCAAAACACCGCGACGACACAGACTCTGCTCAAAAATCGATGACTTCACGACTCCGACTCTACAGCCCTGGTTTGATTCGATTTTATGCTCCGATTTGGTCATTTGAGTTGTATCACTGCGCAGTGAAAAAAAATGCTCCGAGTTTTTAATTGATATTTTACTGTATTCTCTAAGAGTCATTTGTTTTATTGTTATATCTGATATTAATAACGCAATGCTTGAGCTAAAAGCAAATAATTTGAGATTCATTAAAATTGGATTTCGTTTCGTGCGAAAGTAGAGTAGGAGTTCGTGACAAGAAGAAAATCTTGATTGAAAAATATCAAAGGGGTCCAATGCAAGTATTTTTTCTGGTTGCGTTATTTTAAATATAATTGTAATGTCAACTGCTTTGAACATTTTAAATACTGTGGTGACATAAATATAGCACATAGAACCATACGGAGAGAGAGAGAGAACAATGGCACAGAAGAAATGTTCTACAGTAAACTGGTTATTTGAAAAAAAGACATCTAAGTGGAGTAGGGCTTATTTCAGTCAATGCAACAATCGATTCATAGTTTCTTTGCCACTTTCTACATAAATTGTTGTCCACTGACGTTTTTGTGCCATCGCTTCGGGTCAATCTGTGATGAATCGCGAAAGTAGATAAAGCTAATATTACAGATGAAACAAACCGTTTGGAAACGAGTTTCTTCATGTTGAAAAACATACGTCCACTTAGTTGATAATTAATTAATTATCTAGTAGAGAAAATACATCCGATAAAAGGACAAACTTATTTAAATTAATGAAACTTATTTTTCGTAATACTTTCACATGTTTACTTTTGATCAGGATCGGTGAAGCTCATCACGAGCATTATTAAATGAGCTTACAACATAAGGCGTAACCGTTTGATGATAGACACAATATTGTTCATTGGAAAACAAATAGATCATATGACATTACAGCTGATGCTGATGCACCATACATAATATATAACAAAACATATTACATAAATTATACAGAGAAAAGCATAACAAACACAAATATTCAACTGACAAACGGAAATTGTCATTTTTTGATTTTTAAGCATTTCACTCGATGAGATTCATAATAACAGGCATAACAGCTTATCCAAGAGTAGTCATAAAAAATATTGATTTCGTCTTAATATATCATGAATGATATTATAAGACGAGATATATATGGCTTCTTCTTGTTTTAAAAATATGGGTTTTGGGGCGATCAGTTTATTGGTACTCGTTTCATGACCTCACCTTCTATCTTGACGGGTGACGAAGAACCACGTTGAGACGAGCCTTGTTAAAAATTTTAGTATGATTAAAAAACTCCTTTTTAAGATTCAAAATTATCCCTATTGGCATCGAGTGTGTGAATTTATTGTTTTGAGTCCAGAAATTTCTAAATTTATAGTCAATGATTCTACTTCTTCATCGCCTCATAACTTGTGACTCAAAAAGTTGGTCACCCATGAAAACGATCGTGCACTGTGTCTTAGAGTCTTGACCAGTCAAGCTTTGCTATTTCGCTTAGTTTTATTGCTTACTACCCGAGTGTAATAGAGTATAGACCACACATATTGCATACAGATTTGTCCTATGGCAAAGGCCATAGAGCCGTTAGATCCCATTTGGACTAAGGATTTTTAGAGTACCTAACGCACTTTGAAGTCAAGAAATATTTAAACATGTTTTAGAACTGTTCTTGTAATTCTGTTTTCTGATGATTAAACTAAAAAAGCTTACTAAATATTTTATTTTATTTAAACTAATACTACAATTTTATAGTATCGTGATCAATTTCATGCATGGTAAGTATCTTCTACCGATGAAAATGGTTCTGCACTCAAATACTCTTATGCCTTTCCACCAATAATTAATGACAGTTGATACATTGAAAGTTAAATTATGAATGCTCAGTTTATAAGACAACTTCACTTATATTAATTTATCAAGACAGTGGCTAGTTTCAATCAAGGTGTGAATGCTTTTTGATTTGTTCATAATCAACAAAGAGAAACGTGAACTGAATGTTGATGATTGAAAATTTACGGTGCAAATTGACGCTTGGACAACATTTTCCGAGGACTGTTCATATTGGAGGAAATTCATTTAACATATATAATTCTTCACGTCGTTTTAAGAAAAGTATTTCAGTTATCCGCTTTATATTTTAAATAAATATATTCTTATGCAATAATAGAATTATCAGTATGTGTATGACAGATTCATCTCAAGATTAAATTGCATCAATCAAAAATTTATTAATGTATGTATTGGAAAATCATGAGATGCAAATATGGTTCATTGGTAACCTTAGTTTAGTTACTGGTTTCAGTGCCGCAATTCGCTTCAAGTACATGCAAGTGCTCTTGGCCTAGCTAATTTAATCAACTGCATGAAAATGCACTACAGTTGTAAAGCAACCTTCATTACTATTGTAACTTATAGTTTTTCAGAAATGTTTCTGATTTAGTCCGATAACCATGCTTCTTATCAATGGATCGAATGACTTGTTCAATTTTTTTTTTAGCTTCTTTGAATAATCATAAAGAGCAGGGTCATGAGGAAAAGAGAAGACGTTGTGCTAGCAAATATATATTTACAGTTTGCATGTATTGTATAGCTTATGAGCGGATATAATCTTGTAAGTGCTTAGTCCACTTTGGCTAAGGTAAGTATATGCCGAATTTAATTGGTTTCGATTCAAAATTTCATATCCTCTGCATGGGTGTTCCTGATTTGAAATATGTCTTGAGTATCGGTTTAGTTTAAATGTTATTATACCAAAAAAATAAATCAAAGTTTTTAACAATTACGTTTTGTTAAACTAATCAAAAGCGTGTAAAAATCTACCTGTCATAATCAATCATCAGAAGTGTGTGTATTAACTAATTGAATCCCTTTTATCAAAGGAAATACTTTGAAATAAATATTTGAGGTTTATCTGCGCAAAAAAATATTTTTTATGAGAACTTCAATGAACTGATTTCTGAAATGGTATCTAAATTAGCCTTTGATTTATCTTTAAATAACAAGTAACCTTATAATAATAGATTTATTTCAACAATTTGACAATCGTATCGCATGAAAAGAAAACGGAAAACAAATATAAAGATATTTTTTCACATAGAATTTTAGTTTTTCTGTGGTGAGATTTTTTACTTCTCGGAAGTAATAAAACTCAACAAGGGCATAAATGAAATCGTGATCAATTTTTTCTTCAAAAAACATATTTGCACTAAAAAAATATAGACTGTAAAACACATCGTTTTAAATAACGTTGTTTTATTGTGTTGAGTATTAATCAATTTAAAATACATCAGCGCCCGTTTTTTGATCGATTAGAAACATATAAGTAATGTTCATTTGTTAATAATATTTGATAGTTTTCTGAAAATATTTCGTTGAACCACTATGAAGGGGCGGAATATTTCCTGCCTTTAGTGTATCGAACAATTATGCAAATAAAAATAAAGACCTTAAATGAGGGGTCTATCCATATATTATCATTTTTGAGATAATGATTGATTAATGATCCGGTTCTTACGTTCTATGCCCTGCAATCTTCAAACCAACGAAAAATTATCTTTAAGCCATTTAAAATGACGATCAAATGCATAACCGCCTCTCTCCACCATATCTGAAGTTCAAAACCACCACAATCTAAATCAGCGATACTCATACCGCGGCCCGCGGGCCGCATGCGGCCCAGATAGCTCTAATGTGCGGCCCAAAATAATTATAGTCACCAAATATTTTTTCGGTGTTGTTTTCAACATGCTTTCAATATTGTGTTGCAATCGGTCGGTTAGCAAGTGGGTATGAGCGGTGCTGCATCGGCAGTGTTGCCAGTACAACAACTTCTTGCGCTCACAATGCAAATTCAATATGGAAAAACTGCAGTACTGGCGTGCCGCTCATAGATAAACATAGATAGTACCGCTCCGGCCGAAGCAACGTCATCTTGATTAGTGACAGTGTTTTGTGTTACAGTCGCTAGTCGCGACGCTACTTTGTTCCAAACTATTAATTTCAAGTGAACTTGTGACTGTTTTTAACGAATAAAAAGAACTATAATATAATTACCCACAATGGCAGTAGTAAACTCTTCAAAATACAAACGAAAATTAACTGAAGAAAAGAGAATTTTTCAACACAAATGGGAAGAAGAATATTTTGTTGTGCCGAATAAACAGAACTCAGTAACTTGTTTAATTTGTCGTGATAAAGTTATATTGAAAAAATATAATATTTTTCGTCATTATGCCACGAAACACAAATCATTTGATGACGCTTTTCCTCGTGGGCCTTTAAGATTCGAAAAGTTAGCTTTCTTTAAGAATTCCTTACAACAACAGCAAAGTTTTATGTCAGTGGCGATATCACAAGATGCAGCCGGTGACAGAGCATCATATGAATTTTTTTACATAATCGGTTAACATATGAAACCATTTTCAGACGTTGAGGTTGTGAAGGAATGTTTTATCAACGCGTCCAAGATATTATTTGATAAATTTAGCAATAAAAATCAAATATTATCGGAAGTAAAAAAACTGCAGCTTTCTGATTCTACCTGCGTACGACGCATTGAAGTTATTGCAAAGTATATTTCTGACCACATCATAGAAGATTTGCAAATTTCCTAATTTTATTTCTGATAATTTTTATTTTCCTTTGTTTGATTTTAATTTGTAAGAATTGATATGGCTTTTATTCTGTTACAGGAAATGACTCATTTGAACTCATTACCGGGATTTCCATCTAATTATGGTTGACAGACATGTAGATTTATTAATATTTATTAAATGCACTTAATTTTGGGCTTTTATTTTGTTAATGTTAATTCATACTTAATTGATTTTTGATGTGTTAGTTTTGCATTGCTAAGAGGTCTTGAACATTTTATTTTTAGTCTATTTTTCTTTTAATTTATTTGCTTAGTTTTTTTACCAATTGTTTTCATACTTAACTTTTGCATAAATACCACTGTTTTATTGTATTCCTTATCAGTTGATAATGCTCGCCATGAGCGAAACCGGTCCTGATGAAATAAATCTCATGTGGAAAAAGTACTAAAAATGTGTTATTATTTTTATTATAATGCCTTTCCACCAAGTATTGACAGTGAACACCTTAAAAGTGACATAAATAATAATAAAAAAAAAAAAATGTGTTGCGGCCCACGGAGAAAAGCAAAAATCGGAATCTGGCCCAGAGGAAAAAAAGTTTGAGTATGGCTGATCTAAATGCACAAATCACGAGCCAGGGAACACTGACCTACCGGCCTGTCACCATACAAACGTTTTGTGTTCCCTTTGCAAATTATTCTAATATTATACTTGAAGCTTAAAATCGTTTTTTTCGATTGCTGAACAATTTGACTTTGTGGAGAGAGGCGGTTATGCATTTAAACCCCTCAAATAAGGATTGGTTTGCAATCACACATCATTAATTTTTATTTTTCTCGTCATAAACTAGTGATATCACAAACTTTTAGTCCAATGAAAACAGTGTTGTAGAAATATCTTAGCTACATAATGGTTTTCGCACTTTTCACGGAGTCGCTCGAGTACCGTGTTATGGGATACAAATCAAGCTTATATTAATAGCCCCAAAATTTATGCGTAATACTGGAATTTCTGAAGTATTCAGAACACAGTACAAATTTAAACCAAATTTTCTTTTTGCCTGTAGTAAGAATAAAGAAAATAACAATCCTAATAAGAATTCTGTGACTGGAAACGAGTGTATACATACATAAAGGTAAATTGCAAGCATATGAGATAAAAAGGTGCATTGGTTTCCGGTCCTAGTACGTTTAAATGACAAGGAAATAGAAATTTATTGAATTATATCAATTTCCCGTTAAATCATTCGATACATACAAACACTAGTTTGTTTAGCTTTCAAATAATAACGAAGAACATTCACCTTTTTTATTATATTGCTTATCATTCTCGAAAGGAGATAATTGTAAAGCGAATCATATAACAAGTTATATGATTCATTATTCTCATTAGACAATTGAAAAGCTCGTCACACACGCATACCAGTTATTCGCCCCAACTTTCATCTGTGAGAAATTCCCTCGTTCGATTGATAATGTCGCTAAAATTCTTCGATAGACATTTAATCGTCGAATAAAGTCCCGACATGAATGCCTCGCGTAGCTTCATGGCGCGCATTATCCGAGCCCTGTCAACATTCTCGACAGTGTACCTGGGCATTACCTAAGCTTTACTCGTCCATGTTGGTAATTATTCTGCGAACCTCCCGAGACGAAGACTTTTAAGATGACAGTCCGCCGTTTCTAGCCATCTGTTCACGCCAGACACGGGGCAAGTTAGCATTTAGAATGCAGAAGTGAAAGCTTCATGTCTTGGAACAATCTATTAGGATGCAATTATCAATTGCTTTTCTATATTCGATTTTTAAAACTTTATTTATTCAAATCTTATTCAAAAAATACCTTATATATTCAAAATATTCTATTCGACCAGGAAATTACAGCTTTAAAGTGACCCTGAGAAATTATTGATGATTAGTTTGTATTTTTGTGGCAATATATATTTGCTAAATAAAGTCGCCAACGACCCGAATTTCGTCATTCAGAATCTTCGAGCATTTCAAGTGCACGAAAGAGCTTGAACTGACGCGTAGTAAATAGTTTGTAACGCTTATAATGAATAGGAATACAAGTAAGTCATATGTTTACTTGCTATCATCGCAATCTGTATGAATTAGCAAATGTTTTGATGTCACTGAGTTTCAATTGATTGGAAGTAATTTTAAATGTGATATCGTAAAAATGAATTGCATGGAACTAATTAAATAAATGGGTTTTATCCGATGTATTAAGAAAGAACTTGTTTAGTTATATTGTTTGAATTTATAATTTATGATAGATTTATTTAAAACAGTGGTCCCCAAACTCTTTTTTCCGTAAGTACCGATTTTTTTCCAGTTTTCGGTTGGCCCTCTAATATTTATTTTTTTACAAATTCATCATCTTTAAATGTGTTTTTGAATCTGATTCAGGACTACCCACTTTGATGACTGATTGAAAAGGATGTAACAAGCGTGAGTTAGCAAAGTTATGATAGTACGTTCTAACTTATCAATCCAGCGGCTTAAGTACCTAACGTTTTTTTTTCCTTTCAGTTTGTGTTGAATAACCATATTCGAAAATTATTCGGTCGTAGACTCGTGTCTTTAAATCGATGTACCGCACGAACAGTTTGTTTAATTTTTCAATAAAGATGTTTTGTAAACATGCTTTTTTATTGCATTTTCTCAAAATTAACAATCATGCACAATGATCCTTTGTGCCAGTGGATTCAAAACTTTATGCTACTACGCCTCCTTTAAAAAAAGTTTTGTTTTGCGCCTCCCCAAATTTTAATTCTTTTAATGACAAAAACTTTATGACGCTTACAATGCACTGGGAATATTTTTTTGAAGGTTTGGTTCATGGTATTCATGCAACTAGCAGTCATTTTGTGCATTGAAAAGACAGAGCGTTTGCGCGTACATAATTTGTTTCCCACTCCGGATATTTATTTTATTTGGATTTTTTTTACCATGCCGCTCCCAACTTCGAGATTATGGACTCCTCACGGAGTTTATCTCAACTCATTTTGTTCTACGAGTGGTTAGCTAGTCGCTGTCACTACGCGTCGCTATTTGGGATCGGGGAGATGGGGAGGGATTTTTAACAACACAAACACCCATTGCCTCTGAACAGAATCGATTTAACGACTGAAAATATCTGCTCGTACTGGGAATCGAGCCCGGGCTGTCCAATATGGTAGCCAACGACGTTGGCCACTGCACCACAGACAGAGACAAATGAGATTAAGGTTTCCAAATGTAAAAGAAACATCTAGAAAATAAACCTCTCACTGTTTCGCCATGAAAACTACTTATTGGTATTCTTATTAACCTTATTGCGACTCCGAGCGCATTTGACGTTGAGGTGAATAGCGACGAGCGCAGGCTAGATTTTTTAAAAAAGAAATAAGTACGTAGTGCATATTTATTATTTTTTATCATTTTTACTTTGGAAGCTTTACAAATGTATGTGTTATATTCTTGTACTCTTTTTCAATTTACCTTTACAGATTATAAAAATACCACACAGTTACATTTTCGTTCAATAGATAAAATACAATTCAGTACAAATTTGGGCATTTTCGTAATTTGTTTCTTTAGAGAGGGCGCACGATAATAGCTGTGTCTCTGCTCTCCGTCACAATTGTGCCCGCGGGCACAGGGTTAAGAGCCCCTGCTGTACAACTTCGGCGCACAAGCCGCTGCTTTATGCAGTTAGTCGACAATAGTAAAGTAGTGATCGGTAAATACATAGTTAACTCTTTGTTCAACAGCTTTAGTACGCACGATGCGAAATTGGTGCATGATTCTGCAGTGTTTGTATGAGTTGTGGGAACTGGAAGTGTTTATGGCCCTGTGTATGCCGATGGTGTCGCTTGATTAAATCCTGCCTCGTCAAACCGGCTCACGACAAGTCCGCGCGTCCTTACTATCTTTCAGCGTAATATTAAGCTCATATTATGCCATGCGCGATCATTTATTCATTTGTAGGAAGCAATATGTTGTAACGCGGACGTGTTGGCCATATCAAATTAACAATTTATTAATTAGAAATGTCATTAAAAACAGAATGAATTATTGTGGAACGGGTTTGCACCATTGGCGGATCGTGGAACTGATATCTCACAAATATGTACATTTTTTTTGTATAGTGATTTTATGATTGTCGGGTTTGTGGTGCCACTGTTAACGTCGTTTTGGCATGGGTGTTTATGTTGCCTAAAAATGTCTTCCTTCCCACCCATCCGATGCTATAAGCGAGCCGTGGTGGGAGCGACAAGCAAACCACACCAGTCTTGTTCTATCTTTATCCCTTTATCCCTAAAAGCATTGAAATAATGTTGAGAAGTTGAGTAACGAGCAGTTCTCGTAGAAAAAGATCCTGGGATACTTTCATTATGCGGCCATATGCTCGTCATTGGGAGCGGATATGGATATGGGCAATTCAAGTACTTCCTAATATTTATGGAAGTTCACTTTATTACTAACCGATAATCGACCCATTTTTGTGGGTGGGAAAATAGGCTTATTAAAGTTTTTCAATTAGAGCTATTGCAGTAGGTTTTTCTTTTTAAATTATTTTCGTACATTTTATTATACTTCAATTTTAATCATAACCACACTCTCAATATCACCATACGTTTTTACTAAGATAACTGCTTGTTACTCATTACTAATTATTTGAAAATTAAATACTCACTCTTACTCTTGCATTATTCGAATTAACCATACACATCACATTCATCATAGAAAAATCAAGAGGTTCTTTTAGAATTTCCCATTCTTTTGATTTCGACTTTGACTTGAACATTTAAAAAGTTCTCCGACTAAAATACAAGTGATGCGTAATTAATTTATATGTTTCAACTTCAGTTGCAATTTCAACATCCATGCGTCGAATGGAAACATCCGGAATCGTATCCCTGCCATCATTGCATGTTTATACGCACATGGATGATGAAATGTATTCAAACAAAATAATAATACAGTTTGCTCAGATAAAGACAAATCAAACACATTTGAGATAAATGTACGCAAAAAAAAAGAGTCAGTGAATCCAACTTCACCATCTTGGTCACGGGTCAGTAAACGGCGGTCGACGAGCCGTTATATGGGGTCGCACGTGTCAGAAATGATATCGAATTTGAAAATAATTCTTAAATTCGAAATGAGAACAATCATTTTCACGTAAAAACCAAATATGGATTCTTTCTAATTTCTAATTATTGACGAATGCCAAAGATTCCTAACTATTTTTAAAAAGAAAATTCAAACATTGTTCATAACAGTTTCAAGGAATTCTATTGCAATTATGTGTTGCAAAATGATACAATTTTTCGTGCATCTTTTCTTACACTACAACTTGCTATACAGTTTATATATTTGTGGTTTTCGTTTTAGCCTTATTCACTGTCAATACTTGCTGGAAAGGCATATTTTTTTTGAAAAAATATATTTATTCCACAATTAATTTATTAAGATCGGGACCGGTTTTGCTCATCGCGAGCGCGGGTGCTTATCATATAAAATGAATTGTGGATTAAGTACAAAATAATGTTTCAACATTTTTTAGCGTAGTGTTACGCTAAAAAATGTGTGTTTTTTTGGTATATGAGATTGACAAAACCTGGCCTTGGTAACGCATGTATGTATGCATGTACATATTATACATATATTATATTGAATCGTTTGGTAAATTTCACTGCTAGAGTATGTATGTCTGAACTGATTCGTTGTATTGTTAGGAAAGCATTTTAATATTGCATTGAAAGACGATACGTGGAAGTTCGAATAAACAATTTGAATTAAAATTGACTTGCAGTGGCAAAGTTAATGCCTTTTGCAATAATGCTTGAATAGCATCAGCAGGGTATCATTTTACGACAGTCTATCATAAAATTACGTTGAGTTTAGTGGCAACTGCTTTTGCAATTAATGCAGTGATTGAAAACTACCTATCGCTGCGTGTGCCACAAGTGTGTGAATTTGTAAGCCGTTCGTAATCAGTATGTTTAATTGCACGCGATTTTAAAAGTTGTGCTCCAGATTTCAGGCATTCTTATCTGTGACCATAATTTTTTTTTGATTTGCCTTTGTTCACTTTGTAGTAAGAAAACAAGAATTTGTCTACAAAAAATTTAGAATAAATTTATATTGCAGGATAACATACGAAAAGAAATATCAGTTGTATCAATCATTCTGGAGAACTTCTCAAAATTAAAAGAGTTATTTCCCGCTGAGGTGAAACAGTATATTACGACAAATGAAGAATTTAAAATGTATATTGTAAACATGGAATTTATGTAAAAATATGTGAAGAAAATTGTCCATTTTATCCCGATCTAGTATAGGACGAGACCCTATATGAAATTATAACAAATAATAACTAGGTTTATAATATAATATATTTTTTTACTTTAAAAAATGGAGACTGTGAAAGTGGTTCAGGGATATATGTAACAACATTATTGTTTGTTTGTTTGTTTGTTTGTTTGTTAAACTTTACTTTAAAAATGAGCTTAATTTTCTCAAAAGAAAAGCAAAATAACCATTACTATTTTTATTGAGCACCTAATTGAAAAATAATTACAATATAATATTTGACTGATGGCAATAAGCTTACGCAATTTTTGTTGGTTATATTTTTACGAGAGACGGTTATGTATTTTATATATGTTTTTAAATCGAAATTACGAAAGACATTAAACATTATTTCCTTTGCTTAATTAAACATGTGATTTGATTAAAATAATTGGAAAAATTCAAATGGTATTCCCTAAAATTTCTGAGAAATAGAAACTACAAAATGTATACCAGTGCTAGTTGAGGTAATCCTGTCCACTGATTTTCTGAGCTTGTCAAGTGATTTTCCCCTTGTCAGAGTATACACAGACTACTTGTCAACATTGTCACGTCACAGTACCGCTTTTTGTTTCATTACCCATTGGTTTCTGATGCTTACGCGTTAGGTATAAAATTGAATATTTTTTATAAGAACAGTTATTTATTCAGTTTTCTGGAATGCCGTCCGTGGCCATAGTGTTGACAAAAACTGTTTAACAGTTTTAACTCACACCCGAAGGATCAATTTAATCACATGGAAGGGGAAACCGGTCCTCTTGGGAGTGTTGTCTCTTGACCGCTGAATACCCTGCAATGCCCTTACACCACATACACTGGAGTACTTAGTCCTACGTATATGGACTGACACTCGACTCTACAATATTGGTTTTTCTTATCATTATAGCTGTGATTGTTGTAAGTATATGTCCATAACTAGAAAACAACAAAAAATACTTGTTACGTGTTGACCATATAAAAAAAATGTTAATTTTGTATAATCCTTTATGTATTTCTCAAGCGTACAATATTTATACTATAGATGTACCATTATAACTTGATCGTTTTTGAGGGCGCCACCATCGCGTGATTTTTTTATATTTACTAACTCATTTTTATATTTTTAAACCACGTACGCTCCCAACTTGGAGCATATGGACTCCTCACAGAGATTATCTCAACATAAGTTTTTCTACGAGACCTGCTTGTTACTCAGTTGATCAACCTCTCCTTTTCGAAGAAAGTAGGGATGGAAAGGATACGAGGACTAGGACAGGACTAATGATTAGCTAATCACTGCCACTATGCGTCGCTCTTTGGGATCGGAAGGATGGGAATTGATTTTCAACAACACAAACACCCATGCTTTAGAACAGATTTATCGACTGAAAAAATCCGCTCTTACCAGGAATCGAACTCGGGCGATCCGGCACGCAAGCCAACAACGCTGACACTGCGCCATGGGCCGATTTTTATATGCAAGCTATAAATGAAAAAAAATCTTCATGTACATAAATTTTACTAAAACAATATAGCTTCGAAAGCTGTTAAATATATCTACTACATAGGGACAATGTTAGTTCCAAATTTGAACGGCGGTCAAGTTATGATGGTACATCTAAAGAAACCTATTAAATTGGGTAATATGAAATATTTTAATTTTGGTTTTCATAGTTAAAAAAAGATTTTGCATTCGTATGTAAATACGATTTAATTTACTATCCAATTCAAGAAGGACTCAGGATGCTCAGTATAGGCGACCCCGACAGTAAATAAATAAGGTACATTAATTTACTACTCCACCTTCGTGTCCCGACTAAAACGGTCCGATTACAAAAAATGGGAAAATCAGACACTTGGAATTGTGTTATGTTTTATATTTTTATACATATATAATTTGCACGTGTCATTCATAATAATTCATAATGCTAATAATCACAAATCGACGTCATTATTACATATTAACACGAACGACGTTTGCTGAGTAATTTGTTGACATTTGCACTTGGATTTACCTGCAATGTAATTATATTAAGTGCCTCCATACGCTCAAAATTTATGTTGTTTTATGGTATTTATCAATTAATAAACTACGTCATGATTTTGAAAATACGCACGTATTTGCCCAAGTGACGTACCTATTTGATAAAGGTAAAAAGTAGTATTGTTTTCGTTTCGCTTCTGCAAGAGCTCCGGTTATTAGTTTTGATTAATTAAATAAAAGGTATAATAATAAAAAATATTTTTCTTGTCATAAAGGTTTGCAGTCTAGTATATGTATCACAACATTTTCGATTAAACGGCTGAAATCGAATGGCAGGCAGAGATTGCAGAAACGTATAAACATCTATGGACCAAACAAGAGTATGACGGAAACGAACAACCACTAAAATGAAGTAAAGGATAAGTCCTGGTGATTTTATCAGGGCTGTGGAGTCGGTAAAAAAAAGTTCGACTGCGACTAAAAAAGTTTAATATCGTCACTTTTTTTTTTGGCCTAATTTTCTTTTTTATGTGTATTCAATTAAATATCAACCCTACCAATCCGGCCAATAGCCATATTTGACATATTACATATATGTAAACATAAAAAGTTCAAACTTTTCAAAATTTCCGACTCCGAGTACGACTCCGTCCAAATCGCTGCGACGACTCCGACTCCACATCCCTGGATTTTATAATAGAATGAAAAAAACATGTAGAGTATATCAAGTATTCATCGCGTACGGAATACAAATAATATCTGTCCCGATCCGTGGTGCAGTGGTCAACGTCGTTCCGTGAAGAACCAGCAGAATGAGCAGATTTTTTCAGTCGATAAATCGATTCTGTTCAAAGGCAATGTTTGTGTTTGTTGTAAATCACTTCCCACCTTTCCGATTACAAAAAGCGAAAAGCTCAACATGATTTTCCTTGTAGAACAATCATGTTAAGATAAACTCCTTGAGGGGTCCATATACTCCTAAGTTGGAAGCGGACATGGTAAAAAATCTGTTAATTTATATCTTTTATTTTCGGTTCTTAAGTTGTCAATAATATGCATACTTAATATTTTTTATCTCATCTAGATTATCCTGCACCTCATTTTTAATAACTTATTCCAGACTGTGGAGGTGCTCCTGTAGTATTCATAAAACATTTAAACAATTGCAATCTTAATGAGGTGCAGTAAACGGTTACAAGAATAGACTTAAGTTATGAAATGATTATTAATTGGAATTAAAAAAAAGAGAGGTAAGAGTTGACTAAGTCACATACATCCGTATACTGATTCCAAAAATACGTAAGTACATCATCATTAACTTTTGCCAGCCTGAGGGTAAAACAGTCGACCGCCACTGCTACATTATCATCCAGACATGACGTACTTACGTCCATTCCAAATCAAATGGATGCTTTTTACATTAAAAGGTGTAGATAAGAAGTCGCGTTTACAGTTTTGATATCGCCAGCCTGAAATGAGCTTAAATAATAATTATAGGAAAATTATCGATTTTTTTAGAACGATATATAAAGATACGCTCAAGCATTATATAGCATTTGTTTAATGAAATCTATGCCAATAAAGCCAAACCACTGGGGTATTTTTAGCCCCCCCCCTTCGGATCACAAGTTATTTTTAAAGGTTCGTCTTTCGTGGGTTAATAAATAAAGGCCTCTCTAATTTTGTAATATTTTCAGTAAGTATGCAATTCGCCAACGGTATGCATACTTATAGTTTTAAAAAAAGAGAAGAAGTTTTTAATTCAACCAAGATTTTAAATGAGTTGTCATACTTTCGTAATTATCTGTCACCTCACTGCAACTACCAGTATACGTTTATTTTATTGCAGTAGATAATCTAACCTACTTTTTTATTGCATGCCTTTCCCTTCGTACTTAGTCACTTTTGCCTGAAAAATATAAACTAAATTACCAATGGCATCATTTATTCTTGGAATACTTACGACATTTATTATATCATACAAGGATGGCATACTCAATAAGAACTTGAACTCAATACAAGTTTTTGTGATGTAGATTTGCGGGTTTTTTGGTTGGATACTAATTCTCGAAAACGTTTTCGATGAATCACGTCTATATCCTAATGATGCCTTTGCTTGGTATTGGCCAAAATCAGTGATGCAGAATCTCCGCCCTAATATGACATTTAATGCGGCCCAATATGACAAATATCAAACACTTTTTTTTCTTCAGAACTTTTCATGGACGATGGAAGAACAATATAAAATATTAAAATTTCAGTTCACTTTTACCCATGCGGCCCTCGAACAATCTGGAAATCGATAAGCTGGCCCTTCTGTCACAATAGGTTGTGCATCGGTGGCTTAAATTAGGATGAATACTTCGTAGACGCACACGACTGGCAACTTTATGTTCGTCGGTCTCTGTAGCCTAGCGGCGAGAGCTGTACCCGAGCGATCATATGATTTTGGGCTCAAGTCTTAGCAAGGACAATAACAAATTGAGGTCGAGACCGTAGGAGTTTGTCGAGTTGATCTCGAGTGTCAATATTTATATCAAGATATTTAAAATCAATTACATGCGTTTTTTCGTACTGCTACCATAATTTTTTAAAAAGCTTAGGATCGGTTTCTTAGCCCAAAAAGGTGTTTATGTAATTGATTTTAAATAATGCCTCTCCACAGTCTTTGCCAAGAAATTACAGTCTACATCTTACGAATGATCAAGAGATTTAAAATCAAAATGAGCGCGAAAATACGAAACACAATATTTAAAAATATAATATGAAATAAATAAATAAACAGCTCTTGGAAAAATATTAAAATTTCAGAAAAAAGTTCTATTTATTTGATATACATATGTACATACATTGGCTTGACCAGGAGTTTGTGACTACAGAATAACTGCTTTCTTGCGTAGTGTGACTTAATAGTAGGACCTGAGGGGCTTATCAACCTTCAAAACGGACATCTTTACTATGCAACAGTTGACCTTAAGACGGTTAAGATGTAATTAGTTTCATCGAATCAGGGAAACCAATCCATATAATATTTTGTTGCATGGAGTTACAACTTGCGTTAAAAAATGAGTAACTTACTTTTTCTTGGCTAGTTTTACCGCCTCAAATCGAATAAGGATCCTTTTGCCTGTTTAGTAAAAAATAAAAACTCAGAGTTTCTTCTGCCTTTTTTAAAAAATAATAAAGCAAAGATTAAGTGGATGATATTATCTCTTACCATGCATAGTTTTGTAAGTGTGCAATTCATTGCGAATGAAGAGTCCCTTAATTGTATTCAATTCAATTAAGCCTGCTTAAGTCGGTTTACATCTATTCCAGTTCATAGAAGCATTAGCAGCTGCCGTTAAATGTAAAGTATATACCCGTAACTCTATCTTGATGCAATGCAATCAATCCACAAGGCTCATAGGTGCTATCAGGTGTCTAAGTGCATATTTTTAAGCCATTTTATGTCTTTGCGAGAAAGGATCTCGAGTATTCATTACTATCTCATCTTATGTTGCTAGTTATTTGTGATTAAAAATGAATTATTGTAATGTGTTTATAATGATTGAAATAATTTATTTATTATATTACGTTTTGAGCCGTTTAGGTATTCAAGGAAAATAGAACAGACCAAAGCTATGAATTAAAAAATATGACGAATTTTTGTAGAACTAAAATACATTCATTCATTACATTCATTCAAACATTCATTTTTAATCTCCAAACACTATCAACGTAAGATAGTATTTTGTGATTTAAAATAAATTATTATTATGTGTTTATAATGATTGAAATAATTTATTTATTATATTACGTTTTAAGCTGTTTAAGTGTTATTCAAGGAAAATAGAAAAGGGCAAAGGAATGACTTATGACGAATTTTTGTGGAACTAAAATTCATTGCTATTTTTTCACCGTATTATAATGGAGTTCTACCAAGAAAATTACAATTCAATCAACAATACTTTTGAAACGAATATTTTTGTCGCCATGTCAAAATACACGATTGAAAACCGCGAGTTCAATATTCAACGATAATAAATATTGGAATGTAACCTCAAATTCCTTCAATAATTTTAATCAAATTGTGGTGTTTTATTGAGTCTCATAAAATATAAAAAATGATACATAAATAGCTACAGTTTACTGAGTAATATTGTGTCCATGAATAAAGTCAGGCTATGAGGATTTTATTGATTTCACTTTTTGATTGAATATTACCTTGCGGTTTTTGGCAGCCATGTTTGACATCCAATTAAAGCTTAAATTGACATGTCGAACGAATTGTCTCATGCATTGCTGTATCAGAGAGATTGTGACATGTAATATGTATTAAAATTATTTTAACATTGTTATTTCACGTGGTGTATTAAAAAACTAAGACGCGTGGTTTATCATCTAGCATCTTCAGACAATTTGTGTCGTACAATTTGTCATCAAATCAGAAGTGTTCTTTTTTTGAAACTTTATGTACAAGATTTTTTTTAAATGCAGCTTGAAAATTTGGCTGCGTTCATTGGATCATTGGTCACATAATCGTTTAACGGTTTAGTGAATAAAATAAATAAAACAAACCACAGAAAGTTTAGTACAGATAGGGATTGCATTACCGGTCGAATAGATACAATACTGGGTTCTCAGTATTTCATATCAAATATACATACCGTTATATTATTACAACGACTTGGAAAATGAGGAAGCAAATAATCATGGGCAATTATTTTAATAGGAATAACAACGAACGATTTAGTAAAATATTTACCAGTAAACTCATGGATATCTTTTGCAGGAATATAACAACTGGCAGTTCATAATCACTGCATTTCATAAAAATAATTTCTAAAAGGAAATATCATTTTTATTTTCAATACTGCAAGACACTAAAAACAATTTTTGTGCGACTTTTTTGCGCGATTTCAAAGTTATGCGGATTTATTTTATGTTTTTTTTTTTTTTTAAATATATTTTTGGGACTATATAAACTTACATGTGTCATAACGTTATTAAAGCGCGATGTTTACACACTGTACATACAAAATCTAGTGTTTCACCTGTTTATTACAATGTGACCTTGAGACGTGAGTCCTTGTAGATGCTACGCTCCCATATTAAGTCATAGCTTGTTTATGCGATTTTGTTTTGTGCAATTTTCCGTAGTATACATCTACCACACAAAAAAAGGTTTAGGTGTACCACTATTCTGTAACTAAGTATATCCGTAATATAAAATTTAAAATAACTTTGATTGTTCCACGTATTGTGTAACTAACTGTGACACGTGTTTCGCCTCTTTCATAGGCATCTTCAGACTTACTATCGCAAAGTTTGCTTAAGTAATTATCATATTACTTAAGAAACACGTGTCACAGTTAGTTACACAATACGTGGAATAATCAAAGTTATTTTAAATTTTATATTAAAATGAACTTCCACAAAGTTACCGCCGAAACCATTGAAAAAAAAAAAAAAGTATATCCGTTGCTGAAAAAACAGCTGAAATACAAGGATCCTGGGTTTTTGTAATACTTGTATGGGAATCTTTTCCTGTAGGATACTGGTAAGTCCTTAGTCAAGGAATTATTAGTGTTAATGGGGAATGAGGTAATCTGGTAGTGTATGATGATGATGATGCTGATTGAATTATAATGATCAAAGAAACTTTTTTTAACTGACAGGTTATTGAAATAATTCACTACAACAAAAAATTCCGGCAAATTGAAAAACCGAGGTTATTACTTTTTATACTTCAATAAATTCGGAATATGTACTGTTAATATATATAATATTATGAATTTGATCAATAAATTTATCAATCGTTGCACACATGTAAAATGTATTTGTGCATTCAAATGTATGTAACAGGTTAGCGAGTATAAAAAAGTAATTGTGCATGACTTGCGAAAATGTATTTTCTTTCGGTTTTATTTTATTAATTCGTCAATGTTATTGGGCTACATATGGTAAAAAATATGTTCACGAATAACAAAATATATTAGCAGTGTTAATGCACTTAACAAAAAAAAATGTTTTCATTTTTCAATAATGATTTTCTTCTTCAAAATAGCATATTTAATATTTAAAGCTACTTAATACCTGTAAATTCACGCAAATTTTCTGCAATAATCGCTTTCAGGTTTCATGTCAGTCGTTTAATCTAGTAGCTCGGGTTGGAGCATTTTTTGAATTGCTCTATTCCAGATGCGCCCCGGTTTGCTCCAGCTCCGCTTTTTTTATCCACTAAGGAATCTGTATATCCAAATAGCTGCTCTGATTCGTCTGTGGAAGATCGTCAACTAAGCAGGTATGTATAGGTTTTACTATTTTTATTAAGCAGATATATTTTGTTTGTTGAGTCTTATTAATTTATCTATAAATCGTGAATATATATTTATTTTATAGTAAGGACTTAATTAAATTCAATTGCGTTTGTCCACATAAGCCTCAACATTGTCGGTCCCTGTGGTCTAGTGGCAAGAGCTTTGTCCTAGCGATCTGGAGACCCGGGTTCAATTCCCGGCAAGGTCAGATTTTTTCAATTGAAAAAAGAGATCTTGGGCTGGGTGTATGTTATTTATCGTTGATTTTGTGCACAACTGATTCATTACTTATCATCGAGTTAATCTCGTATGACTTTCACAATTAAGAATATTTGGCGCATTGGCGTAAGCTGTAATGCCAAATATTTTTTTTAAAAAAAAAAAAATAAAAAATAAAAACGAGAGTTTTTAATAAGAAAGGTTTTCTCTATATTTCATGGATGACAGTTTTCCATTTGAAGCCTGCCTGTGGTTTGGGTTTTATAGTGGTTCTTCCATATAATTGTACTGTGGCCGAATCGTAAACATAAGCGACATAACGGAAATATCTGGTGACCGCACCAAATTTTTGTTTTTGGTCTGTTAAGTTTTAGTTTTGTCAAATGCATCTGAGCAGTTTTGACAATTTACTATTGGTATTAATTGCATACGAGAAAATTCATTTTCAGAGTCTTTGTTGACAAATCATCTTTTAATATCAATATTTACAATGAAGCTTTTGGGGGCCGCACATAAAAATCACTGCTCTATTCTGTCCGATCCGTGGCGCATTGTCAAACTTGTGGGCTTGCGTGCCGGACCGCCAGGGTTCGATTCCCGGTACGAGCGGATTTTTTCAGTCGATAAATCTGCATGGGTGTTTGTGTTGTTGAAAATCCCTATCCGCCTTTCCGATCCCAAAGAGCGACGCATAGTGACAGCGATTAGCTAATCACTGGTCCTGTCCTAGTCCTCGTATCCTTTCCATCCTTACTCTCTTCGAAAAAGAGAGGTTGAGCAACTTAGTAACAAGAGGTTCTCGTAGAAAAAACATATGTTGATATAAACTACGTGAGGAGACCATATGCTCCAAGTTGGGAGTGGACATGGTTAAAAAAAAAGTTTTACAAAAAAAAAAAAAGTACCACACGTTCATGGAAATGGCCGGATTAACATCAATACCTTGAATTCTTGTTGTAGTTTGCAATGCAAAGTATCATTTAAATATTATTACTGTGCTGCAGCTGCAAGCCTATACTTTTAATCTCTCGAGTCTTCGAGCTTCATTCCATCTGTTGAAAAAAGACCAATCTAGGTTCTAGGGAATAGTATTCTGCGGTTTTAAAGACACAGGAATCACAGCGATTGCAAGAGAAGCTACCAATTTAAGTAGAGTTTCCTAGAGGAATCTGCAGCATATTTTGTATTATTACGGCTGATGGATGATTTCCCACGACTTATATCATGAATGCAATAGCAGGTACTTGAAATGTTTCTCAAGTGGTGTGATGTACAGGTTGTCCCGATTGAAGATATCATTTTTTAATTTGGGCTGAGCTAATAGGCAATATTTATAAACGTTCATTGTAAAGAATTGATATTTCAGGCAAACAAGAAATAGGTGGGCAATCTCAAAACTTTTTTTTTAATTATTTCTTTTTTATTAGAATATTATATGTACATATTATATACATAATACCATATCATGAAATAGTCTCTTACAATGTCAGAAATCGTGAAATTACATGAAACACGTATTTGTGAACGCCGAAAATCGGACGACAATTTAAAAATGCTCATATGGGCGCACACTTATTTGCGTGAGTGCCCAAATTGGAACACTATTGTTTTACACGTATTCGTGTGAACGCTTTGTGATACGTTTTCCACCACTTTGAGAAGCATCTTCAGACTAAATATCATAATGTATTATCAGTTGAAAATATTCGCGATGAGCGAAACCGTTCCTGATCTCAATAAATCCAATATTATATTTACCAAAAATATATATTTATTTTTATTATATTGCCATTCCATCAAGTATTGACAATGAACACTTTAAAAGTGATCATAGTTTTTATATTAATAAGATAAGCATTGGTTCTAATTATTATATTATAATTTGAAAAATGCAGGTTGGGATTTTTCCTTTTTATGGTACGTAGAGAGGGAGCTGTTCTGTACGTAGGGAGGGAATATGTTCCACAATGCTACTGACCAACAGCTAATGTAGTCATAGTGGTAAATATTTTGGTTCAATTTTTATTTGAGCCATAAAATAATGTACAAGTATGTATGTTTCATAATATTTGGATAGTATCGCTTTAAAATATAGTTCGAGGTTTATACCAGCAACCCTTACATCTTTAATGAATACTCATTTAGTGTTAAAAATAAAAGAATCAGTTTTTTTTATTAAAAGTTTTCGTGACACTTTTTTCCTGCACACCTTCTACATGTATGTAAGTATATTAATTATTTTATGTGTGCCAAACAGTATGATTTTATTAAAGTTCACTCGAGTATAATCGCAAATCTTGTATTTATTTATCTCTTTGTTGAATTAAAAAAATCTTAAGTAGTTTTGCAGCCATGTGCAAAATTTCGTCATTAAAATTATTACATTTGTCGAGTGTGTCATCGAATGAATATATAATTAGACACTGCAATAAATGCATTCCGATATCGAATGTTCATGATCGAAATGGACAAAATTTTATGAAATAATTATATTCTGATGGGCTATACAGCTCGACATGTATACCTATTATGGCATTGTTGAATTTAAGTCCAACCAATTAAAACAATATCAAACCAGATGGTCAGTAATTGTTAGGGGAATTTGATGGACAGCAAAATTCAAATTTATGATGTTGAATTGTTAACGTTATATATATTTTAGGATTTCGATCAAATTAGAATCGTTGGAATTTTGTTTTTTTCCATGAGCTACGTCGCTAACGATCCGGTTTTCGACTTTCAGCACCTGCATCTTTCAAGTGCACGGATAAACTTGAACTCGTGGTAAAGTAAAAAATTCTAATTTGCTTAAATGTATATGTAATTTGTGGGATGCATGGACTGTTTATATTTTTATTTTTAACTGTCACTCGAATGAAGGTGGCATTGTTTATTTTTTTTGTTTAATTCCTTTGGTCTTTTTATAAGGACGCTTAGTTTTGAAATGTAAATAAAACAAGTTGTTTGTGAGATTTCGACTAAATTTTAATTTCATTTGTAAGTATATTTTACGGCATTAAATATGGAATATAGCATCAAATGTCTGCCAATATCCATTCATTATAAAATGGGCCATGTCGCTAAAGTTGACTTTTTTGACAAATTTGGGTAAACTTCCAACTGCTCCAGAGCCCAATCAGGCGTTGTCTGTGGTCGTTTACCTGAAGTTCCTTGGTTAGTTGGATTTTATACGGGTGCAGACATAAGGCCCAATTCAAAATTCGCCATGTTGAAGTCGCAGAAAAGCCAAGTTCTTGTGAACAACGAGAAATAAGCTGCCTTGGGTTTTCCTGTACACTTTCACACACAGCAGCAATGTTTTCACCAGATATTGTATTTTGATGACGTACAGGTAGGTGTTGGCCGATTATTTACCAAACTGGTTGACTCAAATTTGGCCACTAAACAATGAATAATCTACTCAGCAGGACAAAGTAACATATTTTGAGCGTCCCTATTGAAATACCCTTTATAAATACAACACATATAGTACTATTTACACATCTATTCTCATGAAGGTCAGAACCGGTTTCACTCATCGCGAGACTGATCAATTGACTGAAAACATATGAATATTCCGCTTGCTGTAGTGAATATTCAGATGGTGATAATTAATAATTGAAACGTATGGTCGACGATTGCATATACATTTCTTACGGTATTGGGCGATGGCTAAGATGTTCTTGATTAAGCTTAAAGAAACTTCGACATCTGCCAATACTTGCAGCGAAAACTGGTATAAATAAGTGATATGAGTAAGTCCTATCAGGCTTAAAATATGATATAATTACAGATACAAATTGATGTCTCGGCTTTGCCTTGGCTTAATAAAAGACATACACAAACAAGTGTTTAATAAAAGAGCATGAAAATTTAAATCTTTCCCGTCTCGTAAATTATTGCATTAATTTAAAAAAATAAGGATAAAAACAATTAAATTCAAGTAAATAAAGACCGGAATTTATTTAAATATTTTAAATATTGAATAATGTAGTGTAAGTAACAATAAATGATTATTGAACAGCGTTGTCTCGTATCATTAAAGAAGTTTACATATAAAAAAAGATTAGTCAATAAATAAAGATTTCGTTCCTAATTTTCGATGTCAAAACTTTTTATTTATGTACACTGTATTGTAACTAATCGATTAAAGATAATTGCAGATAATTAAAGCATTGGAAGCATTTATACAATTAATTCATTTAAAATCTTAATTAAAGAATAAAAATAATGTAGATAACATCTATTGACGTCTATTAATCTTTTGTATTTGGTACTTTTTTAGGTTTTGAGTTTAATTCAATCATTGTCCTCTTTAATCAATTTTACAACACTAAGAAGAAAAGTATTGTTTTTTCGTCTGCCTGGAATGGCTATCTATTACAATGTAGATTCATTGAAAATGACTCCACTACTTTCTATAGAGCTTAATTATCTAAGCTTTTAACACAGCTATATGAAATTTGACCGGACGCCAAAGCCGAGTGGTGAAGTTCTAGCAGAGTGCTTATTAACTTATTGCGAGCTTATTGTGATGAAATACATAACCGTAATATCTATACAAATGAGCCTCATTGGTTCATAACTTTGCTTAATGGTATCCGATTTACTCTGCATTCATATCAGTTTAATATAAATTGGATCTTATTTCAAGAAATACACTGCTTAAAATACGTATAAACAATGTGGTAATAATGACCGTTCGTTTTTAATAAGAAACACTTCTTTAGCCTTTTCTTTAATAGATTTGAAATACATTAATGAGCATCTTAATAAAATTGATTTGTTAGTTAAATAATGGATTTAAATAAAACGCCATTTAATCCTGACACTTTTTTTATGGTTTCGTTTTTATTAATAGTATTCTGCTAAATTCATGAAACAGTTTGATGAGCGTCATTTTCTGTGACTATTAATTAAATGGTATTTGGATGCAAGGATTATGTATGCCTGTAATATGGCATGCACGCATTCGACATCGTAACATTAAAGTAATTACATTTTGTTACACAATTCCCCAAGAATAATGATTTTGTTGTAGCATGGAAGAATTATCTTTAATTATAAAAGGTTATTGCAATTTTATGAAAAACGGGTTTTCTCTATATGTATAACCGTATCAGAGCCATGGTAAGGTAGACGATGAAACAATAATTTTTTGATTGATATTTCTTTGAAAATCAGTTCAATTTTTTTTTATGACTGGTTGTGATCAGCTACCTTTAACTATTTAAAGCTTAAAACGATATATATGTATATATATTATATATACGACACTGGTCGTATTTTAAATTTAAAAAAAAACGTAGAAGTGACTAATATCTTCATTATCTTTTTTTTAAATTATACACTATTCATTATTTAAATTAATTTTCTTTATAAAAAAAAACCCTGTATTCGTAGCAGTTAATATTTTCAACAGACTATTTAACAGTAAAATAATTAGAATATCAAGGGCAGACAGGGTACATTAAGCCTTTTTGTGGTTTTATATTTCCCCAAATATCATTTATTCTTAATTAGGTGTTTCATTCTTTCTCCATTTAAAAAAATGGTTCATTGAATCGTTCGGATTTAGTACTCTTGTTCTTGCAAGAGTAAGAAATGCATTAAAATGATCTTTCATCTCAACATTGGAAACACAAGAAGACACCGAAAGGCGAAATCCGGGTCGTTAGTGACAAAACGGGGTGCATTTTTTTCAAACGACTTCACATCACTGGCTTAAATCTAGTTGTATATAATATTTTCATTTAATCTCAAACTACCCACCAAATCCTAAAAACGAGAAGCATTATGTAGAACAATCAGCTTCCTACTATCTATCTACTAAAAACTAGTAATTATCTTTTCTCGTAGATATATCTATTTAACATTTTTTTTTAGTTATATTATGTCATTTAAATATCGTTTTTATAGTAAATGTTTTCAATGTTTTATAATATGTATTATTATGCAATACAGTGGCCGTAGTAGCAATCGCGTATGAGTGGGTGATAAAAGCAATTGGGAATTGCATCTGATGCACACTGTACGTCTACCAATAAAATGCATGCAGTCCCTAGAAAAGTGCAGTCACCGTGAAATTGCCTACAGAAATAATTTCCTGGCTTTGACCTATCATTTTGTTGACCTCCGAAGCTGCCATTCTATTGTCAGTGAAGAAATCCAAAAAAATATTTTACGCCCATATTATCAGGCATATCATGCACCTAATGCATTGAGTACATTCTGAACATTGCTCTTATTGGTGTTTTGCCGGGACTAAAGAAAATGAACGAACCATGCGGAGAAACGGTTTATGCGGGAACTTAAGATCGGGTTTTCACTGTATATTTATTATTGCAGGCATACTCCATATTTTTTTAACCATGTCCGCTCCCAACTTGGAGCATATGGACTCCTCACAGAGTTTATCTCAAGAAATATATTTCTACGAGAACTGCTTGTTACTCAGATGCTCAACCTTTCTTTTTCGAAGCGAGTAGGGATTGAAAGGATACAAGGACCAAAACAGGACTAGTGGCTATCTAATAGCTCTCGCTCTGCATTGCTTTTTGGGATAGGCAAGGTGGGAAGGGATTCTCACCAACACAAACACCCATGCCTTTGAACAGACTTATATACTGAAAAAAATCTGCTCGTACCGGGAATCGAACGCGAGCGGTCCGGCACGCAAGCTAACAACGGTGACCAATGCGCCACGGACCGGATATACTCTATATAATATACATATATATACGGTTCGCCTCGATATAACTTCACTATCGACAACAAGATGGCTCTCTCGTATATCAAATTCCAGGATTTATTTAGAGGAGATCACAAACTTCCTTTTCTTTAGTTTCAAATTCACCTGAAAGATTCTACAAACAACGGCCCACTACGTATTTCCGCGTACCCCTTTGGTTTCATTGAATGGTTATATGACAATCACTAATTAAGAAAGCCGCTTGATACAAAATAATATCTTAGGTTATGTGAGACATGGATTAATATGAGAAGTGGATACGAAGATGTTTAAATGCGGATTTAAATCATTTTCTTGATTATAGGTCCAAAGTAGTATTAAAACAACACATTAGATTCTAATGTTTAGAATAATTGTTTTTTTTATATTTTACAACAATGTATATTTTAGAGCCAAAAAATCGCCTTTAAATAAAACGAAAATATAGATATCAATGAATATGGCTTAAAATAGCTGAACATTTCTGTAATTAATAACTTCTATTACATAAAACATGCGGAAATCATAACTGTGTTAATGAAATGGTTTAAAAGTAAAAACAACTCAAGAATAATCTGTCCATTAAAAAAACGGTAATGACCTATTGCAATATAAAGATCGTTTGGACATTGATCGTTTTATATTAAATTATCACAGATTATTAATTATTATTTTTACACTATGGAATAAAAAAGTCACGCGCAAAGAAGTCAATCAAAGTTCAAATCATCGGACTTTCGCATTGACTAACCCAATGTGTTTCAATCCAGGATAGATGATTCATAACAATGCGGAAAAAAGTGTGTTCATAAAATACTGATAAGAATAACAGTGATTCAAAATGTGATTCTTATGATAGGATAACAATAGTATAATAAGATACTTGAATTCTGACTGTCTCTTTTTAAGGTGTTCACTGTCAATACTTGGTGGAAAGGCAATATAATAAAATTAATAATACATTTTTAGTACTTTTTACACATAAAATTTATTTGATCAGGACCGTTTTCGCTCATGGCGAGCATTTTTATCAGTTGACAATGCTCGCCATGAGCGAAAACGGTCCTGATCAAATATATTTTATGTGGTAAAAGTACTAAAAATGTATTATTGTTTTTACTGTCTCTTTTATCAACCTGATGAATTCCGGCGTCCCGGAAGGCTGTTGATGACCATCCATAGGATGTACTCAACGGAGCTGATGATTGATGATATTCTCGCTGTATGAGGGACCGTAGGTGGTAAACCCTCATTCCCCTTTCGTCTCTTGGGGTTGCGTTTCTCTTGTTTCAAAAAAGAAGATGATGATGGTGAATGGTGATGAAATGGTGGTGATGTACGGATCTCTCGATGGTGGTGACAGTGATTCGTAATGCAATAACCTCAAGGGTTTTTTTTTAAATTTTAAAATACATGCATGCATGCCCTCGAGAGGAGTTCAACCTTCAGTGTCCCAGACGTTCTGGAAGTTCTTAGGATTCGTCTACTTCTTTTCTTCTGTTGTCCTGATTCTTCTTTTTTCTGTTGTCTTGATCCGAAGTCGGCATACCAGACAGGGGAGAAGTGAACTGTGGAGAGGACAAAGGTGAGTTCGTCTAGGGGAGTTTTAAAAGTAAGACATGTCACGGACTTCCGTAGTCTGAAGGCCGTATAGGGACGCCGGGATGACTTGGGAAGAAGCGAGAAGGTTGGCGGGTGATAAAAATCCTGGAGGCATCGTATAGCGGTCATATGCACTGAATAGGGAAAAATATAAAATACAAATGAAACAATGTACCATACTATAATTCTGAATTTTCATAAGCATGACCGGTTTTGCTCTGATCACGGTATTAAAACGTTAGTTTTTTTCTAATGATTATTAAGTCAATATTTGTACGAGATCAACCCGAGGAAAAGAAATTAAGCTTCTCATATATTTTAAAAACATGATAATCTATGATATATCGCATAGCTCAACTAGCGTAATAAGAGCTGTATTTACTTAATAATATATTCAAGGTAAATTGTGACCTCAACCTCAGCAAATTACTTGTCTGGGTAGAACATAGTCTTCACGTTACAAAAGCAATTGAGTGTTGTACACAAATAATGCATTTCTCAAAATACATTTCGTTTTGTTTCAAATTGAATACATCAATAGCCAAAATAAACAAACGCTACACGTAACTGTTTTTTTCTAAACCATTCTTCCTTTATTTATTACATGCAGTCGGAACTAATGCGAATTGTCAGAGGTATGACACAAAGTTGTATGACAAAAAGTGTCTATGCAAATGTCATTTAGTTTCAACCTTTTCTGGTAGTATTTTATATTTTAATTTGTATTTAAAAGGGTTGGGTTTAAAGAAGACATTCAATATATGTAGTTTGATCGAGTGTTTAATAATTAGAATTGTATACAAATTAGTAGTTGATTCAGTGTGCAGATTATCATAATAGCTACAAACAAGATTTGAGATTTTATCATGGTCGGCTTAAAGTTTGAACCTCTTCTTAAACACTTTCCTATGATTTGTTTCAGATTTTATATATTTACATACAGTGAAACCCCGATTCTACGTTTTTCAAGGGACCGTATAAAACAAACGATTAATGCGGGAAACGCGGGGACTATATAAAATGAACGCACCACGCGGGAAAATGTATAATGTGAGAACGTAAGATCGGGGTTCCACTGTATATAAAAGGCGTAGATATTTCTTGAATTATTTTCAGCCATCTAGATTTGGCTAGAAGTGTTGAGAGGGCAATAGTTATTGGTTAACAACAAATTTAATAACAATCTTTTATTCTCAGAAAGGGAGGCCAAATGTTTTCGTTAAACAGATTCTATTGCAATACATTAAGGGCTCGTCTGTTAATGAAGTGTATTTTTTACAGTGAAACTGTATTCTCAGTGAAAATGTATCAAGTAATAGATTTGTATGAAAACATGATTTCACTGGTCGCGATCAGGGAAATTATTGGCCAATGATTTGACCAACTTATAAGAAACCGAGAAACATCGTCAAACATTGGTAATTGCCCTAAAATTGGTGATCTACTACAGACATTGTGTAACATTGCAGTTTTCACTGAACGCTTGATGTCATAATTAAACCTGGAATTTAGTTCATCAAAATTACTACATTCAGTTCCGTGTACCCAGGGTTCAGAGAAATGACCTTTTTTAACAAGTTTTAGTTAGGTAAGACCTGCTACTAAATAGATTGTTTGTTATACATGAAGGCAACTACAGTACATGACATACTTACCTGTGCTAGATTTATTCTTTATTATCGTTTATATCTTTTTATATCGTCAGCTAGAGTTCAAACCTCGGAACTCGTTAACCGAATGTTTATAGGAGAGCATTAAATGTGATTTCCTTGTTACGAGATATAAATAGCGACTATTTTGTAATATATAATATATTATAGGTATATTGAAGGAATTGCCCGGTCCGTGGTGCAGTCGTCATCGTCGTTGGCTTCCGTGAAGTATCAAACGAATATTGCATTTTAACACGTGTCGACTAGAAAATTGAATAGTAAATTAATACCTCTGGATTTAATGAAATGTTAAAATGCTATTAAGATAGAATATTAAATTTCTCTTACAAAACTGGAATCCACCTATCATTCTAAATATGTGTGATAAAGATAATTAAAAGTAATACTCGGAGATAGATAACTGCCTAATGTTGGTAAATAGAAAAAGTAAAACGATAGAATGGTATGATATACAAGACACTATTGCTGATTGAAGTATACAGCCTGTTGCAATTCAAATTATTCACAAAGATAATAATGTAACTGTACAGTTCCACGTTTCACAATACATTATAAATTTGGTGCACTTGAGTGCACTTTTTACAAAGCTTTCATGATTTGAATAATACCATATATCAGCTGCAAAATAAAGGATTTCACTTTGGACTTATTTCAATGTGAATCTTTTTTTTAATTTGACTTTATTTTTGATCAAAAATACAAGCAACGGAAATGTTATAAAAGCAATACCGCTTAGTAAAAGTTAACATTGAGATAGATTTAGCGAGAATTCTTCATTACACAATCAAGATTAATAATAATATTTAATTCGTAATAATTCATTGAACTAAGTTGGTTGTCTGTTAATTAAATATTAAAGTAAATGACTTTTGCGAACCCCAAATTCCATAAATATGCATCGATTACTGATGAGCACAGAAAAGAAATTATTTTTTCTCAGAATAATGAATAAATTTACACTACTCGTACACGGTGAAATAATAGCAACGTAATAAAAATAATAATACATTTTTAGTACTTTTTCCACATACAATTTATTTGATCAGGACCGGTTTCGCTCATGGCGAGCATTGTCAACTGATATGCCATGAGCGAAACCGGTCCTGATCAAATAAATTTTATGTGGAAAAAGTACTAAAAATGTATTATTTTTTTATTATAATGCCTTTCCACCAAGTATTGACAGTGGACACCCTAAAAGTAATAGCAACGTATTTTAGTTTTACAAAAATACATGTTTTATAATGGAGTTCTAACAAGTGAGTACTTTCGTTTTGCTGGTATCATAAAAATGGACGTCTGTATTAACGTACGAATCCCTTACATAAAACCTTACTTAAAGCGCCTCGCACTCCACCATAACCATAACTTTTATTTAATACAAATTTGTATTCAATGTCAAGTGAAATAACGATGTCAATTCCTAAAAATTGAACATTTGAAAATTTTCAAGTTTTAATTTTTATTCTTATAATCCTTGATTCGTCGTTTTAATGACTTTACTTTTTGGAGCCTTTTTATGAACGCGGAAAACGATGAATGATATTCCACTGCAGTTGGAAACTTTTCCAGTCATCCACAGATCGATTCGTGTGTAGCTTAATTAATGGGCGTGCATTCTGTTAGTGACTCGCCATCCATGTCGCCTGTAATAAAAATAGAACTTAAAATACAAACAATTAATTAATATAAGTAACAAACCGTTGTCAGGAATGCACATTTAAGTTTAATTCCATGGTAAATTATGTAAGTCTATCATTTTTAAATTGACAATTTATGCGGGCTAATTATTTAGGGAAACAATTTTATTGGGGAATTAATTCAGTTTTATACAGAAATTAGTAATTTGGTGTTGCCATTAGAAGAATTTATTTAGATAAACAATAATTATGAACGTTCTGTTAAATCTTGGAAGCGTTTACACCAGAGAAGCCCAACTGAAATCACTTGGTGGGCCAAATAAAAAAATGCATGTCTCCATTTTGCTACACAAGTATATTTTAAACCTTAATGACAGTTGTTAAATCAATAATTAATTAACAGCCCACAATTACAATATTTTTGTAGTTTTTAAAATCCTTTTAACATTTTTTTGTATATCATACTTTTTAAATGTCAACCGGTAATCTGGGCGTCACGCATCGCAGAAGATTAGTTAAATTTTCATCATTTCAGATTGATTATCTGTTTTGTTACGTCGATTTTTCGATCATTAACTTTGGGATTCTCGCAGCCGTATATGGCATCAAATGCATCTATAGTACATCATAATGCTTATTGCCTTAATTTATCTTCGAGGATATATTTTTTGTAAATGATCTGGGTGTGTAAATTTATGATAATACCTTTCATTGGGGAAAGGTATTTAGAAAATAGCAAACTGGTAAAAATTCCAAAAAATTGTCATTATGTACATATTTTAAAATTTATTTAACAACAAACCAACAGAAAATTGAAAACCTCAAAACGGCCAGTGAGAAATTGAGTCACATTAACCCGTTTAAAAAAAAACCTCATCATGCCTTGTTTCATAAGATGTTATACTTTTAGAGTGATACGAATGAAGTGTATTTTTATTTTTAAACTATCAACGAAATATCTAGTTCTGACTAAATTTTCATCAAATATAAATGACAAATAAATAAAGAAACTTATTGAATATTACTAATACTTTTATTTCCATTTATGCAACATATATTTTAACAATGATAGAGAATTAAACGACTCAAACTTTTTTTTTTATTCTCGCAGTAGAAAAAACTTTTGACGATTATAACTAAAACGAGTATTACTCGAGTATTTTGAAAAATAAACTTTTTTATTTATTCTCGAAAATGGAAAAACTTTCGAGTTACCGAGTACTCGATACTCGAATTGAATTCTTTACTGGTAAGAAGTAAAATATTCTATTTCTTATTGATAGTAAAGGAAATTGGGATCAGTAGGTACTAATAAAAGATGAGTTAAATGTATAGTCATATCAAGATTTAATTAATTTCAAATAATTATTTTCCTTCGTAAGTTATTGACTTATTTTTAAGTAATCGACGCTAGGATAATAATAAGTAAATGACTAGATTTTCAATGATTCACAAGAAGTTGTTGCGTAACTTTGTCTTCAAGAAGTTGATGAAAATTGCTACCGGCGATTCAAAATAGGGTCAATTAACACACACGACATATTGTATGACTCACGAAACGTACGAATATACTTTTTTAATTTGTATTATAATACACTTGGAAAGGTGACCTGTCGCCATGAAGACAAAAAAGTTTTCAATAAATCTTTGACAAATAAAAAGCATGTTTTATAAACAACTTAAAAAAATTCTGTTTTTATACAGTCAAACGATTCATAAATGGATACCGCATGATGTTGCAAATCTGGTCGATGCTGGGATTTCAACCATTTTTGGTACCAAATGGAAAAGGATTGTTTATAAACATCTGAATTGAAAGTCCATGCTATAGAAGTGTTTAAAATCCAATGAATAGGAAAGAACTCTTGCAAAATGGTTGAACCTTCCTTTACTGGTTGTAGGGTATCAGAACTCTCTCGGACGATCTTATTTATCACCTCAATCAATAATAATAAGACCAAACGAGTAATATAACGCGAATAAATGCATTCAAATTGTTATAAATTCATGTAACCGACTCATTGCGACGGCTTCGCAGTGATTGGTTGAATTCAGCTCAGGCCAGAATGCTTTGCGTTGATTGGTCGAGCTGTTTTTCATACTAGAATCACGGAGTATAAATGTGGCTGTCAAATAAAATAACCGCCAAGTCGTTATCCTTCTTTCAAAAGTCATCAGTTTTTTTTTCGCCCTCCTTTCTCGGACAGGAGGAAGTCACATTATTCATTTGGTCTTACGCTTTGAAATGTAGTCGCAACTACAATTATATCTGTGTAACTGACAATCTAAATTGAGAACAATAAACTAGCCTACTCTGGGATAGAGTTACGGCAAAGAGAAACCGTTTGAAATCTTTGCGAGAGACACCTTTCTCCCCATCCTGTCCCTAAGTTCCGTCGACGAACGCCTTAGAATGACGCTGTCTGACGCAGTCAGATTGGGAAGAAACCCTGGTCGTCTTAATGTTTTATGTAAACACACGATATGTAAAATAAAAACTTAAAAAAATACTTAAAAAAAAAAAAATAGATTACGATACCACAACCGCAGAAGCCTCGGGCGCCCTGTTCTGCTCTTCGACGACCCAGCAAGAAAAAGGACATGATACTCTCCAATAACTGCTCAATGCGCATAGGCGCATATAATCTGCGTACTATGCGCTCCCCAGGAAAGGACTTACACGCCACCCGCATCATGCAAACCTACAAACTTGACGTTTTAGGGCTGAGTGAGGTGCGTTGGAAAGGCGCCGGGAAAAAAGTTATTGGAGGGTGGATACACAATTTTATATTCAGGCCAGGAGCAATACCACCGCCAGGGTGGCAGTATTGATGTCGGGGAGGGCAGCCCGCTGCCTTGTCAAATGGGAACCCATCTCAGAACGACTGATACGAGCCACCTTTCGGACGTCTGATAGCTCGGTAACTGTCCTTCAGTGCTACGCCCCCACCGAAGATGCCGACACACAGGTGAAGGAAACGTTTTATGACTCTCTCCACGCTGCAATATCAACAATCCCTAACAGAGACCGCGTGATAGTAATGGGGATCTTAACGCTAGAGTCGGAACTGACCCTTTGCTTGGCCCAACAGTGATGGGCAAACATGGCCTCGGTGTAGCCAACGACAACGGTGAGAGACTGTATGAATAGAGCTCACCGTTGGCGGTACAATCTTCCCCCACAAAAAATCCACAAATACACGTGGACCTCCCCGGATGGTCGCACCAAAGCGCAAATCGACCACTTCCTCTACAGCACGAATCACCGAAGGGAACTTGACGTACGAACCTACAGGGGTGCCGACATATACAGCGATCATGAGCTGCTTGTCGGCAAAATTCATCAGACGCCCCTGCAAGGCCTCCAACTCGGGTAGAATCGACGTCGAAAAACTTCAATTTCCTCGAATTCAGCTGAACTTTGATGTTGCTATGAGGAAAAACGTCGCCAACAGTACCAATGATCGGCAAAAACCCACGACCCGACGCCATAGAATCAGAATGGTCCAGTATTAAGAATACTGTCGCGTCAGCCGCTCATGAAGTGCTTGGAATTCGGAGAGGTGATCAACCAAAGTGGATGTCCGACGACACGTGGAGGAGTGTGCAGAAAAACTCGGCTTAAAACACTGAGGGACAGTGAGACAGACCCAAACCGGATCGAGGACCGCCGGACTGACTATCATAACCATGATAAGATAGTTAAAAAGTCAGTGCGACTCGATAAACGCCGATTCTTAGATCGCCAAATTGAAGCAGCAGAGGAAGCATCACGCAGAAGTGATACGAGAAAATTATTTAAAATCACGCGCAAAATTTGCGGGAGACGACCACCGACCTCCGGGCCTATACGTAGTCCAAGTGGGGCAATAGAGTCGAGCGCGGAGCGTGTCAAAAAGATCTGGAGAGATCACTTCTGCGGGTTGTTAAATCGCCCTCCTCCCTTGAACCCATTTGATATACCCAATGAAGCCTTACTTGTAGATATTCCCCGAGCGTCGAATATACCCGACCATACGCCTACGCGTGCTGAGATCACCTCAATGCAGCGTTTGAAAGAATGGGAAGGCGCCCGGTGTAGATGGTATACACCCAGAGTTTCTCAAGTACGGCCTGGAGCCGCTTCTGCACCCTTATACCAACTTATTAGTAAGGTGTGGGATCAGGAGCGCTGCCCAAGGGACTGGGTCAACGGTGAGATAGTCACCATCCACAAAAAAGGTGACCCACTATGCTGTGACAATTATAGAGGTATAACGCTGCTCAGCGTGCCCGGCAAGGTTTGGCACAGATAGTCTTGGCGAGAATAAGGATCCCAATAATGCGTATCCTCAGGGAAAATCAGGCCGGGTTCCTACCTGGCCGATCCTGTGCGGACCAAATCCACAACCTTAGATGCCTTCTCCAGCAAAGCAATGAATTCAATAGCTCGCTTGCGTGTTGCTTTGTCGACTACGAGAAAGCCTTTGATAGTCCGCATAGGCCTTCCCTATGGGCCATTTTAAAGCTTTATGGGATCCCACCCAAGATAATCGCCATCATCAAATGCTTGCACGAGGGCAGTGAATGCTGCATAAGAATCGGTGACGTAACTACGGAATGGTTTGGCATCACTACCGGCGTCAGACAGGGCTGTGTTCTAGCTCCGTTCCTCTTTATAATAATCTTCGACTTCATCCTGAGGAAGTCAATTCCACCTGACCGAGGAGTAACCGTTGCTCCCAACCTGAAACTATGTGACCTCGAGTATGCCGACGACGCTGTCATCTTTGACAAATCAGTTGCGGGTATCCAGGAAACAATGGATAGACTGCAGAGCAACTCGTATCGCGTTGGCCTCAAAATCAACGCGATTAAAACCAATGTGCTCTGCAACAGCGCCTGTCCAGATCCAGACTACTCTCTGTTGAGTGCGGGGCAAGAAATCGAGAGAGTCGATGGTTTTAGGTACTTGGGAGTACACATCACGGGAGATGGCAACCCGCGTAATGAGCTCGCGATCCGATTAGGGATAGCTGGAGCAACATTTAATTCAATGCGGAAAGTCTGGGACTCACGGCTGTACTCGGTCAGAACCAAGTGCCACTTGTTCAACGCATGCATACTGACTGTGCTGCTTTACGGTTTGCGAGTCATGGCACATCACAAAAGCACAGGGTAACCGTATACTGTGCTTTGAAAACAGATGCCTCCGGCGAATACTAGGAGTACAGTGGTTTGACTTTGTCAGGAATACGGAGGTAAGAGAGCGGACAAACCAGCCCCTTATTACGTCCAAAATTAAAAGGCGACGATGGACCTGGCTTGGACATGTGCTGCGGATGCCCCAGGGGGAGCCTGAATCCTGCCTGCCTCTTCTATCAATTCCTGATGGATCCCGACGCCGCGGAAGGCCTCTGATGACCATCCATAGGATGTACTCAGGGGAGCTAAGGGACGCCGGGATGACCTGGGAAGATGCGAGGAGGTTGGCGGGAGACAGAGAATCTTGGAGGCACCGTGTGGCGGCCATATGCTCCGAATAGGGAGCGGATATGGGGAAAAAAAAAAAAAAAAAAAAAATGTCTGTGGAGACGCAGGAAAATTGTTGGACATTATACTAATCAGATCTAAGCAAGCCAAGTTCGTCTTTGAATTGAAACCAAATAGATAATGAGGATCTGTCCGGTGACATCGCTGCTTGAGAAAAATACAGTGGCCAGGAGTGCATGCGAAATCAAATACTTCTGCTGATTAGAGACTCCAATAACTCGATACCTCACTTAATCGAGTATCGAGTAGTAAAATTTTAAAATACTCGTGTACTCGAGTTGTTTCAGGTGAACCAAAAAATATATTATTAAATCAAATTTGTGAATATACATTTATGAAAAATAAATAAATGATCTTATTTAGATTATTACTCAGTGTTTTATTTTGTCAATTGTCATCATAGCATAGGCGGATCCACGGGGGGGGGGGCATGGGGGCCATGGCCCCCCCTGAGGAGAATTTATTCCATACAAAATTTTATAACATTAATTTTCAAATGATTTTTATTTAAATAAATATGTTGAATTTCATTTTTTTTCACGACCCTTTATTTTTACAACTACAATTACGGCAAAAAAAATCCGCGCACCCTTCACAATTCCATTCATTTGCAAATATTTCCTCAAAATCTTTACCGATTTCTATTTTTGTTTCTACCGATTGTAAAGAAAACTAATAGCCATATTTTGAAGAACAGTTGGTTGACACCTTTCACCAACCTTAAGATGGCCTGGCTGCTTACCGCGTCTTGTCCTTATGAATTAGACTTGAAATCATCAGTGTATACAATCGTCCAAAGTCCAATTTTTATGCACCTTCGTCCATTCTTACCTCCATTTTTACATTTTTACATTGGGAACTGTTTTTTTTTGGCGCCGAGCGGGAAATCCATGTGCTAAGATTCTATTGCGGCTATTACGGACATTTCACATCAATCATGTGATTTCACTAGTCGACTAAACCTCAGCATGGAAAACTGTAGCAGATTTGAAGCGTTTTCGAAAAACCATACTCCTTATATGAAGGTCGTCCCGGTCGGTTGTTAAGCATTCTCTGCCAGTTCAAACATACCCCTCCAGAGCGCCAGTTTCACGAAATATTTAAAAAATATCCACACTATACTTTCTACACAGTCTATCATAAGCGAAATTTTTCTACTTGGTAAGTTTTCCCAGAAAACTGATTCAATTTGGGCTTTTATCGCAATTACTTTTTCTTGCAGCTATCCATTATTTCATCAGATGCTTACGCGACTAGGTCTGGCTCATTACTGTTGAAGCTTTCAAATCTTGATTGGTTTTCAAAATATGGTTATAGGTTTTTTTTACAATTGAATGAAAAAAATGGGAAATCGGTTAAGATTTCGAGGAAATATTCGCAAAGGAATGAAATTATGAAGAGTGCGCGGATTTATTTTGCCACAACTGTATAGATACGGAATGTGATAAGTTAATAATTATGTCGTAATTGTGAGGTTTTGTTACGAATTTTACTGTTTGACAATCAGCGTTGCATTCGCTGAAAGGAGGTTTTCCACATTACGACACATGAAAACCTGGCTAAGGAATCGTTTGTTTTCAAAAAGACTATATGGTCTAGCTTTGTAACATATACTCTGGGAAATGGATATTTAACCTGAATATTTTTGGGCCTATTTGCAACGTCAAAAAAACGAAAATTCGACTTAATTTTTTTATAATGTTTGCGATTTTTCTCTGGTATAAAACAATATTTTTTTAATATTTTTTTTTTAATGTTTGCATTTTTGAATTGAAATAGAAGAACCGATGATAATAGTCAGAGTCATCAATTATATAACATGATTTTGCTCGGCACCATCACTTCTTTAAGCGCAGGGTCATCATTCCGTAAAAAAAATCGTGTAAAAAAAGTAGCGGTGCCGTTCAAAAAATCACGTAAAAAGTGGACTGGGTGTATATATTTTTTCAAAATGGCCACCCCCTGGGACAATTCCTGGATCCGCCAGTGCATCATAGTCTCTCGTCATCATAAACTTCATTTCGTCATTGATAAGATAAGTCAGCAGGACACAAAGCAAAAGTAACAAAAGATATTCTCGCATAGCATAGTCAAGGGAAAAACCGTTTGATAAAAATAATAAGACTCGCGTAAGACTCAGTTAAACGTAACGGCTAAATTTTATATGGTTTTTTTTAATAAAAAATTACATTTTAAAATGAAATATTCGAGTATTGAGTATTTCAAAAATGGACGAGTAATCTCGAATATCGAGTATTCGATACTCGAATTGGAGTCTACTACAGATAATATAAACAGGCGACCGCCTAAGTATCTATATCCTATGTTGGGGTAAATCTAGAGAGGCGGTAAATTTAGAAAAAAAAAAATTCAACAAATCCATTTGCAAACATAAAACGAGCACGGAAAATTACAGTCTCGCCTCGGGAGGCCAAGTTTTTGGAATCGCTAATGAATACAGATAATGGTTTTATTCACGAGGATCAACCGCTGATCCAGTGTTCCCTATAAGCCTGTGGTTCTCACGTGAAATTCGGCTGTGGCCGCATTAGAAACATCAGTGGTTCTACGGATATGTCTGGTGGCCGTACCAAATTTTTGTGTCGAGTCCCTTTTGCCAGAAAGACCTAAAAATGTATGTGTTGAGAATTTGCTAACAAGCAATTCTTGATGCACAATGCAATGCATACAAAATATTTTATTTTCAGTGTCTTTGTTGACAAATTTACTTAAAAAAAAACCATTTTTTATTAAATATCAATATTAACTATGAATCTGTTGGTGGCCGCACATGAGAACCACTGCTCTAAGCTGAGTAATTAACTGTGGGGAATGGTCAAAGCTTGAGCAGGCCAAGTCACAAAATGCGCGGTATAATTTCAATCAACGAGCATCTTCTATTGAAATGATTCATAAGGAGTCATATGCTCCAGATTGGGAGAAGACATGAATTGAAAAATAAATGTTAGCGATGTTATAGGTAATTATGCTTCTCTTTTTTAGTGCGTGCCAACCAGGAACAATTGCGCGGAAGTTTTCAAGCCTATGCGTGACCGCGTGCGCGCAGCTTAGTGGGATTATGCTCTGATCACCTGACATTTTTCTCCAAGCCCAGTAACCAGAATGCTTTTGGTAAGCAAGAACAGTTATGAAGGCAAAAAAATATCTACACAACTATTTGTAAGCATTCGCTTTCGAGCTACTGTGCTCAGAAATAGGCAGCTGTATTTTGCAGGGCTGTGGAGTCGGAGCTTTTTGGCCAGAGTCGGCGCGGCGTTTTGGCCGGAGTCGTACTCGAAGTCGGAAATTTTGAAAAGTTTGAACTTTTTATTTTTGCATTTAATATGTCAATTTTGACTTTTGGCCGGATTGATAGGGTTGATATTTAATTGAATACACATATATAGGAAAATTAGGGAAAAAAGTGACGATATTAACCTTTTTTTAGTCGGAGTCGGAGTCGGAATCGTATTTTTGGTCAATGTCGGAATCGGAGTCGTGGTTTTGGTAAATGCTGGAGTTGGAGTCGGAGTCGGACTTTTTAAGACCGACTCCACAGCCCTAGTATTCTGTCATCATGCACGATCCCTTGGGGCAGTTAGATGCACAACCTTTATACTAGAAAAGCCAGTTCATAATTTTTTAGATTTTATGATGGTATGAGTAAAAATGATAAAATAATTGTTATTTTTAATGTTAACCAAACTGTTTTTTTCATAATGTTCTTCCATCGCCCGTGAAAAGTTCTGAAGAAAAAAGTTGATTGATATTTTTCATATTGGGCCGCATAAAATGTCAACTCGTGTTTTTTCTTCTTAATTTGACGCTTCAGATGGGCATATTTTTGGTGATGTAACTCTGGTGACAAATTACGTTTACTTTAACATTTTGATATGAAATACTTTTACCTCCTTTCAGAATGACTATTAAACTAGATAAAAATTATTGAAAATACATAAAAAAACATGTTTAGCAAGAAAATCATTTACCAAATCAATCACAAATCAATCAGCATATTTTGGTGTCTTTTCTCATCACTTATTATAATGAAAGTTTACCACCTTCAGGCATTTTTTTAATTTCCGGTCTATTCAAATTATTTAATGTTTCAGTCGGGAATAGGAATGCCAAGATCATGTATTACAGACAATTCATGAATATACGGTACAATAAGTATATGTAGGTCTGTTCATGAAGGTTGAGCTAGCAATAGATGATAATTTTTAAAACATTGGTAAAATTTGTTGAGTTTATACCTTGGTCGAAATTCTTTAAAACATCCCGCATAATGATCCAACGAAAATATTAAATGGTTACTTAACTTAGGTCAGTGATCCACAAACCTTTTGAGAGAAGGGCCAGATAATCAATTTTCAGATAGTTCGGGGGCCTCATGGGTAATATTTTATATTGTTCTTCTATCGCTAGTAAAAAGTTCGGAAGAAAAAAGGTGATTGATATTTGTCATATTGGGCCGCATGAAACGTCATTTCAGGCCGCAGGTTGTGCATCACTGACTTAGGTAAAAGAATGAAACAAATTGGAATAACAGCCAAGGTGTCAGATATATTTTTTTTTTCAGATCAAATAAAATCAACTCGATGATAATTTTTTAAGTCACTCGAGAGCAATTTGAGAAGAGGATATAAAAACACCATCGCCAAAGATTTCAAATATTTAATTGGTTTTTGACCTTGCTGGGAATCAAACCACTAGACAAACTGAATCAAACAGAGGCTGGTGTAAAGAAGACTGACAATATAAGAACTCATCTATTCTACTTTAAAATATAAATAAAAATTCAAATACAATTATAATCTGTCAGTGAAAGTATTTCCAGGAAAAAATGAATACATGTTTATACCTTGTAATGTCAGTGGGCTATCCAAAACTATTTAATTATAAATATGTCAAGGATTGGCTGGTTATAGGAATCATGACTTTTTTTACGTATAACAAGAATATATTGACAGTCTCAATGGAAGAGTCAATATATTATTTAAAAAATTATCAGATTACGTGGTACTGCAATAGTGATGCTAATAATTTAGTTTTATAAGCAAATAAAAAACAATATTTTAGTTATAAATAAGTTTGACGTGGTTTATGACGTTATGGAAAACTACGAAAATATTATTTCAGAAGGATACGTTTATTTGATGTTTATTAATATTTTAAATACCCACTGTTAGTTGGAATGACCAGATGTGAATTATTTTACTCGTCATACGTTATTTACGTAGCTGAGAATTTCTTAAAATGCCTAATTTCCTTAGGTAATTAACTCAATTGGAGTTATAGAATATATTTGTTTGAAATGTAATCGCCGTCACAATTATTTTCCGGTGGCCATCTGTATTTTAGCTAACGCCCGTTCACCACGTCGCGCGTGCCCTGCCGCGCAGCACTTTTGGAACCCCCGCGCACTCATCAATATTTGATGATTTCATGGCATGTAGCGAGTACGCACTTTTGTAATAAATACAATTACAATTTTTGTTATTGATTGAATTGGCATTTACTTGGTAGAGCTCCATTATATTACGGTGAAAAAAATAACAGTTTATTTTAATTCTACAGAAATTATTTTATATATTTGTTTATGCTATCGTCAGAACTAGAGTTATTTTTGTCACCGTATTACCATTTTTTGTATGTTACTTTTAAATTAAATATAAATGTTACAGTGAAACTGTATTCTCAGTGAAAATATATTCTTCTCCAAGCTGTCATTGAAATTAAATTTGACCGCCCTATCTTCAGCCCAATGTTTGTCTGTGTTTTTCTTCGGTTCTCTTTTCATGAAAGGGACTACTTGCTGACTTTGTTTCATTGAAGCAAACCAAAATTTTAGGCCGGCTAATCATCGACTTGGGCCAATAATAAGTTCAATGATCGTGACCAGTGAAATCATGTTGTCATACAAATCTATTACTTGATACATTTTCACTGAGAATACAGTTTCACTGTAACGTACTGATCAAGTGTACTGAAAAAGATAGAAGTACTTTTTTAACTATGGCTACGATTTCTATGTGGTGTATTTTATATTCCTGATTTTCTCAATTTGTAATTTCAGAGAATCAATGCACAGAGCGAATTAACGTTTTTATGCAACTAACGGTTCTTTTAACAGCTACTAACTCGCTGTAACTACAAAATGATTCACATGAAAAGTGTTTTTAGAGTGAAATAACAATATTACATCTCGGTGTTGAACATTAAACTGTAATTTATATGCGCAGTGTATATTTATAATCTTGCCATAACACGAAAGACCCATAATTATACAAATACGAAACAAACTAGCGATTGGCATGGTGTTTCTATCTGAGTGCAAGTCTTCTTCGTTGTGAATTGTGATGAGTGTATTCAATGTGTCTATGAATCCATCGTTTAACAATATTAAAGTGTTGGAAGTAACACCTAAATAATAAGATAGTTGTTATATGATATAAACCAGTGATCGTCAAACGGTCGCTCGCTCGCTACTGGTAGCTCGCGGTGGCATTTTCAGTAGCTCGCGTAAGATATTTTAGCAGATTAATGAATTGGCTACGATAAAATTCTATCAATGTTAGGTGCAAAAGCAACAGCCTTGAAATTTTTTAAGAAAATGCAGGATTTATAATTTAAGTATCTAAAAAAGGGTGCCAAAATGGATGGATTTTATAGTAATATGTTTTGTTTTTAACACTATTTATAGGGGAAATACAAATTTACGGCATTAAAAGAGGTTTTTTTTCTCCAAAATGCCTTTTTTGATAGAAAGCTAACTTTGCTTCCAATGCCCTCATGAATAAGTAGCTCGTCAGACAATTTTAATTTCTGAAAGTAGCTCACATCCTTAATAAGTTTGGAGACCACTGATATAAACCATTGGTAACATTATTCTTATACATGCATACGTTCAATAATAAAAAGCGTGTTTGTCTTTATTTGTTTTGTAAAAAAACATGCCATGTAAAATTGTAAAACCATTTTGCTTCAATATCATATATCCATTGTTCTCCAAATCTTAACAAATTATATTACGATCACACGATGTATTATAATTATAAATTAAGTACAATGTAATGTACGCCTTACCCTTTTCTTACCAAAAATTGTACACGATTTCATCAGTATTGCACGGTCCGATGTTATCTTCATTGTCTATAAACCATAGGCTCTCAACCTTTTCCGGGTGGTGACCCGTTTTGAAAAATGAATTTTCTACAAGGCAATTAAATAAAACAACGAAAATGCATTATAGTGAATATTTTTTTTTGTTGACTCTATAGGTTGGCGACTCCACAGAAAGCCCGTGTGATATGTTGGGAACCGGGGCTTATTTTTTACATTCGACCCATATGTTGTTTTTAAAAAATGCATACACGAACTCTTTAATATTTATAAAAATCATATTTAGTCAATTTTCATAGTTAGATTTCTACAATATATGCTCCCGTTGGAGCATATGCCCACCATTTGGTGCTTTGGAAATTATCTATCCACCACACGCTTGCTTTCAGGATATACCAGCTCCTTGTATCTCTCTGAGTGCATTCTATGAATGGTCATCCGCGGCATTCCAGGGCGACAAAATCGATCCGGTTGGGAGAAGTGGTAGGCAAGGTTCCCTCGAGGCATCTACACCACGAATGCAAACCGGGTCCATTGCGGCTTCATAATTATTTAAGGCTGGCTGGTAAATCCACCCTTTTACCTTACCCCTAGTATTCACCGCAAGCAACTGTTTTCGAAATACCGTATACGAATAAATTGCGTTTTCGTAAGGTGCCACTACTCACAGTCGTACACCAACACTGCCAGTTAGCTTAGTTAAAAAATGTGTAAATACTGTATTAATAAATGAAACATTTTTTAACTACTCCTTTTTACACATTTAAGGTGTTCACTGACAATACTTGGTGGAAAGGCATTATAATAAAAATTAAAATACATTTTTCGTACTTTTTCCACATAAAATGTATTATATTAAGACCAGTTTCGCTCATGGCAAGCATTGTCAACTGATGAATACTCCTTTTTTAATACGAATACGAGAACAATTTTTCATGTAATCTGTATTAAAACCAAAGTGACAACTTTGAAGTCGTTCTTGAGCAATTAGCAAAAAATTGCATTCGCTGTATGCCAGTATGTATATTATATTGTGTTGCAAAGACATTGCACTTTCGTTTTTGTGACATGTGATAACAGAAAACACCATCTGTGTATCAAACACATGTCACTTTTACAACTTTCTTGTCATATATTTCATCACAACACTCATGCAACTCAAACAAAGGTAAAAGGGTTGCAAATCCATTTTATTATAAAAAAAAATCTGTGAGAAAAAGATTATGATTATATTAGCATTAAAGTGTTTTATCGCCTTACGTGAAGAACTGCGCAAACATTTTTTTAAAAATCGTATGAAGTGCCTTTTAAAGAAATCGTACATTATTGACATCATTCCACTGGCAATCAATAATGAATTTTGTGAATGGTGATACAGCTTGCAATACATGAAATTCCAGTATATCAAGATATAAAAATTGGGTATATGCAGTAGTATTGTGGTAATTAAATATGTACATACATACCTGGTCAGTCATTGATTTCGCCCTTATTTATTTTGTTTTTTTTTATTGCTGTCCGAAGTTAAAAACAGTTTTATTAATTAAATCAATTAAAAAAAATGCATAATTATTTTTTTTAAGCTGTACTCATTGAAAATGTGTATGTTCTTGAAAATTAAGTTACGATTCAAAAAGTTGTCAAGATCATTTTCATTTGCCATAAGTATAAGAACTGTTAACAGTGGAACAAATGCGAAGAGAATTTTAATTAAACTTCCATTAAAAACGATAATACGAATTTGGATAAAGCTTCTACCTTTTAAAAATAATTATTTCAGGTAAATGAGTATAAGTTGGCTATGACATGTAACACATCTGTGAAATAAGCGTATTAAGTGTATTGTGTGAGAAAAATATTATTTTTCAATTTAATTAGTGTTAAGTAGAATGCGTTCTTGCATGAAAATTCCCAGTCAACATTCATCGTTGAGTGTAGTTTGTTATGTTTATTTTGACGCAGAAATATGCAAAAAGACGCGAAGAATGTTTTTTTATTGCCATGTTAAGCAAAAAGCACTTGTGAAATAAGTTATGTAAGTATATAATTGTCATAAAACGTTTTGATAAGTTTACCACATTTGTATATAGAGATATGAAATAAGGGTTTTTAATTCATACAATGCAAAAATTAATTTTATCAAAAAGCTAGCTATGATCTGCTCTTTTCATTCTCATTTCTTTTATCGTATTATGTACACCGCAAAATAAATATTTGAAGCAAACATATATACAACTTAAATGTAACCCAAAAGTACAATGATTTATCGCAAGGATAAAAATGTTACATTTGAAATAATAAATTGCTAGTATTTATATAATTATGTCGATGAATGGCTTATTAATTTTCATAATATAAAATAGTTACCATGGATAACGTTTTAGATGTTTCTTCGTGGAAGATCATTATCTAATATTAATTTACTAAAATACTTTTTTACTTATTCCACAAACTAATTAAATTGTAGAATGAGAACAATCAAATATGTTTGCCCGGTACGTGGTACAGTGGTCAACGTCGTTAGTTTCCGTGGCGGACCACCCGTTGATATGTTGAGATAAATTCCGTGAGGAGTCCATATGCTCCAAGTTGGGAGCGAACATAGTATTTTTTTAAATAGTGTTAATACTACTGGATTTTTAAAAAAATATTTGTTTACCTTAATAAATGTTGGTTTGTTGGTTGTTTTAAATCTGACTGATGCTGTCTGATTACGTTGAAGTATTTCAACTTGAATATCATTGGAAGAAAAAATGATTTAAGGTCAACAATAAGATGTTTGCTAGGTAAACATTTTTTTTTAATTTTCTTTTGAATACTATACACTTAATAAAAGTCATCAAATATGAAAACTTGATAACTAAAGATATTATTTTCGAGCTGAGTCATATAAACTTTTGTACGCGACAATGTTGAGCCAACAAGTCTAACAAAATTTCTTCTATTCATCCGCCTCTCGGAAACGTAATTTTTATTATGCTGGAGATGTTTTATGTCAATTTTTGAATTAAGTCATTAACTGACTGGCTTTCTTTGTTTTCTACAGATACATTGCAGTCTTCCTCTACGACAATAATGTCTGTGTTTATCAAGCTTTAACATTTTATTACTAACTTGACATAAGTGCCCACTATCGCTGCAGTTAATATGAAATCTTTTATTTTTACGACTCGCAAGTAAAAAGATAAATGAAAATGTGCATTCGAAAGTAAGCTGACTTTATATTCAAGTAAGTAAAATTCTCTTTTTTAGGTTTATTTATTAAATGTACTCTTTTCATCACGTGTAATATAATGGCAGGACTCAAGGTAAGACAAGAATGTAAAAAAACCTTCGATTCGGCTATACTCTGACTAATTTAAAAGGATAAAGATAAATAAAGAGATGAAGATCGCATATTATTGAAATGTACAAAACTAACATTTTTGTTATACTGCAGCTCGATTCATTTGTCATTCTCTACCACTAAGATTACCAATCGTCCCGGAAAAAGTGTGATGTCCCTCCCGATGGAATGTCACAAAATTTCTAAGTCTCCCGAAATTTCAGTGAAAGCTTTCGACCGATATCACCTACACCCAAAACAAATCCTTTTGTAAATATGTCCCAGATTTTTTCAGCAAAAATTGGGAACCCAATCTACCACTGCGTTCCCATCCGTTAATTTTATACGGTATACAGTGGCGGATTAAGCATTTGGGAGGTCCCGAGCGCATATAATTTAAAAGCCATTTTTTTTGCAAGATAAAAAAGTTTTGCAAAATTTCAAAAATAATTTGGCAATAAATGACGATTTTGGCTGTTCATAATTTCTTTGTTTTATCGTGTGTGATCGACAGGATGGCTTGAACAATCTTGGTATTCCCCGCTGTTCACTAGAAGCAATTCAGAATGTATACCTAGCACAACCACACGCCGTAATTTATAATTTATGAGTCATCAGTCTTTTAATATTACTAGCATTAAAAATATTTTCGATGGTTTCGGCGGTAACTTTGTGGAAGTTCATTTTAATATAAAATTTAAAATAACTTGGATTATTCCACGTATTTACACGTAAATACGTGGAATAATCAAAGTTATTTTAAATTTTATATTAGCATTAAAAATGCTTTTTTTCGATCTGATATTATTTCTACAAATGTTAGTCTGTGTCCAGCCCTTGCATGGACTAGATCAAATTCGTAATTTTCGTATGAAGTTTGCCCGAGTTATCTCGTGATGTCCGTTTTTGACGATTTTTAATGCCCGAGTATACTCGGGCGTGCCCGGAAAGGGGTTAAAAGATAGGTTATCTTTGAGGCATCCAAGACTTGAAGGTCCCTAGCGCGCGCCACTTGCGCTTATGAGGTAATTCGGCACTGGCAGTATCCAGTGACGTAGCAAACGTTAAACATATTTACAGGGTTTTTAGTTTCTGTATATGTGCTATAAATTGCTGAACGCTTTAATAAATAAATACGCTATTGTTTTTGCGTTTAATTGCGAAGCTTTAAAGCTCGATGCTCGTGTAACAATCGCCTTCGCATACATTTAATGTTTTTGCATATTTTGGCAAAGGGAAATCCAAAATAATAATTATTCCAAGGTTATCATTGCAAATAGCAATAGTTAAAATATTATTGTTCTGTGACACGTTAAGTCTGCTTATATGAATTTGTTTGATCGTTATATATAACATTTAAATACATAGGGAATTAAATTGAAAATTGAGTGTGTTATCGCTGCATTTTGAATCACGTGCCCTTCTTACGTCCACTATAGTGCAATTACCGGATCCACTTCGACTTGAAACATTAAATGATCTTCTAAAAAGGATGTCAGGGTACACCACTAAAAATATGTTGATACCAATACGTTACCTTACTTTGACTATGTTTTAATTGTAATTTTTGCCTAAAATGATCTTTTGATCGGAAAAGTTTGTATTTCCCACATTCTTTCATATTGTATATGAATTTCAAAATGATCTATGGTTGAATAACGGAGTTAGCAGAATTCCTGAGTTGCACTGCATCTGCACACTTTTTTTACTAAATTTTATTCGACAAAGTTCTAAGATTGTCATCATTACTTCCATCATTAGATGTTTAAGATCATTATTTCTCAGCAAGAGTTGAATCGAAACTTCAAACGCTCGTATCTCAAAACAGTGTCAAGACCAGTTAGAACCTTTCAAAGTAAGGTGTCGAGAACGTGTAAGAGAAAACAATTAAGCCTTGTAGAACATGCAAACATTTTTCTTGTAATTTGCTTCAATTCATTTGCTTAGTCTTACCTTAGTTTTATCAATTGTTTGTCATACCTTTTTTCTCATACTTAACTGTTGTATAAATATCACTGTTTTATTGTATTCCTTATGAGTTGAAAATGCTCGCCATGAGCGAAACCGGTCCTGATCAAATAAATTTTATGTGGAAAAAGTACTAAAAATGTATTATTATTTTTATATGGACCTCTAGGTAGTTATTAAGTTTTATTTGATTAGTAGAAGTAATTTCATAGTTATAATACACTTAGAAAGTACAAAAATATGGCACACTGTATAGTTTATCTTGATTTGGGGCTGGTCTTAAAATGTTAATAATATCTGATCATTATTACTAGAAATGAAAACATCCGATTGAATTGGATAGAATCTTGCGTATATATTTCGTAATTATTATCTTCTAGTTCTACATATTATCTGCTTCCAAAATAAACTATACTAGATCATCAAACGTTCTCTGGATTCACCGTTAATTAAAACAATAGTAAATAGTATCATGTTTAGTTGAAATGTAAACGTCAATGTGACCCACGTACGTCTAATTGTGGCTCTATAGTTAAGTTTATGACTCCAATAACTTCATTGTTCTACGAATGGAAAGTGTATTTTACCAAATCGTACGTGGTATAGAGTTAGATGTACCTAATAATTGTAGTTCATATAGGTACTCAACAAACTAAATGTATTATTGTTTGAACTTGTCTATATAGGACGTAAATTATTTTATTATTAAAATTATATAAATTTTACTGTATAATTGTTTTACTTCAAATTCTTGGCGAATCGATATTCAATAAAATACTATTAAAATTGGCTGCCGATTAGTCAACCACACTCGGCTAGAGTAGTTTATATAAAATTGTTAATATTACTAGTTTCCGACTGCACATAGATTATTATCGTTGGTTCATCATTTGTATTTAAAAATCGTGCTGCTCCTATTACATATTTGTGTAAAACTCAACAGGGAAACCCCGAATTTCAAACGCGTACAGAAAGTCATTGCAAAATACAATACTATTGTTGATTGAGTTGGCATTTACTTGGTAGAACTCCATTATAACTATTAGTAGTGCTGACGAGGGCGTAAGCCGAAATAGCTATCAACAAATACATATATAAAATACTTTCTGTAGAATTAAAATACATTTTTTTTTAAATTAAGTATTTCGACTGAGGGTGCTTGATGGAATTTCAATATCAAATTTGAATTATTTGAATTTTGCACTGTTCCATGAGTTTTGTCGCTAACGACCCGAGTTTCGCCTTTCGGCATCTTCAGGCATTCCAAGTGCACGGATGTACTTGAACTGACGCGTAGTAAACAGTTTGTATCGTTTATATACAAAAATATAAGTATATCACTAAGTTAAAAGGTTATTAAAATGTAAATTAGCAAAATTTGAATGAATACAACTTTCAATGATTTAAGTGGGTTTGTTATAATTACGGGGATTTTTGTTGTTATATACATTGTTATTTTTCTCACTGTATTGAAATACTATTTATTATATGTCAAATTTGAATCGTTTGAATTTTGTACTTTTCCATGAGTTTTGTTGCTAGCGACCCTGGTTACGCCTTTCGGCATCTCCAGGCATTCCAAGTGAACCAATGAACTTGAACTGACTAATATGCATATTTATTTATTATATGTTTGAACTATATACTTATTCTATTTACCGCTTCAAGCTCTATGAGAAAAAATGAATATTGATAAAATTCAATAAGCCATATGAATTTTCACATTAACTTCTTAGTACACATTCAATTTAAAATTTAATTCTAAAAAAACCAATTAATTTTATCGTCTTTCATTTTCCATGCTCAAATTATCTCAAACAATATACATCTTTGATATAATATAAGTATGTAGGTATCAAAATATACATTTAGGATTTGCTTCCATTGCATATCGATTCATTTGGTTGGTGCAAATAGCGGCAGTAGCAAAAACGGCATAATAGGTCAACAGCCGATTGCAATAACCTGTTTTTGACAACATCGCGCTTCTCGCTATGCACAATAAAGTGCCACTTTTTTATAATTCTTCACAAACTTACCGGCGTGTTGCTGGTACGTTGATAAAATAAACTTCAGTTTAACAATGTATCACCTAATTCGATAGCAAGAAAATGCACGCGATGTAAAATAATCAACGACAGTCTTAAATGATTAATTAAAAATAATTACTTCGTTAGAATTGTCCTTAGAAAAGTCTATTTTGACTCTGAAAATAGCTCATCTTGAATATATTTTTATGTGAAAGGAAAAGGGAGTAAAGTAAAAAAAAAATATGAATTTAATATGCCGAAATAACTACCCAATGAATACATGAAAAAAAGGCAACGGTTAAATCAACGACACTGGATTAGTTAATTATTTCACGTTGAACGATAATTTGGAGTGAATGTGCGCGTGTCATTGTCACGACGCGGCACGCGAATGAGCCTCTCTTTCTGCCGCATTTAAATTTGCACTTGATCAAACGTACGGCGAAAAAATTAAACGGTTATTTCTTTCAGAGATAAGAAACAATTCATAATGAATATGTAATTCAATAATCTCTGCGCTTGATGAGATGACAATTATCAAAAGGCTATGAGTATTAACTACATATCTTAGTTACGCAACTGTAAAAACTGCCGACTTAGGGCTGTACTTGTAAAACACATAAAGGTCATATATGTAGTTCTGACGAAGGCGTAAGCCGAAATAGCTATCAACAAATATATAAAATAATTTATGTAGAATTAAAATACATTGTTATTTTTCTTTCTGTGTCATATATGTCAGTAAATACAACAATAAATACATAATTTTAACTAAATAAAAAAAAAAAAACATTTTTAGTATTTTTCCCACATAAAATTTATTGGATCAGGACCGGTTTCGCTCATGGCAATGATTGTCAACAAAACAGTGATATTTTTGTTGTATGTCTTATCAGTATTTTTTCTCAGAATAATGAATAAATTTACACTACTCGTACACGGTGAAATAATAGCAACGTAATAAAAATAATAATACATTTTAAATACATTTTTCCACATAAAATTTATTTGATCAGGACCGGTTTCGCTCATGGCGAGCATTGTCAACTGATATGCCATGAGCGAAACCGGTATTGATCGAATAAATTTTATGTGGGAAAAGTACTAAAAATGTTTTATTATTTTTATTATAATGCCATTCCATCAAGTATTGACAGTGAACACCTTAAAAGTGATTAAAAAAAAGAATTTACTCGTACAAATCTGTCGTACAACAACTCTGAAATGGAACATTCTGTCGTTATGAAAAAGACACAGTTTATTATGCTTGTAAAATCTCAATGATCGACTGTTTTTACATAAGTGCGTCTTTTCCTTTTCGATTCATACGTCAAGAAGTTTGGCATCTTAATTTCGATGGAAACCAGGTGGATTCACATAACATTATGTCAAGTAATGCATGGTACATATTTATTCCACATTTTATCAGGGTGACTTGTTAAGCAGAGCAAAGATACATAATCAACTAAATATTTAAGCAAGTGGTATGTAAGCGTTTTCATTATATTTTATGAAATGTGTTATTTTACAGAGGATTAACTGAAATCCATAATAAACTCATAAACGTGAGAAAGTCAGTTTTTGTGTATAAAAAACGGTGTTCACAAATGCACAATTGCGAACATATTGTTGCTCATTCGCGACTGCACCTTTTATAGTTATCGCGAAAACCCATATAAAGAGAGCGAACTTTAATATACTTTCAATATATATTTTAAACTAAATCCGCTTCCAATTTGGAGCATATGGAATCCTCGTTGAGTTTATCTCAACATTTTTTTTCTGCTAGATCTGCTAGTTGCTCAGTTGCTCAACCTCTCTTTTTCAAAGAAAGTAGGAATTGAAAGAATACGAGGACTAGTGGTTAGATAATCGCTTTGTGCCTCGCTGTTTTGGGATCGGAAAGGTGGGAAAGGATTTTTAACAACACACACACATTGCCTTCGAACAGAATCGATTTATCGACTGAAAGAAATCTGCTCGTACTAATGCTCCACGGACGGGGCGTTTGTTTTTTACGATAAGATTAAAAATTATTTTTAATCAAAGAAAAATGCGTTTATGTTTTTCTTTTTTGCTACAAAAAAAATTCGCTAAGGTACAAAAAAACGCAATTGTAGATAGTAATAAGAAATAATCACATGTCACATGTAATGAAATGTTCCCGGAATTTCCGTATAATAAATATGCTACACGGCATAACAAACCTGATACCTGACATAACTGGCATTCCGCTCAACAGAGTTGGACTCATATGATAAAACATCGCACAGGTGGGATAGAAACCGTTTATTCGTAACTGTAGTGTGGTCTAATTCAAATTAGATCGGGCATTAAACATAATATACAAACAACAAACAGTTCTTTTTGTTCTTCTTTCTACATACATATATCATAAAGATCAGGTTCACTAATCGTGGGGATTTCATTCAGATTTTTAAAAAAATCAAAAATAATGTCGCATATATCCTTATTCCTGGAACAACACATAGTAATTATTACACTGAATCCTTTACTTTTAAATGAAAGTGAGGGTAGTGAAATAGGTGAGATGATATAGTATGCTGCCCAACTTAAGGGGGCGTCCCCCCATGTGACGGCCGGTTTTTTTTAGCTTTTTTGGGATTTGTTTTTGACGCACCTTATTAACGTAGAAGTTTGAAAATTTTAGCATAAATTTATTGACATTTTAAAAGTAAGTCAAAATATTTTCAGACTAAAATTTTAATCACAGTGTGTGGTGCACCACTCTAAACGCACCCATGTCGAAAAAAAGGTGGTAAACGGTCTCCATCCGACCGGCGATTGGCTTATCGGAAATGAAAAAAATCTAACGGCGCTTTAATCTATAAAACTGTTAAAATCGTTTGACCTAGGATCTTTTGAAAATGTGGAAAAATCTTTACTCCCCATCGATCTGCTATGCCTGGTCCATAGATAATTCTTTCTTTTTCCTGTTTTAAGACGTTTGAAGCTGCTTGCTTTGCTCTTGGTTAAGCGTTGGTTTGTTTCATGAATTGAAATTACATGTGTATTGAAAGTTCTCATGTAACAAGCCGAAGCATCAAAATGTGACCGATGTCCCGCCCCGAAACAAGTGTAGTCTAACTGCAATAACTTTCCATCGACTTCAAATATTGTAAAATCACTTTACCAGCATATTCTACACGTGTTTAAGAATCATTCTATGCAAAAAAAAAAGATTGTTTCAAAATATCACATGGGTTGACCCCCTTAAGGAGTGAAGTTGAAATAGCTATCAACAAAGCAATAAAGATTACTGTGGAAACATTTTTTTTTACATTTCCATAATGAAGATCTACCAAGAAAATTTCTATTGTGATACCGAAATAGCAATATGTGGCAATATGGGTAAAACTACAAACATTCATGTATTTGACCAAATTTTATTGGAATTTACGAAGTAGAATACTTAGTGAAACTGTTGCTAATGAATAAGGACACATGCACGCAATTAATGCAATAAAAAAAAACTTTATTTCGTTGTAAAAAACCGTACTTAGTATCAACCTTTAAAAAATTCTAGAAATCTTCTATTCATGGAATTGGTAAACCATTTATTTTCGCTTCCTCGCAAATAATATATTTATCTTTTTAAGGTGTTTACTATCAATACTTATCGTAATTGCATTTTAACAAAAATAATAACACATTTTTAGAACTTACTCCACATAGGATTTATTTAGACCAGGACCGGTTTCACTCATCGCTCAACATGATACATTGCTACATGTACCTACTGATATAATCAGAAACACGTTATATTTTACTCCACAATCATGATTATTAACGACCTGTTAATCAAGATTTTAACTTTAAGATGGAGTAAGTAAAACACATTGTTTTTTAAATTAGTTGACCGTGACATATTTATATTGCCGATATCCTTTTTCCGAATTATTGGTCCACTCTTTCGAATTGGCTTGCCTTTCGTAAAAGCCCTGTATTGTGTGTGGTCTTATTATACATATATGTGGATAACAAAAACACTCATTCAATATGCAAACAATTTGCCCAACCTATTGTCATTCAAATTTCTCACATATCGTGAATGAAATCAAAAATTAAATCGGCATAAATAAAACATGAGCTATGTCTCTGAGGAAGAAAAGGTTTCATTTCTTGCATCTTCCAAATTGTGTCACAGAGATTACAAATACCCATAGAATTATTAATGTTGTTAAATTAATAAAAATAATAACACATTTTTAGTACTTATTCCACATAAAATTTATTGGGTCACGACCGGTTTCGCTCATGGCGAGCATTATCAACTGATAAGAAATACAACGAAACAGTGATATTTGTATAAAAGTTAAGCAAGAATTATTTTATGAATTTAAGATATAACAAACAATTAGTATTACAACTAAGCAAATAAATTGAAGCAAAATAGACTATAATTAAAATGTTGAAGACCTCTTAGCAATGCAAGCTATTACAACAAGAATCAATGAAGTATGCATTATTATTAACAAAGTATAAACCAAAATATGTGCATTTATTAAATAGATAATAAATCTAAATGTCTGTTACATTATGGATTACAGACATTAAGATTTATTATATACTAGTATTACTAACCGACGTCGCTCGGACTAAGCGACCAATAATTATTTAATGTTATATCATTCGACATAATTATATCACAAAATCTAACATCCAAAATAGAGTTAAAATAAAATCACAAACTTTATTTAATTTGATGACAGCCCCATTCTCGCCCATTAAAATGTCCAAATTCAAGGAAAAAATCTAATTTGCTGTCAAAGAAATGTCAAATAATACCTTCACGTAAATAGTAAACATTATTATATTGCAACTTGCAACAACAATGCAAAAGGGAATTACAGGCATACATACATACGCCGTTTCGGTTTTATATATAAGAGATTTATTAAATGCACTAATTTTGGTGTTAACTTTGTTAATGATTATACATACTTAATTGATTCTTGAAATAGTAGCTTGCATTGCTAAGAGGTCTTCAACATATTGCCTTATTATACCTATATAGTTTTTTTACAACCCTTTCGTATGAAACCTTTAATTGGCTTAAAACTTCAATCATAATAAGGTGTTTTACCAAGATGATAATTTTACGCCGTATAACTAACATCCCAAACATGATATAGATATTCGTAGTTTGATTGAAAACTTTTTTATAGAGTTTTTTACGTTCTTCAGCCATGTTGTAAGTTGTGTAGTCACTTGAGCTTTAAGCTCAAAGCCAATGCTCACCCGCTATTAAGTATAACATCCAGTGGCGGTGGCGACAGAGTATTAGGGAGTACAAGAAAAGATTCAACTATTTTTCCGTACTATGGACAGCCAAAAATTCATAAGACTGGCACTCCGTTGGTATTGCGAACATCTGAATTGAAAGTCCATGTTATAGAAGTGTTTTAAAATCCAATGAATAGAAAAGAACTCTTGCAAAAATAGTTGAATCTTTTTTTGTACTCCCTAATACTCTGTCACCAGCCGCCACTGATAACATCTTCAATATTTAGCATTGAGGCAAACCATATAATCATACAATTGGACGTATTTTTGCAAAAAAAGATCCAACCCACAAATGCTATTTTGAGATAATGCAATATTTGCATTCAAATTTTCACGCCAATATTAGAAAAGTGCGAAAAACATCCTTTTACCTAACTGGCATCTATCGTGCAATATAAGTTACCTGTCTTCATTTTAAATAAAGCAAAATAGAACCAAGTGCTTTGGATCTAGTCTGAGTAATATTTATATTTAACATACTATATATTTTGACAGAAATGTCGCACATCTTGTATATTAAAAAATTCTCAACTGGTTGGTAAAGATAAGTAAATTTTGGTAATTTTGTGAGGTGGATCTCTTTTACAGAAATTCGTCAAATTGTAGAGAACAGCTTTGATTGAAACTCAGTTTGGGTTTCTCTAAATGCCACGGAGGAAATACCATTGTCAAATGGTATTGAGGCAACTCGGCGAATAGCAGGCATCGGGTTTTCATCCCGTCTTGCCAAATATCAATTCAGATCGGCGAGTTGAAGGTACTCCAGCGAGGAGAGTATGCTGCAATAGTTTTACCAGTACCGTATTTGGCGCTACAAAAATGTCATGTCTGGATACACAGCATGCCGTTTGAATAAACATCACATCTTGGAGACTGGAATGAAGTTATGTCGTGGAATACTGAAGTAATACGATCACACGAAAAATGATTTATTTCATATGAACATAATTTATCGTGCTTATTCCACGTTCTTAAACTTTTGTCATAACCGGTTGATTCCACTGACGCATTTATGATGTGCTGATTAGAGACTCCAATTACTCGACATCTCAACTACTCGAGTATCGAGTAGTCAAATTATAAATTACTCGAGTATACTCGAGTAGTTTCAGATGTACCATTTTTTTTATTAATTCAAATTTGTGTATTTAAATGAATGATTAATAAAAAATAAGCGTATTTAATTGATTATGCCACAAATGCATCCATAGTCGGAAAATCAAAAGACTATTTTTCAATATTTTATTTCGCCCCTTGTCATCATAGTCGTTGATAAGATAAGTCAGCAGGAACCAAAGCAAAAGTAGCAAAAGAAATTCTCGCACAACATTTTCAACGGCAAAAACTTTAAAAATAAATATTACCTGACAGTAAAACCACGCGTAAGACTCAGTTAAACGCAACGATAAAAATTTTATATAATTTTTTGAAATAAGTAAATAAAATTTGGAAATATGTGTTCATTTATAAATAATGAGTATTACTCGAGTATTTTTCAATATACTCGAGTATCGAGTACTTGAAAATTGACGAGAGTATACTCGAGTATCGAGTACTCGATACTCGAATTGGAGTCACTAGTGCTGATCTACAATTTTATCAGGACCGGTTTCCCGCATTGCTATCATTTTTAAAACGATGAAACAAAATCTAGCACTTTTTTAAATAATATTGCTACTACAGACTTATGACAAGCTATATAAAACAATTGGTACAATATAATCATATGAAAAGAATTTACAGATAATCATACAAATTAAAGCAATAATGCAAATAATGAGTTTAAAAACAGTTAGAAAATGGGAAAAATTTATAATGAAATTGAGATTCATTTGAATAATTTGTCCATAAATTTAGATTACTTCACCCACGCGATGAGCGAAGCTTGATCTGATTTTTGTCCTGAACATGACAAAAATTGTGGGATTTATTTTAAAAAAATTTCATAATAAAATAGTATCTGTTCATTTCTACGTAGATTGTCAAATAGTTATCATATCTATTTCATGTTGTGCAATTATGAACGTTGCAAGATTTGTTATTTGCAGTTAAGCAGACTGTGATTGAAGACCATGATATTTAAAAAAAAATAAAATTGTTTCAATATGTTTGTGTATTTATTTGGTTTCATAATTTATATCAGTGGTGTCGTTAAAAAAATATGACTCCGACTTACCAAAAGCACGACTCCATCATTGGCTAAAAACACTACTCCGACTCCAACTAAAAAAGGCTTAATTTCGCCACGTTGTTTTCCTACCTTTCCTATTTATGTGAATTTAATTATATACCAATTAACCAATCCGGGCAATAGTTAAATTTTACATATTACATATATACAAAAATTTCGAACTTTTCAAAATTTCCGACTCCGACTCCGGCCAAAAACTCCGACTCCACAGCCGTGGTTTATATGTAAAACATATTTTTCAATCGACGAAAAAAATAAAAATAATAAAACGTCTTTGTGAAACTTTAAAACCATTTGGAAAAGTTTATTTTAATATCAGTATTTCCGATTTTTGAATTGAATTCAAAAATTTTCACAATAAAATATCCGACAAAATTATACAAACGGACAACAATGAACGACAGAAATGAAACTTTTGATTCGGTCAATTTATTCGATAAACCTTTAACCTCCGCTATCGCTCACTGTAAAACATGTAGATTAGAATTTTTAACCGAGGCAAGTTTCTTGCAAACGACAAAAAAATATGAGGCAGCAAGAATGCGCAAGTAACTATCAAAGAAGCACGTCGGTCGTCGACTATAAAATTATTAACAACATGGCACTCGAGATTATTGTATTTTTTACCCACCATAAAGTCACATCTTCTACCATCACCACCATGCAGATTAATAGGAAAAATAAACTTGAGGAACCACTTTGAAATTCTTCCTGACAGATGAAAATATTTTTATAAAATAAAAATCATCACTCACAGGTGTGAGTGTATCTGGTAAATAAATATGTACGTGTGCAAGGTCAGGGATATACTGAAATAGGTATTAGACCAAAAAGAATTTCGTGGATTTTATATTAATTATTTAATTTACTATGGCAAAGTTTTGTTTGAGATATTCAATGAATTTTATTGATAAATTAATTTAAATATTTTTTGATCAACCTCGTGGCGCATGGGAATAAATGTGCGTTTGTATCAGGAGCAGAGAACACAGAAGAGGTAAATCAAAACAGTTTCTGTCCGGCTAGAAACGTTGGCATTCATTGTAAGCAAAGCGGCAAATGATGCCGACAACTGAGCCCTGAGAACTGGCCAGTTTTGTGCGAGTGAGCGTTGTGAGCGGACGCGCGTTCCCCGTGTCAATCGTGCTACCCTGATACAACAATATCGCGAACTCTCAGTAATCTACCTACCTGTTAATTTGAAACAAACGGTACGATCGTATGATTCTGTTGCCCGGAGCGCCGGTGCACCATTCAAAGTGATAATTCCGAGAATTTATTATTATTCTGTGTGGAGTGAATATCTTTTTTAAGGGTTCCTGCCGAGTGATATAATAAACGGAAGATTGTAATTATTGCTATTGTAGTGGTTGATCATTTGGATTTTTTTGTGGCTCGTCCGAAGACCTTATCTACCTGGGATAACGATTGAAGTATACGATCTCAGACTGAACCTTCTTCACACGTGAATTAAAAATACTATCCGGTGAGTTAACGTGGAATAAAATATGCGCATTATTTGTTCAAGTGTTCTATTTCATTATTATGCTAAAGAATAATTTTGCCGACTCAACTCGTTGGCGATTATTAACGTTATCATGAGCGGCCTATTTAAAATAAAAAGAAAAAGTAAGGAAAAAAGTATACGACACCGCATATCTCGCCGGTTTTATTATTCGTAAATTATTTAAAATTATTACACAGCATTTTTCCAATGTGACACAAATTGTGCAATATTTAGTTACGTATTCATCAAATACTTATACACGTGGAACTTTTAACAAATATTTCTGATCAAATTATTACAAACAATCGTGCTATAATTTAAGAGCCCTCCGTAATCATTATGGAGCTGCTTGAGAACTGCGGGAGAATTATTGCAAAAGCTTAATCTACTAAAGTGGCTTAAAAAAACATGCATAATCCGCAAATTATAATATAATAATAGGACTGCTTTCATCAGTGAAAAACGGTTCTGTTTTTCAATAAAATAATAAAGCTATATGTATTTATAAACATGAGTTATTATAACGAAGTCAAAGTGTTAACGAAATGATTAAAATATTTAAATATCTACGATATGTCCGATAAATGGCTTATCATCAGGATGCTATTTTTCTTTTCAGATTATCATACATAATGAATACAAATTAAATGTATCGACAAAATTCCTTTATATTACAAAGTAAAAAAAAAACTTAAATAAGTGGTTACCATATAGTAGGTAATAGGTTTATTATTATTACTGTTCTGCAAAAACATGTGCAAGAAATATGCATTTTAATAGAAAAATACATCGCAGGACTTCTTTTTTGTTGCTTGCCTTTCATTCAGTTTATTCAAAAGTTTTGTTTCTTTCACTTTATTCCGAAGTTGACGTGTCTGCAAAAAATACTCCGTTAGTTTTTATTGCACTTCGCTTCCCTTCCGACCGTTTATCTTGTTTTGTGAATGCAAAAGTTGCCTTGAGCCTTACAAGTGGGACTTTCACAAACTAAATAATTACCATCCATACAATATACTTCAATACTTCTATTGTTATTTTATGATGGGTTTTCCGGTCAAGTTTTAAAAAAGCACTTTATTTTCTGTCAGTCTGAAAACTACTTTAAATAAATTAATAGTAATGATAAAAGATTAGCACAGGACTAGTAGTTAACTCGTATATTGTTACGTCCCGTTTCGCAGGAAGGAAATTTAAGACAACGCAAACATCCGTGTCTCGAACAGAAACCAATAATTCGATTGAAAAATGAAACTTCACGACTGGGACTTCAAGTCCGTTCGCCAATCAACCGAGATGAACCACGGAGTCGTCATGTATTATGGTAGAATACATTTAATTTAATATTGTGTTACGTAGTAAATACAAGGGTTATCGAAATTTTCGATGAAAGGTTCGGATGATTTTTTAAAGTAAGATGTACCGGACGAACAAAAAGAGTTTAAATAGGAATTTATATAATACTATATTTGTTATCTATACAATATACGTATAATTCGGAAGCCTGTCAATCTTGATTCATGAATATTTTTTTTTCGAAAATTATTTCAGTATCACTCAGTTCAAGTTCATCCGTGCACAATTAATTGAATGGTTGAATATGCCAAAAGGCGAAACCCGGATCGTAATTCATTAAAATTCCACCGAGTATCTTCAGTTTTTGATCAATGATTCTTTCGGGACTCTTCTCCAAGGAAAAAAAGTTCATTTATGGAAGCACTACAAACCGTCACACTTATTTATTCTATTCATGTTTTGGTTTATTAATAAATGTTAATCTTTTATAATTTGTAAGTAATCCGACTACTGTTTGTATATCAAATAAAATTTGACTGACTCAATGTCGCTTAAAATGGCCATGAAAAGACACAGATTTACGTACTTCTTACGTAACTAATTATAATATTCTGCGGGCTCTGTCAAATTACCGGTTATAAAAAAATATTGTTTTATTGCTTGATTAAAAATCTTACATTATTCCTATTGATATTGCGATAATCATGGGCATTAAAACTTTTTGCCACACGTTAATATTTTATGTAATTTTCAAAATGTAATACTGTTGAATCAGTAGCGGATTAAGATATTGAAAGGCCCCAGACGCAATATAATTTTGGGTGCCCCCTCATATAGACTTGTACATGTAGACTTATCATAAATATTGTGTTATTAATGTGAATTTTTAATATGAGTTTATCCAAATTGGCATTTGAACAATGTATGATATTCTCTGCAGTTCACAATTCAGAATAAAAACCTTGCACACCTTTCTCTACGATTAATGACCCATCTATATATCTACCAGGGCTGTGGAGTCGGTAAAAAAATACGACTCCGACTCCAGCATTGACCAAAAACACGACTCTGACTCCGACTAAAAAGAGTTTAATTTCGTCACGTTTTTTTTCTACTTATCATATTTATGTGTATTTAATTATGTATCAACCAACCAATCCTTCCAAAAGCCAAATTTGACATATTATATGTAAAATAAAAAGTTCAATCTTTTCAAAATTTCCGACTACGACCAAAACGCCGTGACGACTCCGACTCCACAGTCCTGATATCTACCATTGAAAATGCATTTTTTTTGGTGACATATTTAAAAAATATTTTTTCTCTTTCAAAACATATTATGTGCTAAGGGCCCCCAAGATTTGGAGGCCGCGAGCGCGCGCCTCTTGCAATTACGGGGTAATCCGCCACTGTGTTGAATACAGTATGTATTCACTGAATTGAATTTTTTATATGTTTGACGATTGTTTTTTTTGATAAAAACTTACATATTATGAATTTATTTCCTTAATCTGTACTGAAAAAAATATATTTTTTGAGCTTTAATAAAAAAGCAGCGCATTGTTTCAAATATTCTCATGCTACAAGAGTTATTTACCATAGTGTTCGAGTGTTATTTGATCAACATCTTCGGAATTAGTATTATGTGTAAGGTAGCATTGTTAGAATATTAAACATTGAGAATTCGATTTTAATTAAATATTAAAATATATTAATATACGCCTTTGTAGGCTCTACACTATTTCTTTACAACGAAGATATATTTAAAAACTTCCCTGGGTCGAGAAGTTATCAGATATAAGTAACTATTTTGATTCTTGCACGTCTGAACTACACAACTGACTTGAAAGTCGAAACCTTAGGGACAAAACTAAAATTCAAACTATTCAAATTTGATATTGAATTTCCATCAAGCACCTTCAGTCGAAAACCTCAATGAAACAAAACTAGGTTAGGTTTTGACAAGGAATAAATTAAAACAAATGTAAATCAAAGATCACTTCGTTGGTCCAGTGATAGCGTACTTTGAAACATACTATAATGTACGATTAAGATCAATTTAAATGTATGCAGTGAGAATTGAACCTTTTTATCGGAAATGGCATATTGATTTGTTTGTTTCGGATTTGGAATGCCACAAGCAAATGTTTGGCCATATTGGAAAGAAATGTCAAACGCAACCATATACTAGCCATAGACAATATGTTTTAGTATACATAGATGAACTTTGTGACATCTAATTACATTATCAAGATATGTATATTATTTCACTTGTCAAATTATATGGCATGACAATTCAGAAAACGATCACTCGGCTTAATTTTTTTTTATATAATTATGTTTAAAGATATCCGCCTTTGATTGAGCAGGTATCTAAGTATTTCAAATTCATAGGTGACATGAACTTTGAAATAATTGATAGTTCATTTACCGCTACTACGAGGTAATACTATTTGTGCTTAAGTCGTGCTGGTTTTTGATTAGCAACACAAGTAAACTTATAATTAATTTAATACTTATTGCTAATTAATAATTATAACTGTTGATATGTACATACCGGTTGCCCAATTCATTCAAATATTTAATTAATTAACCGCCAGGCAATTAATTATAACAGAACTATGAATTGATGATTATTATCATTTGTAGTTACATCAAAATTTAAGCCACTGATTGACTCTTATGATTGCGAAAGTCTTTTATTTTCGACTGAATTCAAACACATTTATAACACATATGTAGATGTTTCTCCGTTATTTGTTTGTTTATTATTATGTACATATTAAACCTCTGTCTGCCTGTGCATGATTTGTTACTAAATTCGTGAGGGCATTGTCGTAAACATATCATGCTAAAAGTTATTTTTCCCAACATTTTAATATGGGAAATTGCTTAACTATTCGGTTTCAAATTTCGAAACAACGTGAATAATTTATAGTCTTTTTCATGCTTCACATCCGGGTTTTAACAAATGGTCTTTTGCTTACATATTATGCTTTCATATCAAAGATTGTATATGTTTGTATATTGATACATTACTTACCAGACATTTTTTTTATCATACCATTTAAACATAATCATACATACATATATTATCTCCTTGAACTACTACGTCGAGTCCTGCTCGAAATCGTACAACTTGGTTGGAAAAATATTTTTTAGTAATTTTTAATTATTCTTATTTCTATTAAAAATCGTATATATTGGATAATGTGTGCCCTAGATATAGTTTTTAAAATTGCATTATGTGGTATACTTTTCAGTCAGTGGCGGCTGGCGACAGAGTATTAGAGAGTACAAAAAAAGATTCAACTATTTTTCCGTACTACGGACAGCCAAAAATTCATAAGACTGGCACTCCGTTGGTATTGCGAACATCTGAATTGAAAGTCCATGCTATAGAAGTGTTTTAAAATCCAATGAATAGGAAAGAACTCTTGCAAAAATAGTTGAATCTTTTTTTGTACTCCCTAATACTCTGTCACCAGCCGCCACTGTCTTCAGTATTTCATTTAACCATACTAATTAATAAATACGCTAACCCTGCGATATCAATCACTTTCTTAAATCTTTTGAGGAGTTTCAGGAAAAAAATAATATATGTAAATACATATATCGGAGTGTACCTATTCCACCTTTTCGTTATCGGTCTCTTCAAAGTTTTCATAGAATTACATACATACAGGTTGCATAAATGTCGTTTGAATAATATATGCATATGAATTCAGTAGGAAGTGGTATTAATTTTTTTATGAATTGCAAATATTTCTCGATGCCCTGTTAGAAGCGACGAATAATTCTTTAGCAAGGAACTCTCAGTTAACATGTACAAAATGTGTGATTAACATGTTAACTGCAATATAATAGACATTTAAAAATAAAATATAAGAGGTGTCTAACATTAAAAATGTCCATTTTGGAATGTGGTTAGTGAGTAAACGTAGTTTATGTGTATATTTAACAGTAAGGAGTATTTGCAATTCAAAATAGTATGTATATTTGAAGTATTCAGCTAATTGAAATAAATATTAATGATATTAAGTTATTAATATCATAATTTGCGGGTGACTAATTAAGTTATCGGAATATTAATGTCGTTAATAACGTAATCATTTTTTTCCGCATACTTTTATTGCAGTTTACGTATATCCAAACAAGTTATTTAATTGTTTTCCTCGTAACTCGAAGCAATTTTTTCTTTAATTGAACTTTATAGTTAACAGATTTCCTATTTTCCGGTCTGTCAATAGATTAATTAAAGATAAATGCTGTCGCAGTACTTAATAATTGTCTAATAAGCCATTTCAAATAATCGATTTTTATTGAGTTCATTGAAAACATAATTACTGATTGACAGCTTGTAGGTCAATAAGAGCATGCTATTCGATGCAATTAGAGAGTATTATACATGTGTAGTAAGTGGACATTGATATAAGTCTTCTTTGACTAATGAACGCATTTAATTCAGTTCTCATCGGTGCTAAATTAAAAGAAAAAAAATATCCAAATAGATAATATGAGTACATGAGAAGTGAAGAGAGCCAAATGGTATTTTTTGGAAAAAATGAGTTAGATGCAGGATCATATTCCTCAGGTCTTAAACTGTCCCACGAGTGAAGTGAGATTATGACAACGCACTGGAATAATGTTTTTTTCATAATATGCTCTGAGCTAGTACGAAAGTGTCATCATTTTGCTACTTGGCTCAATTCACTTCTCACGGGCTCAAATGATAATTATGCAAATGGTGAACTAATCTCACCCTTTTTATAACAATACTAGTATTGGAACCCGGCTTCGCTCGGACCAGTTTGGGGTTATGTTCAGCTCGGCGCGTAAATTCAGACGGGCCAAGTTGAAACAACTTTTTTCAAAATTCAAAAGTCTAGGTCAATTAAAATGGAATTAAAATGAACATTTCAGACTGGCATTGACATTTCACAGCCCCTTTCATATATTGACAGCCCCATTCTCGTCCATTAAAATGTCCAAATTCAAGGAAAAAATCTAATTTGCTGTCAAAGAAATGTCAAATAATACCTTCACGTAAATAAAAACATTATTATATTAATAAAAGCCGGGAAAAGTGCAGTAGTAGACTAATTTATTACATTTTGACTAAATGTCTTCACCGATAAAAAAATCAAACATATTTTCTTTCATATTCGTTTTTATGGCAACTTAATGACCAACAATGCAAAAGGGAATTACAGACCCACAGACATACATACGCCGTTTCGGTTTTATATATGTACTACTCGATACTCGAGTAATTGGAGTCTCTACACACACATTGATAACGAAACAAATTTACCGTCGAAACTTTCGCGAGCGAAATCAATTCGTTTGTTTGAACTTGCAACAACAATGCAAAAGGTAATTACAGACATACATCCCCCGTTTTGGTTTTATATATAAGATTTCATTGAAATGTTTTCTGTTCGCTTATATAGCAAGCTTCCACGCAATGCTAGAGCCTTAAGATAATTCTACAAAAAAACCTGATTGTACTTAAAAGTCTAATAGAAAAAATTCAACATTTTAAAACTTGGCTCACTTCACCTCTCAATCACCTCTCCTTGGCTCACTTCACCTATAAAATGCTTTAGAGCAGTGATGCACAACATGCGGCCCTCAATGGCATTTCATGCGGCCCGCAATGACAAATATCAATCACCTTTGTTCTTCAGAACTTTTTACGAACGATGGAAGGATAATATAAAATAATACAATTTTCAATTTTATTATTCACTAAAAATATCGATTATTTAATCACCTTCAACCATGCTTCCCTCGAACTATCAGAGAATTGATGCACTGGCCCTTCTCCCAAAAAGATAACGCTTCACTGCCTTAGAGACACGGAAACTTAGTCAATTACCTACTCTCTTTGATTCGATCATTCGAATCTTGTACTGTGCATGAAAACATGTCGGATAATGTTCTAACTTGATTCTCTGAGAGTTTTCAATTTTTCTCTTTCTTCACTTACATTATGAAGCAAGTTATTGGCAATGATGATCGTCCATACATACCAACAGATGACAAGTTATTTGTATTAGTTATTTAATATTTTTTTGTGCAATTAAATGTCATTAAGTAACTATTATGAATAAAGTAAAATTTACGTAGACCACTCAAACTTTGCCAGGCGTCAAACAATCTGGGCGCTAAAAGATAACATTTTTTTTCTTGTGCGCTATTTTTAAGTTTAGCATAGGGCGCCGTAGAAGTGGGAGGGATTCTGTTGGTTGCCAATATTTAAAAAAACACGTTGTAATGATGATTATTAGATATTTTTGAAACTGCTTCAGCTTGGCATTTCAAACAAATAGTACACGATACTCGGCTTTGAACCCAGAATAGCCTAATAACACGACAGTGCTCCTATGAATTGGCTAGTTTATTTTCATTATACTGCGAAGGACGTATCACAGTTAATAAATCAGTGGTGTACACATTTTATGAACATCGGGCTGTTTCCATGTGCTTTACATTTACCATTTCATCTTTTAGAAAATATATTTAAAAAATATGGCGGGGGGCAGCGTATGTTTTAATCACATCACAATGAAATGATATCAAATATAGAGCTCGTCTTTGTCGATCAGATCAGTGCTTCCTAAACCGGGGGTCGCGGGTTATTTTTTCAGATTTAGGTGGCCGTTGCATGAAAATGTTTGGGAGGCACTGGATTTGATCATCTTATCGTTGCAGGTTGTAATTTATTTTGTGAAACTGGGCTTAAAATACATCGTTTTATTACGAAATGTGATGAAGATGTTCAACAATTAATTATTTTTTTGTTGGATTAGTCAAAAGATAATATTATAATTATTTTTTAACACATTACTATTCTGTTCGATTCAACTATTTGCAGTCATAAATGCTGAAAATTAAGCCTCCACTTTTATGGCGTTAACCGACAATAATTTTGTGAAAAGACATTTTTACATTAAAAGTGTATCTCAAAAAGTCGGAACACGTGTCACTTTTTGTAACACAATCAATGGAATATGAACTTCTTTGCTTATTTCAAAAGTCAAGTTTCGGTCACGACGTTCACTTTTTGGCTTATAGCATATATAAAACCGAAACTGCGTATGTATGTATGTATGTGTCTGTGGGTCTGTAATTCTTTGGGAATGATATAACATTAAATAATTATTGGTCGCTTAGTCCGAGCGAAGCCGGGTAGCAATACTAGAAATACCGAAACGGCGTATATATGTCTGTCTGTGAGTCTGTAATTCTTTGGGAATGATATAACATTAAATAATTATTGGTCGCTTAGTCCGAGCGAAGCCGGGTAGAAATACTAGTAGCATATAAATTCGGATCGAAGTAGACAATAAATCGTTTTTTCGCATTTTGCATAAAATTATTCCATTTTTGCTCAAATTCGCTTAACTGCCATAACTGATTCATGAGCCAACAGTTGCGTTACCTTGGCACACTGCGACCAGATCTTATGTGATCTCACTCATCAGTTTGTTTTTGCCAAAATATACAAAAATCGGGTTTCAGGACATTTTGTTATACGGAATAAATTAATATAAATGCCACTCATTATGTTGTTACCTTAACACTAACTTTCTGCTCAAAGAGCAAAAGTCGTTGATCGATTACAAATAACTGGAAACATTATGCAAATTAATTCTTACCGAAATTACATAATTTAAAATACAAATGTATTCATAATAGCTGTCGGCGATGTAATCGATTGAGCGTTGGTTGTGGATATCACGGATCGGTGATTTATGATTCGGTTGCGGTGTTCACGTGTTCGATTCCCAATATGGACAGTTTCATACATTGATTTTTAATCGATTTATGGATTTTTATTCGAGGCCATTACTAGCTCTATCCTTCTATCAACTGGGTAGCAATTTGTTATCGCAGAAAAGATTCTATCGGGATTATCTCCTTAAGCAGTGTATTTGTTACACCTTAGGAGCCGACATAATTGAAAAATATGACGATGTATTTTATTTACTTCTGTGCGTACTATGGTTTTTTTTTTTAATAAAACACATCTGATATAACATTTAACACTATCGTATAATTACAATCGGTTTCACATAGCGTGGGGGCATTTTTAACCGATTCTGCGATAAAAATGGAAAAAACAGTATGTCGTTTCTCATGTAAACAATATTTTTTTTTGTAATTGGTAATGACGTCATAAAAATCGCCGTCCGGTCCATGGCGCAGTGTCAACGTTGTTGGTTTGAGTGCCGGACCACCCGGGTTCGATTCCCGGTACGAACGGATTTATTCAGTCGATAAATCTGTTCATAGGCATGGGTGTTTGTGTTGTTGAAGATCCCTTCCAACCTTTCCGATCCCAAAAAGCGACGCATAGTTACAGCGTTTAGTTAATCACTAGTCCTGTCCTAGTCCTCGTATCCTTTCTATCCCTAATCTCTTCGAAAAGGAGAGGTTGAGCAACTGAGTAACAAGCAGTTCTCGTAGAATAACATATGGTGAGATAAACTCCGTGAGGAGTCCATATGCTCCAAGTTGGGAGCGGACATGGTTAAAAAAGTAATCGTAAATTTATTGTCTTTTGAAATGTTTTTTTTTCAGTAAAAAATAATTAAAAAATATATTTTGCATTGAACCAGCATTTCAAATCATATTAGATGAACTTGAAGAGATATTCTGTTCCCTATCTCCCATTACCATCTCCATTACCCTTTTCCAATATCTGGTAGCCGACTTCGGAACAGGACAGCAGAAGAAAAGAAGAAGACGACTCCAAGAGAACAACCAGGCATACTCTCGATGGCAACCCTCGTAATTTGACATTGACTTTACCATGACCTGATCCCCGGCCTGTCTGATGCCTTAAATAATCTGTAAGAGATAGATAGATCTCGCGATTGATAGATAACCAACATATTTATTTGCCTTCAAGTAAATTACGTATGGCAAGATAAGAGTGATTTGTCTAGATCAGTGGTTCTCATGTGCGGCCACGGTGGCCGCATGCGGCCACCAGAGCACTTGGCTGCGGCCACCAACAGCTTCGTAGAAAATATTGATTTCACAAAAATGAGGTTTTACACGTTATTTTGTCAACAAAGACTGAAAATTAAATATTTCAGACGAAATAAATACCAATAGTAAATTGACAAACAGTTTTAGGTATATTTGACATACCTCAAGCACAAAAGAATGAAAATTAATAATTTGGTGCGGTCACCAGACATTTACTTAGTACCGTTTATGCTATCGATGCGGCCACGGTGCAATTTTCCGTGAGAACCACTGGTCTAGATGTTCCCTCGTTATTAAGGAATGGGAATATAGTAAGATTTCACACATACATAAAAGCGTGTTTTTCACACAGACGTAATTGAATGTGTGAACCGTTAATGAACAGATAGGTACATACGTCAAAAAAAAATTGGCAACCGTAAGTTCGAGTAAGCAAAAAATATCAGTTTGAATGCAGACACTACGAACGAATGTATTTTATGTCCACTTAGAGGAATGTCACAATTACAGCTGTTGTCAAATATGTATGTACACACACACACACCTGCCTATATTGAAGCATCTGTCAAGAAAAAAATATTCTTCTTGTGATGAAATTTAATTTCATTCAGTACGGTACTTAAAAAAACAAACAACAAGACAATGGTTTCAAAATCATTTTATATAAAAATAAAATGTTTGTGTTTTAATTGTGTATATTAAAGTGATTTTGGAAACAAATATTTTTTGTTTTTCTGTCTGGTGCTTACAAGCATGAACAGGCCATATACAGCTGTCCATGTTAGAAGAATGGATTTTCCAAATTTAGTCGACACGATTTTCCCTGTGATTTTTTAATGGTTTTTGCAAATGTAAGTCGCAACGGAAACTGCAAAATTTTTAAATTCGAATGACATATCTGTCGGAATCATTGGGATGCGTGGCAAAAGAACATTTTCTCGTTTGATTATTCCTTTTAAAATAATAGCTTCGATGATATTGTTCATTATTGTTTTCACTGAGCCCGCCTGGTGCCGTTGCAAAGACATTAAGGATTTAAATTTCAGAGAAGAAAGATAGGTTCACCATTTCTATAAATGTAAAATCCCGCGGTGGCACGCCTGTAAAATCATGTGAGTGTAGGATTTTTTAATTTGTTTTAAACGGAAACCTTCGAGGGCACCGGCACAACGACTCACCAAAGCTTTATCGCAATTGGATAAACTGTATAGAAACGCATAAGGGACAAAAACAAACATTCATTTGTATACAAGTTTTCACAAAGCTACCACCGAATCTATCGTAGTTATTAGATACATTTTCGTTTCAACCTCTGGTTTTTATATTTTGCCAAAAATAATTATTTACTGAAATTCTGTTACACAAAAAGATGTTCATGATTGTGTTTGTTGATTTTTCACGCATCTGCACTGTTTACTCACACATACGCCTAAGCATATTTTTTAGGTTATGTTTACTATTATGACATAGTATTTTTCTCCCTACGCGCTAAATTTGTAATACAATCGATTTTTATTTTACTTAGAATTAACTTTGACCTTTGCAATAATTCTTAATGATCTTATTATTGAAATATGATCGTAACGATTTGACTTTGGAACCTAATTTAATTATTATCAAATCATGTGATTATGTGCTGTATGTAATTATATCTCCCTCAGTTTGTAAGCAGATTAAAAGTAGCTTCTTACATCACACACAAGATGGCAATATTTTATCAGGTGCCATTTTAATTACAGTTTTCGTCACAGCTTCTCAAACAATTGTTTCGTAAAATCCAGTGCCCGATGCTTGACGCACTTTAATTTTTACCGCGATTCAAGGTCAAGCGATCAATCTTTTTCTTATTCTTGTTCTGTAAATGTCAATAGATTGTGTTACAGGAATCGCCCCGTTATGAACTTGGTCTTTCGAATTATCTGTAATCAATTTTGAGCATTGCATTGCATCGCGCATTGTTTAAAGTTGAATTTGATAACTTTGTTATTGAACGTACTGTGTAATAGTGAGTGAACCGGCTTTATTGATTAATATATGGTTAACGTTGATTCTAAAAAATGGAAAAAGAATATCATATAAAAGATCAAAGATTAAAAAATGCTGAATTTACTAGACTCATAGAAATCAAAAAATACAACAAATAAATAGTAGCGCACATGCTTGGCAAAGATGAGCGAAACCAGTCTTGATCTTTACAAAATATAAATAACATGTACTTAAAAGAAATAGCAAAGGAAGCAATGAGTATCAAGATCTTTCGATGGTATCGGCGGTAACTTTATGAAAGTTCATTTTAACATACAATTTAAAATAACTTTGATTATTCCACGTATTGTGCTACTAACTGTGACACGTGTTTTGCCTCTTTCAGAGGCATCTTCGGATTTACTATCGTTAGTAAACTAAATTTAAGAATCAATCTAGCTTCATATCAACAGTATTTGACAATCATTGAATTAACTTTAAAGATTGATATTTTTTGTAATTTCGTTACAAAATAAAGCAGTATTTTCTGATTGGATACAAAAAAAAACTGACAAACTCAGAAAGAAACTTGAATGAAAACTTCTACGATTTCTTACTTATGCCACATGTTTCCACACAGAATACATACCAGTTAACACGGCTTTACGGCCCGGGGTGGTAGTGGGTGAAGAATAACGCTATCATTATTTAAAACACGTCGTTATATAATCCGTAGAACGTAATGTATGTGACAATTTTGGACATTCGGGAAGTGTATGGCGAGATAAAAGTTTTGGCATCGTATTGGCCTAGTTTTTGTTAGGCCTCAATAATTATAAGGTTTCAAATCCGCTGTCGAATCGCCTGTCGACCCGCGTTCGGCAACAGTATTTATATTATGCAGGCACATCACATTTACGCCATTGTTACTGATTAAAATTAGGTTTGATCCGCCAGCGGTCAAGGTTTGTCTAGCCCGGGAGTAGGGCTGCCGGAAACATCATGATTTCGATTTGCGATTCACATAGTTGGGAATATTAATCACTCACCTTTATTGCTTGTGTACCTACAATCGTCTTAAATATGGACAATCGAACATAAAATAACCTTTGATTGAACGAAAAAATCATGTATCGATAGTTTATTTGTATTGTATTAATTGTGCAGTGCTCAACGTCGCTGGCTTACCGTGTCTGTCCGCCCGGGGCCGATCCCCGGTGCGAGCAGATTATTTCCGTCGATACATCGATTCTGCTCAGAGGCAATGGGTGTTTGTGTTGTTAAATCCCTTCCCACCTTTCCGATCTCAAAGGGCGACGCATAGCGACAGCGATTAGCTAACCACTAGTCCTGTTATTGTCCAAGTATGCTTTCAATCCTTACTCTCTTCGAAACAGAGAGGTTGAGCAACTGAGTAACATGCAGTTCTCGTAAAAAAATGTGTTGAGATAAACTCCGCGAAGAGTCCATATGCTCCAAGTTAGGGGCGGATATGGTAAAAAGAAAATTGTAGTATGTAGTTGTATATTGAAATCATTGAATCCTTTATTAATTATCATACTCAAATGAAATATTTTGTTCGGTGACGTAGAAAAGCATTAACATAACTTAATATAAATTTTTAATCAGTTATCCTAAGTTTCAAAAATGCTACGGATTTCATTTATTAACTACTATAAATTAAGACGAGTGTTTTGATTGGTGGTAAACATCGATTAATACCTATTGCAGACTTCGTCTCAAGAAAATGATATCTTGTTTCATTTTTTTTCTGCTGTTTTCTCATTGTTGTATGTCCATTGAGAATTAAGTTGGTATGTCTCACTCCACAGCACACAACACAGCTTCGTCAATAGCATGCAGAACGAGACAACAAATGACTCCTGGAGAAACCAATTTCATTACATTTGGTTTCTTAACGTAGCAACTATGAATTCATTACAAGTACAGCAACCAAGTAATGGCGATGGTTGGCTGTCTGTCAATCTTTGTCTAACGTGGTGTTTTTTTGCACATACCGTACCACCATAGTTTGGCAGAGACTTATTTTTCTCTGCGGTTTTCCTCAACAATAAATTCTTCGAAAAAAAATAGTTTGTCTCTCTATTTCGTTTCTCTGACCTGTATAATATAACCATGACCGCTCCCAATGTGAAACATACTGAGCACTAATAGAGAATCTCAACGGCAGCTGTTTTGAGTCAAGCAGGCCAAGCTCTCTCTCTTGTAGACGTTAATATTGCATATAAGTATCGAGCTAGCTGTTTTTAATTAGCGAATCAATTTTTTCGATAGGATGATGAGAAATTTAGGTAACACAGATAAGCATTTTTTTTAAAGACAAAGTACTATACGTGTTGGTTTGTTGAGGCATCTAACTTCGACAGTATTCCACAAACGCTCATAAATGTTGACTACAAGAACGATTTTTGTCATACATACATATAATACAGTATTATCAAACTCCATATGAATGTATATCGAAAAGCTTTGTTCTTATTTTAAATTCCTAGTATTTCCAATTCCACTACGATTCGAAATTTTCAAATTAATATGGCGTCATTTAATCCTTTATCAGATTTACATTTCAGCTTCGCTTATTCGAACAAATATCAATATTTTTCCCATAACGCTAACTAAATAAATACCACCGAAAAACCATAAATAATAAGCGCTATCTAATATTGATATATTTTGTCGGTTCAGTTGGTATCTTATCGGCCACCCATGTTTGCTTACCAACATAACAAACGTCATACCAATAGATACTTGGTTCTATATCCAAGTTGTATTTAAATCGGATAAGGGAGTTGGTTGACTTAACACACCCGTTTTCCATAATATTGTTGTTTACTTCTTCAGTTGTTCGTCCATACTTCGGACCATTTCTGTCATCGGGAATTTTGTTGATTTATTTAATTAAATATTTAATATCTTGAGCACAGGGTTTCGTTGATCTTAATAAAATCCTGACTGAAGATATTTTTATGTGCCCTCTTCTATTCATTTAAAACGAAATAAAAAACATATTCTGTATAACTGAAATAATGCGATATTAGTCACTTAAAATGTTTGTATGTAATAAAACCATCACAATGATATTTATGTTGATTACAATAGCAGGTATTTAAACATATTCTGATAATACTTTCGATGGATTCGGCGGTAATTTTGTGGAAGTTCATTTTAATTTAAAATTAAAAATAAAAATAACTTTGATTATTCCACGTATTGTGTAACTAATTATAACACGTGTTTTGTCTCTTTCAGAGGCATCTTCGGACGTACTATCCGCAAAGGTTACACAATACGTGGAATAATCAAAGTTATTTTTAGTTTTATATTAATATTCTGATAATTTCGAAAAACAATTCTTAGAGTTTCGAAAATATTAAAGCACTATTCAAGCATTTTTGTTAGAAAAACACATAGAAACACGTAGCGAAATTTGTATGCAATAGGTCAACAGGTTTGTACCAATTTTCGCAGAAAAATGCTAATTCTATGAACGATTTAAATATTGTAACGCTGTCGCTTAGGCAATTATGAAGTAACGATTATCTTAGCTGTGTCGTTTTGCTTTCAATTTCATCGTATAGATAAATTATACAAAGCTATTTTCGATGGTCGTAGAAAAGGGAGCCTTAGACCTATTCGATTGCATTTAATTGTAGTACAATTCAGACCAAGGCATGATCTTATCTAAAACGCGTTTCGTTTAATAAATCGACACCTCACTTTGTAAGGTTCTTACTGTCTTGACATACATATAAGCGTTTGAACTTTCGATTGATCATACTATTTAATTTATTAGATAAAATTCAACAATGAGTTAGTAAAAATGTTTCAAATTACTTATTTCAAACATATTTTTTCACAACTCACACTATTCTATTAGAAATAGTGATCTTTATGATCTAACGAAATAATGATGACAATCTTATATTATTATTAAATAAATTTAGTAAAAATAGTCTGCAGATGAACTCCGGAATTCTGTTAACTACGTAATTTAATAATTTATGATGCTGACGTTATATAAGGTAGAATACGGTTAATACAAACTTTTCCGACCAAAGGGTCATTTTTTGCCAAAGTGTCAGATAAAACCTTTTCAAAGTAAGGTAGCGAAACAGCGGCGAACTTCTTTACACACTGAATCCCCTCGTGTTTTGCAGGAAGCCTAGAAAATCATTTAAGATTTAATTGATTTTTAACTTCTGTGTTGAAGATCTATTGAAAAAGGAAAGAATTGAATTGAGTTGTTGTATATTATCAGGATATTCAGAACAAAGTTTAGCGCACATGGTGAACGAAAAAAATATAAAAGAAGAAATGTTCAAGCGAAATAATTAATAATCGCCCTTGTTCAATGTAAATCACGTACGATTTTTCATTTCGGGAATAATAGGGAGAAACGAAACAGCCACAAAAGTGACATTTAGATAAACGACCGTTGGCTAACGGTTATGTATTTTATTTTATCTCATTCAAATAATATTGTTGTGTCTGGCTGTTTTTGGCGCAGCTGTCGCCTTCAGTGAATCAGCTGTTGTGGCTTTTTTGATATTCTTTAATTTCAGGTACGATCAGGGCATATGTATGATTATTTTAAAGACAAGCCGTTTATATGAACTTTAAAATGGTGTATATATTTACTGTCCGGTACGAGCAGATTTTTCCAGTCGAAAAATCGATTCTGCTCAGAGTCAATGGGTGTTTGTGTTGTTAAATCCCTTCCCACCTTTCCAATTCCAAAGAGCGACGCATAGTGACTGCGATTAGCTTGCCACTAGTCTTGCCCTAGTCCTCGTATCCTTTCCATCGCTACTGTCTTCAGAAAAGAGAAGTTGACCGACTGAGTAATAAGCAGTTCTCGTATAAAAAACAGTTGTTGAGAAAAACTCCGTGAGGTGTCCATATGCTCCAAGCTGGGAGCAGATATAAATAATATATATATTTACTCCAGCCGATTTCCTAGGCGACGTCGTTGACTTTGCTTGCAGAGCTCCCCGATCAAATCCCTGGACGGGTTGTTTCATTAATTAAATTCTGTTAGTAAGGATCGATGCCTGCATAATTCTGCGCTCGAAATAATCCGATTCTAACAATAAGCTAACCACTTGTAGTCCTCGTGGGGAGACTGGTGTTGAAGCAAAATACACTGGGAGGCCATATGCTCCAAATTGGTAGCGGTTATGGTAAAAAGCGGCTATAACTTTTTACGCCATAAAGTCAGTTTCCATATGAATTCCGAAATAGATTTTACAGTTTTGTTAGCGATTTCTTTTCGCTCATTTGTACAATTGTTTGCGAAAAAGAATATAACAGTATCAACGGAACGATTTAAAAAAGTGATGTAAACAACCATGTCCGTTCCATAAGGATCCGTATTTTTCCGTAGTTTAAGTACGCTACAAAGGTTCTGGTGTTGAATTATCTATCATAAATAAATTTTTGAAACCATCAGGAGCCTTCAAGGGCAATTTAGCTTGGTAAAAATTAGTCTTGTTTTATTACATGGAAGAGTCGTGTGAACACATTACATACATCCATCTCAAGTCTATAAATCGATTAAAAGTTCTGTTTTGAAAATATTCCATTCGGTGATTCGAATCCTTGACCGCACGTCAAAGAAGGACAACGTCGAAGAGCATTGACCACTTGGCTAAGAGAACGGCTCAATTTATACAATATAAAGCAGTAACGGCTATAAAACGATATTAGCCGAGAGCAAAATTGTGTATTGAACGTTTGCTAGTCAACCGTAGAAAATAAAGATTTAATGGCATTTCAAGCTAGATTAATACAAAGACAAAATCGTAAATTTTTATTGAAGTTCGACGGAAGGTGTTTGTTAGAATCTTATATATAAAACCGAAACGGCGTATGTGTGTCTGTGGGTCTGTAATTCCCTTTTGCATTGTTGGTCATTAAGTTGCCATAAAAACGAATATGAAAGAAAATATGTTTGAATTTCTATCGGCGAAGACATTTAGTCAAAATGTAATAAATTAGTCTTCTACTGAACTTTTCCCGGCTTTTATTATTAATAATAATGTTTATTATTTACGTGAAGGTATTATTTGACATTTCTTTGACAGTAAATTAGATTTTTTCCTTGAATTTGGACATTTTAATGGGCGAGAATGGGGGGCTGTCAATATATGAAAGGGGCTGTGAAATGTTAATGCCAGTCTGAAATGCTCATTTTAATTCCATTTTAATTGACCTAGACTTTTGAATTTTGAAAAAAGTTGTTTCAACTTGACCCGTCTGAATTTACGCGCCGAGGTGAACATGACCCCAAACTGGTCCGAGCGAAGCCGGGTAGCAATACTAGTTTAATATGAAATTAAAAATAACTTTGATTTTTCAACGTATTGTGTAACTAATTGGGCAAACCAACTTTGAATCTTGTACATTTCCATGAATTTTGTCTTTAACGACCCGGCTTTTACGTTTAGGCGTTTTTAGCCATTTTACGTGCCCGAATGAGGTTCATTCGGAAAAGTACAAAATTCAAACTATTTATATAGACTGCTAAGACAACGTATCTGTCAAATATCGAACGATTTACTCTGTCAAAATTTTTACGGGCAAATTATAAATATTCAACCCTGCACTTTTAAATGCCTGACGATGTCAAAAGGTGAAAGCCGGGACGGAGGGGGGGGGGAGAAATGATTAAAAAATAGAAGAGTTATTGTTTTGTTAATAAGTAAATATTTTCAAATAACAGAAACGATTCGTAAAATAGAAACGAATAAACAATTTCTAAAATTGACACGGTCAAATATGAATACTTGTATTTTTTTTTTGTTCTGTGTGTAAATATTATTTATTCTGACCCGTCTTTAATCTAGGTTTATCTTCAAGAGGCATCAATTAATACGGCCATGGTTTCATCTTTGAGAGTTTAAGTTTCCCATAATATCGAGATTATTATTATTGGCAGACAGTATTTTGTAGCATCCATTTTACGAGTATTGCAATAATTATAATTCATGGCTTAGCGTTTTATCATCATTGGATGCAGCAATCCAACATTCACCATCCGTTACACTATGTTCGTATAACGTACATGACGTGATCGAGTTTAAAAAGTGTACAAAACGTCGGTTACTCGGTTATTTTAACCTTGCAACTTAGCACCGCGCGTGCAAAATCCGTTATTATATCGTGTCATAAAAAGCGAAATAAGCTAACAATCAAAATTGAACATTAAAAATACCTCACTTTAATTTTCGAACGAAGAAATCATCTTGTCAAAATAATGTATTGTCAACTTAGCACCGCGCGAGCTTTCAAAATCACTGAAATACTGAAGAAAGCGAATTATATCGTGTTTAATGTGTTCTAGTTTCGTGCAAATTTAACTAATATTTATTACATTTTGTGATATTAAATAGAAAGTGTTTTTAGCGTAAATATAGAAATATCTACAATGCGTGAAATTAAACAAAATCTTGTGATGAAAATACGTCATTCTTTGTCTCTGGTTATTTAACCATAAATTACATATACAATAGCTTAATATCAGTTCAATTCAATTGAACACATGATCTTGATTTTGACTATTTTTATTCGCTTTTTCATATAGATTTGAATGTACTTTTAACTAAAATTACTACCTTAGATAAAAACCATCATAATGTCTGATCAATTGAGATATGATTATCTTAAAAAAAAAAATCACAACTTCCAGTTGCTAGCACATGAATTCTGTCCTTTTTGGAGAATTCATATGCCCGATTTTCATGTATGTAATTTCTTAAGTATTCGTATTGGAAATAATGAATATGAATACTATACAAAAACGTCTCACATCTACTTAGTTTCAATGTAGCTGTCTTAAAGTGTAGTTTGTTAAACAAATAACGATCATTAATTGTATACGCAATATTTTTGTATAACGAAAATAAACACTGACGGCACAATTGTTTGATAATTTCAATAGTTTTTAATACTCATGCGCTTGTGTGTTAACACGGTTGACAAGTATTTGGCAATACAACTTCGGTTACTCGTTTAAAAAGTTCCTTTTTCCAAAGTTCATTATGTTCCGAAACACGGTAAAATATGGTAATAGGTACACGGGACAGAATCCTAATCCTCTCCTGCTTAGCTCCTCCTCTAAACTCAGGGAACCACTTTTTCATTTCAGAAAGATAAATTGTCTGTGGTGATGCTTGAAGTCAAATGTCACTGTGAGTTTATAGATAGATACATAAATAATTCCAAGTAGGAACGTAGGAAGGTATTTGAAAGCAGATAACATTATTTTAATTAATGGAAAGCTTACGATTTTTTTTGAAATGTTTCGTCTTTAATTTTTAAATTTATTATAATAGAAGATCCTAAAGAATAATTCGCAATAAGTATGAAATCGAGTTGTTTTAATTTTTGGGAGCAAAAATGCTTTACATAATAATGTTATCTGCTTTCAAATACCTTCCTACGTTCCTACGTGGAATTATTTATTTATCTATCTATAAACTCCCAGTGACATTTTACTTCAAGCAACACCATAGACAATTTATCTTTCTGAAATGCAAAAGTGGTTCCCTGAGTTTAGAGGAGGAGGTAAGCAGGAAAGGATTGGGATTCTGTCCCGTGTACATATAACCATGTTTTACCCGAAACACAATGAAAGCCTGGACAATGAAATCAGTCATAGACGAACATTGGCCGGTGTTGAAAAATATTACACTGAACAGTTACAGACCAACTACAACTGAAAATACTTACGTATTGTTTTATTTGTAACCGCAGACCCGAGAAGAATAAAAATCGATGAATGCTTTATGGTCGGATTCAGATTAGGCATTGATTGCTTACAAAAAGTGATCCACCGCGGACATCGTGCATCAACAGAACAGGTTTCGAGAGAACAAATTGCTTTGTGATACTGACCGTCGATCAGAGTGAATCACAAGAAAATTATCGATTTGGAACATTAACATAGATAATATCGGGTGTGGATATATAGATACCTACACCTCAGCAGTCAAAATCGATAGAAGCTTTTATTGTGTGATGTACACAATTACATAGTGGCATTCCGAAACGTACGCAGTGTCTGAAATTGAGATAACTTGTATGTGCATTTTCATTTCAAGATGTACTTCAAATTTACGTTTAGCGGGAATATTTTTTTAAAACTTCAAGTGACTATAGGGCAGGGGTTTTTAATCTTATTGAGACTCATTTGCAATAGAGGAGAATAGTGACGGGAGTAGACCGGACTTTAAAAAATCTTTTTTTATTTATCATTGTTTCCTGGATAGCTTTACACGTGTGTAACTTCTTTATTACTAGAGACTCCAATTCGAGTGTCGAGTACTCGATACTCGAGTAATTTGAAAAATACTCGTAATATATAAATGACGATTTAATTCCAAATATAATTTTATTTTAAGCAGCGGACAGAAAAACTAGATAGCACAATTTAATTGATTTTTAACTTTTAAAACAGAAAGTTCACAGCAGCAGACTTTTTTTTACTGCTGGAATAAAACTTCGAAACGAAATTTGAGACGTTTAATTCTCTATTATTTTTGTAATATGTTTCATAAATTGATATAAATCTATTTATAGACACAAATTTGAATTAATAAAATATATTTTGATACATCTGAAACTACTCGAGTATACTCGAGTATTTAAGAAATTTACTACTCGATACTCGAGTAGTTGAGATGTCGAGTAATTGGAGTCCCTATTCATTACCCAGAAGATATATTTTAATTAACGTTTGTTAAGAATTATAGAAAGTAAAAAATGTGTAAAATAAAAACTTTAGAATTAAAGCATTCCAGTAACATAATTGGTAATATTTTACAATCAATAAATACAATTCAAATTTGTTTTTTTTTCGTTATATTCTAGTTACCTTCAAGCGGGAGCACATGCACCCGAGTGTATAAGGGGTTCTTACCCTCATATAAGGCAAGGGTTTAAAAAATTTGGCTCTTTGAATATGCGCGTGCGGCTCTTCATCAATAAAAAGTCAATGTAAAAATACGGCTGGCGTGTATGCTCATTTTCCCCTGCTCGCTATTAATATCACGAATGAAAGAATCAACAGAATTGTTTCAAGTTTAATTTTTACCTTTAATCGCGTCACAGACAACAACATAATGATTTTTACATAAAACAATTAAATCGTCAAGACCATAAAGCAAAAAAAATCGAAACCGGAGAGCGTAATACGCGCTGGAATTGTATTTATATATTCATATTATAATTATATAATACTAGTATTGCTACCCGGCGTCGCTCGGACTAAGCGACCAATAATTATTTAATGTTATATCATTCGTCATAATTATATCACAAAATCTAACATCCAAAATAGAGTTAAAATAAAATCACAAACTTTATTTAATTTGATGACAGCCCCGCCCCATTCTCGCCCATTAAAATGTCCAAATTCAAGGAAAAAATCTAATTTTCTATCAAAGAAATGTCAAATAATACCTTCACATAAATAATGAACATTATTATATTAATAAAAGCCGGGAAAAGTTCAGTTGAAGACTAATTTATTACATTTTGACTAAATGTCTTCGCCGATAAAAATTCAAACATATTTTCTTTCATATTCGTTTTTATGGCAACTTAATGACCAACAATGCAAAAGAGAATTACAGACCCACAGAAATACTTTTGCCGTTTTGGTTTTATATATAAGATATGGATATAATTATTTTTTTCATTAATTTGCTTGATACATCTCAATTCTCAATCGTTTTGCCACCCATGTTTTTTCTTGTGGACGTAAATTTGACCTTTGGTACAGGATATTAACTTTTAAGGTGTTCACTATCAATACTTGGTAGAATGGCATTATAATACATCAGTTGACAATGCTCGCCACGAGTGAAACCGGTCCTGATCCAATAAATTGTATGTGGAAAAAGTAAGTAGTGAAAAATCATATAAACGTGTCGAAAAAGGTTGACTACTTATTTAAGAGAAAAGTGGGTTTTTTAAAATTCTTTAATCGGATATATACTATTTATGACGCGTCGGTTCAAGTTCATTCATGCACTTGAAATGCCCGAAGATGCCAAAAGGTGAAACCAGAGTCATTATGTTTACTATTTATTAATATCATGGCTTAAATTATTTATGTGTGGCCCACCAGAGACATGCATTATTTGGTTGGCCCACCAAGTGACTTCTGTTGGGAATCCCTGATCTAGATTCATTAATTTTCATATCATTTGCGAACCTTTTTTAACCATATCCGCTCCCAACGCGGAGAGTATGAAATCTTAATGGAGCATCACAAAATATTGTTTTATATCCCAATAAGTATTTTGCAATTTCAATGTTCTCTTCTCGTAGTCACCGCATAACACGGATTGTACGATGGTGGGTTAATATAATATTATTTTTTCTTAGCAAGAAGGTAGCGCGTTTCAGAATTATCTTTATTGTAAATATTTCATCTAAATACAAAATTAATTTGCGCCCATATTATTGCAGGAAAGATAAGGTTTAAATAGAACAGTATAATAGCTTTATAATTACATAGTATAATAATCTTATCTATAAAACCGAAACGGCGTATGTATGTATGTGGGTCTGTAATTCCCTTTTGCATTGTTGTTGCAAGTTCAAACAAACGAATTGATTTCGCTCGCGAAAGTTTCGACGGTAAATTTGTTTCGTTATCAATGTGTGTGTAGAGACTCCAATTACTCGAGTGTCGAGTAGTACATTTTACAAAATACTCGAGTATGGTTTCATATGAACGAAAATATCTTATATATAAAACCGAAACGGCGTATGTATGTCTGTGGGTCTGTAATTCCCTTTTGCATTGTTGGTCATGAAGTTGCCAGTTGTTTCAACTTGGCCCGTCTGAATTTACGCGCCGAGGTGAACATATACCCAAACTGGTGGAGCGAAGCCGGGTTCGAATACTAGTATATTAATATAATTACTTTAGAGTGGTTTGTTTACTATAAGAAATATAATCTAGAAGCTATTGTGGGTTTCAAAAGATAATTAGATGACCGTTTGTAACCAAGAATTCTTAGTAAAGAGCACAAACAAATAAGATTAGAAATGTAAGATAGTCATTCCTAATATTAGCATTGTGATATGAAATTTTACCGTGCTTGTATTCTAAGACTGCATGAGTTCATTCTCAAATATTTTTCTCCGAAATAAAAATAATAGGTAATTGAACAAATATGTATTTAATTAAGTATTTCGACTGAGGGTGCTAACCATTTAATTCTTGAAAACCACACGTTTAATTTTGACTAAAGTATTGATTTGTTACATACTAACAGGGGCGAGTTTAAACTATGTTATCAAGAAATCTTAGAGATTAATCGAGCTCAGCTCAACAGTTTGCCAATTTTGAACGAGCAACTTTATTTGCCTAATTCGCCCTTTTAAATAATTGTTATTTTTAAATAATTATCATTTATTTATAATTCAAGCACTTGCTATCATTAAATATCAATTCACTTATTATCATTAATATTAATTCAAAGGCTTGAAATCAATCAACTCATTAATGAGAAGTCGGATAAAACCCTAGATTTATTTTAAATATTCTTATGTTATTATCTGGTCATTAATATTTTCAAAAATCCCCATAATTATAAAAAACCCACTTAATTCATTTAAACTTGTATTCATTCATATTTCGCTAATTTACATTTTAATAACTTTTTAACTTTGTGATCTACATATATTTTTGTATATAAACGATACAAACTGTTTAGTACGCGTCAGTTCAAGTACATCCGTGCACTTGGAATGCCTGAAGATGCAGAAAGGCGAAACCCGGGTCGTTAGCGACAAAACTCATGGAAAAGTACAAAATTCAAAAAAAAATTAAATATGTATTTCTCCTGTAAGTTCATATTGTGTTTATATTGTGTTACTGATACGTGCTATTTTTCTTACAACCGTCATCTTTCAATTATTTACGAGTATCACCTTTAAGGTGCTCACTGTCAATACTTGGTGGAATGGCATTATAGTAAAAATAATAAAACGTAAAAAAGTAAAAAAAATAAAAAAGTACTTTTCCCACATAAAAAGAATTAGATCAGGACCGGTTTCGCTCATGGCGAGCATTGTCAACTGACAATGACAATCAGTTGACAATGCTCGCCATGAGGGAAACCGGTCCTGAACTAAAAAAAAATATGTGGAAAAGTACTAAAAATGTTTTATTATTTTTATTTATGAGTATATTGTATTCTTTACATCAGTGTTCCCCAAGCTCAGTACCGGACAGCCGCAAACAGTATGCAAAATTTTAAGAAATTCGACATGCAAATATTGAATATGGGAATATTTCGCCTGTGCGTTTACTTAATAATATAATAATTGGTTGGATGATGCGACACGATGGTCGCTGATTTTCACGGAATGGACAGTCATAAATCTTCTCAAATACACTCGTTGCTATGCATATTCGAAATGATTGGTTAAAATTGTAATGCACCCAAGAATATTCAAAGATGCAACAGCAGGTTTCGCATAGTTTTTGTTTAATTTTAATTGAATGTATGTGTTAGTTAAAGTTACAGTCTATGTGTCACAATCTAAGATTGAAAAACTATTTTTATTTCAGTATTAGTGGTCCGCGATTTTTTTTCCTTTTCTTACTGGTCCGCATGTGTAAAAAGGTTGAGGAACACTGCTTTTCATCACACATGTACTAGATATATTTAGGATTTAAAAAATCAAGTTAAGTTAAATTGTATCGTGTATAATTTGGAGAATAAGCTGGAATACGAAATATTTAAATTTTTTTGAAGATACCCACGTTTCCTGGTAGATAATTATTATTTAATATTCCACTACTGGCGAAATAATTATAATTCTGGAGGAATATATCAGTGCTAATAATAAATAAATGGATAGAGCTATTTCGAAATTTCAGAAAAATATAGGTATTTTAACCAATATAAACATACACGTACATATCGAAATATCAATACCATTTTAAAGAAAACAGAATGATGACTACAATCAGGGCTTTTTTTTTAAAAAAAAGGTGCCGGAATTCCCTTCATCTCAAGCTTTTTACTAAATAAAATTATATTCAAATATCATTTCAGTAAAACTTCGTCTAATTGATTTTGAAATCTGTGAAAAAAGGTGCCGGAACGCCGTTCCACCGCGTTAAATGGAAAAAAAGCCCTGATTACAATGAACATAACAGTAAGTTAAAACAACGATGTAGATTGTGTATAGTATACTGTAACTGGTTTAAATGAACATTGACTGGTAAATTTATACAAGTGTATACTTTAACTGTATCATTCAATACAGATGTGGTGTGAGTGGCACGTCTATACTCAACAAGTATCTTTTTACTCAGTTTACGTATCAATTATAAATCACAGAAAAGGGTATTTTCTATTATTGCTTGTAATGTTGCTAATGCGACGCTTTAGGTCAGATAATAATTGCTTGTTATTACTGACAGTTCACGGCTATATTGTCTATTAAATATTGCATTGAATAAAGTCTAACCAAGACTCTTTAACGGTTAATATTGTAACCATAAATATATTCTTGATTTAGGGTTGCGTTCAGATGTTCAGATGAAAATTGTTCGTAAATCTTAATCGTGCCGTGTCGCCTGTTGTTTCTGAATTCAAAATGGCGACTGAAATGTTTACTACTATGTGACGTTTCATTTTACCTGCAGATTGATGATGCGTGACGTAATTATTGACGTACATTTATGTATATATCAATATTTCCTTAATAAACAAGTATTTAGCGGCCTTCAGCGATTGTATGAAAGTGAAAAAATAATACTCGTGTTAATTTGTACGCCCGCAACGTATGGCAGATAGAAGATCTTGTCCAATTATTGAATCACTTGTGTATTTAAATCACACATTATTGTTTCAAATGAAAATACGCAGATAAATTTAAGACGATTCTATTTTGAACTTATTTCATATTTTTTTGGTCCAATTTCGTAGCAATCCAATGAAATAATATTCTTAGCTAGCTCTATCGAGATAAGAAAATACTAAATTATCATCATCATTTAATAAATTTATTTTCCAGTGAAAGCCATGATTTTTTTTTTTTGTTGAAGGAATTTTGTGTCAAACGATGCATGCAAAAAACGCTATATTTGTCATGTCTTAATAATAAGTTAATGCGATTGTTTCTCACCATTACCGTTCCCAATTTGGACTCTCAATGGAACATATCTCCTACCTAACCCAACCCAACCACTGTATATGTTACAGTGAAACTGTATTCTCAGTGAAAATATATTATTCTCCAAGCTGTCATTGAAATTACATTTGATCGCCCTATCTTCAACCCTATGTTTGTATGTGTTTTTTCTTTGGTTCTCTTTTTATGTGAGGGCTGATTTTGTTTCATTGAAGCAAACCAAAATTTTATGCCGGCAAATCATCGACTTGGACCAATAATTTCAATGATCGTGACCAGTGAAATCATGTTGTCATACAAATCTATTATCTCGAGAATACAGTTTCACTGTGACATATACACTGTTCTACCCTCTCTGTCTCTTTGATTGAGGCACTAATCTAGACTTCTCAACTATTTCAAGACTATTTCTTCGATATCTATCAACTGTTCCACTTCCACTATCAACTCCACGACCACGGGTTGAAATATATATCATAACAATAGAATACACTGGTAGCACTGACACGACGGCCATGATGGATTATACGTCATAATAATAAGGAAGACTTTTATAGGAGATTACTACAAGAACTGCTTGGTTCTCAGTTGCTCAACCTGTATTCTTCGAACGTGGTAGTGATAGGCCAGGGCCTGACAAGTGGTAAACTAATCGTTTCAGCTATAGCCTTCAAGCTTGGCAGCCTAAAGAAGCGACGTTGATACCCGACCACGTTGCCGGATTTCTTCTCATACATAGGTAGAGTAACATGGTTAAACCCATTATATTGATTGAAATATTTTCACGTCAAGCGATTTCTGTTTCGCTTGAAATGAAATGATACATGTACATAGTATTTTATTACAAATAATATTTCAAGTCATTACTTATGAGTTTGCAGATAAGGTCGGTAAAAATTCTAAGGTGTTACTAATCTGTCCATAAAATGTTGACACAGTGTATCTTTTCATGCTTGACAGATACGTTGTTCAAACATTATTCAAAGCATGTAAAAAATGCTAATACATAACAAATTAAAAAAATATTTAGCAATATATTCGATTCGTTCATTTCAGGCATTTCAAGTGCTTGAAAGATCTTGATCTGTTTTCAAGGATCTCGTTCGTGCACTTGAATTAACTGAAAGACGAAACCCGGCTCATTGATAAATGACAAAATTTGACATTGAAATTCCACGAAAAACCTTCAGTCGAAATTCTAAATTATATTTAGCATTACTTGATGTTTAGCCGTGTATTTCTAAATAAAAATAAAAAAAACTTTGCGTTTCTTGGATTTCATAATATAAACTAAAACGTACTGATTCTGAGAATACCGTAAAAAAACATGACATTTATTTGAATGGATTATCATCATTCAAAAAAAGTTTGATAATTATTTACTGTGAATTATCATTATCTAAATATGACTCCATTGTTTCGTGTAACACAAAATATTTAACATTTAAAAAATCTCATTTCATAGATTTCTAATGCGAACTTACATGAATCATTCAAATTAGGTAAGTAAGAGATACATGAATTATAATTTTTATATTCTTTTCCTTACATTGCAATCATATAAATTTTTCGATTAATCTTTCAGTTAATCGTAACGGATTATACACAGGATACGGTATCAAATTGATTTCAGTGGCTGAGCTAATTGTCACTCTAAATGAATTTATAATTTTGTTTTCAAGCACACTATTCGCAGTGCTCCGCAACCGGTGTGACGCGGCACACTGGTGTGCCACGAGACGATGCTAGGTGTGCCGTGGCTCAATTCCTCAAGTGACGAGAAAAATCAAATAATTCGTTTACAATATAAAATATTTTGCGAAGACGCAATCGCAGGGAAGCCGAAATAATTATTTCTTCAATGGAATAATATGACATACATATGTATATAAATATTATTTACAATCTACTATATAAAATGTGCATTTATATGAAAAAACATTTCCACGACATTATGGTCGCCACCCAAGAATATCTAGTACTGAATCGTAAAATGGTTAAAAAAAAGTCTACAGTTTTGGTATGCGAATCCACTTCCTTCCGACCAATGTACCTGTATGCATGTGAGAACGAAATATGGGAGTGAAAATTAAGTAAGCAATACAGAAAGAATCAATCATTATTGTCAGATCCGTCGATGTTGAATCATTCGGTCAGTATTCGCCCTTGTTATTGGATGTTTTGATAATGTTTGCAGAGTTAACGTTAATTATTGTGAACTTTATTTATATTCACTTTTAATGTGTTCACTGTCAACACCTGTAGGAATGGCATTATAAAAACTAAAGCTGCGGGACTCCGTCACTGACTAAAATTATGACTCTGGCTCCAGCATTGACCAAAAATATAACTCCGACTCCAACATTGACCAAAAACACGAGTCCGACTAAAAAAGATTTATTTCGTCATGTCTTTTTCGCAACTTTCTTATTTACATATGTATATTCAATTAAATATCAACAACCAATACGGTCAATAGCCAACTTATACACATTATATACAACAACAAAAAAAAATCCAACTAAAGAGTACGACTCCGGCCAAAAAGCCGCGACGACTCTGAATCCACAGCCCTGACAATAACACATTCTTTGAACTTCATAATTCTTCAGCAATGAGTGAAACCGCGTGAAATAAGTTTAAAAAAAAATATTTTTTTTATATTTATGTTCTTTGAAATATAGACAAGTTTTTTCGAAGATCTCATTTGACTTCACCAGAAAACAATGGAGAACTTTTCGAGCAGTGCTGTTAAAAAAAATCGTAGCAGCAAGTATAACGATACCTGCGCATTCAATATGTATTGTCGCGGTGTGGTGAAGTAAATAATCCAAGCCCAGAATGCACCATTCTCAGAGAACAGATAAATTAAGCAATCGCAACCTAGTAATCTGCTGCATTCAGCATTTAAGCTCAAGCCGTTTCAGTTATGCGAAAAAGAATAATTTATATTTTATGAGGCTTATAAATAAAAATCTAAAATTGAAGCAATTTTTTTCTTCTTCATTCACAGTTTTTGATAAAGTCTTAGCTAATTGCAAAGTTCCACAATTAATTACACTTCAGAAAACATCACATACTATTGGGGAGACACTTATTAAAATAAGGTACATACATGTACTTTATTTATGTATATCAGGAGGTAATTTTCCAAACTGGTCAACTCCAAAATTATTTTTTTTAGCTGCCAATTTTGTTTTGAGCCTTTTTTATTCACATGGAAAAGTATGAATTTTCACACATTATCTGCAATTCTTTAATTTAAAACATATTTTAATAATATTGTTTGTAAATACAAACTTATGAGGAAAAAGCAGGGCTGTGGAGTCGGAGTCGGAGTCGTGGATTCGTGGCTTTTTGGCCGGAGTCGGAGTCGTCGCGGCGGTTTGGTCGGAGTCGTACTCGGAGTCGGAAATTTTGAAAAGTTTGAAAATTAATGAAAATATCAAAATTTCTCAGTTTGTCAACAAATGGATTTGACCACATTTGAATATTAGTTATGTATTTTGTTTGAAACTAAATATTTTTTTTTCTTTTTTATCCAATTCTATATAATTTTGATAACTGTACCTGCCGCTTGTAGTTCCACAATAATTGGGATTTTAAAACTCCACAAACTACCAAAATTCGACTATGTCTTCCAAAATGAACATGAATGCATGCCGCCTGCCCAATCTTGCCCGCTCAAATCATATTTTTTATAATTGTATGTAAATAAACTTTTCAGCCAACTGAATGTTATATGATTGTTTTTTATCCAATCCTATATACTTTTCAATATATTTATTAAGCTATTAAAAATATTATTGAGTACTGTTTTGTTTAATTTAGTGATTAACTTTGATTTTCTAGAATATTTTCTCATTTAATTTGATTTTGATTAAATCATGCTTTTTTTGTGATAGTATAACTATGCTCGTTTCTAATTCATAAGTTTACTTGTAAAATTTACATATAATATTGATCAGACAATTAAATGCAATTTAATATTTTTTAAATTTTATTTAATAAAGGAAAACCATATATTCTGCTTCCAAAACTGAATATTTTTTAACACGGTGAAATAATAGCTTTTTGTGTCTACAAAAATTATAAGGTACCCATTTAGTTTATAGTTATTTTGGAACTCTGCTTAAACACACATTTTCTTATCTATCTTCATACACACATTTTCTCTTCATACATACATTTTCTCTTCTTTTTCTATTTCTAACATACTAATTTCATATTGTAATAATGTCACAAATTGATTTTATAAATTTTTGAATTAAATGCCAGCACCGTGTTTTAATGGAGTTCTACTAAGTAAATTCCTATTTAATCAATTAATGAATATTTTTTATTTGCTTGCATAAAAGACTAAAAAAATGTTATCATATTTAGTTCCTTCATTGCGTGTATCAAATAAAAATACGAAGTCGTGTAATTTCTGTATATGCGCATTTTTATACATATATAAATATGTACTGGTGTGCCGCGAAAATTTGAAAAACACGTTGGTGTGCCGTGGAAGAAAAAAGGTTGCGTAGCACTGCACTATTGCATGATTCAAATTAATTCTCGGGCAATGAATGTGATGGGTAGACTCCTTTTTTCTATGTCGATAGCGTCGTAAAAGGCGGCCATGAAAAATTGGCTGCATATACCAACGGGAGGTGGAGATATTAGGTAATTTATGGAGGTAACATATTCAAGAGAATCTTTTTCTTACAGACGTCTCTGTTGTCCTTCATTCGTGATCGTATTTAAAAAAGAAGTTCGTCTTTATTTTACCCGCGTCCGATTGTCGCTATACAATATTTTGGCTAACTGTCCCATTGTGAAACGTATTTACTGGTGGTGAGGTTAGGCCACGAAATTTTCTACTGCAAGCCGATCTAGCTTTAGAATATCGAATTTTCAGATTTATCCCTGATATACCATCCAAGCTTCGACGCGAATGAGATATCATATCGGCCTTTTCTCCATCGCGTATCTAGGATTATTGCCCCTAGAGTATGTGTTGTATTATTTCCTCAAAACAAGTGCTTCTTTCTACTTTAATTATTATCCTGATTTCGAAATCTGAGAAATTCGAGTCATTAATTTTTGTCCATATTGTTGAATATTTAAACAATATTTAGGAATACTACAAAAGGAAAGTTACATGTTTTAAATGGTCGATTTTTTCCTTTTCTCGCAAGACTTTGTAAACAAAAAAACATCTTCAAATTAAGAAACGTCTAAAATATTTATTTGTTTTGCATTACAATTTGTAGTATGCTTGGAATCGATGGAAAAATATAGTGGTAAATAACAAACGCCCACAGCTTATCTTGTCGCAGGATCGACTTCGATTCCTGTTTTGCAGTGACAGTGGGCGAAATCGTTATTACGATGCACTGTGGGTGCAGATTTTCAGGGATTCAAAAATTTTACTAAATATTTTGTGCGATTGTTTATGTAACGAAGAAGCCATACACACCAGACACCAATGCACTTTGTTTATTTTTGTTGTTGTTAATAAAAGAAACAATTATCAAAGATTATGAAAAATAGCGAAAATCAATTCTTTTCCATCCATGTCGAAATTAGGTAAAGTACCAATCTACGTTATGAACAACGCTGAAACACTAGATACGATTTTGATGGCGTACTATTTTGTAATTATCCTATAAACAATCCCCTTAATTCTCTAATATGAAAAAGTCCTTTATCTAAAAATTAAAAAAAGCATATTATATTATTTTCTCCATGCTAGAAAGCAAGAAGGCTGTCATTGACGTAATTTTCTACATGTAATTAAAAAAAAATCCGCGAAACGCGATATTAATGAAATGCTTGAGGAAGTACCGGAGCGTGCTCTGACCTTAAAAAATAAGATGCAAGCTCTTTCTTTAAATTTTTTAAATAATTATTTAACGAAATTCAGGATAATTATGTATAGGTACTGCTTAATTTCTTCAGCTTATTTTGCTGGCTTATTTACTTAAGTCGGCTTAGAACTAGGGCCGAATTAGTCTCTGAACCGTTTCCAACAGATTTATATAACAATTCATGTATTATTCTATGTAATTATAATCTTTTTGACAGCTTTTTACTAAGCCCCTGACGTTTTTATCGAGTGGAAGAGTTGCGTTAAAATGTGTGACACCTTTCGTCCCATCGAAATTGCATAGACCGTTGGTTGACTGAGGCAGGCGGGTTCAAATAAAATTATCATTAATTGAAATGGCATTGGCCGATCGTTAAATTTGCTATCCCAGCATTCGACTAGATTTAAATAATTTAATACGCTGAAATTACCTACGCACGTGTATGTATGGATCTACTTATTTATATAATAGATGATAAGTATGGACTAATACTTTTGCAAGTAGGAAATATTCGTTTGAAGTTAATAAAATATGACCTAAGAAATAAAATACCAGGGCTGTGGAGTCGCTTAAACCAAATCCGACTCCGGCTTAGAATTGAAACGTAGATCTGACTTAAATTTAATAAAAATCCTCATTCGAAATTGGTTTTATCATTTAAGTTTCATATTTATTTTCACCATTGTTTGCTTTACTATAAATATATGTAAATTCAAAAACCGTTGAAAATTTGCACATAAGTTCCTTTCATTGCATCTCCACTGTGGAAATGCACAAGGACGTAACCATCACAGAACAAATTATATTAATGATGTGGTGTTAGTACTTTTCCTCGCCGCAATTATCACGGGCCCTCATTCTTCGCTCTCATTCTGAATCATATGGACTTTTACGAAGCATACAAAAATACATTTTTATTGAACCGATGGCTATTCATCAGCTCAACATGTTTATTATAAGAGGGCAAGGATTGGGGTTGGAAATAATTAATTGTTAGACAATCACTGTTACTGCGTTACATTTTATGGATCAGATAGGATCATAGACCTCAATCGAATCATAAATCGCTGGAACAATCAAATATTCGATCATCGATTCGAACTCGTGGCCTCCACGAAGGCTCAAAAGCGTTGGCCTTTATACGATTAATATCTTAAAAGTGGTTTATGGTAACCAATATATAATTTATTAATGACAAAATATATATGTTCTATCGGCTTATAATTGAAAAATGTCAAAAGTGGCCATATCCGTTTGTTTGCCGAAGCTTAACCTTTCAGATGCCCGTGAAGTACGATATACGCGCTACCTTTCTGGAGCGACTCTATTTAATGAAATACTTGTATTTTCAATTCAAATAATAGAAATGCCATCTCTGGATAAGATTCATTATACAATACATAGAATTTATCTCTGGAACGTACGTTAGTTCGCGACACGTAAGCTTCCATGACGCATATCAGTTACAAGATTTTTCATTTATTCGTATTGAATTTTAGCCGGAAAAAAACGAAAATACATTTTTTGACAATGTATCGTGTTGTGAAAACCATAATTATTGAATAGATTTTTGCGAAATTTGATACGAAGAAGTATTTTGGCTGGGTTTGGTTGATGCCTATTACATGTAAGTGGCAGTTTAACATATTTTTACTAATGTATTTTATTTTGTTTTATTGAAATCTTGGGCGGTTTTAAGGTTAATAAAGTCAGAAAGAAAATCTGTAAAATGCTGCATTATTTCCGTTGCACAAAACATCAAAGTTTGTTTCGAGATCATAAGAATGCGATAGCAAAATTGATAGTTCATACAGCACTAAAAACGTGCTGCGGATTAAATACTTATCTCGGATTGACATTCGCTGATGACGACCAGGCTTGATTCGCTCTGACACAAATGTAAAAAAAGCGTACATTAAGTTTTCCATGCGACTATTCACGTGTTGAGGCATAAAAAATATGTGTCGGGTACTTAACACACTTGGCAAGTGCGTGAGATGACTATTTAAAATAAACAACAACACGAAAACATCTAATATTTTTTTTTTATTTAGAGATAAAAATATCTGCTAATTTCACTTGTATAGCTAAGAAAATAGAAATAGAATAGAAGTTTCAGCTCTTCGTTGGCTTCATATTGTATCTGTCATGAATTTTCTCGACTTAACAACACTTTAAAATTTAAAAAAAGAATTCTAAAATTTAAATTTGCCGCGTCTTACGAAGAGTGAGTTCATCTCATTTAAAATAATTCTGTTATTCATTCAAAACCCTACAGCAAAGCAGCATAATCCTGATTCATTGCTCCTGAGACACCCATGTCAATTATTTTAATGCACTTAAATGCTGCATCGTATACATCTAGTGGATATGAAATTGGCGGTGGTCGACACAACATTATGTAATTCAGATTGATACCATATTGTTTTTTAGGACATCACCACTCTCTCGAACGATCTATCTATCACCTCAGTCTATGAGTTTAAGTCGATATCAGGAAGTAAATTCAGTCTAATCATACTCTATATTGAAATCTATAGCGATTCAATATAGAGTAATTTTTAAAGTTTGTAAAAGCGACATCTCGGCGCGGCGTTACCTTGGATGTATACGCACAGCCGCCTTGCTCTAAATATATCTTGCTCTTTATACGCCCTGAATGCGTGAGATACGTGGTATTTCACGCAGCCTCCACTGGACCGGATGCAAACGGTACAGATAGCGCATCTCAAGACAAAGATTCTGCGCTGTACAGATCAGGCTCGGAAAAACCTAGGCCGCTAGCAACGGACGAGGAAGCAAATATAAGAGCCTGTTTTCTTTCCAAAAAGTCAGTCTAAGTTCAGAGAGATTAGAGAGACGTGATTGTGGATCAGTCGTATAAATCTTGCAGAAGGTCGAGGATACTCCCTTCCTTGTAAGTCTCGAGGGTCGCCTTCACTCTACTAATGCTCTCTCTAACCATATAAAAATCCTATCGCATTTGTCAACCAATCGTTATTTGTAATTTAAAACTAAATTCTGTGTATAACTTCTGTAATTTGTAAACTCCGTGTAACTTTTGTAATCGTCTAAATACCAAATTAAATTGTGCTAGAGCTAATCGCACTTGTGTTATCATTTGAGATCGTTTAAATCAGAGCCTCCTACTTCTCCCCCCCTCCGCATCATAATTTCCTCTTCCCGAGGGACAGATCAAGGGCCCTCTCTTTTACGAGAGAGCTGAGATCAAGGTCGTCTCAAGATATTGAACGAATTTGTATAAATAGGATAGAGTATATTGCAGAGGGTTGGAACGAATCATTTTTTTAAGCTCTGCTCCGTCATCAAAGTACATGCTCTTCGCTCCACTCCGTGCTCCGGTTAAAAAAAGTATGAATTAGACGAATATACATCTTCAAAGAATAGTTTTAAAATAAGCTTTATTCATCCTAGTCAGTAACGGATTGTGTCCCAAATGTAAAAAAAGTGAGGAAAAGTATTACTTGATAGGATGTATTGCCATATTATGTCTGTAATAATATGTTTATTATATAAACTCAGTGACAATGTTAAAATAATGACAATTATTTATTTAAAAAGTTCTGGGTTTCTGGGTACAGGACACCTAGAAAATAAAAAAGTGGACAGTGGAGCACTACAAATTTTCCATGCTCCTGATATCTCTCATTTCTCTTCTACTACGAGTACCCCCCTTACAGTCTGGTATTTTGAATAATGTTATTATAGGATGATTGACAAAAGGCCACCCGAGATTTCGACATAAACCATAAAGCACCAGCTTATTGTCAACTTTTAACGACAAACCACATACAAAAACTCGATAAGAACCGTATACAATGACCCTAATGGAAGTTTTTTTGTGAGAGGGATTATTTCACTGTTCTTTTGGAATTCGGATAATGGATTCAGGGCGATACAGAAATATCTTAATGTTAATGGATCACGTTGGAGAAATCCCAAGATAAGTTCGTCACAAAAGGGGACGAAAAAGTTTTGTTTATACTGATGTCTCGATTATATTGTTTCACCGTTTGATTTTTAAAGTTTATTTCTTACTAAACTTTTAACCAAATTATCAATTAACTTTTGGTAGTTTTGTGAAATAGGCGTGGCGTATTGGTGATTTTTGCAAGTTTATTAATACAAAAATTTTAAAAACGCCTATTTTGCAGATATCCAATTTTCCATGCGACACTGCAACGACGCTACACAAGGGGTCTTCAACCTTTTTATGCCTACCACCCACTTTTGCTTGTTGTTCATGCATAAAATTCATGCATGGGTATATTTCAACATGGGTGAAATAAAATCTTTAAAAAACAAGTTTTAAAACCAACATTTTATTGCAACAAAATAAGAGTGCATAAATCAAATTGAATTAATATTGAGAATATTCAGCCTGATGCTGTGAAAGATTGTGAAGCAAAATTTTGAAAGATTTCGTGATAAAAATTTAAAATTGCCCACCGCCCACCACGAAAGACTTTATCGCCCACGTGAGCTACACTTTCTAATAATCAATTCTCAGATAGTCTGAGGGCCGCATGGGTAAAACTGATAAAATTTTCAGTAAACTGATTCTATATATTTTTTTATTATTATCTGGCTTAAAAAATCTCGCAATTGCATATAGCTGAACCACGTATTAAGCAAAAACCACATACATTTTCACGTATTTGTATGTATTATTTGTATGTTCAGCAATACTAATGATGTCATAGTTACAACCTTTATTTGCTTATGAATTTTACCGTGTCCATAACTTTCTTAGAACAGTTTTTTTTGCTCTAATATCAATTTTCATTTTGGTACACTTGAAAACTGAAGTACTTTTTCTTTTCCACGTGAATTTTTTTTAAGCTAATCTTATAACCTTTTACGTCGTTTTATATTGATAAGATCAACACTGATAGCCAGACGTTACCTTAATTTGAAATGGTTCTAACTAACATTTTGGCTCAAAATGACCTGTTGGTCGAAGAGGGTTGTAATGATCGAATTCTATTATGTTTGTTAACTTCAGAGTCATCTGTTGTTGAATAATGGAGTAAGCAGAGAGACGAAGTTTAATCTGCACACTTTTTTTTCATAAAGTTGTGACATTATTATCACTAGTCCCATCATTAAGATCATTTTTCCAAATAGAATGGTTTGAGTTATGAAAAAACATGCTAAAAATAAGTAACATGTAAAAATATTTACTTACTCATTTTTAGAAGTGAATTTTATTTTTGGGATAGCATAATATCAATCCAAACTTCTAACGCTTATTTTATTATCTCTAAATAAATCAAGAGCAGCTAGAATCTTTTCAAAGTAAGGTGTCGAACAAATAAAAAAAGATAATTATTTTAATATTAATTAAAGAAGGCCCATGACAAATAATTTGTGTCAATGAGTTGAAGTTATAATGTTGCAAGTGCTTGGTATTAATATGAGGAAAGGGTTCCTGAGTTTTTTAAAAAATTGTATATAATCAATATTTCTCAAAATTTTGAAATTAGAAGATGATCAATAAATCATTCTTGTTTTCATAACAACTTTCCATGGCAATAATCAATTTGTTTTAGATATAAAAATAGCGGTTTTTGAGTTCCGTTTGCCTAACGCCTATCGACGATTAAAATATTATCTGTGTTAATAGTTTTTTTTTCAATGATTTTTACGGCCATATAAATAAAATAATGTCTAAAATATACAATATAATTAAAACCTTCTCTAAATTGACCACATTTCTCACTCTGATTACCGGTTCACCTTCAGAAGTGACATTATCTATTGCCCAAAATTTGGTATGAATCATTAATACGACCTCCAAAATACGGTTCAAAAAATATTATTAAAATTTAGGTTTATAGTTACACGATTTTATGACCAAATACGAAATTAGATCAAATTGATAAAATTGAACATAGGCATTAATTTAACGTTCTTCTTGTTTATATTGGAAAGCTGTTTGACCTCTATAGCGGAGCGGTAAGAGTTTTAACACAGCGAACGCATGGTTCCTGGTACAAGTCCTTGCAAAGTTAATATGATAATATACATACATAGATTTTATATGTCGAAATTGCAATATTCGAAGTGTGTATTCGAATTTTCCTTTTTCAAGTTGATATGTAGTAATTTAATATAAAGGGTATTTCAATAGGGACGCTCAAAATATGTTACTTTGTCCTGCTGAGTAGATTATTCATTGCTTAGTGGCCAAATTTGAGTCAGCCAGTTTGGTAAATAATCGGCCAACACCTACCTGTACGTCATCAAAATACAATATCTGATGAAAAAATTGCTGCTGTGTGTGAAAGTGTACAGGAAAACCCAAGGCAGCTTATTTCTCGTTGTTCACAAGAACTTGGCTTTTCTGCGACTTCAACTTGGCGAATTTTGAATCGGGCCTTATGTCTGCACCCGTATAAAATCCAACTAACCAAGGAACTTCAGGTAAACGACCACAGACAACGCCTGATTGGGTTCTGGAGCAGTTGGAAGTTTACCCAAATTTGTCAAAAAAGTCAACTTTAGAGACATGGCCCATTTTATAATGAATGGATATTGGCAGACATTTGATGCTATATTCCATATTTAATGCCGTAAAATATACTTACAAATGAAATTAAAATTTAGTCGAAATCTCACAAACAACTTGTTTTATTTACATTTCAAAACTAAGCTTCCTTATAAAAAAGACCCTTTATATAATAGATTAAAAATATAATGTGTTTGCAAAAATATTTTGTATAAACTGATAAATACATATGAGCCCTTGAGAACACAAGTGGCATTTTTGGAAAAAATGAGCTAGAAACAGGATATTTTAAGGTCTGTAAGAATCCAACAAGTAAAGTGAGATTACTATCAAACACACTGAAATAGTTTTTTTGATAAAATAAAAGTAAACTCTGATCTAGTAAAAAAGGTTCACGATTTCACTACTTGGCTCATTTCATATCTCGGTGAATAAATCTCACCCTTTTACTCCACTATTTCAATTATCATTTACTTGAAATATGTTGTCTGTTTATTTATGTAGTAACCTTCCAAAGAGTGTTAAAATGTAAAAATAAATACAATATAAAAGTTTCTCCGACTTTAGACTTAGCTCACTTCACCTCTCGAGGGCTCGTATATAATTGCAATGAACACTCATGCAAATGCAAATCTAAGGTCGCATGCGATGACGGGACTAAAGACGGGAGCTTACAAAATTGAAACGATTAAAAGTTTTTTGAAACGTTGGACTTAAATTACTATAGTCGCCCTATTACGGTACCTAATGTTGATAATACTAAACATTTTTGTTTTATCTAAGTAGAAAATTTTACGCCGCACTATAAATGTCGCAATAATAATGGGATTGTCTGGCAAGAGTCAGTTTTTAAAACTACTTAACCCCTTCCGCACGCCCACTCTCAGATTTATGTCCTCGTCTGACGGCTTGGGGCGATGACTTTGAGACCATAAATTGTATTCTGGCATAGCCAATAATTTACACGAACGGTAAATTGACAGAAATAGAACCGCTTATAAATTTATATCAAATCGTACAAATGTAGACGTTATATGGTTTTTTTTTTAAATTTATATCCTTAAATTTTCTTCATAGTATAGGCATGCAAACTTCAAAACGATTGGTTGTTAATGAAACTTTTTATTTCAAAATTCAATCAAACCTATCATCGGATAAAAGAGATTGTAACAGTATGTTTCGTTTCTGCGAAAAACCACCGATATGCCCTGTGGTTCTAGATTCTAGATCAGTGGTTCTCGTGTGCGGCCACCAACAGCTTCATAGTTAGTATTGATATTAAAAATAAAAATTAAATATATTTTCTCAACCAAGAAACGAATGAAATATTTTGTATGCATTGTATAGTGCATTAAGAAGTATAAGCTAGGGCAACTGTTATTAAAAGCATGGAATATATGGAATTAACAGCGAGAAACGAATACATGTAACACAACATATTCAAAAAAATAATTCGTGCGGCCACAAGACATTTCTGCCGGGTCCTGATGTTTAAAATGCGGCCACACTTTTTTTCTTCATTGTTTCTCCACCCCATGTAAGATTTTACGTAAACCAGCATTTATGTCCGTATACTACTATACCGCACAAATTCTTATTTGTACATTTTATTTCTTTATCTATAATTCCTCTAATTTATTGTAACCTTATTAACGATACATTTGGATTTATAAATCTGCTTATAAACATCCGACTGTTGAACCATTGTTTTTTCATTCATCTACACTGTTGCTAATTGAGAGATCAGTGCATGCGCTCAGATAAAGATTGTGATTGGATAAACGATAACCTAGCATGGTTTTTTAAAACAAGTAAAAGATTATATTTGAAGATTATTTTATGAAAATGTGTGAATTTATCATATTATTAAAATGATTAAAGACGGGAAATTTAAACGGAAGCATCGTTCGGTTTTAGATGATACTATTTATTTGAGCAATATGACTGACATATGTTTTTAAAGCGATAATTAATATAAAATTGTATTCAATTAAGTAAATATTAATAGTATGGGATTAGATATATTATATTTACATATGTGAGTCGCCAAAGGCATTTGATACATCAATGCGACACACAAATTATCGCTTATCACAATTCTACTGTTTACCATAACTTTCGCTTTCGTAAAACACAGTTTATATTAGATAGTGCACGAAACACGGTTATTTTATGCAAATATGTCATCCAGTGGTGTCTGCATACGTGGGCATTCGTTTCATTGCTCCTTCCAACTTTGCATAAGAATTATTGTTTGACAAGGTAATATACCCATAAAGGGATAAACCGGTTCAAATCGGGAAAATGATGCCGTCACCGATATACATATTTACAAATATGGATTTGTGAATGGAATCGCGAAGTAAAACCTTTGGATATAAAATTTACGTTTGAATATACAATATGTTCATCCTTTTTTCTTAAAGACCTAAATACATAATTTGTGTAAACTATTCAGGAAATATCTGTTTCACATATTTGTAGGGAATATGTTGAATGACTTTTTCATGTAAAAAGACTTATTAATTTATGTTATCAAATAAGATTACATCCAAGATTTTTTTACATCAAATCTAAAGATGTATCTTCAATATTTTGTAAATAAATGAAGAACTACGTTTGAGAATCTAAGGGACCGCATGATTGTGATATTACCGCTTTCAATATGTTAACTGTCACTCCTCGGTGCAAACATATATTCTCATAAAGTTCAGGACGGTTTTCGCTCATCGCGAGCAACCGAGTTAAATGTGAAACCGGTCCTGATCAATATCACAATACAAGTGGTAATATAACTATATTTTTTTTAACCCATGTCCGCTACCAACGAGGAGCATATGGACTCCTCGCGGAGTTTGTTAACTCGGTTGCTCAACCTCTCTTTTCCGAAGACAGTATGGATGGAAAGGATACAGGACAGAGTAGTGGTAAGCTAATCGATGTCATGCGTCGCTCTTTGGGGTCGGAAAGATGGGAAAGGGATTTTTAACAACACAAACACCCATTGCCTCTGAGCAGAATCAGATTTATCGACTGAAAAAATCTGCTCGTACCAAGGGATCGAACCCGAACGGCCCGATACGGTAACCAACGTCGCTCACCACTGCACCACGGATATAATGTGTTTTAGTATTACCATATATAAAATTTGATCAATCAATAGACCGGTAAAGTTTTTTCCACCTGATATCATTGTTTTAATTAATATATGGAAAATGCAAGCTTTTGCTAGGTCACAAACTAGTAGGCAACCCGTCCGATATTCGTTGAGGACGGTCAAAAAGCGATCATTGAGCTTTTCTGCATAATCCAGGAATTTTAGCTGTTGTGTACCATTTGTCTCGGAGTTTGTTTCCATAGTGTATTTTAAATACAGACATTTATCAAATCCACAGCAACACATTAATTCTAGACTATTTTGAAAAGTTATTTTCGGAAGACATTGAATTATCGACACAAATGTAATAATATATATGAACGCTCTCTGACCGTGACTGCTCTTTGCCCCACACAAGGTCTAATCTATTTTTTTGCTCCACTGCTAAACAGCAGTTGACTAGCCGTGGACTATTCAACTATTATACAACTAGATATGCGCTGCTTCCTGAATCTGAGAGATTTACTCTGGTGAACCAATCATTTTGGTTTTGCATCCTGGTAAAGACAAAAATATCATATTGAGATCTCGAACATGGGTATTCGTGATATCTTTTCTCATGAAAATTTCCCACCGAGTTAATCTTGTAATTTTAAAATTTCAAAAATATTCAAAGCATTGGCAATTTTTAGCTGCTATGCCATTTATCTAAATAATGAATATTTTGTGAATCTTATTCATAACACAACACGGTTAAAAAAATAGCATCAAGATAGTTTTGACGAGGGCGTAAGCCGAAATGAACTTTGCAGAAATTTTGCAAAAAAAAAAGTACATTGCTACTTTTTAACCGGTTTACGATGGAGTTTTACCAAGTAAATGCCCATTCAATCAATAAAATAAAATTTTACTTCGTTTATGAAATAGATTATGACAGTTGTGATTAAAAAATGAATCACATTTTCATTTTGTAAATATTTTTTTTACTCAAATGAATGATATTTATTTGTCTATTTGTGCTAAAGAAGATATGAAAATTCATTGAAGAATACTCATTTTTTTTTGTATCGCTAAGATCTATGTGCGTAACGAAATAAATTTATTTTAATCAATAAAAACCATCTTTTACACAGATAGTAGAAGACAAATAGTGTGAGTATAATTAAGTATTTCGACTGAGGGTGCTTGATGGAATTTCAATATCAAATTAGAATTTTTAGAATTTTGTACTTTTCCATGAGTTTTGTCGCTAACGACCCGGGTTTCGCCTTTCGGCATCTTCAGGCATTCCAAGAAATTCCAATTTGATATTGAAATTCCATCAAACACCCTCAGTCGAAATACTTAATTATATCAACATTGTTAGTACGGCAAGATTGACTGAACTCTACAGTAAATTAGTGTTGAAGTTTCGTGTTGTTAGATATAAACGATACAAACTGTTTACTACGCGTCAGTTCAAGTACATCCGTGCACTTGGAATGCCTGAAGATGCCGAAAGGCGAAACCTGGGTCGTTAGCGACAAAACTCATGGAAAAGTACAAAATTCAAAAAATTCTAATTTGATATTGAAATTCCATCAAGCACCATCAGTCGAAATACTTAATTATATCAACATTGCTAGTACGGCAAAATTGACTGAACTCTACAGTAAATTAGTGTTGAAGTTTCGTGTTGTTAGATATAAACGATACAAACTGTTTACTACGCGTCAGTTCAAGTACATCCGTGCACTTGGAATGCCTGAAGATGCCGAAAGGCGAAACCCGGGTCGTTAGCGACAAAACTCATGGAAAAGTACAAAATTCAAAAAGTCTAATTAGTGTGAGTATAATTCCAGCAATCATTATCTTATTCGTGGACTGGTGGTATTTATGTAAGACAGGGAAAGCCATAATATAGGTTTGATAAAATTCTCAGAATGCCACCTAAGAGTGTTGTTCAAATATAGCTGTGGTAAAAATATATTTTTTAAAACTTTGTCAACCGCTGTTAAATTGTGTTTCATTATTCTACTAAAATATACGGTTACATATTTATTTTTTAGGAATCGCATTTGGATATGAATTCTTATTTTAAATGTGACTAAAAGGTACTTTTAGTTTGCTTTTATGGCACTGTCATTGACTCTAACATAACCTCAAACGTCTTGACTTCATTAATTACAAGAAGAATGTGACTTAAGTGTGTGAATTATTGATACATCGAAACAATGCATTCTGGGTATTAACGTTGTCGGAATTCTTCACCCCATTGTTCAAATAGGATCCAAACTTGTTTTTATATAGTGATGTCGAATGACATGTCTTATTTCAATTGTTTCAAGGAAGCGCTCATCAAAATGGAGGATGCATTGGAAACTATTCGGTGTGATTCAAATGTCATTAGACATTACCATTTATTGATGTGGGCATAGCTTATTGTGTCATGATTATGGTTTTATGAAATAGTAATAACAGTTGTTTATTATTAATGCGAGCGAGAGAATCTCAACAATCTCATGTAGTGACATAATAATTAGTTAATATTGAGAGGATATACATGATTGCGAATTACACATACATCGCCAAAGTGTTTTCATAATTTTTTAAAACTATTGTTTTTCAAAAACACAATCAGTTATATATAATTTCACTGCAGTATTTTAGATACAGATACTTAGGCCAGGATTTGACATTTGTTGTCAGAGAAAACATCAATGACAGTTTTAGAATGCAGAGCTCAATAATTTATTCTTTTGTTTTACGTTAAAAACTGTTTTGATTTTTTTAAACTCCGATTTACACATTTTTATTGACAATTACCGAAAAGCAAAACTTTGTTCGGCCATTTTGAATTTTTATTTATGCAATTAAATTCATTTATTTTGCATATCAATTTGTTTCTTGGCACTTTTGCATTCATGCATCATGGTTGTCCGTTCTATTTTGTGCAATGCAAGGTTAGGAAATCTTTTTAATTTCGTTTCAAGTTTAATGGGGAATGAGATAGGTGTAATGAGTTATTGCTTTTTACAATATTTTACTGCAATACCTCTATAATTAACGCTCTTTACGGTTATATTTTAGAGAGTTTATAGTGGCAATGAAACCAGAAATATCATAAATAAAACTGTGATTTTGCCATTATTTTATTTTTACAAGTGCAATATTATCTGTAGGCATCTCAATATTGTTCATCATAAAAGCATCAGGTGTTACACAACTATGCTACGCGGTCTCGATTTTTACACAATCATAAATTAATACCACGTTTTGCATCACAAATTATTCAAACTAATCTTGTTGTGCAAACCAAGTTACAAAATATATTGATTCGCTCCCATTCGACCTGAAAACGGGACGAAACGAAAGCGATTAACTAACCAATAGTCCTGCTTTATTACTATCCTTTCTATCTATACTCATATTCGATAAAGAAAGGTCAAGCAATTGAGTATCTAGGAGTTCTTGTAGAATATTTCTGTTGAGATAAAATCCATATTCGCCAAATTAGGCATGGTTAAAAAAGTAGACATTTTGGTACGTGACTTTTCCATTCATATTTTATCACGTCAACCTGAAACCTGAAACCTGATTGAATATAGCATACAGAAAAGACTGTATTTTTCTTATCGTATTATAATGGAGTTCTACCCAGTAAATGCCTACTCAATCAATAGACTGTATTTTCTTTACCTACTCATATATTCACCATCGCTGAAGATTGAGAGATTGCCTTAAGACCGATCCTCCTGCTGATACTGTATACAATTTCTTCTTCTCGATTCAATCTTCATTTTCAGCTCATTCACTTTCGTTAGAAACAGATATGGACAAATAAAAAAGGAATATACATAAATGAAGTATAGACATAATTCGAATGCCTAATATTACACAATTATTAAAAATTACTACCAGTTCACTAGTGAAATACAAAACATCCGAAAAAATGCCCTAAAAAATATCATATATGTAATTTTATATTTTTTTCCGATTGACATAAATACATTTCGTTCCAGATCTTGTTTGCCATATTCAAAATAAATGTAATTCGATGCAAATACGTGCATTAATGTAAATTTTATTACAATTAATCAGAAACAAATAATGCATATTCCCACAGTTGTGTAGGTGACGAATAATGAATTATATCGTATTTCTATTATTTTGTTTAATGTCTGCAATAAATTTGAAATTTTATATCTAAATAAATATGAAACAAAGCTGCAATTTAGTCTTAGTCAGTAATAATTATTATCAATCATGTAATTTATTATCTTATTCAGCAATAAGTAAGATTGTTATGTGAAGTGTTTTGATTAATTGTGAACATTAAATCATTATTACTGATCCATAGATTTTAATGACATTCTTTAAACAAGGCTCAAGTTTACCACTGCTACTAGGTAACCAACATTGGAAAAGTAGTAAATTCAGTAAGAATAAGTATCATATGGTGAAGATAAAAATAAATCATCATGCATACAACGTATCAACATTTGCAATTGTGTTTATTCAGTTGTTAATAGCAATAAAATTAAACATAAACTAGTGAATTAAGTGTTAAATTACTTTGTGGAAATTCATTAACAGTGCAACAGTTGAAAATTATCGCGTGTGCAAAACCAGTCCTGATCATTACATAATGAACATGAAAGTAGTGCAATAAATGTATTTTATTTGTTGACTTATAATATGTTCGCTGGTACACGCAGTGCGACTTTGATTAATATATAAACATTACATAAATAAATGGCAGGCGATATTGTTTGGAGCAAATAAGCAACTGACATGTCTTGAGTATTTTGAAACAATTAATAAGAAAAGATTTATAGTTAAAGTGTAATCTAAAATATTCGCTAAGCTTGACTTAAAGCTTTTGAGTCATTCATTTTTCTATTCAATCCCCCCCCCCGTTTTACTATGAAAATTTGGACGTATTTTTGTAAACAAATCTCACCTAGTACATGTGCCATTCTGAGATAATTCAATATTTGAGAAGATTGAAAAAAACCTTTGGAGCTTCATCTCGGGCATCAGAAACTTTACATTAAAATTTTCACGCCGAAAGTGTGCCACATATTGGAAAAGTGAAAAAATATGCATAAACCTGACCTGAAAAAAAATGGTATTTATCTATATTTTATTTAAAGCAAAAAGATTTAAGTGCTTTGGATCCAGTTTGAGTAATATTTTGTTTTTAAAAATCTACATTAAATCACTTAAGTATATTTCTTTACAGAATGACGCAAATCTTGAATCTTTTTTTCAGAATATACAGTAGAATTTTCTCCACTGGTCATTTTGTGGGTTCGATCTCTTTTGCAGAGATACGTTCATTAGATTCTTATATTCAAGGCGGTGTAAAAAAAAACATGATTCCGACTAAAAACAGTTTAGTTTTGTCAGCTTTTTTACCAATCCGTCCAATTGCCAAATTTTTCATATTATAAGCAAAAATAAAAAAAAGTTCAAACTTTTCTAAAGTTTTTCACGGCTTCGACTGCAGCCGAAACACCGCGACTCCGACTCCAGAGCCTTGATGATTATACAAAATGTAAGATAATTCAGTTCAGTTGAGCAGACCTGGCAGTAATTAATGCAGCACCGCGACAACCAGTGGATTTACACGATGCATCTTCGTTACCGGTTCTTCCAAAGACAACCAACTGACTTATTAATGCGAAAACGGAAGAGCATTGAAGAAATTACTGCGACCAGATCAGGTTACCTTTAATAAAGCTGGAAGCACTTAGAAAATGTCTCGGATAGCTTTTTGCCTTAAACGAACGAACACGCCACAATAAAATGGGAAAATTTCCCTTAACCGGACTTTATCTTGCAAAACATCTGCGGTATTTATGACTCATAAAAATACGACACTATTACCAGTATATCGATATAACTTTTTATCATCTCACGCGTAGAATGATATCAATTTCAGACATTCACACTTCAATTTTTTCATCTGTTTGAATTATTGTATGAATTAAAATATGATATTGTATTGACATTACACTGTCTGACCAACTAAAGCAATTCAAAACAATTGTACAATAATTTAAGATTCACAAATCTAATAGATTGATACTATTTGCGTACCTTCCTCTTTGATTTCGTTGCAAAGTTTAGAGCTTTATCATATCGACAAGGATACGCTTTTAAGTCCATTAATGTTCAATATCGATTTAACATTTGAGATCTGTAACGTGACCGTTTGTGATGTATTTTCTCCTCGAGTTGATCTTGAATCACACATGTACACCATGTGATTTAAAAATATAAATAACCAGCACCTTGGCTTTCTTAGCTGCTGTGTCAAATATATAATAATAAATAACTATTGATAATTTTTTTTGTGTCCATACCAAACAATATAATTGCATAGCAAACCTACCGGACCTATGTTGCCATGTTAGCGATGCTGCCTAGTACATTTCTTTATTTTTCACATTATATAAAAGTCTATAAAACATATTTATACTGTACCGTGGATATTTGCCCGTCAATAAATTGCTTACATCACTCCGGTGTCTTTTAATTTAATTTTTTTACCGTGGTTGCCGCAGCGATAATTTAATAATAAATAAAAGCCTTCTGCCTAGGTCATTGAGGCCCATATTATTGAACCGTATTAAGGCATAAAACCGAAGTGAATCACGCCAAATGTAAAATAAGAAAATATTGTTAGACAAAATAGGCTCGCCGATTCTCCATGTTCTAGGTGTGTTAGATTCTTGCACAGTTCTTAGCTGACAGTTAGTTCTTTTGCAATAAAAATTTAAAGTTTATAGTCATGGCTTACTGACATTATTTATTGGTACTATTTTTCATCGTCAAACGGTTTATTACACTTAAAACAATTCGCGTGCTGCATTAAAGCTAGTATCCGCTCTTCACTGTTAGAAGGAGAAATTTCAATTAATCACTTTTGCACTCTGAATGTAAGATTGTACGTTCAATAGACAGTACTAAGCCGTACCACGACTGTATCTATTCTAAATTTAAATAGTTGTTAGAAGTAGTTAGTAAGCAAACTTTATTTGGATTTGATTCGAAACATATTCCAGTGTTGTCATTCTTTAAAATACAAAGTTGTGTCTGAAATGAAATGTTGTATTCACCTTTGTATTGATCACATTCAATTCTAAAACCATTAATTGAACGTGTCATTTGGCTCGATCTGGATGTTGCCGTAAATAAGCACGTGATTTAATGATAATTTGTAACTGCTAAACGATAGCTATACTTGAACCGATACAAATTGACACGGCAATAAAATGTTACTATTCAAATAATGCGTTGTGTTTATCCAAAGCAGCTCGTGATCTTGTCACATGAAGCTAGCGACAAATAAAATCTATCTGTCAGAATGTGACAGAATACCATATTCAAGGTCTTAAGTAATATTTACTGAGCCTTGTAAGTTGACAGTTTTGTCATAATTATTTCCAGTTTCACTGAACCATCATTAATAATTTCGAATATCTTATTGTTTCAGGATAAATACAAAACTGACAGCCATTTTGATTGAAGAAAGAAGCATTTTTCTACTACGCACCTATAACCGTGGCTGAAGACTTCTTTCAGAGCTCTCGGACATCAATAATAATCTGTGGTATGTTTTGTCTATGGTCATATATTTTTAATATTCGCTTATTTATGATTACTTGATACCGGCATTATCGTCGGTCGGACACAACTATTTGCTCTTTTATTTGGAAGAGATTAGCGATTTAGCGGATAAGACTAGGGCAGGGCTAGTCGCTTTCGCTATGCCCCGCTTATAGGATCGGATGGGTGGAAAGAATTTTTCAGACAATACCGACAATACCCATGCATTCGAACAGAATCGATAAGTTTACTGAAAAAATTAAACCTGTGAGATTCGTCGCGGAAGCCAGCGGCGCAGACTACTGCACCAACGATCCGAAAAATATTACATTATGGATCATAATTTTTTGATTTACATTTCGCTCGAGATTCGAATTTAAATGAAAAATAAATTTATTTAATAAAGAAATAAATGGTGTGTGTTTTTTAATACATACATTACCTCTCCACAAAGAAATAATGGCTATCATTAAAACTAAATTAAGCTTTAAATATTGCAATGTAGCAATATCTCATATTATATAGTCCTCTTAAATAATATTTGCCATAGCAAATGTAGAATACTTATATATAAATTGTATACGATGTACTCTCATGACATGGTGTTGACATTTAATTGAGAAATGAAAAGGAACAGACAGTTATGAGAAATTTACCCAACATATTTAATGAGTATACTTTGAATAATGGTACTTCTTTGTCGTTTTGCTATAAAGAACATCTCCTCAACCTGTTATAAAATACAATGTTTATATTACATTTGCACACGAGGCATCGCTCAAAGGTGTTAAGATTGTACAACACTGATATAAAGAATGATGCAACGTACGATTATAGCTACAATAAAATATGCAAAGCTTCAGTTAAAAAAAATGCTGAAAATATTTCATGAAAATAGCTGTCAAAATTTTATGCTCGAAAATTATCCTCGCATTACTCAGTCAATAAAGAAACTTCAGCGCATATTATAATGGCAGAGCGCTAGAAAATTGACATCTTCCTGGCGCAGATCTGTAGCAATTTTTGCAGCACTTATTTGTTATGTCAAGATATGTGTTGAAAAATTTCAACCGACACGCACACCAAATGCAGAGACAAATTCAAAGGTAAGACAGTGTTGTCATTGCACAAATTAATATCCCGCGAATAATTATGAAATATTTATATGTATTACACGCAAACCAGATGCGGTGTTAAAGATCAAGGGAAACTTGAGAAATACAGGCGAATCTTGGTATCTTTTATTTGCGTTGAATGTTTGGATGTAAACTTGCTTTTTTGAATGTAGTAGTTATCAACTGTCAAATACCAAAAACAAATGAGCGTCGATTCTGTGATTCGAATGCGATCTGAAAACAAAATGTGCCAAATTCCAAATTTAAATTAAAAGAGTCGTGGACGTATTGATATGTTTAATAAATGTTAATCTAATTTTACGTGACTGATACATATAACCAAAGCTCAATGATTATATTTACGATTTCTAAGAGGGTCATATTTGCATAATAAAAGCCAGGTGCTGTCTTCAATCCTCGTGCGAGCAGCTAATGCGTTTCTGTTGTACGAATCCTCGCGAACTTTTGTTCAATTTTTATTTTCTACACCCTACATCTGCCGATATTTATTTGCGAATATTCCAACATGATGAACTTCAATAGAGATTGCTCACGCTTGATTCAATTTATAAAATATGATTATTGAATGGCATATTTTGGCACTATTTTTTATATTATAATATAGCTATTATATTATAAATACGTCCTTTGAATATACGCAGATAATATTGATAATTCATCTTTTATTTTCTTTTACTTGTTTTTAAACTACAATAGCAGACAAAGCTGGAATATAAATTCTACATTTGAATGTATCTACTGAAAGAATAATTTTTTTTTTTTTATATTTTATGTTCACGCATTTTGTTTTGCCATGTTATTATATTAATAATGAAATTGTGCTATTAGCAATATTCGAATCAAAGATTTTTTCGCAATCTATTGTATGAAAAAAATGCACTGTATTATAATTATTTAAAATATCAATTGAAAAAGCAGTTGTCAATGTGTATTCAGTATATTTAAGCAATAAGCTATCATGCAGATATACTAAAAATATTTATAATAGTTGTCAAATATTGATTTAAACCGATTACCGATTGTTTCTTGCGTCATATTTAAATATATCACGGTCTAGTTATTCTAAGTGCATTGATTCAATTCAGTTGCATAATTATGTGTACTTACTGACTTGCATTATAAATAAATGAAACCAAACAATGTTACGTGAGATATCGCGTGTTCATTCCACCACTTGGAAATCTTACATTCCACATGTGTTGATATAATAACTTTGTGCGATTGATTATTGAATCATCTTATATATAAAACCGAAACAGCGTATGTATGAATGTGGGTCTGTAATTCCCTTTTGCATTTTTGTTGCAAGTTGCCATAAAAACGAATATGAAAGAAAATATGTTTGAATTTTTATCGGCGAAGACATTTAGTCAAAATCTATTTTGGATGTTAGATTTTGTGATATAATTATGTCGAATGATATAACATTAAATAATCATCGGTCGCTTAGTCCGAGCGACGCCGGGTAGCAATACTAGTTGTATATAAAATCTCGGTCGTCATAATATATTGTGTGATATTTACCGATGCGTCGAACATCCCCGCTAAAGTTATTGTCCCTACTAACCCCTTTCTCGATGAGATCTTCTGATCATTGTTGGTACTACCTAGAAATTCACCATTAATAATACATGTTTATTGTGAAGTACAATAACACATACCAAATATAGAGTGACACGTGTTAACCTATTTTGAAAACCATCTTCAGCCTAGCCGAACTGTAAAACAGATCTTCCATCGAATATGGTATAGTGGAACCCCGATCTTACGTTCTCGCATTATACGTTTTCCCGCGTGGTGCGTCCATTTTCTATAGTCCCGGCATTTAGTTCATATTTAAAACTTTCCGCATTCATCGTTTGTTTTATACGGTCCTTTTAAAAACGTAGAATCGGGGTTTCACTGTAACGTTTTTTGGACTCCTCCCCGATGTCCGCTCCCAACTCACGGAGTTTATCTCAACATGTGTTTTTCTCAACACGAGAACTGCTTGTTACTCTCTTTTTAGAAGAGAGTAGGGATGGAGAGGATACGAGGACTAGGGCAGGACTAGTGACTAGCCAATCGTTGTCACTGTACGTCAGTCTTTGGGATCTTAAAGGTGGGAAGGGATTTTCAACAACACAAACACCCATGCCTTTGAACAGATTTATCGACTGAAAAAATGCGCTCGTACCGGGAATCGATACCGGGTGGTCCGGCACGCAAGCCAACAACGTTGACACTGCGCCACGGACTGGACTAGCTTTTAATTATTTTTTTAGTTTTATAAGTCTAGAAGCTTTTAAACGACATTTTCATATTAATCGATATAAACGAATTTTATTTTTTATAATAAACCTGAATGCAAAAAAGTCCACAGCTCTGTTTGATATTTAACTAATAAAATTAAATGATCAATAAATACCACTTTTACCATCGACAATTAGGTGTTTATGTGAATATTTAAATAACAATTGACGCGATAATGACTCATTCAATGTTCATCTTGACCACACACTTAATCTTGCTTAGTCTCTTACAAAAAAATTTGTTACTTTTAAGAACTTCCTTTAGTTATTGAAATCCACAGTGGTTTGCCTTGTTATTCAAAATATATATGATCAAATAATTAACTTTCTTATAATTAATCTGATGGATTCTTGATTTTGGAATTTTTTAGTGCAATTTTTTTCCTTTAAATTCGGCGGTTATTTAAAAAAATGCACTTAAAACCCCGCTTAGTGTGAAAACGTATAATTATTAAACGTATAATACCACAATTAATTTATTATAGTTAAACGTAATAAAAATACATTTAAACCAAACTTAGAATTGGAAAGGATCAGTTCCATGGGGACTATTTTTTATTTAATCCACTACCATTTTTTTTTCAAAAAATTACGTTACATTTTGTTCAATCTCTTTTACTATTATTCCGAATCCAATACAAATATTTTGGACTCCCTTTAAGAAGTCATGTAATATGAACTTGATGTAACATTTACAACAGTGATGCACAACCTGCGACCCAGTTTGAAATTGCATGCGGCCCAATATGACAAATACTTCATCACGTATTGATACACATACGAAGTATGTTTTCATTGAACATGGGAAAAACGTTATGGAGTACCAAATGAATACAATTTGAATCATACTTACATAACTGTCAAGGAAAACATAAAGAATTTGACAAAACGTTTGAAAAATTCTCACAAGAATCGACACTATTTAAGTTCAATCGCACAAAAATGCACGTCACTGTGTGAAGAATGGCTTGAGCATAAAATGATACTTGTATTCTATTAAAAATAATACAATGAACAATTTTAGAAAAGGTGTAATGGTTTCCGTTTTTTTTTTTTCACTTTTACCCATGCGGCCGTCGGTCAATCTAAAAATTGATGACCCTTCTGCAAAAATGTTGAGCATCACTGATATACAACATTGATTTTTTTCAATAAAGCCGTTTTCACGATTACAATTACACTATTTTATAGTTATTGTGCGACATATCTGAATTATTGCATCCGATATCCCGGCCAGCTGGCAACTTGTTCGGTATTTTTGTTTTCGCCGGAATTTTTCTTAAATAATTGTTGTATCACGAAATTGCGACACGGGACCGTGCGGTATGAATGATTCAGCGTATGAGAAGAAAAAATTACAGTATTTTCTCTGACAAATGTTGATCGTTGAATAATGGAAATGTTAAAGCACATTTTTAAAACTTTATACTTTTTATGTGAATCGCACATATCTTTACGCGGTGAGAGTCAGTAGTTAAAAATAAGAAAACTTTTTTAGTAGGTAATTATTTCACAATTTTTAGATCATGTCCGGTTTCACTCATTGCGAGCATCATCAACTGAGTGGAACTTAGTGCAATGGCATTATTTAACAAATCGTAGCACGTTTTTTTTTACTTTTTAAGATCCCTTTTTTAAGATCGGTCGCAGTTTCGCTCATCTCGAGCACTGCCAACTGATGCACGATCAACACAATTCCACCAATTCCACCAGTATTGACTGTGAACACCTTAAAAGCAGTCAATATTTTTTAATTATTTGATCGTCGATATATTTCAATTCATACAAAAATGGTATAAAATGTTACGTGGCAAAGAGTGTCGTGGCTTTATAAACTGCTCTGTGGAAAAAGCTGAATACACTTTCCAGTGTTTACCTTTTTTTAAATATAAAGTTTTTTAAACTAATTACCACCCTTTATATGTATCAAGAACTTCAAGTATATACAAATCAACTTTATATTGCATAGATGCACGATCAATGTTCCACCTGAACGCGGCCGCGCAGCAGTTTGAAAAGATGACTAAAATTATGCCGCGCATTTGTTGGATTGGAATTTTTTTTTTGCGGAGCTAACCTCTCGTCTAAGAAAGAACATTGTGCACGATATATGTATTTTATTTTATATTTTAAGGCCTGTTTTTCTTACCGGGTGGCCGGAATGAACTTATTTCATTATCTTTTTAAAAAAAAGCACTTAATCATAAAAAAAAAACACATTCACAAAAGACATATTCAATCATAATAATCAAGTAAGTACTGTCTGGTGTTATATTAAGATACTACACTGTACTAAGACGTCCTCGTTACACAAGGTTAGGGTTCGTTAAACTCATAGTGAAAAAAAGCATTTACGAAGTTTTTTTCGAAGAAAAGTTTTTATAGTAGATACACAAATCATAATATGTGCTTCGCCACGGTTTGAAAGTATGTATTTACATAGCTTGTAACTTCTAATAAATTTCACCAGTTATCTAGCTTCTTTATATACTCGTTTTAAGAAAAATGCTGAAAATGTTAATTTCCATGATATGCACACGTGGTACAGAAAGTATGCCGGCTTAATTTTCACAAATTCTATTATTGAAGAGCAGCACGTGCCCACTGTAAAGCAGTGCTTCTCAAACTATTACAGTGTACGAACTGGTATATGTTTTTTTTAATTCCAGCGGCCAATCGTGACACTTGTATCAACCAGTGGCGGCTGGTGACAGATTATTAGGGAGTACAAAAAAAGATTTAACTATTTTTGCAAGAGTTCTTTCTTATTCATTCGATTTTAAAACACTTCTATAACATGGACTTTCAATTCAGATGTTCGCAATACCAACGGAGTGCCAGTCTTATGAATTTTTGGCTGTCCGTCGTACGGAAAAATAGTTGAATCTTTGTCGCCAGCCGCCACTGGTATCAACACATAATTTTAACAACAACAAAAGTCTGTAAATATGTACTGAATGACGTCATCCAATTATTTCTGGATTACAGGGACGTAATTTAAAAAGTAATTTGGTATTTGATCTTGTTTGTTATTGCAAGCACATCTATCTGTCCTGTATGTTTGTCTATTTGTTATTCTATTAAAGACAACGCCACTCTTAATAAAAAGTGTATATAGATACTAGTTTGTCTGTAAATTCATAGTTGAAAACTCAGTTTTACATAGGCAAGTCGAAACGGAAGCTAAAAGACTTCTCTGTGCAATTTCATATAGATCCAGATATTCCGCTTTCCATTTCATTTGATTGATTTGTTAAACGATGACTTGATTATTCTACGAAAATACGGTTTTTAAAATATCTACATGAATTTAATTATTTGGACGTGGACCGGCGATTGACTAGCACTGCCGTATGGTACAGGCGGTTCGTGGACCACCACTTGATGACTTTTGCACTGGGTGCACGAATACATCTTTTTATGCACCGCCTCTCATTTTTTTATAATACTGTATTAATAAATAATTTCACAGTCACATTTTTATGTCTGCCTACGTATTCAGGATATGATATGACCTGCCCGCCTCCATATAAATAATTACACAAGATTATTTCCAAAGCCTGCGTCATTGGGAATTCCATGTAAGGCTGAATCTCCGCTGATACCGAACAAAATATCGTGTTATTTTTGACAACGATCGGCAGATTGATGGTGTAACAACTTACTATTACAGTCATTATTCGTACTTCTTGCAAGGTCAATGAATGCACGAAAACTTGTATAAGTTTCATATTATCACGGGTCTAAAACTAAATATATATATACTTACAATATATGTATGTTTCAGAAACGTTATAAACTATCTACGACACTGTTACAATTTAATTAATCGCCAAGATTGCAATCTAAAATACATAGTATTAACAATCGCAGATAATTTATTCAATTATAAAAACACCCATTATAATTATCTGACAGCTGTCAAATTTTATATTTTCATAGTTGAAAATTCGTCCGATAGGGGAGCGAACTTTGAATACGCGTGCCGATATTTCGCATATTTAAATTTTGTTTTTAAACTCTTCGACGTGCCGAGAAAAACAAAGTTTAGTTTGTTTCAAAAAGCTAATTGTACTGAGCTGAACCTAGGCTGAAGACAAAAATATTATTAAATCATTTGGTATGTTTATTGTTATAAATTAGATAACATGTGGTTTTTACCTGGTTCATAATTCGTCTCCTGGTAATATAAATTTCTAGAGATTGTCAGATTCTAGTTCTAGGAAAGCATTTCCTAAAATTAATTTCAGAAAATTACACGATGGTTTCCTAGTAGCTTCTTGGAAGTTTTACATCTTCACATTATTTTTTCGTACATATTTGATATTCCATAATTTTCGGTAATTTCCAAATGATCATTTTTACATCGATACCATTTTCATATTTAACTGCAATTCACACACGTGTCACCTTTGGCACGCGTGCCCTATTGCCACCAACCTTTGCTCCAGTGTAATGCGTTGCCTATTAATATCTTTTCCTTGCATTTTCATTTGGATTTTTATGGAATTATTTTCCTCAAGCAGTAAATATACGTTTTTATTTTATTCATTTAAGTAATTATAGTAATTGCAAAAAATCATTCCTACGTATTTAAAACCAAGTCATACGTGTTTCATTTCTTTTTATAATATGTCTACGCAATAATGGTTAAACTATGACATCTAAGTTATTTGCAAGAGCGTATTATTTATGTCAACAAATACATAAACTAAAAGAAAAGTAAAATAATTCTAAGCGATGCAATTAGAATAATTTATGAGATCTACGTTATCTGATGAAACAGGTTGCAAAGTACAGGGTGTCTAAGTACTTTGTAAAGAACGTTTTTGTAATGTAAATAAGAGTAAAATATACTTGTGAGCTCAATGTAAAAAGTGATGTTGTAATAAATATACGATGAAAAAAATAACAATGTATCTACATATATATAATGGCTATCAACAAATATATTAAAAAAATACATTGTTATTTTTTCACCGTATTGTAATGGATTTCTACCAAGTGAATGCAAATTTAATCAAGTAATAAATATCGTTAGTTAGAATCTTGCTCATTAAAAATGATGATGCATAATATGCACTTAGCATTAACGTTAAACAACAACAAATTTGAATCGTTTTTTTTTACTTTTCCATGAGTTGTGTCGCTAACGATTCAGGTTCCACCTTTCGGCATCTTCATACATTTTAAATGCACAAATGAACCAAAACAAGCCAAAGGCGACAGAAAGCGACAATGCTCATGGAAAAGTACGAAATCCAATCAATTCCAATTTGATATCTAAATTCCAACGAGCACCTTCAAAAGAAATCCTCGATTATATAAACAAAAGCGTTCAATAAAATGGGTATCAAGACAAAACCACCTGTATAAAATAGTGATGATTTTTTCTTTTTTACTTAATTACTTAATTAGAATTTTTGATATTAATTTAATTAAAATCAGCTTAGTAAGAATAAAAATTCTTCAGTAACATGATATACAAAAAACGAGTGCTGTGAAAGAATCATAAATATATCAGATCTTTCCATCATAGTTTTAAATGTTTTTAGTTGTGAAAATATTTCTCAATCACCGTGTGTTTACAACAAAAAAAAAATCATATTATAATTATTTCCCGCTTTTTTTTCTTCAGTCACCGAATGTCGCTCGCAATGGCGGATCGTGCTGAATAGGCAAGCTCCTGTAATTTGATTGCAAGCAAGTTTGCCAGTCAATCGCGACGCGTACTCGATTACGAACATCGTCCGACTGAATTCGAATGTAACAATATTACCTTTATTATACCAATGCAAATTCTTAATTCAAAATGATTTAAAACGAATGTGAAGTTTTGTGTTTTGATTTACTGACGACAGATCTAGTTGTCTTTTACAATAAAAGTGCTCCAATATCAATAATAGTTATTTAGTGTCAAGCTAAATTGAAAATAAACATATTAAGCATGCATAGTGAATAATTTAAATTATTCAAAACCTAATTATGGAGTGTTAAATAATTAGTTGAAAATTTTAGAAATACACGATACAAGCGTAGAAAGTAATATACAATAATAGTAAAGTTGATTAGGGATGTGTAATAAAATATAATGACCGGTTCGTGGTGCAGTGGTCAACGTCGTTGGCTTCCGTGACGTACCAGCCGGGTTCGATTCCCGGTACGAGCTTATATTTTCAGTCGATTAAACGATTCTGTTCGAAGGCAATGCGTGTTTGTGTTGTTATAAATCTTTTCCACATTACCGATCCCAAAAAAGCGGGGCACATAGCGAGAGCGATTAGCTAACCACTAGTCCTATCCTAGTCCTCGTGTGCTTTCAATCCCTATTTTGTTCGAAAAAGTGAGGTTGAAAAACTGATGAACAAGCAGTTCTCGTAGAATTTTTTTTTTTAAATGTTGAGATAAACTCCGAGAGGATTACATATGCTCCAAGTTGGGAGCGGACATGGCACAAAAAAAATATACATACGATTAATATTATAGTAAATACAATATCTATTTCGACCATAATATTCTTCACGTCAGCTTCATTTTTTTAATATTTCTCAAAACGATTACGTTGTGTGTTTTGTGTTACAACAAAAACACATAATATTAATATTTGCGTAATCAAAAATAATAAAAATATATATTTTAGTGATTTAATAAATGACACATAAACTGAATATTATTTCTCGAAATCTTGTCGATGCCCAATTAGGCAATTATTGAAAAATCGTGAATTTGTGTAAGAGTATGTGTGTCTGACATTTAATGTGATATGTGCACACAATGTTTGCGTAGTGGTTTTTGCGAAAAATCAACAAGGTCAAATGAAGGGATTTATAAAGGTTAATTTACGTGTTAAACTCTCTACTGGCTTAATCGGTTATTTCAATTATTACCGATTGCATCTAATGAAGAAAAACGAGTTCTTCAATGATCAACATATTTGTGGAAATCGACACCTCATATTGTTTTCGATAAATTCGACTATTTAGTTTGTGAAAAAAAAAACACAAGTTCTGTGACTTCAATTTATACACCAAATGGAGTAACACTATTAATTCTACAATTATGGGAGTCTTGTAATATATTTACCTCTCATTTATAGATTTTATAGTTTCATCAATTCCCGCTCTTAATGTAGAGCATACGGCCTTCCTAGTGGAGGTATCTGAACATTTTCTGCGAGAACTGCTTGCTACTCAGTCGCTCAACTTATCTAAAATTTGATGAAAGTAGGGATAGAAAAGCAAGGAAAATTTTGGTGGATAGATATAGTCGCTCTCACAATGCCCCCCCTCCAAGTATTTATCAGTTATTTATTTATTCATTGTTAACATAAAAAGACGTTCCATATACCCCACATTGGGAGCGAGGATAGTTTAAAAAAATTGGCAATATTCAGGAAATCTAATTGTAAACATAATAATACATAGTTTTGTTCCACAAATAACAAAAATAATTGATGAATCTTATATATAAAACCGAAACGGCGTATGTATGTATGTGGGTCTGTAATTCCATTTTGCATTGTTGGTCATTAAGTTGCCATAAAAACGAATATAAAAGAAAATATGTTTGAATTTTTATCGGCGAAGACATTTAGTCAAAATGTAGTAAATTAGTCTTCTACCAGAACTTTTTCCCGGCTTTTATATTATTAATAATAATGTTTATTATTTACGTGAAGGTATTATTTGACATTTCTTTGACAGCAAATTAGATTTTTTCCTTGAATTTGGACATTTTAATGGGCGAGAATGGGGCTGTCATCAAATTAAATAAAGTTTGTGATTTTATTTTAACTCTATAGTTCTGACGAAGGCGTAAGCCGAAATAGCTATCAACAATTATATAAAATAATTTATGTAGAACTAAAATACATTGTTATTTTTCTTTCCGTATTATAATGGAGTTCTACCAAGTAAATGCCTACTCAATCAATAATCTATTTTGGATGTTAGATTTTGTGATATAATTATGTCGAATGATATAACATTAAATAATTATTGGTCGCTTAGTCCGAGCGACGCCGGGTAGCAATACTAGTTCTCGATAAGCTTGATTAAATTACATTCAAAGAGAATTACTTCATTTTAACGTATTGCACCTGATATGGAAAATAAATTCAATATTGTGCTGATCATAATTAAATCTAGGCTTTTAAATGTGTCAAAAGAAGGATATATTTTTTAACGAAATCGCTGACAAAATGTTGCCATCATCATGGAAAAGAACGCGAGGATATTTAAATAATTAAAAAAACCTGATATTCGATTATTCATGTCATAACTTATTCCTATTCTCGGAATTAAATTGAAATCATATCCAAATATACGGACTATTTTCTTAGAAATAAATGTTTGCTAATACAACTTTAATTCAATAGTAATACAATAATATAACAATATTTTATTCATACAATAAATTCCTCACACTTATATATCGAAACACAATAATCACTATTGATAAACACATTTATTTTTGTAGAAAAATATATTTAAATAAATAAAAAACAGTCACGGTGAAAAAAAAAGTTTATTAGTTCTATTATTTTATATATTGTTGATAGCTATTTTGGCTTTTGCCATCGCCAGAACTAGTTAGTTCCGTCAGGATATTTTTGACGATGGCGTAAACCGAAATAGCTATCAACAATATATAGAATAATTGCTGTAGAACTAAAATACATTGTTATTTTTTGCACCGTGTTATAATAGAGTTTTACCAAGTTCAATTAATACATTTTTTCTACTTATTAGTTTTCGGCTTTCTTCAAAATGAGCATTATCAATTCTGAATTGATTCCTGATGAATTCCTAAAAATTTTAGCACACGGAAACTTTGCGAAAATTGTTAGTCAAATACTTATTTGCACTACATAATACAATCTTCTAATACGAGGAGATTTATGGATTCCTTAAATCTAATCGCAAATTAATTTCCATTGGCCCTGGACTTTGAAATAACGCTGATAAGCAGGGCTTTCCAAGAAGTAGACATTTTAAAATTTTGGTGTTTCGTTATCGAGGTTTAAATATTTCTGATTGAAAAAATATGCTTATATACACTAACTATCCCAATAACAGTTTGATTTTTTTCTTATCAAAGCAACAATTAATATATTGATTGAGTAGGCATTTACTTGGTAGAACTCCATTTTGGAAGAAAAATAACAATTTATTTTAATTCTACATAAATTATTTTATATATTTGTTGATAGCTATTTCGGCTTACGCCTTCTATAGTTCCTAAATAGTTCTGACGCTGAACTATAGTTCTTGAGTTAGTTTTTTCTTACGAAGGCGTAAGCAAAAATAGCAACAAATATAAATATCTATGTAATTAAAATACATTGTTATTTTTCTTTCCGTCGTATAACAATTAATATCGTTTATGAGTCCTTGATACTTCGAATTGTATATGTGTTAAAATAAATTAACAGTTAACGGAAGTGAAAGAAAGTTGAAGTTACTCGTTCAAATAAGAACTGATATTTATGAACCGATAATTCATAATTTAGTTTATTTTTCATGATATACTTATATCAGGAGTGGTCAAACTTTAAACCACTACGGGCGACTTTTTCTTGAAAATATTGGCGGCGGTCCACCGACATTAAAAGTTTGAATCGTTTGAATTTTCTACTTATCCATGAGTTTTATCGCTAACAATCCGGGCCTTTCGGCATCTTCAGGCATTTCAAGCGAATGCACGAATGAACTTGAACTGACAGCCAACTATACTACAACATCTACGACAGCTGAATTTTTTTATCAATAATAAAAGTAGTAATTTAAAGCCAAAAATAAGTCTTACATAAGAATAAACAGAAAATATCAACACCAATTCAATGTCAAGTTATTTAAATAATAGTAATTAATGTAAAAGGCGACGATGGACCTGGCTTGGACATGTGCTGCGGATGCCCCAGGGGAGCCTGAATCCTGCCTGCCTCTTCTATCAACCTGATGGATCCCGACGCCGCGGAAGGCCTCTGATGACCATCCATAGGATGTACTCAGGGGAGCTAGGGACGCCGGGATGACCTGGGAAGATGCGAGGAGGTTGGCGGCCATATGCTCCTAGGGATATGGGAAAAAAAAAAATATGTGTTATGAAACAAGATTTTCTTTTATTTTACTTGGCGTATTGACAGCCGAGAGACTGTAAATTGTTACGTGGTCGACGCTTTGGCCACCCCTGATATAAACCGTATCATTTAGGTCAGTGATTCTTAACCATATTGAAAGAATCGCCCCCTTTACCATAGTAAAATTATCCAGCGCTCCCCCCCAAAGAAATTTGATAAACAAATAAATAACATGATGATAAACAACAAGGATCTCATTTAAAAAAAAAATGAGATCCTTGAGCCTCATGTGACTGTGATATTTTCGTAACATTAGGATCAAGTTTAGTTAAATACAGTCGCAAATCTTCTCTTTGGCTAATCTGTAATCGATTTCTGGATTTTTTTAGTATATGCATTACTGCGTTTAAACCATTTTCTACTAAATATGATGAAGGAAATGCTACGATGGGTAATTTTACCCTTTTCCACAAAAGAGGGTATTGATGGCGAAAATTGACCAAAAAAAAATAAAAATCCAATTGATTGAATACTATTTTAGCTTTACAGTCATTTTGTAGCTCAATAAACTGCTCTTTTAAATTTTGACTGACACTTTCTTCATCTGATAAAAATGGATTAATTTTCCTATCTGGTATTAAAAGTTCGTACAAGTCGCGATGTACGAGACAACGCAACGCCCACTTGAACTCGTGCAGCGCCCCCCCAAATGCTAATAATTTAAAAACGCCCACAAGGGGGCGCTGGCGCTCCCGGTTAAGAAGAACTGATTTAGATTTTTAAAACCACATTTTCAAAGAATTCGCTATGCCATCTACTGGCGACCGTAGATAACATTATATGTTTCTTATCTGTAAATTATCCATTAGATATTGATACGATATCTTAATTTTCAAAAACTAAAGTATTTGAACGATAGAATATATTTCGTGAAGCAGTTTACCGACTAAGTTACTACTGAATAACACACCACATTAAAATGTTTGCTTTATAGAAACGAACATATCGAAATAGTCCATTTTGTGATTGTGATAAAAGTAAAATGTTGCCCGTATGCAAGAGTTTTTAAAAGTAAGTCTTGCCTAGATATACATTCAAATAACAATAATTGTCATAATTGGCATAAGTGAGTGACCTATGGATTATTGTGAAACTGGTAAAAGTGACTGCGAATAAAACGAATAAATAAGTACCAGAGGATCTTCGTTATAAGATAAAAAGGTTTGTTCTAATATTTAAAAAAATATTTTCCCTTTTCTTGTTCTTAGCATAAAATTTTATTTGTATTGAGCATTTTAATAATTCTTAAAAATTATAACTCGGGTGACATTTTTTTTTAAATAATTAAATTATCATATGTATGTATGTATAATAATTTGTGTGTACATTTGTTGAGTGTTTTTTGGATTATTTCACTTCAATATCAGTGTTTTTGTAGTGAAACGCACTTGTCAATTTTATTAACATTTTATATAAAATCAGATAAATTCTTATCCTAAAATCAGAGAATTCGGTACTAACCCAAGAATGAGTGCATCCTTAATGATAATTATTAGCATTAAATAAATTTGGGCCATGATAACGGTATCTTATCTGTAAAGATACCCATATCTGCTCATCGTTTGCATCATTTGCGTACTGAGTGAATGTTGACAGGCGTCACTGTCAACTGATCAGGGTTACCGTATGGGCATAAAATGTATATCGCGAATATTCAATCATTGTATGAAATTTAGTGTACTGTCGATTTATAAATACATACTAAAATAAATAATCGATTCCTCTTTTTTGGGGTTCGAATTCACTAGTTAATGTTAAAAACAAATGTATATGAGCTATTTTGCCAATCAGGCACGTGACCTTTCAATATTTTACTCAATGTTCACAGTGATTTATTTTGTTTTTTTATTACTAAGAGCTATTTAAAAAAAAATCCAATGTGGCAACACGATACTCAATCTGATTTTTTCATTGTTGACAAATATCCTTGACAGCATAGATATTGTTTTATCATGCATCCGTCCAAGATTCATCTTAAAAGAATTTCTTTATGTAAACAAAAACTATTATCATTTAGCAGCTGTTTGCCATATTTTATTAATCTACCAAAAACTACAGCACAGTCACTATTTCTTACCATCCTATTTTCTTCCCTCTCAAGCTCTTCAAGTTTTCAATGAGACTATATTATTAAATTAACTAGATATCTTACGACAGATCTGAAGTAAGATAATTATCTGGTTAGCAATCACCGAGTGAATTCGCCTCTACGCCTCCAGGTTTTCTTTATAGAAACATAACACTCATTCCAGTTTGCACGGATACCTCGTGTTGAATTCATCTAATCGCAGAGCTCCAGCCTCCTGCACTATTTTTTGATTTGATGACATATCATTTGGATGAAATTCAAGTTTTCCCGTAACGCAATTGAATTGTTTAAAAGAAAAGTAGATCTATACATAAAAGAGATTAATAATGTATTGACCAGAGTCAATTTTATGATTATGGTACGCCGGTTTTTTTTTTAAATTGTCACTAACACTACAGCGAGGTTTGCCATCAATTCTCTGTGAAGAGTTATTTGTAAATAAGTTAATAGAAATAATTCATTTCTTTTTAACTCGTTCGAGACAGTATCTGGTCTTAACTGATGTTAACTTAAGTATTTCGACTGAGGGTGCTTGATGGAATTTCAATATCAAATTAGAATTTTTTGAATTTTGTACTTTTCCAAGTTTGTCGCTATTTCGCCGGCGTCTTCAGGCATTCCAAGTTCAGTTCAAGTACATCCGTGCACTTGGAATGCCTGAAGATGCCGAAAGGCGAAACCCTGGTCGTTAGCGACAAAACTCATGGAAAAGTACAAAATTCAAAAAAATTCTAATTTGATGTTAACTTGCTAAACGAGAAGTATGTATATAAAACACTATCAAAAATGTAATTCAAATATTGGCGTTCTGGAAGTTCGCAAAGCAAATTTAAATTCAACACTGATAGTGAATTACAAAATGTAACACTTTCAAGATATTTTAAAAGTGTGCGTTTTCAGTATTTTATTTTTTGGAATACTCATCTTTAGCACGAAAGAAAATATCTTAAATAGTTTGATGGATAAAGCAGTAACTTTCAGTTAATTTATTTTAGTATCATTTTTACCACCATTTACTAAACTGTGCGATAGTGGCTCTGATGATGCTTCTCAAATAGGCTAAACACGTGTCACTATCCGTCACAAAATACATTGCTAAGCTATTTTCAATTTTATATTAAGCATATCTTACTTTCCAACGTTCAACATTAGAAGATGTATTTCGAATGCAATACAGCCTATACCTTTTCCATGATTTATATTCGTATATCTTCTGAATACAAGTTTGCGTAATCAAATCTATCAATCCGTACATTGATGGTAGGAAAATAACGACTGCAAGTCACCAGATTCTTTCAAGTACAGTTTACTTGAAAGAATCTGGTGTAGTAAAAATGCATCGTGTTTTTTAACCTGTTACTTTTCTTATTAATAATTATTATTATTGAAAGATGCTAAACAATTTATATCCCGCAGTGAAACGGTTAAATAGAACTGTCAAGGTCTTTCAGGTTCTTGATAACTCGCCGTAACAAGCTTCATCCTCTTTCGTGACCAATGCCAAAAACGAGCTTGAATATTTTCGCGTACAAAATAATGTCGACGACGAACTGTCAAGTGGGTACGAGGTATCGTGCGCTATCGAACGCCGCGGGGATAAAAATACATACATACATACCTACATGATAACAGTTAAACTTATAACTTACTGTGCCAAAATTCTTAAAATACATGTACTAATGTGAACACATGTGAACTATTATTGTCTACATTTTGTAATTTATTACAATTGAATACTGATTGCGAGCTACAAATTGTTTGTGAATTGGTATTTATTTTATATTGCTTTGCTCGTGACAAAAATATTTTACCATCTCTATGCCACAGATTATGAAGCAACTTTGTGTTTCATTAATTCATATGCATTTTAGCGTCATCTAAAAATATATTATAATGGAGTTCTACCAAGTAAATGCCTACGCAATCAATAAATTGTATTTTTACGTTAACGTAACACTTGTTGGTAGACTTTAAAATTAAAAACATTGATTTCCGTATTACAATGGATTCGATTACGCAATCAATTTGTACCGTTACGTTAATAATGTTGGTAGACTTGATGAAACAATATTTGAAATCTTTTTACCGTTAGGCTAACTTTCATTTTACATTTATGAAATATCAGATGTTTGTGTGTCTTATAACACAGGGTTATACGACTCTATAATAAAATCAATTATTTTAGTATCATTAATGTAGTCACAGGTCATTTCTTGGTGAAAATACATTATTTAAATAAATATAAAATATTACATATATAGCACTATATTGACATGAATTCTGATAGAGATCAGTACTGGTTTCGCTTATCGCGAGCATTGTCAGCTAATGAACGCTCGCGACCTTCAGATGTATATATTTTTAGCTAATTTGTTTGAATAACGTTAACGTAATCGAGGTTAAGTCGGTCGTGTTGATTAAAAAATGAATAAATCATTAAAATTATTATTTATAAAACCGAAACAATTATTTTTGATTTAAAAAAACTTTCAAAACTAAACTCAGTCGTGATTTTAGTTCAATGTGAACATGTGCAGTTAATATAAAATGACGTTCATGGCTGCAATGACTTAGACTACCAAGGCTACCAGAACAATGAACTTCCTTTAAAACCGTACGAAATAATTAGAGCGGATATGCCTAAGATTAATGTGCATTGATTTAATTTATTTTCATACCGAAGACATTTCAGCAGCTAGTAGATGAGTGCAATTCACGGAGGAAAATTAAGACCAATAAAGATGGACACATCAATTAATTGATTGCTTACCATTTCATAGATATATATAATTAATTCTAGAATTGCTGCCAATCGAACTCAATTGATCTAAAAGTCATAATGCTGCATTATAAGAAAAGTGTTTGTCAAGAAATAACAGTTAGATGTTAATAAATTGTTTATGGATCGTTAAATATAACGGAAGTATAGATTGCACCTTCATCTTCAGACATTAATGCCTGGAGTTAAATTTACCGATGACAATACGCTTTAAAAGAATAAAATAAAATGATAAATTATTTTATTTCAATGGCCGATACCTGGCAGTTTTACCCCCGAAATGTCATTTTACGATTTTACTTACCCGTCTGTAAATCTATATATTCGTTAAGATTACGGTATCAATGTTATTAATAAAATAAAATAATTATTAATCATCTTTTCCAACGATATTTATGTCTTTCGTTGCTTTAATCGAAACATAAATTAATTAGCGGTAATTTTACCGGTGAGTTATTTTATTTATGTATATTCTACCACATAATAAAAGTACACAATTATAGACAAAGAATCAAATATTCCTATGCTGTATGTCAGTGATGCACAACCTTCCGCCTGCAATAAAATTTCATGCGGTCCAATATGACAAATATCAATCATATTTTTTTCTTCAGAACTTTTTGCGGTTAATTGAAGTATATAAAATATTTAAATTTTATATCAACTATAATATATACATCAATCAATTAATTACTTTGTCCCATGCGGCCCTCGAACTATTCGAGAATTGATTATCTGGCCCTTCTCCCAAAAAGGTTGTGCATTACTGCGTGAAATGAATTGTCTGCATTCTTTTCGAAGTCTTATATTTTAAATTTGATATCTCGGCTAGTAAAAAATAAAAAAAATGTACGTTTATTTTTTTACAGCACACCCAATATTAGCACCCACCGTACGCCACTGCTGCAGAGTGGAAATGGTCAAAAACAAATCTTCCAATGTTATGAATTGATTTCACAATCCTGATAAAGATGCATTTTGAGTACGAATTCAATGAAACCTCTCATATGTTTGGTGGAAAATTGTTAAGTAAAATGAATATGTTCATAATAAATTACGTTTGTAAAATTAGTACCATGATAGATGAAAAATGACACATTGGGTTGAAAAATGTTGCTTACTTATCGAACAAGCGAATTTATTTTATATTTATTTCCTACGCTAGCTTCGATGTCTACAACAACACATAACTAACTGAAAATAAACATGCGATAAATTATATTTAGATTATTCTATTCACAATGACCGCTGAAACCAGTGAATGGGAGACAGAAATCATCATCTCATTTAAACGGTGACATATAATCATACGACATTTTAAACATAAAAAAAGCTATTATAAAATCGCCAACAAGAGATGTAATAGCTCATATGTACGATTGTAGATTAAATGTCATTTAAGATGTTCTATATTTAAATCGCCTAAAAAGACAGCCGCCAATTTTTTTTATTATTCTAGCAAAAATACTATTATAATATTTTCATATATAATACAAAGATTGCAGAAAACAAAACTTTTCACAAATAATATTTACTAGGTGTTAGTTAAGACTTTAGTACAAAGTTTTTATGCTCTTTTTATAAATCATTTTATACCATAAATTATTTTACAGCACACATTTTTAAAAAGAATTAACAAATCAGATGCGTTTATTATCTACTTTTTACTCTATTAAAATTTTGTTTTACCTGATTAAATATTCACTAACATCACTATTTAAAATAGAAAATATATTTAAAAGAATAATTGTTATACATAAATATTACGTTTAGTTTTGTTAACTGTCACTTCTTAGCAATGCTTGCGATGAACGAAACCGGTCCGTAGCTTTATCAGAATATATAATATGTATGTGGAAAAACTATATAAAATTATTTGGTATCCATATTGGTTAATTTTTACTTCTTAGCACAATTTTGCATGACTTGTCAAAAATGATTTTTTAGTAAAAGTAAGAAGCATTTGACGCTGTTTTGGTTAATAATAAATATAATTCATTTCCTGCAATATACGTTTTTTTTTATTAGAAGTCGAATTGGAATTTTCTGGTTTTATTCATTTCCGCACCTTTTATTTAATTTCATAATTTATTCCTTGGATTATATAAAAAGCACGTTGTCTCTGTAATATCAAATCTGAGATACATACGAGCTTTTTCACCGAAAGCAAAATACTTACTCACTAGCCCATTTGGCTCCACTTATTATAATATGAAATGCCCGCTGCTGAAAAAATCAAACGCCCACTTCAGTAATTTTATGAGACACTTGGGAGAGAAAAAAGCCGAGAGCTTTCATATGTACATATAATATTTTCTTCATAGATTGGCCCAGGCAGATTTTCCAAAAGCGTTATTTCTGAATGAGAAGGGGAAGAGGGGGAATCGAGCACATTTTCGCCGGCGGTAAAAATGTTACAAAAACAATCATACATAATTGTATTACTGTTTAACCAATTAGAATGTATATCTTGCGTAAAGAACAGGTCATATATTAGTTATAAATGTCGTATTTAGGGATCGTATTAATTTAACATGAAATATCTACCGGCATTGTTAAATTATTACACATATTAGGCCAGCGGTCATCAAACTACGGCCTGCGGGCTGGACTCGGGCATCGAAACATTCCCGATTTCTGTATTAAAATTATTCATTTAGAGAATTTTTATTTTATAATTTTGAATAATGTGGTTGTGAATTCACAACATCTGTTTATTTCAATTCATCATTCCGAACCCAAAGTAAAATAAATGTATTGTTGGAAGCGACCAAATGATCTTTTACTCGATAATTTCTTGGATATTCTCATTTATTGACATTTTAAGAATGCAGTGGACATAATATTCTGATTGGATTCCAATAAGAATTTATGTGTCATCCGGCCCCCCAAGTTTTTGAAACATTTAATATGGCCCGGCCCGTTTGTCAAACAGCTTGGTGACCTCTGTATTAAACAATTAGATAAAAAAAATACCAAAAATAGATAAAATACGGCCCTTCAGTATTGTGCAATAGCGTTAAATAAATAAATTTCAGTGTTTTATACTTATTAATTCAGGTATTTCATAACAATACAAAACATCGAAAGATATTTCGGTTGAATTAATCTAAAAAAGTGGACATGCCATTTTAATCTTTAAAAAATTGCAGAAACATTGCACATACTTTGCTCATTAATTTTATTGTAAATTTTTTACATGCACTATACTTTTTCGTATAATCCATGTCACATCCGTTTTGGCCGTCTAAAGATTAAATATTATTGTTCGGTGTGTATTTCGGATCACAGATCACAGTGCAAAATGTGTCACGTGACATGCATCTGGCAACAATTCAAAGATACGCGTCTTCTTTATTTTTACGACCTTGCAACATTACGACGGCCTTGGACGTGACATATTTATTTTCCGATCGACTGCGCCCACCCATTGACAATATTCGTTTCATTAGAAAGTGATTTTTCCCGATCTCTCAATTGACAGCGATATGAAGAATTTCGGATCACTTGACTTGTATACATGCCGTCCATGTTCAATTGATATGGTCAGGTTTTTTTAAAAATATTATTTTGCTTCTAGTGCTAGCATTAAAAACTAATATTTTTGATTGAAAATATTTTTTGGCTTAAAATCACACAATTCTTCCCCTTGAATCGTGTGAATCATGTGCCAGAAATCTAACAAAATATCACTGACCCTCCCAATACTGAAGAATGAGACAAAAACACGTGTAAAGCGCCTCATTTGTAAAAGGCGCTTTAGTGCTAGCGTCTGTGTGCGCCACACACTTTGCACACGCCACGAGCCGGCACTGTTGGCAATAATACATTTTTAAACTACTCTAATATTATATATCACTGTAATATAATGGAATGCCATTCTTTCACTCGCAAGCACTACATTTGAATGAAATTTACTTGTCTTATCAATTTTAAACTAATCTTCCCACTGTAAATATTTTTGACATATGTATTTGGATCAAAACCTATTATGTCACACCAAAAAAATGCATTTCAGTGGTAGTAATATTGAATGACTGCACACCCGATGGTGTGTTTTTGATTGATAAATTGATTATTGTGAATTGCGGGGAATACCATGCATTGTTTGAGCTTTTAGTAACTCTCGATCACATACGACGAAAGAAGGATAATAAAATTTGGAGAAACGACTCAAAATGATACGGTGATAAAAATAACAATGTATTTTAGTTCTACAGAAATTATTCCATATATTTTTTGATAGCTATTTCGGCTGACGCCCTCGTCAGAACTAGAATATATTATAAACATCAGAACATATATAATAATTTCTGTAGAATAAAAATACGTTGTTATTTTACTCACCGTATTATAATGGAGTTCTACCAAGTAAATGTCAAATCAATCAATATACTCAAAATGAAATCAACAATACTAACAAAATATTTGTGATAAGTCCTATCTCGAATAAATTTTTCAGTTGAAAAACCAGGCCTTAAAATTATATTGCGCCTGGGGCCTCACAAGTACTTAATCTGCCACTGATTGAAACAACCCGGAGCCTAGCCTTTACTGTTTGGCTAGATAGAGCGATGTAAACGCGCCAGGATCTCTTTATAATGGTTCCGCTGAACAAGCATGCCGATGGCCGCCATTGAAACGGGTAAATTACCTCAGCAAATCGGTTTGATATCGACGTTGGTGTACAGAACCAACGTAGCTCCATCTTCGGCGTCGCATCGCTCCCGTGTCATGTCGGGGGCAATTGCTGCAATTGCCGGATGGGGCACATTACGACACAGCGGCCCGCTATTTTGGTCCTACCACCTCGCCTGCTCTAAATTCTTGATACCTTGCGACCTTCAAAAGTAACATATTATATCACAGTTAAACACTCGCCATATTTTGCCATATAACATATCGCAAATGAATATAATATATCTACAAACGGACATATAATTCATTTGTAAATGTTGCAGTGAAACTGTATTCTCAGTGAAAATGTACATAATAGATTTGTATGACAACATGATTTCACTGGTCACGATCATTGAAATTATTCATGGCCCAAGTCGATGATTTGCCGGCCTAAAATTTTGGTTTTCTTCAATGAAACAATTCAGCAAAAAAAAAGAGAACCAAAGAAAAACACAGACAAACATAAGGCTGAAGATAGGGCGGTCTAATTTGATTTCAATGACAGCTTGGAGAATAATGTATTTTCACTGAGGATTCAGTTTCACTGTTACATATACACCACATTAAAGCTGTCTTCATCTTTCAATGTGAGACATTTAAAATTGAAGACAATGTGCTAGAACAGAAGAAAGGGTAACGAATTCAGGCGGCCCTCAACTTACGCACGTAATGCTAAATGCTCAAAAGTACAGGATGTAAAAAAATACCAAAAGCTATATTTAAAAATATTTATTTATCAAGTTAAAAGGGAAATCTCTTTCAAACAGACGATCCTCATTTATCCGATCCGTATTTTAATATGCTGTCTTTTCTTTGCGTACATGAGAAATACGTTCTCCATTTGATCAAATTCTTCCATGATATTCCAAAGATTGTCAAGATACATGAAGGTTTTATTAATATTCTTGTTCTTCTTCCCTACTTGTATTGTGTATAACTGTATATATGTAATTTCAATCGTGTCGCTCAATTTAGACTTCATTTGAAATAAGTACTGAGTGAGAACTTACATAACTCATTAACACCTTTGTTGTTGACATCCAAGTTTAGTTCATTTATTCGGCTAACTATTTCATCTCTCATAGTTTTTGGAGTTTTCTCCGGATATTTTTTTATATGTGCGAGTTACCGAAAAAAACGAAAGTTGATGACCGCCTGTACTAATTTATAACAGCGATAAATATTAGCAGTAATTTTAAAGATAGTTCTTTGTTCAGGCATAATGAACAATACAAACAAGCGAATGACTGTATGCAACTTAAAACATAAACCCGAGTTATAGTTAAATAATTTTGTTTACAAAACAGTATCCCTATGCTATAGTCACTATGGTGGACGTAAATGACTACGCGGAAGCGCTTCCGCAATAAAATTCTTTTCTAAATGTACAGATAGATGGTATCATTGTTTCAGGTGACAAATTAGTTCTAATAAATTCATCAACACGATGTAACTCATTATGGTCTGTGATTTCTATAACCTATATTTCAACAACAATGCAAACGTTAGCATAAAGATGAAAGTGTTTCTTATTATACAACTATTTTTATAATGGAACCTTAAAAAAGTGTATTGGTAAAAATATAATTTCAAGGATCTATCATGTTACTAATCTACTACTAACCAAATAAATGATACACGCATAGTATTGTTATTGTTATTGACATTGAAGTGGAAATACAAATATATTACATTGTTTATACTAGGCTTTTTTTAATCTAGGTAGGATCTTGAAAAAGTCTGTACTCGTGATATAATTTTGTATGATATTAACAATAATGTATTTGTATTTGAAAAGCATTTCAATAACAAAATTAATTTCTCCCAGTATTTGTCTTCACTTATCCGTATGTCTGCGTTTGACGCAAAACACTGCGCTTGCGCACGGTGCGCAGATGTATGTATTTATTTGTACGAGAGAGCGTGAGCTTGAAATATATATTTTATACATTCAGAAAAAAGGCAACTCTTTTTTTTTAATAAAAATTGAAATACATTGATATTTTCTTCTTTGTTATATCTAATTTGATCGTCAGAGAATTTTTGATATGCTCGACTAAACATGACTCGGCAATGTGCTCTTGAAATTTCCTAAGAATGTATCCAGTAATAGTCCTAGTGAAAACTTCAGTGTTCCAACTTTAAGGGTATACACGGCAGTATATTATTATGACTATGATGCTAGAGATTGACGATACGGTGACGAAATGACTGTTGACAGATTGACAAGGACAGCCGTTGACATGGCGGACAAAAAGAGAGCGACGACATCTGAGTTTATATTATATGTATATAAATATAACTCGGCGAGTATTTTAAAAATACTTTTACTATAGACAGAAAACTATGATCTTGGAAATAGAAACCAAACACAAATTTTGTTGGTGTTTTCATCTTGGAAAGAGACACTGATCTTCAAGTATAGTTAAACGAATAATAACAGATTAATTGTATAAGTATCATTCATGCTTCGGGTGATACGTTAAAGAAAAAAACAACTTAATTATATTTAACACGGTGTATGTATACGTAGAATGCTTTATATAACTACAAATCATTCGCATAAACCATACAAAGATTAGCTAACCTATGTCTGAAATCATCAATTCCTCAATTCTTGGTAGAAATGGTGGAAATTAAAATACATTTTTTTTATGTATTGTGTACTTCTATGCTCCGCCACCGAAGCTAATACAACGCAGTCACTGGGCCACAAAGTCAGACAATATTACAAACTCTATTTTTGGTGGCTTAGTTCAATTAAGTATTGTTTCTGCTGAAAATATGAAATTTTAACGATCATTTATATCAGGGTTTCCCAAACTTTTTCTGCTATGGAACACTTCGCAAACGAAGAAATTTTGCAAAAACTTTGATTTTTTTTTTGTACTTCATATATATTTCCTTGTATTTTCAGGCTGTTTTAATGAGATTTATAATCAGTATTCATTTACGCGGCTAACCGTTTTCATGTTAATCTTGGCAACTGTCGTTAGGCTGACAAGACTTGTCAGCCGATTAGAAAATATAGTGTTACGCCGATAGCTAGATACTTTACGTTATTAATATCAGTGGAGATTGATCATCACTCTACTTTCAAATGTAAGTAGAAGAACTTTATATGTGTTGTAGATTATCACACCTTTCCAAATTATCGCTAAACACCTATTCAGGATCGGCGAAACACAGTTTAGTTACATATTAATGAAGTCAGTATGAAATGTTTTAAACGACTCCGTACGATGGTAAATGTACTCTTTCGTGCGTAGCAAGATGAAAACCCTGGGTCTACGAGGGTTACAGCCATTTGCCTGACACTTAAGCCGAGGCAGTCCCGATTAACAGCACTTGTTTACAAACACGAACACAACTGTCGGCGGATTATTTTGATTTATCGTTCACCACTATCCGTTTCCGGCCAAGGAGCCCGCCCATTTTGCTACTGACCTGCAGGCGACCTCAAGACGATTGGCCATATATACCCGCCTACGTGGCTTGATCAGGGAGTGCTTTATTATCTTGTGAAAAGAAATCTTTGTTGTGGTCCACTGACATCGAATTAAATTGGCAAATAATAATTGACAGTCTTGTAGCATCTAATTGACTAACGTATGCAATTAATACGATTGCATTATCACTTTTTATGTGTTTTTTTAAAAATCATTTGTTCAAAGCGGATGAAAGGGCGAATGGTACATAAAAACACAGGCGATCAGCGCATAAAATATAAGAACTAAACAGGGCACAGCTGAATAGTTTGCCAATATTAAATGAGCAACTTAATCTTCCAAACTCACCGTTGTTATACCATTTTAATCACTTTTAAGGTGTTCACTGCCAGTGCTTGGTGGAATGGCATTATAATAAACATAATTACACATTTTTAGTACTTATTCCACAAACAATTTATTGGATCAGGACCAGTTTCGCTCTTGGCGAGCATTATCAACTGATTCAAACCGATTCGGTTGATCAAATGGTGATCAATCAACTGTTCAATCAAATGATCAACAAAATTCAGTTGATAGTAAATATCATTAATTGTATAATCAAACATTGAAATAAATCAATTATTTAATAATATGTCGGATAAAACCCATATATTATATTTATTGCCATTTCCATGCTATTAGCTGCTAATTATTTTTGTGAAACTACAATTAAAATACCTGATAATTATAATTTACCCACACAACTGTTCAATGAAACTCATTATCAACAAAACTGCTGATTCATCTAGATGACGTAAATAACAATTAAACTAAATGAATAAAAATATAAGCGATACAAAATATTTAATGCGCGTCGGTTCAAGTTCATTTGTGCAGTTCAAATTACTGAAGATGCCGAAAATGGGACACTCGGCTTGTTAGCGACAAAACTCATCGAAAAGTGAAAAATTCAAACGATTCAATTTTGAAAGGAATTGTATTTATAAAATACTAGTATTGCTACCCGGCTTCGCTCGGACCAGTTTGGGGTTATGTTCACCTCGGCGCATAAATTCAGACGGGCCAAGTTGAAACAACTTTTTTCAAAATTCAAAAGTCTAGGTCATTTAAAATGGAATTAAAATGAACATTTCAGACTGGCATTGAAATTTCACAGCCCCTTTCATATATTGACAGCCCCATTCTCGCCCATTAAAATGCCCAAATTCAAGGAAAAAATCTAATTTGCTGTCAAAGAAATGTCAAATAATACCTTCACGTAAATAATAAACATTATTATATTAATAAAAGCCGGGAAAAGTTCAGTAGAAGACTAATTTATTACATTTTGACTAAATGTCTTCGCCGATAAAAATTCAAACATATTTTCTTTCATATTCGTTTTTATGGCAACTTAATGACCAACAATGCAAAAAGGAATTACAGACCCACAGACATACATACGCCGTTTCGGTTTTATATATAAGATATCTCATCTTCGTAAGTTTCATTAATTTATTATTCTAAATTCATGGCTAACAAACTATGCCCCGCGAACTGTATCGGGCTATATCATATAATCAAAAATCATTTTGATAATATGAACTGCTACTATCGAAGACCAGTTTAATGAAATGTTATCTCAGAAAAAGCAAACAAATTTTTCTCATTAGTATTCTTATGATGTAACAATCGTTCTTAGATAATACAAAAAAATCCAGTTTCTATAATAACTATCTTAATTCATGAATTTAAATATTTTGTTTGTATAAGAGTAGCATATAAATTATATGTTTAAATAATATCGTCGCTTACTAAATAATAAAAAAAGCTATTTTGTTAGATGTAGAATCATTAGAGCAGAGTTTTTTTACCTCTGATATTCTACACAATACACACAATTGAAACTCATTAAATATTTAATAAAAAAAATATGATAGTGCATATAACAATAATAATATGATAAATAAAATATACATTTTACATATTGCATTTTTTTAAGCCAGCGGATCCCAGCATGGAGTATATATTTTTCCACGAGAACTGCTTGTTACTCAGTTGCTCAACCTCTCTTTTTTTCAGAGAGTAGGGATGGAAAGGATACGAGTACTAGGACAGGACTAGTGATTAGCTAATCGCTGTCACTATACGTCGATCTTTGGGATCGAAAAGGTGGGAAGGGATTTTCGACAACACAAACACCCATGCTTTATCGACAGATTTATCGACTGAAAAAATCCCTCGTACCGGGAATCGAACCCGGGGGTTCGGCACATTGTAGTCATTTCAAATAAATATTTTAACAAATCAATACGAATCTATTATGGTACAGTGTCTATTGATTATTTTTGATTTTTAAATTAGTAGTTCTCCATTATAATTACAAAAATGCTGGCAAATTATTTAGTTTGACATTCTATTTCTGACGTCGGCGGGATGTCAAAATGGCACATGTTGCTATTTTCCACCTTACTATAGGAGGTTCGTCATTGGTGGTAAGTAGTCGATGTCGACTGTTTCGAAGAGTGTGATGGTTTTGACCTCTCCTTCAATCTGATTCCTGGCCTCGGAAATCACGCTTCTTCCTGCAGAGGCCCGATACGCCGATACAATATCTACGTGTTGGATCATGCTCTATCCCTCCAGACGGGATACACGTATAATCAAAATCGAAGCTTATTTCAAAGACTGCGGATAAACCACTCAAATATATGAGGGACGTAGAATAAAATAGAATTTACAGCGTTTTCTATTTATTACTAGCCCGGTACCCGGCAAGCGTTGCAATGCTACTCACAGAAATAAAGTGTTTGTTTTTATTAAAGTTCTTTCGGATGCACAATATTTTAAATAACTAATTTCGATTTAATTTCTCTAACATTGATCGATATCGATGACATTTTCCACTTGACGTTTGCTGTTTGTCTTTTGTCGTTTGTCTATGGTATGACACACGCGCCACCTACTGAAAGTTAATTTTACTATGCCTATAACCTTTGCGCAAGTGCGACAATATGTTGTCAAAATGAACGGTATGGCAGCGCATAAAATATGAAAAAACATTGATGTTTATATAAAAACCTACTATAAGTTGATTTTACTATGCAAGCAATAAGTTGACAAAGTTTTATCGCAATTGGATGAACGATATGGAAACGTATACAATACGAACAATCAAACAAACATTGATTTTTCTATATTACATTAATTTGTTTCGAGAAAAACCTAGTTTTTTCACGACGCTTTTTTGCAAAATTAACATTTGTTTTTAGAAACAAAAGATGTACGTTATTATTTGAACGAAAATGCTTAGCAATAATATCAAACGGGAGCGAATATCGATTAATTCAAAATGATTATACACTGATATGCTAACAGCAAACAGTATAATTCCTACGAGTAGACATAATAAATGTGGAGCAATCATGTACCCTTAATATCGCAATGGTGGTCTTCAAAGACAAATTGGTACCGTTATATATCACTGTCATTTGGTACTGTATTGTAATTTGACCATAGACATCGTTCAGAAAAGAATGTCAACATGCCATTCAATTTTATGCTCCAAAACGAACCGTTTGTAAGCCACCTGTTATATATTTTTTGTAATCAATTAGAATATAGTTTACTGAATATGTAATTGTAAATTAATTCACGTTAAACTGAAATCACTTTGAACTCTGGCAGTAATTCTCAACATAATATATATTTTTATTTTTGTGCTGTTTGGATAGACAAAAAATAGCCTTATACAAATACTTTTGCCATTAAGTATGAGATATAATAATATGTTATTATTTTTACATAATCGTCTAGGTTCTACGCTGCCGGATGTTTTAAAAAACTATTTTTGACTTGATGCAACAATCGTATCATTATCCAAGATGGTTTTCCCAATCATTATTTTTTTTGACATATTCTATTGTGTCCGGACTAGAGACTTCAATACGAGTATCGAGAATACGAGTCCATTTTTCAAGTAAATAATTGTACTGAACAAAACTCACACAAAAATTTGACACGTTTAGTTCTCTTTATTATATTATTGAAAAATATGTTTTATACATTGAAATAAATGTAGGTAAAATATGGTAATAGGTACACGGGACAGAATCCCAATCCTCTCCTGCTTAGCTCCGACCATAAACTCTCTAGGCTCCATAGACATAGACAATTTATCTTTCTGAAATGCAAAAGTGGTTCCCTGTTTTTAGAAATAAATAAAACTCTTAATAAAAAAGATATATTATTAAATAATATTCTTAACAGGACAGGATGCTCGCTTTGTTAACATTATTCCCATTCAAAAGAGTAATCACCCAACCTAACTGATTGATTGCAGCTCATTAGTTTATAGTTTATTAGTTTGTAATGTTTAACGTCATTAGAAATATATTTGTTTGCTTTGTTTCGATTCTATAACCCTCTCTTGCGTCCCTTAAAAAGGAAAAATCCCAATATAATTGATTGATTGATTGCACCTTATTAGTATCATTATGTTATTGCATTGTTTTGATTCTATCACCCCCTTCCTTGTTTCCTTTAGAAGGAAAAAAACCCGTAATCCATTTTGTAATTTCATAATTTAAAATGTTAAAATGTTAGAATTTATCTTGTTTCATTACTTAAGCAAACTTTGCGATAGTAAGTCTGAAGATGCCTCTGAAAGAGGCGAAACACGTGTCACAGTTAGTTACACAATACGTGGAATAATCAAAAGTTATTTTAAATTTTATATTAAAATGAACTTCCACAAAGTTACCGCCGAAACCATCGAAAATACATTAAATAAAGTTTGTGATTTTATTTTAACTCTATTTTGGATGTTAGATTTTGTGATATAATTATGTCGAATGATATAACATTGAATAATTATTGGTCGCTTAGTCCGAGCGACGCCGGGTAGCAATACTAGTTATAGATAGATTATATTACAGGTTAAAATTCTCGAATTTATTGGAATATTTTGAAGCTCACAGCTCTTGGTTAAAAGGAAGTGATGATTGTAAAAAGCAACTCGCTTGTACAAACGCCTTTTTAAGTAATGGCCTTCTCTTCTTTTATAGTATTTAAAAGTCCAATAGTAACCATTCATTTGTGATTTAAATATTATTGATTTAGATTTAAAAACGAATTGTATATACTACAAAAAAATACGGCAAATTTGATCACTTAAGCCAGCGGATATTTATTCATATTGAACCATATTTAGTTCAGAAATTATTTCATAGATTAATTAAAAGTGTTCACTTAGTAATGATTGTAAAATGGAGCAAAACACTGAACATAATAAATTGACAGATACGCATTGTTAATTGACGCATTGGACCAATCTAGATCGAATTAAAAATAACCTCTTTCAATATTAATTTGTTTACACATGAGATTGAATTTGTCATACATCGTGATTTACGGCAAATTTGTTATCAGTTACTGAGCAATTTCTTATTAATATTGTGAAAATGTTGATTTCATCGTATTGTTCTCGCATATTTAATAGTATTCCAATGTACCGCGTGGCGCACAATAGAGATAAAACAATAAAATTTTATATCAGATGAGTAGATACTGAAGTGTCATAATTTATAAATATTGTCTATGGACGTTGAACCGATTGAGTAACTGTGTCCTTCCTATTGGAGATCCGTGACATGAGAATGATTATTAAAGCGTTGCATTATTCATAAAATTGTCACGGTCACTGGAATAACACAAAATTAATAGAATCATAATAATTTTTAAACAAGCAAAAGTAGAAACGCAAATTAGATCTACGATTGTAATCAGTCGAACTTTGTACAATAGGTAACAGGATATTATCTTTTTATTAAAATTATTAAGTGATCTTCACGAATTAATATATAATAATAAAGAATGTCAACACAAGATGTCAGTGTTGGTTAAATTTATAATATTTGAAAAAAGAATAGAATTTTTGAATAAATGTGTTATATGCTTATTTTGTCAGAATTTTTTATTTGTGTGGTAGATGTTATACAAAGATATATTTTAAATTATTATTTCAAATTTTGGAATTCAATATTTGATATTTGAAATCCTAAAAGATACTATAAAATAAATTAAAAATTTTAGAAGCAATTTGACGTTGACGTTTTTTACATCAAAATAAAACAGTTACCATTATTCAGATGAACCAACCATTAATAAAAGTAATATTCGAAAATAAACAAAAGAGTAAGTATACTGCTTAATGGATAGTACAAATCTATGGTTCTATGTTGCAACACTGCATATTTAATGAGAAATCTCACCAGGGCTCGGAATATATAGGAGTGCACCGGAACGATGTTCCGGTTCATAAAATCCGTCATACGATCGTTTCGGTACAATAAAGTTGTTCACGTACCTATTACTTAGTGACAAATGATCAGAAAGATACTGGCGAGGTTAAAATAAAAATATATAATATGTAATAAACGTTCTGTTCGATGTATGACACGTTAATTTATTCAATTGGGAGAAATTAGCGATTAGACTTTGAAATGGTTCACTTAGAGAAGTGATTCCGAAACTTTTTCACACCACTAAGCCCCTTAAAAAAGTGTATTGTGCGGCCCCTAGTTTGGGAAGGGCTGACTCAGAGCATAAGTGGCCAACGCATGGCCCGCGAGCGATATGTTTATGGACCGCGGGGCTAAAGGAAATTTAAACCTTTTGTGTATATGTGTCAGAATTCATGAATATCTCTTCTATATTCGTGTTAAGTAACTCAAAACAGTAAAATTTCTATTAAAAGTCTTGCTATTATAAAAATGATATTTTTTATTTGCTGTGCATACTATATTGTAATGATTATGTCCCGTTAAAAAATCTTATTTCCAAAAACTTTCCCAACTTCTGAAAAGGTTGGCATCATATGACTAAGAGAATTCAAGCTGGCCTCCTTCCTTATGTTCGAGGGCTACTTAGAATAAAGGCATCTCTAATAGACGATTATCTATTTATTTCCAAATTTCACAGTTTAGTATTTTGAAGATTTAAAGAGAGAGTTGTTGGGAAACTTTTTGGCTTATTTCACAAACACTGCTTACAAAGTATTGACGATGAAACATACTTCGTAAGAATTTCATAAAGAATCTTATCATCTTTCAAGAATATTCTAAAAAACATATTTTGTTTTATAAAGTATAAAATAGGGTAAATTATGGATATATGGCCACGGGACAGAATCCCAATCCTCTCGAGCTAAGCTCAAAAATTATACATACTGGCTTATAATTTTATGTTTTGACTTTACTCTTTGAGTTCTTGTGGATTATTATAAAATTAGAATCAAAATGATTAAATCTGAAGAATATTACTGATTATTGTATGAGTTCTGAAAGAAAAATTAAAAATTAAAAAATATATTAGCCTATAATAAAATTATTCTTTTTATTTTAAACAAATAATAAACTTATGTGACTGTCTCTATCTGTATAATATTGTTATTCGTGTAGTTTGTGGTTGCATTTTTGCTCCTGTAAATTATAACAACTCGATTTCATACTTATTGCGAAGTATTCTTTAGGATCTTCTATTATAATAAATTTAAAAATTAAGGACGAAACATATCATAAAAAATCGGTAAGCCTTACATTCATTTCGTTTAATGTGCTTATTTTTCATAAATCTTTACAAAAATTCTGTCCCTCGACCATATGTATATCCATAATTTACCTAAAATAGTTGTAAGTAAACAATAATACATACTATCTATTGTCTGATAATTTAGTGACGTTTCTCTTATTCATTTTTATTATCCGATTTATCTGTAGGTGCTATGAATTCGTGATACTTTACTATAAATATAGATTATGAATCATATGAATGAATCATTAAAAATTCGTGACCATTGAGCGGTGTAACTCATCTGCTATAAATAAAATAATGATATTATATTACATGGAAACGGAAATAAACATCTGCTTTCCAAATCTGGATGATACACGATTTGTTTCAACGTGATTGGCTTTGTATACTAAGTAGCAAATGATATTATCAGATCTTTCAATGGATCTTTCAATTAACAACGAATTATTAAATAATAATTAAACCCCACCCAAGGCATGTTGGCACTTTCTAAAGGCTATATTAATATAACGCCCTCGACTTCAATGTTTCAAAACGGTTGGTCCGTTATCAAATTTAATGCATCATTTAATTATTTTTAAACTGTTGCATGTTGCCATACATACTGTCACTAATACTTCTGATTTCATATTTTGAAATATTCAGGTTTTGCGAGATCTAGGGCATGGATAATATCAATACAAGACTTCCCTTTTTACTTATTATATGAAAACAATATTTAAAATTGAAATACCCAAAGCCTTCACTATACCAAAATGCATGTAAATCGGTTGTAAATCACCTTTAATGTGTTCACTGTCAATATTTGGTGGAATGGCATAATAATAAAAATAATGACATATTTTTTGTATGTACATATTCCACATTGGATTTATTGAGTCTGGGTCTGTTTCGCTCATCGCGAGCATCCAACTGACAGAGTCAGTTGACAATGTGAAATAATTACTAAAAACGGTCGGAAATAATATATAAAGTGAATCGTTGAGTTGTTGAATGTCGAAAGGTTGTATTCAAGAAAAATTAATGAAAATTATTTATTGTTTGTATGAAAAATTTCAACACTTGAAAATTATTAGGGTAACAGGTTACCCGTTCGAGGCTATTTCTGCACTAATAAAAGTCAATTAAAAAGTTGCTGTAGTTACAAATATCGAATAAAGGCGCATGATGAAACTGCAATATAAAATTTGTCACATATGTTCTGGGTTTTTTCTTTCGGCATTTTCAAGTTATCTCAATTATATCTTCCACCACAATTACTTTTAAATGCAGAAAGAAAAATGACAATCTATTTTAGTTCTACATAAATTATTTTATATATTTGTTGATAGCTAGAACTATAGTTCTGACGAAGGCGTAAGCCGAAATAGCTATCAACAAATATATAAAATGATTTATGTAGAACTAAGATACATTGTTATTTTTCTTTCCGTATTATAATGGAGTTCTACCAAGTAAATGCCTACTCAATCAATAATAATATACTTTTAAATGATAATTGACTCTTATAACCACCTTTTATAACTGCACGAACCCATAGAACTCGTAATTTTTTATGTGAATATTTAAACCAAATATGATTTGTCATTATATTTATATCATTTTCTTAACTATTTATTTAAAGATAAACGATATAAACTGGTAACTGTCAGTTCAGGTAAATCGGTGCACTTCTAAAAAGCGACACCCAAGTCGTAAGAGACAAAATTTGAAGACGTTTTTGCCCCCAAAATTTGACAGTTTTGGCATAAATCTCTGCACATTGAATGATCGCTATAAGTTGTTGTTTGGCCGCGAAGGAACTATTTTGATTTGTTTGTTTGAACTCCAGACAAGGTTATATTGAAGATAAATATTCTGCAACTTACCGATTCACTTTCCGCCAATTTATTCAATAAACCATCACGTGAGTAGAATTCACTACTTGTTTAGAGGTCTACCAGTCAATCCGTCATATGTTTTTTCAGCGACGGCATCTTTTGTTTTTGACGGTAATATGTGCCTATTTGCATCGGGTGAGAACTCAAGCTACATAGTTACCAACATTACCTAACGAATTTCAGTGGCCAATCTATAAAAATTAAAAACGTATTTCAATTCGATTTTTAAATTGCTTTATAATGAAGACGCTATTCCGGTGCATTAATTGTTTTGTAAATCAGTAGGTATTGTCACAGTCTGCATTACCGAAGAGCAAGAATTTTTGACATATCGTACAAAGATTACTGTCATATATTTTAATATAAATCAGCTATATTAAAAAAAAATAGTATACACATAACTGTGACTATAATAAAAACAATCTATCCAACCTTCTTCTCTAATCAAACTTAACAAATATACGGACCAGATCGTGGATGATATCAAATGTCATTTTAACTATTTTTTACTTTACATTGAAAAGGTTATTACTAACATTTTAACCTTTTGGTCGGAAAATTTTATATTATATGCATCCTAGAATGTATATAAATTGTAAAGTCATCTATTGTTGAATAACGGAGTTAGCAAAATTCCAGAGTTCTATATGCACTCTTTTTTATAAATTTATCTGATAAAGTTCTTAGATCACTATTTCTAAAAATAATGGTTATATTTGTGAAAAACTATGTTTAAAATATGCATATGTAAACATATTTACTTGGGCACTGTTAGAAGTGAATTTTATCGTTTTAATTACAAAATATGATGAATCCAAACATCTTACGCTTATATCTCAAAACTAGGTAGACAAAGACAGTTAGAACCACATAAAATTTATTTGATCAGGACCGGTTTCGATTTTTCATGGCGAGCATTGTCAAGTGATAAGGATTAAAATAAAACAGTGATATTTATACAAAAGTTAAGTAATAAAGTTTAATTATAATGCCTTTCCACCAAGTATTGACAGTTAGAACCTTTTCAAAATAAGGTATCGAATTGTCTAATTATTTTTTCATGCAGGTTTAAATTATGGACAGTTTTATTTAAATTATGGACAGTTTTTTTTATTATCTTTGTTTTAAAACCCAATGAATAGGAAGAACTCTTGCAAAAATGGTTGAATCTTCCTTTGCACCCCCAATCACCCCGTCACCAGCCGTCACTGTTGTTAACTATTTCAACTCATTTTTAGTGAGGAAATAATAGTATGAATACAGGAGGATTGTATATCTTACATTTGAAGAATCGTTAACCGTTCAGACGCCACGGCGTGCAGGCATGCGAAATCGATGTTACCACCAGCGCCACGGCGTGCAGGCACGCAAACGCGATTACGAGCTTATTAATGAATAAATTAAATATTTTTAAATGCGATATTATGCAGAGACACCTTTTGGAGGCAATGTGATGGTTAGAATACCCATATGTTAAACCGTTTTTTTTATTTGAAGTTGGGCTAACAGAGGTCACTAGGGCTGGCACCTTATTATCGCAATGATCGCTCGATTGATAGAGCGCATCAGAGTGAGAAGAGAATAGCTTAGTATCAGTCAAGTGCGAGTAGGCAACACATAGCATTTTGTGCTATTTATAAAATATAGTTTATTATAAAAAAAATAACTTTCCAGTCATAACAAAACATTTTTTTTGTGACAGCCCTTGATGCAATTTGTGCTACCTATATAATTTTTTTTATCATAGAAAATATAAATATATATTTATTGTTTTTGGCAGCCCTAGAGACATTTTTTAAATTTTGTACTTTTGATATTTTTTTCACTTTTCTATGAAAATCAATAATAACTTGAGTATAAAATTATTTTCCGGGTATGTAACGTGGCATTTTCATGGAAAAATCGATGATTGAAAATGGCTTACAGCAAAATCCATGGAATTGGCATGGCGTTTAAAAGGTTAAATGCATACTTGTAAGAAGGTGTAAGTTCCTCATTGCCGATAAGGCATCGGTACTCGAACTCAATACCGTAAGCATCACCTTTATGTGTTACAAACTGCAGCTGCCAATTTAGTATGTCAACTGACATAATTAAAAGCGTACTAAAATAATATTTTTTATCCACTTTGAACTAACAATGATGAACACTGGCAAAGCCATCTAGTGGTTGATTTTGCAACTGAAGGTAGCGCTCATATAAAATAATACCACACACTTAGTTAACAAAAAACATAAACAAAGTATTATTTGAGTGATTTTGAGTTTATTTTGTAAAAACCGGAAAAGGCGATGCACTAATTGACATACATAATAACAAGAACGTCGCTTTGAACCATTAAAATTCAATTTTCTACGTTTAATATCGTCACAATAGTAATTATATTTTTTGTTTTATTTTAAGTAATTAACTAAAGATAAATAATAATATACTACCGGATAACTACGCATACGTACAAAAAACCGTCCATCATTTTCTTGTGATTCGGAACACATTTTAACCGCTTCAGTATCGAGCAAAATCACATTAATCGCATTCTTTCGTCTTCTCGATCTATTTCTAAAAAAAACCCTTTTTCAACAAGGTTGACTGATGAAGAACCATTTTTTCTAGAGACAGTGAATAGATGTCACTAGATATGAAAAGAAAAGTATCATAAGACTTACAGGAAGATTTTTAAATATATTTTGAAATATTTGCGACTTTATTCGTGACGTCCGTACGCGGCGGCCACCAGTGGTCGTACGGTACTGAAATGGTTAAGCTGGAATAATATACTGAGAGAATATATTAATTCATTAAAGGAACAGATTTAGATTTCCCACGAGTATATATTTTCTAAATCTTATATGAATTAATTTGTTATTTATGTAAAGGGTCTTTTTATAAGGACGCTTGGTTTTGAAATGTAAATAAAACAAGTTGTTTGTGAGATTTCGACTAAATTTTAATTTCATTTGTAAGTATATTTTACGGCATTAAATATGGATTATAGCATCAAATGTCTGCCAATATCCATTCATTATAAAATGGGCCATGTCGCTAAAGTTGACTTTTTTGACAAATTTGGGTAAACTTCCAACTGCTCCAGAACCCAATCAGGCGTTGTCTGTGGTCGTTTACCTGAAGTTCCTTGGTTAGTTGGATTTTATACGGGTGCAGACATAAGGCCCGATTCAAAATTCGCCAAGTTGAAGTCGCAGAAAAGCCAAGTTCTTGTGAACAACGAGAAATAAGCTGCCTTGGGTTTTCCTGTACACTTTCACACACAGCAGCAATGTTTTCACCAGATATTGTATTTTGATGACGTACAGGTAGGTGTTGGCCGATTTTTTACCAAACTGGTTGACTAAAATTTGGCCACTAAACAATGAATAATCTACTCAGCAGGACAAAGTAACATATTTTGAGCGTCCCTATTGAAAAACCCCTTATATATTCTTTCATTTTTCTCACACCAGTTATACAGTATAGCCTGCCATTATTCATATCATTATATATTCCCCAATTTGATATAAATAACTCTGTTGACGTTTATATTTCATCAGTTGAAAATACTCGCGACGAGCGAAATCGGCGCTGATCTTTACAATATACATATATATATACATATACGGAAGAATAACAAAACAATGTGTTACACCTAAGGCTTTTTTTTCTTGCGGTAGATGCGTTCCGCGGAAAATCGCACAACAAATGCTATGGGAACATAACATGTACAAGGACGCACGCGTCAAGGTCACATTGTAATAAACAGGTGAAACACTGGATTTTGCACGTACAGTATGTGAAAAAACGCGATGTTAATTACGTTTTTTCCACGTACGTTGAAATAGTCCCAAAAATATATTTATAAGAATAACAATTGCTTTGGAAAAAACCACATAACTTTGAAATCGCACAAAAAAAGTGTCACAAAAAGAGGTTTGGGTGTAATTGATTATTTTAAATCCAATACGTCGTTAAAAAAGACTTTTTTAATTGACGAGTAATCATTCCTCCATGTTCCGTACAAAAAGGAAAAAAATGGTCACATAAGATCTAAATACAAATGAATAATTCTATAGTCCATCTTTCATGTGAGTCCATTCGCAATCAATTTCATTGGCTTAAATCTGACAACACATTAAATTGGATGTAGAGTTTTTATAAAGATCATCTTCGTATCGCGTACGAGGTGCAAAGCTTAATTCCATACTTCACAGTGATTTATATCTGTTCATTGAATGTTATCAGCTCGACACCTTGCTTTTAAAAAGTTCTAACTGCTCTTGACACTGTTTTGAGATATGAGCGTTTGAAGTTTCGATTGATTAAAATTCACTTGTAACAATAAGTCAAAATATTTCAAATTACTTATTTTAAGCATATTATCATATAAACTCTTGCTGAGAAATAATGATCTTAAAGATCTAATGATGGAAATAATGTTGAAAATCTTAGAACTTTGTCAAATAGATTTATTTAAAAAATTGTGCAGCTGCAGCCTGCAGTGCAAATCTGGAATTCTACTAACTCCGTTATTCAACCATAGATAATTCTGAAATTAAAATCTTTTCAAAGTAAGGTAACGAGCTGTCAAATGGCCAACGTACGAATTTTATTGAATCCATGACGCGTGAGAAATAATTAAATACAATAAGATTGTGCCAGTCAATTGGATCTTATTTGTGAAGAGTTATTTAATTTAAATTTGGCAATTACATAGCTTTTCTTTTTCGACGGTTAAAGTATTTTTAATGGGCTTACATTTAACATTTATTTAATTGAGTTTAGTTCATAATCAACGTGTTTTTTTGTATCTCTAAACATGTCCACAAATAAATATTGACGTACATACTTTAAAATTGAGAAGTCTCGCGCGCACGAATATAATCATAAAAATATATCTTTGTTAATTCCACGTATTGATAAACAAAGTCCACAATCATGACCCAAGATAGGCTTAATTCTCTTGCCATGCTAAATATAGAGAAGCAGTTGGTATCGTCAATGTCGGACATCAATATCCGTATTATAGATGTATCTTCAAAATCCAAGAATCGGAGGATGGATTTGTTGCATAAATAGGTTTTTTTATTGCACTCCCTAATATTCTTGTCACCGGCCGCCAATGGTTCACATAGGTACCGCCAAATACATATTAATAATATAATCAATTAAAATTCAGGTGAAAATCTTTCATTACATTTCTAGGTATCTTTAATTTGAGATGTTTTATGTATTTTGATACATTAACCCGTCGAATATAGTTATGCCGTATGATCTGTTCCCCTTTTTATCCATCCTTTATCCAATGCGATGTTTGCGGATCTATTCTGTACTAAAACTGGGAGTAGTACGAGATTAGCCTAAACCAGTTTCTCCAGAGTCATCTTACCTCTCATTTCCTCTCGCTGTGTCAGAAATTGTTTGAAATACATATTTCAATTATCAAGATTATTAAATATACAGTTTTTTCCGAAATGGGAAATAACATTCTGCTTCAAAACGGTATTTTAGTATAATCTATATTATAAACGCTTATAACTTCAATTTGATGTTCGCTTCATCTTCTATCTATATATATATAAATGAATGTCTGTATGTATGTCCGCTATGGACTACTAAACCGCTCGACCGATCGATGTGAAACTTTACAAATTTATTGAGTGCACCCCCGCGATGGTTTCTGGCCTACCAACCCTTTTGGCATCTTCAGGCATTATAAGTGCACGGATGTACTTGAACTGACGCGTAGTAAACAGTTTGTATCGTCTATATACAAAAATATAAGTAGATCACTAAGTTAAATTCAAACTATTCAAATTTGATGTTGAAATTCCATCAAGCACCCTCAGTCGAAATCATGAATTATAGTTTGTTAAAATCAGCTGAAAGCTCCTGTTGCGTTTTGTGATAAAACCTGTTAAAAATCCGCAGCTACTGAAAATAATAAAAAACGGATTCCTCCCATACAACCGTTCGGATCTCATTCAGAGGCAAAAAAGACCCGTAAGATTGTGCTATTGTGCAATACCAGACAAAAGAATTCAGGTATATTTTATTCTGTATGGGTGGGAATTTGAGAATCCCAACGAAAGTAAAATAAATTAGTTCCCCTTCACAGCATTACAATACGATATTTATTCAAAGACATCCTGTTTCAAACAATATTGGATATAACCAAACGACGAATTTTGCTTCAGTCTATTTAACTAAAGTATTAAAATATAAAATAACATTGATTATTCCACGTAGTGTGCTACTAACTGTGACACGTGTTTCGCCTCCTTCAGAGGCATCTTCAGACTTACTATCGCAAAGTTTGCTTAAATAATGAAGCAAGATGGATTCTATCATTTTAAATTATGAAATTACAAAATGGATTTCCTATTAAGAATATTATTAAATAAAAAATTTAAAAATAAAATAAAAATACTATTAAATAATATAGGTTGCTCGCTATTACTTACATTGTTTCCAATTAATAGAGTAATCACTAGCCTATCTGATTGATTGCAGCTCATTAGTTTATAGTTTAATAGTTTGTAATGTTTAACGTCATTAGAAATATGTTTATTTGTTTGCTTTGTTTCGATTCTATAATCCCCTCTCTTGCTTCCCTTATAAGGGAACTTATTTTAAATTTTATACTAAAATGAACTTCCACAAAGTTACCGCCGAAACCATCGAAAGTATTAAAATATTAAAAGTTTATCGAATGCATTCAGAATATAAATAATAAAACATTTTTAGCACAAATTTCACATAAATGTTATTTGATCAGGACCGGTTTCGCTCATGGCGAGCATTGTCAACTGATAAGAAATACAACGAAACAGTGATATTTATACAAAAGTTAAGTAAGAAATACAAGGTATGATAAACAATTGGTATTACAACTAAACAAATAAATTGAAGCAAAATACAAGAAAAATAGACTATAATTAAAATGTTGAAGACCTCTTAGCAATGCAAGCTATAACATCAAAAATTAATTAAGTATAAATTATCATTAACAAAGTGAAAGCCAAAAATAAGTGCATTTAATAAATTTAAAATATTTATTAAATGCACTTATTTTTGGCCATTCCACTAAGTATACTACAGTCAACACCTTAAAAGTATGCAATTAGAACAATAATTTTTTTGAGAATAAAATACCAAAATAATCAATCTATCGAAGATTTGAATAAAATCGGAACAAATAAAATAATAAAAAGTACTTTTTGCTTCCAACCTAGATAATTACTGATTTTATTTGCCAACGTAAGTGCAAAAACAAATTTGAGAATATTTACGATAAGTGTAAATTTATAAAATTGTATTTTTGGCAAATCGAATGCAAATGAACGTAGGTAATTATCATTTTGGAATAACTGATTGAGTAAAGTAAACACTTTTGAATTGTATGTTACTTACATTGATAAGCACTGGCGCCATCAATTTATCATATGATTAAGTGATAACTGGCCAAGTGATAAGCGATAATGTTCATATTAATGTACATTATATATTATTTGAACAGCGTCCTGTACTATATATAAAAGCTTATAACGTCAGTTCAATAAAACGAACCGATTTCGTTTGATTTATGGCAGTGAGGCAAAACCTGCGGCCCGCGGGCCTCATCTGACCCGAAATGACATTTCATGGCGCTCAATAAATATCAATCACGTTTTTTGCATCAAAAATTTTCAAGGACGATGGAATAACAACAAAAAATAATAAATTTTCAATTTACTATATGTACACCAAAAATAATAATAAAAAACACTTTTACTCATGTGGTGGAAAACATATTCCAGTGTATATCGAATACACATAAATAGGAAAATTAGGAAAAAAAATCACTTAATATTAAACTATTTTTAGAGGGAGTCGGAGTCGTGTTTTTGGTCAATGTTGAAGTCGGAGTCGAGGTTTTGGAAAATTCTGGAGTCGGAGTCGAACTTTTTTTTACCGACTCCACAGCTCTGATATGTACACAGCAAGATTTTTATACTTACGCTTCTACGTAGGAAAGCATAGACAAGGCTTATCTTTTAACATAAAAAAATAATTTACAAGATAATCTCTATAGTATAGAGATAAAGAAAATAGCACTGCCTTTTTCCCACTCCCATTTTGTGAGTCATCTAACGCCGACAAAAATGTGATATTTACGAATATCGTGTCATTTTTAAAGAACAAAACCATTTAAAAAATATTTTTTTATTTACTTAGTCAACAAAAAATAGGAATATATTTTAGCTCTTCAAACATTATAAGATATATGGTTCATAGCTATTTCGGCTTACGCCATCGTCAGAACTATATTTTTATTTACCATATCTGCTCTCAATGTACAGAATATGGACTTGCTAGGACATGACTAGTACATTGTTAGCTTATCGCTCTGTATGTATTTAATCAGATTTGTTTAATCAGATTTATTCATTCAATTATATTTTAACATAATATTATTGTAGAAGGATGGTGTATTATCAGTTTTTTTTTGAATTTTAGTAACACAATACTTTTTCCTGTTTTCAGATTAGCGAAACGAAAACGATGAAGACCGCAGGGCTGTTTTTGCTGGCGGTTGTAGCGCTGTCCGCAGGGGCCGCAGCACCTCCGCAGCCATGCCCCGCCGAATGCGTCTGCTCGACCACAAACGAAGGCCTCCACAAAGCTGTCTGCTCATCTACTCTCAATTTGAACAAATTCTCCCTCAGAAACAAACACCACAACATCAACATCATCGATCTCTCCAATAGTGGCATCACCAAAATCAACGGCGACCTTGACAGGTTTACAGAAGTGGTCTCCATAGACCTTTCGTATAACAAGATCGAGCAACTCGAAAAGCTGCTCAAGAACTCGAAGAAACTAGTTCACTTGAATCTCACTCACAATGCGATAAAGCAGTTCAGAGCATCTTCGATACCAAGCAGTGTAAGCTCGTTAGATCTTACTTCGAATCTGCTCACCGAAGTACCGTTAGATCTTAACTTTCTAAGAGATCTGGAGCATTTAGAAATGGGCGGAAATCCTATAAAATGTTCATGTGAAAACTTAAAACGACTCAATACTCTCAGAAACAGAGATGTAATGATGGACAAAATCCTCTGCTTTTCTCACTCCAAAAATCATGGTGGAGTTTTCTGGAAAGAAGTGGATATTGTTGACGTGTGTGCTGAAAAGAAGCCACACGTAAAGAATTACAATTTACTGGGTGATATGATGTTCGGAGACCAACCGGCGGATGCTGAAATGATTGGCGAAGAGACTACTCACGAAAAATCCATGCCCATAGCTTTAGACGATCTGGAAGTGGGAAAAGTGTGGGAAGATCAAGAAGTGCAGAATGACGATGACGCTAAAGAGTTTATCGGAGTTTCGAGTGTGATTTCTACGACTGCTCAGCCTGATATCGCCCCGAGTGAAGGTTCAGGAGATGATTCTTCTGTTGAAGATATCATAATACCAAGTAAAAGTGCATCTCGATTTGCACAGTTGATAGACGATTCTGATTATTCAGTTGAAAATTCTACTACTGAAGAACCTGAAGGGTCAGGAGACGATTTCGGATCCGGGATAGGCTCTAGATCTTTTGATGATTTATCAGATAACTCACTATCAACTGTTGAATCTTATCTTGACGATTATGACGGTAGCGGTGATGATTCAGAAAATATTACCACAAGCACGGAGCCATTCATCACGGGACTATTCAATCCATTTTTCTATGATGGTCAGTTTGATCACAACGTAACTACATCAGAACCATTCACTATTCCGAATATGCCAACAGTGTTTCAAGGAAAACTTGATTGGGATGCAACCGCCCCAGAAGAAACATCCACCAAACCGCCAGAACCCGTTGAAGAAATTTTAACAAGAATGAATATTGGCTCTGTTGAAAGTGGTATTGTTCAATCATCCGATAATGATGCTCTCAACGAAGAGCTGCTCGAAGAATCTAAAGAAGTGGCGAAGAGCTCTGTCGGCACATATGTGTGCATAGGAATTTTAGTCTTTCTCCTAGTGGGCCTTATAGGTTTAGCTACGATCAAAAGTCAAATGCGTAAAAAGCGTAACCAAAGAGTTGAAAGACAGCAGAAGAAAGATATTGAAAAAGCTGGACGAGAAATGGTAGATATGAATAAGTCACTATTGGGTAAACCTGTACCCCAACCGAGTGTGAAAAAAGTTAATGGCAGTTACGAACTCGTTCCCACTCACGATGGCAAAAAGAAGAATGAGAATGGCAATTTAGACAACAGAAAAAGTGTGGAAGAAGGTATCCCAAGGTCAAAGGCTCCTGAAATCAATGCGGCACCGTCAAACGGTAACACTAATAAGCCAAATGCTCATATTCCCAGCGTTGGCAAATACACTCCCGTTGGAGAACCACCACTCATTGGAATTATGCCAGAGAGGTCAGAACCCGATGGCCCCATCACAAATGGCAATAATTATCCTGATATGAATTTGTTGCCGCCGCCGCACGAGTCCATGCCAGTGTATCAGCCAGATTCTGGAAGAGTTATCGTAAAATTGACTGAAATTCCAAAGCCAAAAACACCTACTCTTGTAATAAGAAGTCGAGATGACGGCAAAATTGTAACCCGGCCGTCTCTGGATCAAAGCCCGACACGTAAGAATGCCACTTGATCGCAAACAAAGTGAGGTTATTAAAAATAACTCTGGGCTTCAAATAATATTGTTGTTATTTTGTTTAAATGAGTGTTTATATTTTATGAATATAAAGTTTGTGCATAGCAAAATTCAAGGAGACAATAATTTGTTACTTTAATGAATTAAAATTTCTGCCAAAGTGTTTGTAGTCCTTGGCATTAATAGTGCCTTAGTTTATATTGTAAAAACAAAACATTGCTCGCTGTTCAACGTGAAGAGAATTTGATTTAAAAATATTATCGGTTTCACTCCTAATTCATTTAAATTAGATACAAACACAACACGTATGTATTATTTGATATCTATTCATCATGTAGGTACTATTTATTATAGAATTTAAATGGATCGCTGATGACTTATGATGATTGAACACTTTCTATTAAGATTCGGAGAATGGTGCATTTTCTTATTTATGATTAATTTTTAAGTGAAATTATTACCATGCAAGGCTAAAGTGTCATTTATAATAACTATGAAAGAAAACAAAATGTGGTTTAGAGCTCTTGGTACTTATTTAAGTGAGTGAATGACGACGCTTAGTCTTTAACTGATTAAAAATAAGAATAATTATGGTTAACCTAGGGAAAACTATTTTTTATGAGGATTTTTGCAAATAGTTCCTCTTCTAGATTCAACAAATTGTGATATATTATTCTAATCTAGGTATTTTTCCTTGTAAAATATTATCAATAGTAGATAAAGTGACAGATTGTCATTGAGTTTTCCACTCTTTTTAATTTGTAGGAAAGAGTAACTAATCAAAAGAAACATATTTTTATAGTATTTACAAATTTTGCACTGTTATAACTTGACGTATAACTATGGAGATACCGCTTTTATGCTAAGATGCTACTATTATTCCAGTAGTAATTGTTGGAGATGTGTGAAGAATATGGTAAAAAAAATGTATTCATTATTGTATAGATATCTGTGAGATTTATATTAATATATTTGTCTACAAACTGCCATTCGACGAAAAAGTGCCATCTGTTGTTTCATTATTAAACTAAATGTATGAAAAAACACTCACACTTTTCCTATGACAATAATATTTCTTATCTGCATAGTTTTGTTCATCTTTAAAGGTTTCTTTCAGCTAAATAAAACCTTGCAGTACCTAAGTAATAATAGTAAATATCCTCTTCATTCACGAGTATAAAACTATTTTTTTTATACCTTTACACAAATCAGGTCATCATTTTGTCTTCCATTTATAGTAAAATCATATATACTAATTATTTTATTCACTGTAGATGTTCTTATTGTTTTTAGATGTTACCATTAAGCATATCATTCGATTTTTCTACTGATCCTTGAGGCGATGTAAAAGGTTATCAATACAGACACAAAATTTTTATGATTCACTTGATTATTTTTATTTAACGTATGGCATGTTTTGGAAAAGAGATTTTACTTTTTGAAATGCCATTTTATAGACAGTTAATTGTTGGATAAATCTACTCTTGATATAATAAATTTAAACCTCACAGTGAAACGTTCTTATAAGCCTTTACTCCTACTATAAGAGTGAAAGAGACTTTTGAGACAAATTTGATAAATAATATAAATGTAGTATATAATAAAAAAACTTTATATTTGATAATTATTTTACATTTTGTTTTAAGCTTTAAAAATGCAGAATAGAAGACCGTAACTTTTCAATATTGAAAGTGCGATTCCCATAATATAACATGTTTAAAACTTCTGTGTGGATTTCATATGTAATATTAGGTGAATAAAATTTATTGAATGTAAACAAAACTCGAAAATATATGCTTAAAATGTTGTCAGGTAATTAATAATTTAAGTATTACACAAAATATTCATAAAAAAGAATCATCTGACTTGATCACTGTATTGAGAATTCCGACTAGTCATCTATTGCCTAAATATAAAAATTGTAGATTAAAGAATGATATGCGGTATTGGTATTAATTTTCAATTTTAATATTAGGCACTGTATTTCGAATAATATAATGTTAATTTAACATAAATATGAGATGAAGAAGTAAACGAAAAAAATCTATTGGGGACTGAAATGACACTATTGAGGGTGATATGAAAATGAATGGAATTGATTTTGTAATGTTTATGATTTCTTTATAAGCTGCGCTTATATATATATATAAATGTTAATTTAATCAAATAAATATATTTGCTGATTTGCTTTGTTATTGTTATAATTAAAAAGTAAAATTCAACAATAATTAGTTCTTAATGCGTATTTTTTTTACCATAGTTTAATGAATAAGCAACCATTTTTTCTTTTCATCAAGAATCATATTTCCACTATTGTAATAACTATTTGTTTGGGGTATCGAATCAAATAATATAAATAGTAATAATTTATAAACTTGATTCCTCTCTCGTCATAATATATACCTAAATAGATATGGTTGTAAATAAAACAATTTAGGAATAGTAATACTTATTTGTAAAAATAATCATAGGTCAAGAATATGATTTTTAAAAATAAAATTTTAATGAAGTTATGTAAAAAGTTTGTTTTATTAACTGTGCTAAGACACATATTAGTATTGACGTGCTTGCTGCCTTTCCCACATATCTCCCGATCTGATTTTGAATATTTTGATAATATTTTGTGGTCAAGAATATAATCACTGATATTTCTTTTTAATATGAGAGGCTTAGGAAATGAGATGAAAACAAATCATTGTTTTTGTTTATAGGTATCAGTATCATGAAAACTTCAGAATTTCAATAAATTCACAAGTAAAAAACATTTGTATGCTATTTTATTTTTACTGTATATTATGAAATAAAGCTAATTTTGCCAGATAGGCCTGTAAAATATGACCACAGGTTTCATTCATCATCTCCGTGCAACAGAGTAACTACTACCATCGTGAAATTAGAACTAGCTTAGAGATGTATGCGGCAAACTTTGTGTTTCTTTCGGTGGAATCCCAACAATGCATTTCCACCTACCTACTATACATGATATTAATTGGGAGTAGAAAGATTCTATAACTTATTGCTTAGAAAGATTAAATCTAAGAAAAACTATGCTATGAATATGACAATTTTAGGATATTATTGAAATATTTAAAAAAAATTTACTAACCATAGAAAAGATACAAAATTGTTGGAAAATTTTTACACTAAGTGTAAAAAAATATGTTTTTCATTATATGGATGAAATTTTTTTTAATTAACACTTGAAATTATTAAAAATATGGCACACTTCAGCATCAATAATAGTGTAATAAGTAGTAAAAGCAGGGCTGTCCAGTCGTGACAACACATGACACATGACTCCGACTCCGATTCCAACATTAACCAAAAACTCGAATCTGGCTTTGACTCTTAAAAAAAAGTTTAATTTCGTCACGTTTTTTTCCTACCTTTCCTGTTTATGTGGATTCAATTAAATATCAACCGACAAATTCAACCAAAAGTCAAATTTTACATATTATATGCAGAAATAAAAAGTTCAAACATTTCAAAATTTCCGACTCCAAGTAGGACTCCAGCCAAAACGCCACGACGACATCGAATCCGGCTCCGTCCAAAAAGCCGTGACTCCACTGACCTGAGTAAAAGTGTGCTTTTATTTCATGAATGTAATATCTTCCCATCAAAAAATATACACAATTTAGATAACCTTACATCCTGAGAAACTTAAATATCAATTATGGATGTCAACTGAATTCCACTTTAACTGTCCATCAATATGGACAGTTAAAGTGTCAATATCAATATTAATAAATAAATCGATCAATTTATTTAGATTCAGAATACTATATATATCAATCAGTATATCAAGTTAGGCTTGTTGTTGAGTGGTTAACAATGTTTGCTTCCGTAACAGTGTGCAAGGGTTTGAACCAGTACAGATAGATTGCATTAATGGCTTATAGATTTGTGTTGAGAGATATGAATGCTCTTGATGCCAAAACTTACCTCGCATCCATCTGATCCTTAAAACAGGATGTGACGAGGGGAATTAGCCAACCACTAGTCCAGCTCTTATCACCATTCTTCTATCGCTACCTTTAACGATGAAGATAAGAAGCTACTGAGTAACAAAAAGTTTCTTATTACAAATTAGGAGTGGACATCACTGCAACCATTCAAAATCTGAGATTATTCTGAATTCAAATTAGACTAGTTATAAAGAACTATAGACACGACAAGAAAAATAACACAATACTGAATGCTCCACAATATTGTACAAGAAAGAAAACAATTCTAATACAAAAATTATATTTAAATTATTTATTCTGTGTTTCTCCTGCCACCTGTGAGCAAAATATATTATTATATTGTCATAATTTATTTTTTATGACATCTATTGACATTCATTATAAACATCTACTGAATATTTAAAGCTTCTACTGTGTATCACTAGGTGCTTCTATGAAGCTTTCTTGCAGCGTCTTTCAACCTTTTTCGACCTGTGACACCCTTTTCCAGTGCCTGACTTCCCAATATTTGAAAAAAAAACAAAAATCACATTGTAGAAATAATACTTTATTTTAAAACAAAATATATTCATTACGAATCTTAGATCACCCTATTCAAAACATCAAGACAGTAAAAGAGCTTTTGAGAGGGAGATAAATATCTCGACTAAATCTAGATTCAACGAGATAATTTGTGGTAAATGCAATGAAATATAATCTCATACTATCCCAGAGTTATGGAAATTAATTCGCCATTTAATTTCTGATGCTGATTATTATTTTATTCCTGCTGTGACTCCCCTAGAGTTTGTTATGCCTCCCCTTAAGTCGATTGCTCATTGCTCATTGCCCTCCAGTGAACCATATGTACACAGGTTGAGAAACGCTTATTTATCGTTTTTTTCTTCTTTTATTTTGAGTACGAACTGAGGAATAAACTATTGAAAAATTTATCAAACATTATCAACTTGTTGTTTTCCCCGTCAATATTATTATTCTAAAATGTAGTGTCAATGTAGTGCTAATAATTAAATTAAACATTAATATTAATGGGAACACAATAATAAATATATTGCAGAATAGCAATCTTAAAACCATTAAGATATAACTTTTTGATAGTGTGTAAGGTGTCTGAATCTTAACAATTCTTGTGATTTATATTATTTTAATCAGTCGAATATAGATTAAGTACATAGTTTGGCGGCAGTTTTTTAACAGAATATAATTTATAGAAACCATAACTCAATGGTACAATATGTATCATTGAATATTTATATATTATACGGACGTATTATAATGGAGTTCTACCAAGTAAATGCCTACTCAATCAATAATATTTATATATTAAGTAATAAGTCGTAAGAATGAATCGAAATATAAAATTAAATATATAACTAATTTTAGACATGCTGTCAATCATTATTGATATTTCATTTGTTATTAAATATCTATAATATTAAACCATAAATAATATTGGAATAAAGAAAACTTAAAGCCTTATAATATAATTGAAAACAAAATACATGTATAATTTAAAGTATGTAAGGTCGATGCCAAGAATCAAAACATTTCTTATTTTCACTTTCGCTGTTAATTTAAAACATCCTGATGTTTAATAGTTTATGTAGTAGACTCTTTGGTTGAATCTTAAATTAGCACTCCAAACAAAAACTCACTGTTTATCATCGTAAATGGGTTTACTATATTTACGATGTCAGTTTTGCATTTTGATAATTTTGAGCTACAACAGCACAAATGAAATAAGATTGTTTTAAACCATCAAAAATTAATTGATTATGTTTTGAATGGATAGTAAGTGTACTTGAACATTTAGATAGCAATTACACATCGACCACTTATTGTAAAAGCAGAGTATCTCGATTGTTGCCGGTTTTGAGTTATGAGTGCTAACTATACAAAATAATATTTTACGCTTTGTGTCAAAAAGACGTAACAATCGGAGAAGTGACGTATTATAATCACTTTCTTGCTCATAGCTCCACTAACCTTAGAACAACACGTTATAAGGTTATGTTACGTTTTTTATTTACCAAATAAATCAGAAAGCCAAAGCATTGCCTTTAAAGATAGTGAAAAAAAGAGTTGGTGTAATGGTTTTTATGGCTCTTAGAGGCCGAATATAATTTTCTTTTAAATATAGTTTTATTCGATATGAAGAATCATATATTTCAATTTAATTATAAATAAAATTTTGACATTTTGTCGGGTGTCAAATACATATTTACAATATTTTATTATTATACCGTCGTTCAAAAAGTTTTCAATGATTAAAAGTATAAAAATTTTAATAGTTTGAACGTTTAATAAATTAGTAATTGCTTTATAGTAACATCATAAATATCCTATTATAAATCACTTTCATGGATATGTCCGTCTGAACCAGTCAGGAATCGAGCTGAAGCTAAATCCGAGTCTTCTGTTGGAGATGAATATACAGCCCTGGAGCGCCTTCTTCTCCGATTCCGTCGATCCTCGCTTGCATTCAAATCCTCTAAAATGTCCCCACTCGATCTGGTGCGACGTCGAGCTCTCTTCTTCTGTTTTGTTTGGCTCACCCCGATTCCTGACAAGGAGTGGAAAGACCCATCCAGGCGGGGCATTAGCAATGCTTCGTCGTAGCTCGGAGGAGCGACCAGGTCCCTCGGATCCGGTGCGTTTATTTGGGCTTCTTGTTCTCTCCGTATTCTTTCTTCTCGTAATCGTTCTCTTGATTCTGCAGCGACTCTCGCCCTCTCCATCTCTGCCGCTTGAAGTTTTGCTTCGTTAACTCGACGTACGAGCATTATCAAGATGCATAGACCAAAGAATATACAAAATATTACCAAAATAAATGAAAGGGCGCGTCTATTTTCTCCCAATCCAGATTGAGGGTTCCAAACGTAATAACAAGCCTCCAACCAATTTCTTCCAGACGTATTCGAAGGATTGTGGCACATCAAGCTGTCTGTACTCCAAACTTTTGGTGGATCAAATGTCAAATAGTTGAAAAGATCTTTCATGCCCTTCTCAAAACAGTCGCAGCGCCAAGTGTTGTCTTTCATTGATATTTCAACCAGTTTACTGTTACCTGCAAAGTAAGAAACTTCCCAGGTAACTGTGAAACGATTTTCTGATAAATGTAAAGTTGTCAACGCTGGCAGTTCAAAAAAAGTACCGTTATCGATTAGACTCAGTCGGTTGAAACTCAAATCTAAAACTTGTAGACTCTCTGATTTCATATTGTTCGGAAGATAACTGATCAAATTTCTTGATAGGTTTATATCCAAAATTGAATAAAGATGGTCAAAAATATTGCTGCCCAAGTTTTGGATTTCGCACATACTCAAATCCAGGAACTTCAATGAGCGAGAGCTTAAACTACCAACGTAGGAAATATAATTTCGCGACAGTGAAAGTATTGTCAGCATAGGCGTGTGCGTGAATGTCTCTGAGCTAAGTGACGGAATCAAATTGACTGATAAATTTAATACTTCCAAGCTTTGTAATCCTTCAAACGAGTTCGCGTGAACAAAGTCGATCGCATTTGATGATAAATCAAGGTAAAGCAGCATAGTATTATTTATAAAATCTCCATCATTTAATGACCGGATCATATTTCCTCGAAGATTAGCTTCTTTCAAGTTTGGCAAACCTGACATATTAGCTTTATCCATATTACAATACGACAAGTCAATTTTATTCATAGAAAATGAATTCAATGTGCCCAAATTGCTCGAAATTACAAGTCTGTAATTGTCAGATAGAATTAGATGCTTTAATGCAGGCAAATAGTTGAAGTCGTCAGTTCCAATAAAGCTTAGTTCACAATGGCTCATGTCCAAATATTCCAGAGTGGGTGATATAAATCTTTGAAATGTTCTCAGCGGGTTGTAGCTCAAAATTAGCCGCCGTAACTCGTTCAGGCTGCTCAAAGGAGATCGCCCCTGAATTTTTGTAATGCCACAGTTACTTAGTTCTAACGTATTTAAAGAGTTGCTGACCAAATCCTCGGATGTCTTCAAATTCGAGATAGTTTTCAGCTGATTCCCCGATAGCACCAGCTTCTTTAAATTCTCAGCAGGTTTGAGTACGTGGTTCGGGGATATGTCATTCCAGGAAGTTATCTGGTTTCTTGATAAGTCCAGAGTATTCAGCATTGTCATGTTGAGCAATATAGTTGATGGAAGTCTTTCGATTTGATTTTCACTGAAATTTAGTTTTTCCAAGTATTCTAAGAGTACCAAATCAGTTGGGATGTAACTGAAAAAGTTTTTCGACAAATCCAATATCTGCGTCTGTAAAAAGCATATATTTAGGTAACGATCAGTTCTTCGTAAAAAGTATCTTCTCTAAAATTATTTTATCTACTTCCGCTATAGGTATAGCGACTTTAAAAAGAGGATATTGATTATAAGCTTCAACAGATATTACTCATCTAAGATAAGAGAGGATATAATCTATATTGTGTTCTTATAAGTTCCAATAATTGTTTCAAGTAAATATAGGTATTATTAATATTTATAAATGGTCCTCGTTCTGAGAAAAGAAAGCATTAAGTCGTAAAAATTGTATTTTTTGTTATTTCAATATATTATCATCAACCGTGATATATTATATGAAAATCTTAAGCAAGGTGGCAAGCACGCCTAAAAAAATATTTAATTATTATTTCTTGGGTGAATCATTTCAATTAATCTTTACAAAATTTATTGCGCTTAATTTTAATAGGAATCATCACAAAATCTTTTCTTTCTATTTAGAAAGTAATTCAACAGTGATAAAATATCTAAATGGAAAAATGATTTTTTTTTAATTCATCCTGCCCTGAATACGGAATTTAAAACTATTGTGTAAAAACCAAATCATTCTGTCCTCACCTTCTCTGAAAAGGAAAGTTAGACTAACTTTCAAACGTTTATTGTTAAGAATAGAATTAAAGGATTAACAATAAAGGGAATAAACAAAACTAAAATGGTTTCACATTATTTAATTTCGTAAGCCAAATGTATCGAAAATTAGCCACAGAAACTATCGACAGAATTTACGTCGTGGTGTTCTAAATAATGCAAATTGTTTCTGTGATTACGCCATGGTTAATCAAAAATATCAGACTGAGACGAACCTGTTTGTCGATCCCTTCAGGCAATTCTCCAAGTTCTCTTGCAGAGCAATCCGCCTTGGGCATGGCATTGTTGGTGAAGTAGCATTCGCAGATCCTGGGGCAGGGAAGACCTGGAGCTCGGCCACTTGTCACCAGTAGCATGCACCAACACGAAACTACCCAAAAAGCTGTCACAGACTTCATCTTGCGAACATCTACGAACACGTAAATCAACAAAGCCGAAATGATTAAATGTTACTATGGATCGGAATACAGACGTTTTCTATATTTACATTTCAAAATACTTAAATGCACAGCTTAAAATTTTCGCTCACTATTAGAATCTTTCTTTCATTTTCGATGTAACACTCGATAGAGAGAAATGCACGCAAGCAATCATTGACTAAGCCCACTAAGCAGTGAAATCGAAATTTGTTTGTGAAAGAAACATTTACTATAAAAATATAATCTAGGAACTTGTTAAATGTTGTCAAACAGAAATAACATGCATAATTGATCTCAGTTAAATCCTAATGCACATTACCGTATCAATTCGATATTATTGATTTGGTTTACAACTGATTATCATTTTGCTTACATACAATTAGACAATGGAGTTTACGAGATTAGTTCAATATATAACTTCAAATGAACAAATTCAATACTGTGTATGGGAGGCAAGGTGTACGTTTTTCACATTTTAAATAAACAATATTTTGTACATACGTCTAGATATTTGTAAATGAGTTTACTATAATAAAACTAATAACACATTTTGAGTACTTATTTAAAATTAGATTTTTTAGGACCGGTTTGGACTCATTGCGAGCATTATCAACTGAATGACATATGCAATATTTTTTTATTATAACACACAAGTATTAACAGTGATCAATAAATTTATCAGGTGAGTAATATAGATTTTATTCGTGTATATTGTATCATTCAGGCACAAGAAAATTAAATGTGTCACCGTTTTGAAACGTCAGTAGTCAAAAATAATATAAAAACACATAACAGTTAAGTATAAAAACCTACATAATTTTAAATTAGATTACTAAAAATAGTAGAGTTTATTTTTTGATAACTGTTGAAATATATTATTATTTAAATATCTCAAAATAATTTTTCAACGAGAACATAACACAAACATACCCATACCTTCGAGCAGAATCGACAAATCGACTGAAAAAATTCTGCTCTTACTGGGACTCGAATACGTGAGTTTGGTCACGGAAGCCGTCGACGTTGACCAATGTACCACGGAGCCAACATTACAATATTAAGTAAAGCCTATACTTTTATGTTTCCTTATTTCCAATATTCAAAAATGATTGAATGGTATAAAGAGAATATTAAAATTAGATTTTGTATTTCAACAAACATTTATGAGTACTAACTTACGAGTATGGATTATTTATTATCATTGTACTTACATGGTATAAATAGAATATTTACACATACGAATTTGCATCACTTAGTTCCACTGGTACACTGTTTATTTTATAAAAAAAAAATACTGTATTGGTCAACCATTTATGTGCAATTTTTTATAACAATTTACCAAAACATAAAATGGCCGCTCATATTTTAAGATTGGTTCTACAATACTGTGCGTGAGTTTCATTATGATTGTACAAATGTTCATCGCTAAGCCGCTGTAGGATAACGAAAACTGTTATCTTTTTATCAGTTTATCATGTAGAAAGCCAAATAGATAATGACATAAAAATGGGGCGACGCCCTGGAAGTCAGTTTGCGAGTGTGTTTTTATAAAATTTTGGCTACATCTCAATAAAATGTGTGTCTTACAGTTAAATTAGGATATCTCGTCAATGTATACCATAGGTTCCCAAACTTATTTGACCCATGGCCCCCTTTCAGACACAAAATAACAGACGGCCCCTCTGGAAATTTCCCTTTTTTAAATTAAATAAAACAAATATGTAGTGAACTTATTTTTTTATATACTTACTTAAAGTGTTCTAGATTAGATACGCCGATACTTAAATTGTTGAGTAACTTACATTTATTAAATAATCCTAATGAGAAAGACGAACCTGAGGCAAAAATATTGTTTTTTTTTTTAATTGCAATACAATTTCACGTTGGGAACCTATGATGTATACATTAACTATCAGTTTCAAGCTTACATCATTTCAATTCACTTCAATTTTCAGTAGTTATCTATGAATAATCAATGTGTGTATGTGCTAAACAGTGTAGAAATAACATTACAGTTATTTAAGTATATTGACTGGGATTAGTCAACGTAGACATCGTGATAGTAGAGACTCCAATTCGAGTATCGAATACTCCATACTCGAGAATACTCGAGAATAATCGTACATTTATCAAGTAATACTCTTAATTTATAAATGAACATTTATATCCAAATTTTATTTACTTTAAAAAATATACATGCAATGTTTAACCGTTGCGTTTAACTAAGTCTTACGCGTGGATTTTGCTGTCAGGTAATATACAATAGAAAGTTTTTTCTACTGCTGGAATTGTAAAAAGAAAACTTCGAACCAATTTAAAATTTGCGACAGTTAATTCTTTATTATACACAAATATGAATTAACAATATACATTTTAGTACTCGAGTAGTTAAGATGTAGAGTAATTTGAGTCTATACATGCTAGTACGGCTAGGCAAGACTCAGTTATGTGAAATGTCAAAAACTGCGTGAGTACACGGGTGATAAACATTTTAAAAAGTCTGTGTAGTCAATGCTCACATTGACTACACAGACAAAAGAGAGGTTAAGTGACTGAGGCAAAAATAGTTTTTTTGGAAAATTTCTGTTAATATATACAACAAAAAGAGTTCATGTGCTCCAGAGCGAATATGGTTAAAAAAATGCATATTACTGTTAGAACCAATGATGATATATAATACTTACATGCACTGTTTTGATTTAGTTGTTTTTTAATGCGATAGCCTTCGTATAAATATCTGTTATTGGCCATTATTGCTGAATACTTAAGTAGTGTAGGGTGACTTCTTACAAGGCGAGGCTTTTCCTATGGCTCGGAAAATGGTTTTAAAGGCAAATCTCTCGCTCCTCTACAATTTATGGCGGCTTACTGGAGACTCCTGCGAGACAAGCTGGCTTATTTTTCTCCACTGCCGGACGCTGGTCAGATAATAGGCAAAATGGGACAGAAAGGCTCGAAAATACTGCACTTCAATATTTTGAAAAAGAAAATGTTATTAACCTCTTGTTATTCCCCCGTGCTGAGCCGATTTACAAATATTCCAATAACTAAGATTTCAAACATTAATTCATCAGTATCTGTGTTAAATACACTCAAGGAGATTATCAGATCAAATAATGCATACATATTTGAATAAAAAAAATCATGCCTGTGATAGTTTTAACACTTTTAACACACGGAAATCAGGCGTCTCAGCACATATGAGACGCTAACATTCGTGGATTCGTGGAGTTTTGTCGCAAATTAAAATGTAAATTAGCGAAATTTGAATGAATACAAGTTTCAATGAATTAAGTGGGTTTTTATAATTATGGGAATTTTTGAAAATATTAATGACCAGATAATAACATAAGAATTTAATAACCTTTTAACTTAGTGATCTACTTATATTTTTGTATATAAACGATACAAACTGTTTACTACGCGTCAGTTCAAGTACATCCGTGCACTTGGAATGCCTGAAGATGCCGAAAGGCGAAACCCGGGTCGTTAGCGACAAAACTCATGGAAAAGTACAAAATTCAAATTTGATATTGAAATTCCATCAAGCACCCTCAGTCGAAATACTTAATTTAAAATATAGTTGTTTGAATTTTATACTTTTCCATGAGCTATGTTGCTAACGACACGGGTTTTAACTTTCGTTCTCTTCAGAAATTTCAGGTGCACGAATCAACTTGTCAGCTCAAGTACATTCGTGCACTTGAAATACCCGAAGATGAACGATTTAAAATTGAAATTCCATGAAGCACATTCAGTCGAAATTATGAATTGAGTTTAAATGTAATTGCAGGGTCCATAGGGCTGAAAACTAGCAGCATTTATTTTAGTCGATTTATCGATTCTGTACGAAATTTTCGGTGCTTGCGTTGTATAAAAATCTTTCCCACCCATCCGTTACTATAAGAGGGACGTTGCAATAGCGAAAAGCCAACTGCTAGTCCTGTCATGGCCTAATCATTTCTATCTGTACGCTCATCGAACCAAGAGAGATTTAGCGAGCGAGTAAAAAGCAGTTCTTGTGATAAATATATTATCTAGTAGGAGTTCATATGATTCACATTGAATTGGATATATGTATGTAGATCGTAACAAATAATACAAACCTCCGAACTATTATATTTATTTGTTATTCAATTTCAACCCCCCTCCTCTCATACATACCAAATATTTGTAATGTATTGTTTGAATCTTTCCCAGATTCTTTCTCAGTATATGAAAACTTCGACACAATGTTTATCATAATATGTGAAAACAAAATAAAGGGTAATATGTATACAGCGCCTCCGTTATCGCTAAAACCTAGTCGGGTATCATTCTGAAAAACATTATCAAAAAGACAAATCGCGAGTGAAATATAGTTACACAACCAGTGGAATAACAAAATTTTAAATTCAAAATAAAAAATGTTTTTTAAATAGTGATGCATATAATAAAAAATAATATTACATTTTTATTATAATGCCTTTCCACCAAGTATTGACAGTGAACACCTTAAAAGTGAGTGATGCATATATTGACTGAAAATTGTGTACGCCAATATTCATTATACTTAAAGTAATAAAAATAATCGTAATGTAGTATTGCTTGTCGGTGTCGTCGTATTCTAATTTCTATATTTCAGTTAAATTATTTTTATGCCGAAAAGTTTACAAAGTTTTTGGACCGCGGTATATTTTGAAATCGGCAATAAGTCAGAATCAGCAGTCAATAACATGGATACAAATAACCAGACAAATCTTCTATAAACGGTCGTGTAATACTTTCAATTCAATTTTCGTATAAGCATATAAAGTATGAAAAATATCTATAACTTCCACATAGTATTAAAGCATTCAGTTTGGAAAATTATCAAATGCAAAATATTCAATTCACATTTATTATTTTTTAAATTGCGATATTTCATTAGAGTTTAAGAAAAATGTAAGTTTTATGATGTCATTTGCTGTCCACAAAAAATTCTATACGTCTCATAAGTGGATGGCTTAAATAAACTAACGCACAATAATCATTCTTCTGACGTATGAAAATCAAATGTCACCAACTAATTTAACTAACATATTGATTGCGATAGTATTGGTTAAAATTATATTAAAAGTGAGGTAAATGGTAATGGCAGATATCTAGTCAAGAAGTCAAGGTGCTCTAATCGTTCCTCCATCACCTGGAATTTTTGTACGGATAAATTAATTGCTCAATCAATTTGCCAGAGAAGTTTGCTCATTTTTAGTTTCATCCTTATTTTTAAAAAGAAATGTTGAGCCACTAAGTTCTTGCAAATTATTATAGGAAGAGACATAAATGTATTACATTAAAATATAAAACGATAAAGATTGTCGAGTTTCTTCTGTTAAATTCAAACAGAAATTGAATATAGATATGAATATTCACATGAATAGCTCACTAGACCGGACATATAAAGGGTATTTCAATAGGGACGCTCAAAATATGTTACTTTGTCCTGCTGAGTAGATTATTCATTGTTTAGTGGCCAAATTTGAGTCAACCAGTTTGGTAAATAATCGGCCATCACCTACCTGTACGTCATCAAAATACAATATTTGGTGAAAACATTGCTGCTGTGTGTGAAAGTGTACAGGAAAACCCAAGGCAGCTTATTTCTCGTTGTTCACAAGAACTTGGCTTTTCTGCGACTTCAACTTGGCGAATTTTGAATCCGGCCTTATGTCTGCACCCGTATAAAATCCAACTAACCAAGGAACTTCAGGTAAACGACCACAGACAACGCCTGATTGGGTTCTGGAGCAGTTGGAAGTTTACCCAAATTTGTCAAAAAGGTCAACTTTAGCGACATGGCCCATTTTATAATGAATGGATATTGGCAGACATTTGATGCTATATTCCATATTTAATGCCGTAAAATATACTTACAAATGAAATTAAAATTTAGTCGAAATCTCACAAACAACTTGTTTTATTTACATTTCAAAACTAAGCGTCCTTATAAAAAGACCCTTTATAATTAATCATTAATGTATCCCACTACATTTAGGCATTTAAATATCTAATATATAACTCTGGATACGAATATTATAAAAAAATGTACATAAGTAGCTGGGTTTATTATAACATCTCATATAAGTACATTTAAATTGCATAAGATAAAGGAAGCAGTTCTAACGATAAGCTATCAACAAAATTCATATAGGATTGTCATTTTTACTTAATTTAATTATTGATTTTCTGAATTGTAGATCGGGATATCCACTAACAGAACAACAAAAAAGACGTTAAAAAATTCTGGAAGAAATAAAGAAAAAATAGTAGAAAAGTAAATTTATGCCAACAAGAGAAGATACCATAAAAAATCACAGTCATTGTAAGTGTAATCAAAATTGTGTTTGATCATTAATTCAGCTTCTACTGTTTTTAATAATAATCTATTTCTCTCGTTTCTGAAGCACTCAATAAGCACTAATTTTTGTTTACGTACAAATTAAGTCGGGATTCTTAGAGGCAATGCGGGAATCGGGATTTGACCGTTGAACTCCGGACAGTCCCACTCAAACATGGACTCCCTGGCAACCCTGAGGGAAGGTGATAAGTGATTTATATATTTGTAATGAGTGAAGTAATTTATATTAAAACTTATGAGCCGACTATTAAGCTGAACGAGAATACAGAAAATTATTTTCCATTTCATATCTTATTTAATATAAATATAATATTATGAGCATTATCTGTTGGGATGTTTTACTTCTCTGCACTGAGGCGAATGTGTATTGAATTTATTATACAATATTGATGTCTTTTGAGTTTCGACCGTACTCGAATACTCTATTGAAATTCAATCCTGGATTATTTGGGACTGCAAACGGAGAAATATTAAAATCCTTTAATAGTATTACAGCTGAGAGAATAGTTGGCTGACCAGTCGCCCCCATTTCGAAAATCGCATATCAGGGGTAAAGGATCTCTTTTTATTGGAAATGAAAATATAAAAACAGTTTCAAATTAAAAATATTTCACACGTTTTTAATACGCAAAGCGATGTTGTGTACGTGGTGCAGTGATCCAGGTCGTTGGCTTCGAGTTCGAGTCCCGGTACGAGCAGGTGGAAAATCTCTGGAATGAGTACTTGTGTTTTCAAAAAAGAGTTTCCACCCATCCTATCCGTCCTATAAGCGTGGCATAGCAAGAGTGACTCGGTAAACACTAGCCCTGTTCTAGGCTTATCCTCTCTATCTCTACTCGCATCAAACTATAAAGAAGCTGGTCGACTGATCAACAAGCAGTTCTCGTCGAAAATATATATTTAGATTACCTCCTCCATTAGGAGGCCAATATGCTCTACATTGGGAACGGACATGGATTATAAAATATAATATTTACAAGCGGAAAATATGAATGTATATCATATATTTGGCGTTCCAGGTACTCCCAAGAGTCAATACGGAAAATATTTTTTAAATAACATGACAAAAACTCGACGAGAAAAAGACATCACAATATCAAATTTCTCAAGTTTCATAATTCGCCTTGCAGTGAATTATGCCCATACCCATCTGGTCGTTAAATAGAGAGTTAAAAAAAGTACTGATTTTGATATGCTCTCTCCCATATGACGTCACGTCATAGGAGGAATCTGAAATATTATGTTCATTTAGGGATACAGACAAAAGCGATAAAAAGAGGCTGTAAAAAATATGGATTATTGTCGAGATCACAATTAATATTAAAATTTTAATTTATTTTGCAATGCGATTCAAATAGCGACAAAGTTAAAATTCATAGAATGTGCTTCGCTTTTTACTCGATTGTTTTTTACGACACGTTCTTCAATTCTTGCGTTATTAAAATGTCATGAAATTTACTAATTATCAATGCAAAACGAGCACAAAGCAGTTGCGAATTGAGCAAAAATAATAGAACTTTGCTTGGCGAAGAAATATACGAGCTCTCGGGTAAATGGTTGGTGATATCCTTCTAGCTCAGATACAATCGATGAAAGTACTGTGTTGGCAAATTCTAGATTGACCTACGAGTTTTAAAGAATGATCCTCATAAGGGTCTTTTATTCCATAATCATTTTTCTTTACAAACATAGAGTCGGCTTATTTTATATTTTATAAGATGTCACCGAGAGAAAAAAACGATATATGGATTACGAGAAAAAAATAGTGATCAAAGCTATTCTGATTGATATTTTAAACATAGTTTTAAGCAAATTTATTTGCATAAAATTTTCGCTTATTCATATACATATTTAGATTACGTTAATAACAATTTAACTTAGTGATCTACTTTTATTTTTGTATATAACGATACAGACTGTTCAAGTACATCCGTTCACTTGAAATGCCTGAAGATGTCGAAAGGTGAAATGCGGGTTATTAGTGACAAAACTAATAGAAAAGTAAAAAATTCAAACGATTCAAATTTGATATTGAAATTCCAACGAGTACACTCAGTTGATAGTCTTAATCATAGTTAATCTGTAAGACCTCTTTCTACAATATCCATATTCACTTTCTATGTGGAGCACATGGTCACCACGCGACGTCTTTATAATTATCTGTCACCTGATAGTTGCTATGCTACCTTCTAGCATCGCCGAGAGCATCCTATGTATACTGAAGTTCCAAGCAAGATGGTAGTAGGTGAAATAATGTGTTTTTTGTAGTTTTAGTATTTATAATTTATAAAAAGCGGTTAATGCGAAAATGAACTTATTTGTAAATAAGCAGTAAGTTGTTACACTGACTGCCTGTTTGCTAAGAAGTTCTTATAATTAGAAGATGTCCATTCTTTCATAAAGGATTTTTAAAGTTTTTTAGTTATTCTTCTGCTACCTTTCAAAAATATTTAGCAAATGGCATTCATAACTCAGTTTCAGAAATATTCTTTAGTTCATTATATTCTGATAAAGATCAGGATTGTCAACTGGTAACAATTGACAATGCTCGCGATGAGCGAAACCGGTCCAGATATTTATTAGAATATGTGTGTAAATAATGTTTTATTCATTAAGACCATACGTCGTCAACCTTTTAATGCCTACCGCCCACTTTTGCTTATTTTTCATGGTAAAATTTTATATGGGTGAAAAATTGAATAAGGGAAGAGGATAATAAGATCTTCTTTCTTTCTAAAAAAAGAACTGGATCAAGGAAGAGAACAACAAATATTACCTGGTCCAAAACAGCTGCACATCTGTTAGCATTATGCGCATTTATAAAACCTGCATTCGGTTTCTAGGACGAAATTCTAAAAAAATGCCCTTCGCCCACCAAGCAAGCCTTTAACACCCACAAGTGGGCAGTACGGACCAGGTTGATGACCCGTGATTTCTTATTCTCCATTTAAGTCGTAAAAAATTGTGATTTCGTAATAATATGTTGCCAATATCCTGAGAAGTATCATATTTGTTGAAATATATAATATATATATTTAACTAAAAGTGCTCTGAAGATAAGTCGATGTCTACATAAATAACATCTTATTCCTATTCTGAATGTACAATTTTGTTTTTAGTCTTTTGCTTGTGCTCGTTCCTTAAAGAGCTTTTCTTATAAACATCGCAGAAGGAAAGCTGGTATGGTTAATACGTTTGTCAATATATTGCCATCACTACTCTAGGTTATTCTCGTAATATCTCCTGTAACCCATCAGCTCTCCATGATAACAGTATGGAACTCCAACTAGCATTACCAACATAATAATAATATGTGATATTTTATTTTCGGAATACAAATGGTACTTGTGGGGCGATTTTCTTCAAGAACATTCAAATAAGGAATGTTCTTTTATGTCACATATTTCATACATTTACCCTTACACCAAAAAGGTTATAATTACAATTAAATTTAAATAAGCTGATATTGCTATTAGCACATGGATACTATTATATGTTTTATTTCGTTATAATTAGTGCTACATCGCTTTTAGAGCTTTTTAATGTAAACTTAAAATAACTTTTCAATTAAATGGTAATTCAAAATTTATTTCTGAATAAGTTTTTTTTTTGTATTACGCCTCGAAGGGAAGGGCTATACAAACAAAAAATAGTACTACTCGTAAAATTAACATTACATATCAATAAATAATGAGTTGTGTAAATTTGGAAGGTCATTTAAAGAGAATAATTCCAACCTCCATTTTGTAATTTATCATGTATAAATATTAGAATCACAAAATGGAGGTTGGGATTTATTTGGTTGACTATTTGCGACACAATACGTGTGTACAATACACAAACTTTATAGCTAACGAAAAATACACTGAGTAAGAAATCGTATATTTCATTGAACATAAATATATGTCGTATATCATTTAGAAATAATTAACACAGAAATATGTTTTAATTTTGTTTTATGAGAAAATAATTTTCAGACGAAAATTTAAAAAAAATATGAAGTAATGGGATTTTTCACATTTTTTACTTTAATAGTTGGAAGATTTTATTTTTGATGTTGTTATATATGTATGTCAATTGTTAAATAACACATTTAAAGCCCAGTTCATACCTGTTCTATAAGATATTGACGTACGTCGATATTAACTCCCACCCCTTAGTTCCGCCCACATCAACCCTCTGCTTACAGCATCGGCACAGAGATGGCTCTGTCTGTCCCTATCCGCTCACTACACTTCAAATCCTTTTTACTCTAGGGGTGGAAAATGTAACACAATCAACACAGCAAAAAAGAGTAATAAACTGTATAATTTAATTAAAAAAACTTTACATAATTTTTTTAGTATATATTTGAGTAAAAATATTCTATGTATATTTAGAGCCAAAGTTGTAAACAATTACTTTAAAAAAAAAATTTCATTCATTTTTGTATTGATCGATTGATGTATATGTTACAGTGAAACTATATTCTCAGTGAAAATGTATCAAGTAATAGATTTGTATGACAACATGATTTCACTGGTCGCGATCATTGAAATTATTGGCCCAAGTCGATGATTTGCCGGCCTAAAATTTTGGTTTGCTTCAATGAAACAAAATCAGCAAGTAGTCCCTTTCATAAAAAGAGAACCAAAAAAACACAGACAAACATTGGGCTGAAGATAGGGCAGTCAAATTTAATTTCAATGACAGCTAGGAGAAGAATACATTTTCACTGAGAATACAGTTTCACTGTAACATATATACCACTCAGTATAATCCGTAATAATTACATCTTTCCTTCAAATAATAAACAGAATAAGTAATCAATATATTTTAAGACGAAAATGTGGAAAAAGAGTATGATTTTTAAAAGTTCGACGAGGAATTTTTCGAAGATTATATAACGTGACTTAATTTGCATTAACGTCACGTCACGTCCGTCACGTAAATCTTTTTGAAAATACTCGAATTGAGTGAAAATTCTTGTAATCTTTATGATCTTTTTGAATAAGTGGAAGCTTCGGTACTTTATTTTCCACGAGCTTATAGTTAAGGCAGTTAATTTGATTTCATTTTCTCTGATCAATCATTGTTTCTAATTCTACATAGTTAGATAAATGAAAGCTTTTTTTGTGACGCCTAAGTAGTATATTGTTATGATAGTCCGATATTTTATTTTTCGCTTTTTGGCAGCCCTTAAATCGAAAGGTTTATTGTGAGGGGATCTGTTTCGGATCGACTGATTCTGGGGACATATCAAGTATGACATGTCGCGAGTGGTTTTATAGACTCCGACTTCGCAGAAGTACGTATTATAAGTCGCGCATGAAGCAAAAGAAGAAGAAGAAAAACACAAAATAAAAATAGGCTTACCAGTTTAAGACTTTCTCAAGGAAAAACACAGAAGAGCTAATAATTCGTCATACGAATGTATTCGGGTACAATGCGTATATGTATGTGGGTGTGTGAGATTGTCTTTAGGGGTTTCTTAGTCAGTTTTAAATGATTTTTTAGCTTAAAATAATGTATTAAAAAGTTGCGTTCTAAGTGGAAAAGAAATTCACCAATGATTCTTTTCAAATTTTAATAAAACATAATCAAAACATTGTTCAGCATATTTGTAAGAATTTCACCCGGTCCGTGGTGCAATGTTCAATGTCGTTGGTTATCGTGTCGGAACGCTCGACTTCGATTCCCCGTACAAGAAGATTTTTTCCAGTCGACAAATCGATTGTGTTCAGTAGCAATGGTTGTTTGAGTTGTTAAATCCCTTTCCGATCCCAAAGAACGACGCATAGTTACAGCGATTAACTAATCACTAGTCCTGTCCTAGTCCCGCATCCTTTCTATACCTACTCTCTTCGAAAAAGAGGGGTTGAGTAACCGTGTAACAAGCAGTTCTCGTAGAAAAAACATATGTTGAGATAAACTCCGTGAGGAGTCCATGTGCTCCATGTTGGGAGCGGACATGGTTAAAAAAATCACCTGGAAAAAAATAAAAAGCAACACTTCCAGATACTTGATAGTTGATCATATTTTTCTCAAATTTACATACAATTTAACAAGTCAACCCTTTAGCTAATAAAAAGTGTTTTAAAAATATATTCTTATATAGTTATCTTCACGCAATTTTAATAATTCACTTACATTAATTACATCTTGTATCACTTTTAATGCGTTTACTGTAGATTTTGGTGGAAAGACCCGTTTTTACCGTTCTAATCAACCTTTTTATGTGTGTCGTTTAACTCAATTGTCAATAAATAATTTAATGATACGTATTACTTGTCAACGCTATATTGTAGAGTCGTTTATAATTGGCGAGAAGTCGACAAGTGGACTAATCGAGTCTTAACTATGAAAAGGATTCTAGGTACCATTCATCTTATATATTTGATATACATTAAATTAATTCAGAAGTTTCGTGACATTTAAAGTGAATAAGATTGCTTCCAGTGCCTTTGAAAGTTTCCGCAGCTGGTGTCAGAAGGCTTCTGAAATGAAAATCCGTTTGACGTTTTTGCAGGAGCGGAAAAGCTCCGAGAGATATTTCTCTCTGAAATTAAAGATGGCACTTTCCCGAATGAAATTCTTTTCAGAGTGGTGCATTGGCAGCGTCTTAAATGCATTTTGTTTCATTCAATTTAGAGGTTTCTCGGAAAGCATTCAAGAGTTTCTCTTCCGGGGCTTATTTTGATAAGAAAATGTAAATTGTCGTTATGTCGTTATGTATACGTAAAGTTCGCATCGATTTCCTCCGAAATTAATTATAAATGTCACATAAAAAACAAAAAAATATGAGTTTGGTAGAATCGTTTACATTCTAAAATAAATATTCGTTGTTTGAGATGTAATTCGTCATCACAACTCAAGTAATTGAATATTGTATGTTTCTGTCTATTGACATTATTATTGGGTGTTTTAATCAATTTTAGTAAAAAATTGTCATGAAATTACTGACGACACCAATTTCTTGGTAATTTACCTGAATAGTGAAAAAAAACATCTTTAAGTAATTATTCAAATACCAACTAGAAAAATAAGAAATAAATGCCGTTCAACCCAGGTCCAGATAATGGTGTCAGGTGTTTTTATATTATTGAGAAAAAAATGTTATTCGATTGAAAAAAAAACAACAATTCTAACTAGTATATTTCCATTAAAATAATCAAAAAATACGGATTGTCTTTACGATTCTCAAAAATAGCTGGTAAAGTCTTTTCATAGTTATGAAAGAGTAATATCGAATATTAAACATATATTAGTCGGTCCCTGTGGTCTAGTGGCAAGAGCTTTGTCCTAGCGATCTGGAGACCCGGGTTCAATTCCCGGCAAGGTCAGATTTTTTCAATTGAAAAAAGAGATCTTGGGCTTGGGTGTATGTTATTTATCGTTGATTTTGTGTACAACTGATTTATTACTTATCATCGAGTTAATCTCGTATGACTTTCTCAATTAAGAATATTTGGCGCATTGGCGTAAGCTGTAATGACAAATATTTTTTTTAAATATTAAAAAAAAAAAAAAAAAATTATATACGACAAGTTGAATAACGTTCCCAATTAGTATATTTATCAAAACTGCAAACAGTACAAGACACGGAACTTTTACGCGGAAAATGTCAATAAAACAAATTCCTTTTTTTTCAGCTTGTATATGTACCCCAGAAATGCATATTCTAAATCAAAGAGTAGCATGTAGAATGTTATTTTAGAACACAAATATTGTCCAGTTACTATCGCGTGGGCGTAAGATAGTTCACATAAGTGGGGCAAGTGTTTCAGAATAACCCTGGTCTCAGTGTCGAGTCCCATTCGCCAGTGGCCAAAGTAGCTCTTTAATAACCTCTAATTGGCCATTAGGGCAAGTTGATGGCCGATCTACTAACTGTGTGGCGGACGTTTGCTTTCTTGTGCCCAATAGTGTCGTAGCACTTTGGTAGCGACGTCACAATCATTTTGTGAAGAATAAAAGAAATAGTTTTTACAGTTAGATCAAAATTTCAAATATTTATTCAAAATATTTAATGGTTATTTAGACATATTTATTATCATTAATATAATTTTGAAAATAACAAAAATTGATTCAATAGTAAAATATTTAAAAACAAGGCATATATTTTTACGAACCCATTGACAGTATTATGGTTTCTTATGCAGAGACCCCGGATCCCGAAATCCCGGCATCCCGAAGATTTTTTATACCTGTCGAATCCTAGAAAACATAATCCCCAAATTTTCGGGATTGATTTGTCATCAAAAAAAGCTTAATTTATTTCCATTAATGTGTCCTCATTTTAACATTGTGAAATTATAATAAATTTTTCATAACTAGACATATTTTTTATTTCAATTAGTTATCAGATCGCATTTGAACGAGACTGATACTCTCGCACATTATATTTTCTCTCTTCAGTAATGGATAAACAACCGAAATGTAATGAAACGTAAAATATTATTACTTATATTACCTAATCTATCATATTTCATAAGGGATATCTAATTATGACCTGTAAGCTTTTACAGAAGTGTACGGCAATATTCGAAGAACCAAAAGCATATTTTTTAGGTAACAATTAAATTTTTTTTAAATGAGTTTAGCATAATAAAACATTTTTAGTACTTATTTCACATTAAATTTATTATGATCAGGACCGGTTTTGCTCATAGCATTATCAAACTTCGTTAGTTTATGAGTGAAATCAATCCTATTGAGTAGGCATCCATGGACCGTATTTTAATTCTACATAAGAAATAGCTATCAACAAATATATAAAATAATTTATGTAGAATTAAAATACATTGCTATTTTTCTTTCCGTATTAAATCAATCCTGATTCTAATAAATTCAATGTGGAATAAGTACAAAAATGTGTTATTATTTTTAATATAAAGCCATTCCTCCAAGTATTGACAGTGAACAACTTTAAGGTGAGTAACAATATCATTCGATTTGGAAATATACATAGCAAATTTTTTAAATGTATCTTTTGCTATATATTTATAATTATGTTACTTCAGTATGTAACTAAAATTACCATGAGTATTCCATAAAATAAAGCTTACATATAAATTACAATCTTGCATTCTTTTGTCGGATTTTCTCTTGCGGAAGTAACTTGCCCCTATCATCAAGGAAGATTCCCTCTAATGCAATAATGGGATTTTTCTTCAGGTAAATCACAATTAACTGCTAACTCACTGAGCCACGTTTTCACACAGCCCGCTTACCTTACGTGATAAAATTTTCTTCGAGATATTTCCGCTATACAAGAACGTGATTTCTCAGCAATAAATTTTGATGTATTCCAGCTATAGCTTTATTATGATAAACTATTATCAGTTCAGAGTTCTTATCTCTTAAGTAATTTTATCATATTTTATTAAAAAATAACGATAAACTTGTTGAGCTGATAAGTATAAGTTTAATATAAAAAAAATGTGTGGTAACACCGCAAACTATGTCTTGTTTAAACATAAATAGATTACGTGATTTTAAATACACTATTTGTACCGATAATGTGTTTATACTCAAGCAATGAAAACAAACCAACATATAAATGCAGGGCTGTGGAGTCGGAGCTCATTGGCCGGAGTCAGAGTCGTCATTGGGTTGTGGCCGGAGTCGTGCTCGGAGCCGGATATTTTTTAAAGTTTGAACTTTTTAGTTTTGCATATAATATGTCAAATTTGGCTATTGGCCGGATTGGTCAGTTGATATATAATTGAATACACATAAATAGAAGAGGTATGAAAAAAAGTGAAGAAATTTAATATTTTTTAGTCGGAGTCATGTTTTTGAGAAATGCTGGAGTCGGCCCTGTATAAATGTTTATGTTTTTTTTCAAAATTTGTCATGGGCTTAATTAATCATTCGAACTACAAATGATCTTTAAATAATCCACCGAAGTAATATTTTTGGGGGTTCTTAACCCGGTGCACGCAGAGCTATTATCGTGCGCCCTCCTCAAAGTATCAAATTACGAAAAAACTATCAGAATTATATTTTTTTTATTGAAATTATTTTTCATTACATTTAAAAAGGTAAATTAAAAATAGTACATGAATGTAACACATGTGTAAAGCTTCCCAATAAAAATGATAAAAGTTAGTAAATACATATGTACGAAGTATTAAAAATTTGTTTTTTTCAAAATCCAGCCTGCGCCCGTCACTATTCTCCTCAATCTAAAATGAGCCCTAAGTCGTAATATGGTTTAAAACCCCTAGTTTATTAGCTTATATGAATCAAACAATGGATAGATACTGCAAAAAAAAACTTTATTGGATGCACCGCAATCAAAAATAAAATGTTTAAATAGAGTTTAATTATCATTATAAGAACATATCGAATATGTATCATAGTACAAACATCATTATAATCCAACAACTATTTGATATTGACATTCAAACTGCATGTCATTATCAAATTGTATAGAGTTTGACTTATTATGATAAATAAATTTGCTTTGACGATGTTGTTTGGTGTATTTCAGCTAATTAAAGAGCCCAGTGGCCACTGCATGCTATTTGGTCGAGCGAATCATATTTGCTTTATATTCCTTTGCCATTTCTAAGATGCTAGTCATCGTATACTATGACAGTGCGCGTCTTTTGATGTATAAGTAATTCATTGTACACGATTACATTAAGGGCTGATTTAATTGGAATAACCTGCGATGTATTATTAATACACCCAGAAAGGATTCTTCAATATACACTAGTTAAGATTATTATAGTCACCCAAAATTCTCAGTCACATTTCTTCACAAAATCTTTAACAACATTAGTAAACCATGTGCTATTTTTTTAACCCGTATCTTTTTACAGCACGATAAACGCCATTAATTAAATTCTTTGGAAATCATAAAGAATTGGCTGGTTTATTGTGAGTACATAGTGTGAAGTCAAATTTTCTGAAAATCCTATGCATTACTTTGGATCTAATCTTTTCTTTAAAGCCTCAAGTTATGTAAAAAAGCCATAATGCCTACAATTCATTACTTATGATATATTGAATTATACATATAAAACGTTTTCAACAATACATTTATACATGCATACATGTATACAGTATAAATATATAAATTACACATTTATTCGTACGCGTATTCATTACATGTATCTTTTATACATGTAATCATTTAACATGCATCCTATATACATGTATACATTTATAATCCTATACATAAAAATAATAAAACATTTTTAGTACTTTTTCCACATGAAATTTATTAGATCAGGACCGGTTTCGCTCATGGCGAGCATTGTCAACCGATCAGTTATGTGGGAAAAGTACTAAAAATGTTTTATTATTATTATTATTAAAATGCCATTCCACCAAGTATTAAAAGTGAAAACTTTAAAAGTAATCTTATAGATATTATAAATTTAAAATCATAATCGAATGACAAGCAAGGTTTGTCATAACAGCATGAAGAGTATATTAAAGCTAAGATTGTTTAAGGCCAGTTTTACATTTTTACACTATACACTTAAGCAACATATTGATTTCAAATCATTATCGTACAACAAGAAAGGTTTGCCATAGCTGCGTGAATATTATATTAAACCTAAGATTGTGTAAGGCCAGTTAGTAGACAAGACCACTTAGAAGTTTTAGCGGTGGCTCTCGCTGCCCGTTCTCCCGGCTCGTTTTCAATAAGGGGCCAAAGATTCTGGCTGCAGCCTATTAGTCAGACCACTCAATCTAAAACAGCAACCAAAGACCCTTAGATCACTTCCATCGATGCCGTTGAGGTCTGCAGAGTATGCCTCTTAACTCATCATCAGCTTATGACGTCGGAAGTAACCCATCTACATATATATGCTTACATCGCTAACCTATGTATTATTGAACTTTTGTTCATTACCCAACATCTTATAATTATTTAATGGCAGTCATAAAACTATATAAATATTTAGATTATTGAATAAATAGTGGTGAAGCGGTCATCACCGTTGTTTTTTTTCAGTCAATTTATCAATTCAGTTCGAAGTCAGAGGTGTTTGTGTTGCGTTCTAAAATATAGTTACTATTTTTTATTCAGAGCGATTGCGGGTTAAATTTTCCGTGACGGACCTTTAGAGCTCGAGGCCCATCACGAGCAGCACTTTTTTCCGATTCTGCTTAAAGGTATGAGTATTTGTGTGGTCTATAAATATCTTCCCACTCATCCGATCCTATAAGCGAGGCGTAGCGAGAGCTACAAACTAGTCGCTGGTCATGTCCTAATCGTATATTTTTTTTATCCCAACTCTCATTGAAATAAACTATTCAACTATAAAAATCAATGTTGTTACTGATCGCTAATCGAAGGTGTGTTACTGCTAAATGATTAAATGATCGAAGGACACTTTTATATTTGTATATATATTCGATTACTTTAAAAGATCTTTTTAGTGATTTTCAACTTATTTTATTGCACAAAGTTGGCGTCAGTTTAACGAATAGTTATTCTCAACTTATAAATCAGTAAATCACATTAAAAATTTACTTTAGAAAATATTGTAAGACCACCAATTATATTGTCGGGTCCGTGGTCTAGTGTCAACGCCGTTGGTTTTAGTCCCACACCCATCCGATCCTAAAGCAGGGACGCGGCGAAAGCGAATAGCAAACCATTAGTCTTATACCTTCTATCCCAACTCTGTTCGAAACAAGAAAGGTTGAGCAAATGATTAGCTAGCAGCTTTCATGTAATGGTCAAAAAAACATTGCTTTATTTATAAAAGTTTTCAATAGTATCGAGAAAATAAAATAAATTATACAATAAAAAAATAATTAATATTATATAATCTTAGCAGTATCTTATTAACATTGGTGACATTTTTTCACAGTGCATTAAATGAAAATTATACTTACAATCTGCAGTGATGTCGTGAATTTCAAAAGAAGTAATAATATAAAGGAAAATGAAAAACACGTTTCCACAATAATTGTACCGGAATCACGGCAAAGTAAGTTGTTGAATGGTGGAGGGTTATTTCATGCTGTCCTCTCCGTAAACGTTCCATAAACCAGATTGTACAGTTGGAAAAATAAATTCAATTTGATAAAAAAAATAACTAATTAAGCAATAAAAGTGTGCAAGAAATATCAGGTTTGAATATAATATTAGAAAAGTGTTTTGACACATATAAAGTACCCTTACTGTCAAACATATATCTTGAAAATTATTTATCTTACTTAGCTTAAAAAAGCTATTCCAGGCTTAATGATTTTGGTGTTAGCACATTATATTTAACCTTCAATTTATTTCTAGAACTTCAGACTGATAAGAAAGATTGCAAAAATTTTCAAGCAAATAATACTAATTCTATCAAATATATTTTAAAGCTGTTGAGAAGTTACAATTGTTTTTGAGATGCAATAACAAACGAAGAAAAATATATTGAGACATACTGAGACTATGAGTTGTTAGTTTTTCCAAGAAGTAGAACCAACCTGGCAATAGGGATGCCACTGGGAACAGCTTTAACAATTTTAAACGGTATTGTTTCGGATATTATTTTCGGATTTTATTTTATTTTTTCTTTCAATTTTTTAATCTTTTTTCACATTGAAAAAGTAATAAACTTATAAGTTGTGATTTGTAATGCTCATATTAAATTAAATAAATACTTTTATAGTATTTTATTTCAATAAATTTTCGCACAAATGAATTTATTGTAAGAACTGTACCATAGGGATAAATGCAACAGGTTAGCAAGGGATGAGCTCCCCTTATAAAAGCTACAGGCTTTATCAGAACATCGCAACTTTGAAAAGCTGATTGAGTTCCTCGGAATCATACGAAAATGTGTATTGTGGTTAGAACGACAGTATTCATAAAATAAAAGGATATTTTTTGATAACAAATCTCGGATATATATTATACTGTGTGTATTCTATTACATCTAGTATAAAAATTTCTACGATAAATATATTTGCAAATAAACTGCTGTATTTTTGAATAAAATTAAGCCTAACAGTGATGCAGAACCATTTTGGCAAAAGAGCCAGCTTATCAATTTTAAGATTGTTCGTGAGCCGAATGGGTAAAAGTGTATAATGTTCGTTATTTTAGTGTATATCAAATTGAAAATTGTTTTATTTCATATTGTTCTTCATCCGAGAAAAGTTCTGAAAAAAATGGGTGATTGAAATTTGTCATATTGGGCCGCCAGTTGCGTATCACTTATTTTTATCATCTGAGTATTAGTGGATTCCATATAATTTTATTCGTCGGTGATAGGTTAGGTTAGGTTAGATAATTACAAAAAAAATGTTGTAAAATAAGAGTTTAAATAAAGATTTCACCATTGAAACATTGAATGAAAATTGTGTATATTACAAAATATTTAAATACATGTAAACTAAAATTAATTCAACAAAACATATTTTTTTTCCATGACCGTCACAGGAAGAATGTTTTGAGCAGTTGTTCATATTGCGGAAAATACAAAGTGTCTACTTGACGCGTAACCCCAGCTGATCGTAGCTCGGGCTTTAGCGTCGTAGAGCCGTCCTCTACGCTTTAACTTGATCTACAGTCGGCAGCTTTACCCCAACGAGAAAAATTCCTTGAAGTATTGTATATTATGGTGCATTGAAACGTAAATATTCCGATTCGTTTTCATGTAAAATATTTTGTTAACGTAAAAATTGATATTGGCATACACAGTAAACACCCCTATAGCTTTCCCACTTATAAGGAATTGTACTGTAGCGTACACGCAGTACCCTGTATAACGCACCACCCATATAGCGTTTTTTAAAAGCAAAATGCCAAATTTTGAATGCAAATTTAGAATTAATATTATATTATAAATACATATTGTATTATCTATACGAACATCGAAAAGGTTTGTCAGTAGCTCTTTGAACAAACTAAATACAGGATTTCTTAAAATATAAAAATGTGTATCGGTTACTAGTCTTGAATAACGCAGTCCCAATCTTTACGCCAGTAGTTTCAAAACTTTAGCCTAGTACAACTCCCTTAAAAAAAAATCTTTTTTAGCACCTCCCAAATGTTTTTAAAATAAAAACTTGAATTCTTTTTGGCGCCTCCCCTGGCAAGATCCCACGCCTACACATTCTGGTACGCCTCCAAATTTGGGAACCACTTCTCTGCGCTGTATGAGGTCGACTGATTGAGATTTTTTTAAAGGGCGCGTATATGCTTCATCTAAAAACGGTAAAACGAAAAAAAACTATAACCATAATTGCTATTTTTGGCATTTGACGTCAAGTGGTGATGATTTATGAACAATTTGTATCCAATTTTAGGTGAATTACTGCCAATCGTGATATTTACTAAGTGCAGAACTTAGTCTAACTGATATTTTGTCAAAATATTTTTATTGTAATAGTGAAATCCGTTTTTTGATTCTTTATTCATTACAGTTACTCTCTTGCAAAATTTAAATAAAGGCGACGTTTTTCACAATTTTCTCAAACTGTTGAGGTCGGTTTCACGTCATCGTGATCATTTTTAATCACCATACGTTTTGCGGCATAAAATTGTCGCACTAAAGACATGTTTCTTACCCAACTTTAAAAATAGTGTTCTTATAAAGTGATGCGAATTCAATTAACAAACTTTTGCGATTAGTTGTGTACTCGGAAATAAAGTTTCCAATATAGAAATCCTCTTTGACTGAATAAATTTTCAAGCGCGGTAATAAATTCACCGATACATCTTAGAATACAAGTCCCGCTCTTAGCAAATATAACTTAGCATATTAAGTAAATAGATAGGAACATGTGAAAGCTTTTGCTGGGCTCTCGAGGTATTAACCGTGAACAAACTTGTATGGAGACGGCCAATTAGTATCCACCCCGCTAGCAAACGGTCCGAAATTCTCCTTCAACTTGCACAAGGCAAATTATATACTCATAACTTGGCTTGGGCGTAACTTGGCCGAACATTTTAAGTCGTCAAAAGGTTTTTAGAAAAGGGCTTAGGGCCTCAAGATACCTTCGCTTAAGACCGTGGGGGTCTTGATATAAATTTAAATACCTACTGATCTTCTATATGTAAACTTACATGAATAGTTTTATTACGTTAACTTCGATATTACCGATACAACACCGAAATTTTAACTATAAACTCAGTAGATATTCATTTAATGCTTTCACTATTTACGAATCTTATATATAAAACCGAAACGGGGGATGTATGTCTGTAATTCCCTTTTGCATTGTTGTTGCAAGGTCAAACAAACGAATTGATTTCGCTCGCGAAAGTTTCGACGGTAAATTTGTTTCGTTATCAATATGTGTATAGAGACTCCAATTACTCGAGTATCGAGAAGTACATATATAAAACCGAAACGGCGTACGTATGTCTGTGGGTCTGTAATTCCTTTTTGCATTGTTGGTCATTAAGTTGCCATAAAAACGAATATGAAAGAAAATATGTTTGATTTTTTTTATCGGCGAAGACATTTAGTCAAAATGTAATAAATTAGTCTTCTACTGAACTTTTCCCGGCTTTTATTAATATAATAATGTTTTTATTTACGTGAAGGTATTATTTGACATTTCTTTGACAGCAAATTAGATTTTTTCCTTGAATTTGGACATTTTAATGGGCGAGTAATGGGGCTGTCAATATATGAAAGGGGCTGTGAAATTTCAATGCCAGTCTGAAATGTTCATTTTAATTCCATTTTAATTGATCTAGACTTTTGAATTTTGAAAAAAGTTGTTTCAACTTGGCCCGTCTGAATTTACGCGCCGAGCTGAACATAACCCCAAACTGGTCCGACCGAAGCCGGGTTCCAATACTAGTATTTTATATACCATCGCCGATTTTTCGTAATTGGTGAAACCAAAAACCATTAAACGATTTTTAAATGGCGAATTTACACACAGAATTATCGAGTTTTCATTTCATTATGTAATATGAATATGAATGTCAAACAGTTTTCTGAATTCTAATTTCTATCAAATTGCTAAAATGTTAAACAACAAAGATGACACTTGATAAATATGCTCTAATAATACAAATATAAGATAATGTTACAATTGACACTGCAATAGAAAAATTCAATCGCAATAAGGTAAAAAGATCAAAGTATTACGGTTAAAAAATCAAGACCAACGTATAATAGCGTGAAGCCAAAAACAGTCAATTACGCAAAATCGTAATATGTTTTATGATATGACTTAATATATAAAAGGGAACTCTCTCGAACGATCTATTGTCATTCTTATAATAATCTATATTGCAATCTATAGCGGTGCAATGTAGAGTTATTTCAAGATTTCTTGACGCCCGACAATGCGTAGCTTCATAAAAAGTTCATAAGGCGATAAATCATCCCTTATCAGCGGGCGCATGTGTTAACGATTTTTGAAACGGCCATTGTTTTTCTTTCTAAAGTTAAACCTTGAGAATGCACGCGCCTAATCCTCTCCCTAAGAATTAAATTCGAGTCAAATTCCTGATATCTTCTTCGCTATCGTAATATTTGTGTGTTGTATAACGTCTGTGTAAATCCTTAACGATTAAATAATGGATGCTAACGCACCCACATAACGCTTTGAGATCGTGTTTTGTTTTAAAGAGTTCCATGTTTCTGCTACTCCGTCCCCAAAATCCCTCTTCCTCAGTGTCGGATAGGAGGCTCCTTCTCGATTACGAGGGAGCCGGAATAAAGGTAGTCTCAATATACAACAGGAGTTCTTAACCTTATTACGACTTCGGGCGCATTTGGGATTCTGGAGAATAGTGACGGTCGCAGGCCGGATTTTTTTACAAACAAATCTGAAGCATGTAATGTATTTATTTTATTAGTGTTTCCTGGTTAGCGTTACATTTGTGCTTCATAAATTAATATACTATTTTAAAATTTACCTTTAGAAAAGAATTATAAAAAAATACAATACAAACCAATAATATTTTTTTAGTTAAAACTTCTTTGTATGATTCTTGGTTATAATTTTTGCGATTCAATAAATATAATACAAATTTGGGTTGTTTCGTTATTTAATACTTTGTAGCGGGAGCACGAAAATAGCTCATCGGGCGCATACGTGCCCGCTTGTGTGCCCGCGCATTTGTGCCCGCAGGTTCTTAACACTATGGCCGGAAGGAGAAGAAAAGAAGAATCTTTTTCGATGTACATTATGTATGGAAGTTGTATTTAAAACTGTGTTTTTTTTTTATTTCGGTAACTGCCAGTTAAAATTTTAAATGGCATGTATAAATATTGAAAAAACTGTATTTCAAAACCTAGTGAGTGAAAGTCTAAAATATATTTTGATTTGACCGCAGGAAAAATTGTTGTTAAGATGTATGTTATAAAGAATTCTCGCTAACAAATAGCGTAAATTAATATAAGTCTAAACTTATGATAAATCCCGTGAAATATAGTGAATAAGATGATTGATTTTATTATTTATTAAACCGCCGAATACGCGCAGCTATGTATTAAAATTTCCGCGAAAATTACGACCGTAAACAAATATCGTATCCTTTTAATAAATTAAATATAATGTAAGCCTTTTGTAGTCATTCCTGCCTCGAAACCCTCTTTTACGGGAAGAATCTATCAATTATGTCCGCCGCAAGTATGCAGATAAATCGAGTAAGTTTCACGATATTATAAAAGAGGTGCCGTTTCTTGAAAACTCTGCTACGAAGTCAAGTGGTTCTCGAATATTATATTGATAGTATTAACCCGGCAAACTAATAAATCCAGCTTGTCTCAGTTCCAAGTTCAAATCAAGCTTGACTCAGTCATCACTAGAGACTCCAATTAATCGACATCTCAACTACTCGAGTATCAAGTAGCAAAATTTAAAAATACTCGAGTATACTCGAGTAGTTTCAGATGTACCAATTTTTTATTTTTTTATTGAAGAGCATTAAATAACATATGTTTGTCTTCGAGAATTGATTGTTTCTCAGTTGCTCAACCTCTCTTTTTTGAATAGAGGAGGGATGGAAAGGATACGAAGACTAGGACAGGACTAGTGGTTAGCTATACGCTGTCACTAAGATGGGAAGGGATTTGAAACAAGATAAACACCCATTGCCTCTGCAAAAACGATTTATCGACTGAAAGAATCTGCTCGTACCGGAAGTCAAACCCGAGCTAGATTCACTAAGAAAATTCACGCGTAAGACTCTTTATCTTTTTCAAATAAGTAAATAAAATATGGAAATAAATCTTCATTCATAAAGTACGAGTATTACTCGAGTATTTTTCAAATTACTCGAGTATCGAGTACTTGAAAAATGGACGAGTAATCGATACTCGAATTGGAGTCTCTAATCATCACTCTGTTTAGTTTGAACATATATGATTTTTCCGACCTTGTTCTTTCTTTCTTGAAAGTACTTAAAATAAATAATTCTACCGGTACGCGTGTTCATACACTTGAAAACCCGAGTAGAAGCTTTTCCTTCATTGATTTTACAGTCGATTTATGAATATTTATTTTTTAACTATGTCCGCTTCTAGCATGGACCATATGGACTCCTCACGAAGTTTATGTCAACATATGTTTTTTTCTACAAGAACTGCATGTTCCTCAATTGCTCATCCTCTCTTTTCGAAGAGAGTTAACAACAGAAAGGATACGAAGACGCTCTTTGGAATCGGAAAGGTGTGAAGGGATTTGTAACAATACCAACAACCATTGACTCTGAGCAGAATCAATATATCGACTGAAAAAATCTGCTTGAATATATCCCGGGCGGTTCTACACTGTAGCCAACGACGTTGGCCACTGCACCACGGACCGGGCAGTATTTATTAAATACCTAAATTTATTTATTTGAATTTTTATTTAAACAATCCAAACGAACTTTTTGACAATTTTTCGTATTATCGCAATCAGATGAACGGTATGGCAACGCATAAAATACGAACAAACAAACAAAAAAAACATTGATTTTAATATATAAGATTATTAAAAAATGAATATTAATTTCATCACTTTCATTGATGATCATATTATATTATTATGTTGTTATATGTATATCTGAGTATCTTTGAGAAACATTATCAAGCACATTGGCAAAAGCCTCCTTTTGAAACCCGCGTGTCGCCCCACCCGCCTACCCCTCCACTCGCTGTAGGTAACTTTTAGCAAAGCCCGGCTTTACAAAGGCACTTGATCATATTTATGTGTTACTTAGATTATCGGAAAGTAGCAAGTAGCGTCGCGGCGCTTCGACGGCAAGACGCCGACGCCGTATGGCACCGTCTTGAAACTTACACAGGTGACCTACTACGGAGAGGACGATGGCCAAAAAGCTGTTTACAAATTTATATATATCATAGCACAATGTTATAGACATAATTGAAAAAGCAACACGAGCTCATACAAATGAAATTAAGTAAAAAATAACTCCGTACTATTTTTCTTGAAATTAAAATGAAATTATTTTAAGCAGGGCTTTGGAGACGTTAAAAAAATTACGACTCCGACTCTAACTCCAGCATTAACCAAAGACACGACTCCGACTCCGACTAAAAAACGATTAATTTCGGCACGTTTTTTTCCTACCTTTCCAATTTATGTGTATTCAATTACCTATCAGACAAAAAATCCGGACTATTGCCAAATTTGACATATCACATGCATAAAACCAAAAGTCCGAATTTTTCAAAATTTCCGACTCCGAATATGACTCCAGCCAAAACGCCGCGGCGACTCCGACTCTGACTTCACAGCCCTGGTTTTAAATATCAATTGACGGTGATTAATTGATGGCACTTTTACAAATACTCTATTGTTAATATCAAATCAGTATTGCATTAAGTTCAGATTGATATCAGATAGTTTCTAGAATTTACCATGTGCTACTAGACCACAAATGCAGAAAAGCTAAGAACGGGTCGTTAGTGACAAAATGTATGGTAAATATATAGTTTCAATGTTACGTTAAATTATATCAATAATAAATAATATAAAGAACATCATTCATAACAACACTATTTTTTTTATATTCAAAACATTTCATAAAACCATTTGAGGCATTATACCTGAAAAGTTTTTCGATTCCACCTATTGCAGTGGCCTGTAGAGTCGTAATATTTTAATAAATTGTTTGATACATAATTATTTCTCAAGTTTAATGTAAAAAAATCCCATTGATTATATAATTTTCAGAATTTATTTAAACTCATTTTATTGTTAATCACTTGATTTTTTTTCAATGTGAACTTTATTTACTCTAATTTAATTTATAAGAAATCATCATCAAATTAATTATGTTCAACATAAATCCACTAATGTATCTATAGATAATCTTTAAAAAAAAAATGTCACATTTAACAAAACAATTTCTTATTTATATGTTTGATATAAATAACCTTGTTTTACTGAATATATCTGTTGATAATGTTTGCTGTCAGCGAAGCCAGACCTGATCTTTAACATACATATTTTATGTGGAAGTAGCACTGAATTTTTTTTTTATTATTTTTAAATAAACCTTCCATTAAAAAGTGACAGTCAACACTTCAAAAGGTATACATACATACATATCAAAGATGATATTGTGAAGTGAGAAATGTAGGATTTTAACACATTACGTTGGTTGTTATCATAGTGATAATATAGGCAGTAATTTCAACAATAGCCTGATCTTCAACCCTGAATCTAAAGCGCCTCGTAGTTATTAGTAAGATTCGTCAAAGCTTAACTGAGTACTAAATCGAATTACGACACTCAGAGAGAAGACTCTGATTCCATTGGGTCGCTTATATTCTGTCCTGATCAAAGGGTTTGTTGGGCTTCCCCGGAACACCTTTCCGTCTTGCCAATTGCGGCCCGAAGTTTAAATGATGGCTCCATTAATGTCATATTGTTTGAAAATCAATCTCCTCGCCATGCTATCCGAGACGCTGCTGGAAATCTTAAAGGATTTTTGGAAGAAGTATGTTTTCCCGCTGTATGAGGAACTTAAGACGACCGGCTTATGAATATGTTTTATGGCCGTATAAAATGATTTAAGTTAATGCTCGGTTGTTAGAAACGTAATTGATTTAGTGGAAAGGTAGGATGGAATTATTTTCTTCATATGTTTGATGTTATTTATTTCTCACATTTGATTAATGTCTCGCTGCTACGCGTATAACGAAATATTACATATCCATTCGGTTTGTATATTGACAATAATGAATTATTGTACACATAATTTATACAAGTACCATAGATTACATATGTAAGTATTTATTTGTTTCAGTGATAACATCTCAAAAGAGTTTTTATATTTTAAACTAAAAAACAAAAAACAAAATTCATCGCATGGTGTTTAACAATTCATTCAATTGCTGAGACAATTTAACGGAGCTCACTTATTATTGTTTACTTCAGTTGATCACCGCAAGCTAGCGCGCTTTCGTCCAACTCTGTACATAGATTTTTGATTTGTTGTTCAAATGTATTGACCTTAATTTTATCTCTTCATGTCCAACCTCTCACAAAAAAGTGGTAAGCGAGATACTGCGATTAAGTTTTCGTAGTTTTTTCTATATCATTCCATACTGTCCCCTTCTTAATCCTTTAAACGCCAAGCCAATTCCATGGATTTTTGCAACACGCCGCCATTTTCAACCATCGATTCTTCCGTGAAAATGCCACGTAACATACCCGGAAAATCATTTTATAACCGAATTATTTTAGGATTTCAAAGAAAAGTGAAAAAAAAATTCAAAAGTGTAAGATTTGAAAAAAAATTCCAGGGATATTTTATATAGTAAGGTGCAATCTCTAGTGATATCTGTTAGCTTAACCTCAAAAAAATAAAAACGGCTTAACAAATCGATATTTTAAGAATAACTTTGCCTTGAAAAGATGTGTCTGAATTAGATTCCATTTAAAAATACGATATTTATTCAAGATAAACTCGTAGTGGCGTTTGCATGCCTGCATGCCGTGGCGTATCAACGGTTAAGAAAGTAAAGTAAAGCTTTATTTTTACAAATATTAGTTCTTAATATGTCCTACGCTCGAGCTAAAAAATGAATATAATAATAAGTAAATCAAACGATGAAATTTCATTATCTTTGTAATTGAAAATCAATCTCAGTATTTGAAAAATATATTTAGGCGGCACATCTTTTGATTAGTCGTTGTTTTCTAATAATAACTTTAAAAAATTCTCTTAATGTTTCCCAATAAATCACGTTCCATTCTTTAATACAGTCTTAAGCAACGCCTTAAGCCCGGATCCCAAAGTCTCCGCTTCCGCCTTTTGTTTTAAGAATATGAAAAGGGGAATCCTTCCGAAATGAAAGCCGTAAAATTTCAATAAGTGCCATAAATAACGCCGCTCTAATACTGTGAGTATCACACACCGAAAGCGGGAAATTTTAAACGGATTCTTAACCAATAACGATAATAATAATACGCGTATTGCACTGCCAAAAAAACGAAGTGAAATATTGAAAAAAACTGTTCTTATTTTGAAAATATTATATTTTAAACCATACTTCGAGAGGCTAGAATAAAATATGGAACATTTATATAAACAATTTGATCGAAACAAAAGAAGTGTTCTTATTTCAAATACTTTATGATGCATCAGATTTTGTTTCAATTGTTGTGTTTTGTTTCACTCACTACAGCACCCATTAAAGCAATTAAACTATTTAAAGTCAAACCCAAATTTTGTCAATTAAACATTTTTTTGTGAAGATTCACGATCATAATTTTTTTTTTTGCGTGTACGATCAGAATATGAAAAGGTTTTTTGCTTTCTTAAATATGCGCCTCGACTGTTTTAGCTCCGGTTGTTTTTGGGTATATTTATATTTTTGTTCTAAATTATTCTTCCAGTAAGTTTTCATTGTACTTAAACATAAATACGCGAATGGATTATATATGAGGAGCTAATTTTCAAAAGTGGACAATTCCAAAATACTTTTTTTTACTGCCAGTTTTAGATTTAACTTTTGAGACCTTTTTTATTCACATGGAAAAGTTTGAATTGTTACAGATTATCCGTAATTCCTTAATTTAAAACATATGTTAAAAATATTGATAGTAAACACAAATTTATGAGGAAAAAGTAATGAAAATATATAACATTTTCAGTTTTTCAGCAAATGGATTTGTCCACTTTGAAAACTAGCTCCTCATTTATGTAAATCAAAATAATTCATCAAAAACAAAAATGCTGTTCCTCCCTGTTTTCTTTCTCTGCCGTCCAATATGTGACGTATGTTTATAAATATTTGTCAAAAAAAAATTGAAGTGCTATTTATACCTTATGCCATAATGGTATAGATGTAAGAAAACCAACCCCATCCCACTAACTCAGCATTATGTATGTACATTATATTGAAAGTAATTTTCCTGATTATTTATAGTAGCTAAGGCTTTATGTGGAACACATTGTGGTTATTTATATTTAGCTGCAAAACTACCCATTGCAATTTCATACAAATAAATATTATTTTAATTCTATACCTTGTCACGTAAATGGAAAACATTGTGTCAATTTATGTATTATTAGAATTATATGACAGTCAAAATATTTTAAAGGATTAGGATAAAGAAAGTATTAGCATTTCAAAATAGAAAAATTAAGCATTTATAACGATTAAAATGTGGGCTAAAAACATGTTACGTATCTATGTATCTACATAGTCAACAGCATACTTGGATGTCTTTAAACTCCTTTTTAGAGTTTTTAAATCTAGTCAAAATAAATACAAATTCTCGCATAAAACTATTATTTATTCAGCTAAGAGAAACTGTGTTTTATTCCTGGATAAGATTGCTTAAATTTTAATGATAACAAATGGAGCCAATTTTCTGTTAAAATCTTTAGAGACATTTGTACCTACTATTTGATACGCGAATGCCTTCGAACATCTTCGAACTTGTTAGCCTCTTCTTTCGACCTGTCGAGGAAGACCACAGGTTTGGACTATCATATAAAACATACCCTCTCCATAACATATTTTAATATTACTATTTAAATGTAATTTCCCGATTAAACCTAATACACGTTCGAAAAAATAGTGTGCTTCTCAGAATTCTTTTAGATTTTGTTGGCATGAAACTCGCTATCGCAATCTTTATATCGTTGCCTTCATATAAAACATATTTAAAAAATACGTTCAACTTAAAATCAAATGAAATTTTGTTAACAATTAATAATACATTATAAATGTATGTTATGTAATCCGAAAAAGCGATCAACTATATATCGTATAATTTCTATAGAACTAAAATACTTTGCTATTTTTTCACCGTATTGTAATGGAGTTCTACCAAGTCAATGCCAATAAAACTAAGAAGATTTTCGCATTTGATATATGATGATATATAGCTAAAAATGGCTAACTAATCTGATTTAAAATAAAGTATTTGGTTGGTTAAATAATATTTATGTTCTTCAAGAACCCACATAAATAAAAAACATCGTTAATAAATTTGGTTATCATAAAGGTTGAAAATTTTAGCTCTATATACAATTATATCTGTGACACAATTATGAAAAAAGCTTTCCGAGGGTTTTATCAATGGGGAAAAGCTTTAATTATTAGTTGTTTTTATCAATGATTAAAATCAGAGCTAATAATAATAATAATTTCATAAAGTTTCCATTATCATGATGATGAAAAGATGTGCTGCAAAGTTTGCAACACATTTCGATTTTGTAAATCAACATCCAACATGATAAAAGGATTTCTTTGAACCGTAATAATATAAATTTGCTCGTTAGCTGCGAATGTGATTAACTTTGAGTATTTCAAACAAAATAAGAAATAATTCTTAACACTTGATTTTAATTAAACAAATTTCACCCATCTTCTTTGTATAGCGTAAAGTAACATCTTTCAATTTACACATATTCTTACCAACACTGATTGTTAACAGAACAGATACACTGTATTCTCAAATTATTGAACACCACGTGAAAATAATTCTTTTTTATGTTAATTCATTTGCATTAAAGGTAGCTTCTTAGCAACGTATGATGTATTGATCGATCTTTAATTCATTTTTTTTAGTTGTCAAATACTGTAATATAAAACAATACTTTATTGCAAATTTTACAAAAAATCAGAACCAGTTTATCAACTGAATCCATTCATGAAACATTTAAAAATCTTATATGGATAATCATTTTTTAAACCATGCCCGCTCCCAACATGGAGCATATGGACTCCTCATGGAGTTTATCTCAACATATGTTTTTCTACGAGAACTGCTTGTTACACTGTAGCTCAAACTCTCTTTTTCGAAGAGAGTAGGGATGGAAAGGATACGAGGACTAGTGATTAACTAATCGCTGTCATATGCGTCGCATCGGAAAGGGGGGAAGGGATAATCATTAACTGATGAAATTAAATTGCTTATAATTAATCGAACTAAAGAGTGGCTGAGCGACTTAATAACAATCAATTTTCGTATAAAAGTGTATGTTTAGATACCTTCGTTAGAATGACATATACTCCATATTGGGAACAGACATGGATTCAAAAATGATTAGGTACCACTAGTCCTGTCCTAGACATCAAACTAAAAAGGCTGAGCGACTGACTGAAAAAGAATTGATGAGATAGCCCCATAGCGAAGCCGAATGTTCCACATTGAAAACAATGCCAAAAAATAGTGTTATGGAAATATCTTCTTAATAACGTTATACAAAATTGCTTCTGATTAATTTGGTCTTGAAGTGTATGCCGCTATAAGTAAGCATGTGTGGGTTTGCTAAGAAAATGGAGGGGGTATCGTTTCTCAAAAGAAGAGCGTGGCACATAAAGCAAAATTTCTATTCCTTTATCCCCTGTTATAATAATCAGGGCGAGGCGAAGAAATACTGAGAAATATATTCGACAGGGTCTCTGAGACTAAGAAAATGAAAGTAATTAATTTTTATTATTTTTATTGCCCGTCGTTGTGATTGTGTATGTTGTGTATTGATAAATTTGATTCAGTAGCCATTATCGTTGTTAATATTAAAATAAACATATAAGCAGGTTGACGGAAAAGGATAGAAAAAGAATTTCGTGTTATAGACCAACGGGTACATAGTTTTTTTTTATAATAACATAGCTTTAATATTTTTACAGGCCTACCGTCTGTGTGTAATAGCAGATATAAAAGTCGATTAAAATTCAGCTCGTGAAATGACACCAGTTCGAAATTAGCTCGTATGGAAATCTAATGTAGAAAAATCACCTAAAACAATTTAGACTTTGCTTATTGAAAAGTTTTGCCGATGGAAAATATAACAGGACTGTTGCTTAATCCAAAAATACCATACAGCGAGTAAATGGGATAATTAATATAATTATTGATAGCACATATAGAACGTTTCCAACATTCTGATGAACAACATTAGAGCACAAGTAATAATACACCTATGTACTTAAATAATTTACGTATTGAAATACATTTGAAGAGCTTGGGATTGAATATGCTCAAATCCAGTTTTTATAAAAAAAAAAATGAGGTAGCGATGTAATATGGAAGTACGTATTCAAAAGCTCATAATTTCATTCAATTCAATATCAAAATATGACTATAGAATCAAAACTGCCCAAATCCTGTTGAGTTTTTGTTTCATAAATGCCCATTTAAAAGCTTAACTTACTTAACTTGCTTAAGAATATTGAAAATCCATTTTATATGCCAATATGAATATTAATTGGTTTTGTTTTTGTATAACTATGTACCAATCGATTGTACATTTCAATGTGTCGGACTAAATTATAATGAATACGTAAAACGTGAAATTATTTTTCATTAAAATTATAATGAATATGCATGCTGCATTCCAGTGTTGAATTATAAATTAAAAGAATTGAATTATGATTATGTATTCGAATTTAATTTTATAAATCAACTTTTTTTAAGATATTCTTCATCTATGCAAGACAATCAATTGAGTCATTATTTACTGTTATTCTTTAGTTTCTAAAGTAAATTTTAAAAATAATTCACAATTATAGATGTGTGTTACTCCAAGGAGACATACACATTTTTTTAAGATTGCGACAAACGATTTATTTAAACAACAGATTTTATTAAAGTTCTCTTTTTGAACTAGCCCATACCCTGTTGCGATTAGAATTTCATAAAGGGTAAAATTTTAAATTCTCTCTTCGGCGACCCGGCAGATAATAGCGTCTCCAAAACACCCTCCACCCTCCGTTCGCGATTCTTCTGCCGCACCCTGGTAAGTAGCGATACCTCCTATATCTTTATGTTTTCCTTACACGGAGCTTATACCCACTTCATTTCAGCCATGATATATGTGCTACCGCTTATAGCTTTCTTCGTTACCTACTCACCTTTTTGGGGTTTCTGCAACCCTTGCGACTATTTTGTAAGTTCATATTATTATTTAATAGTGGAATCAATTCTTATAAATATTTTGTATTCAATAGTTTTTTTCACGTATCTTACTTCTAAAATATTGGGTTAACATTGCATTTATTGTTGATTGCAACTTGATACACACTTCGTAGTTGCTTAGAATGTAGCTGATTGGTATACGCCCACTCGGTTACGGTGTCCACCGAGATCGAACTCGTTAACAGACACCATAATATATATTGTTTATTTTTAATCGATTTTTGGTTTGCTGTAATCAGCATAATGCGATACTTACACTTCTAACCCTAACTTTTGATTCTGAAAACTTAAACGATTAGTGAGCTGATTTTTTGACTCTTTTCGTTCCACTATCATTATATTCTTAAATTCTCCTAAAAAGAGTGGCCGAATGACTTAATAATAAGCAATACTCGTAATTATTGTTTTGGCTTAGTATAAGAAATCTATATGCTCTTCACTGGAAGCTGACTTAATCTCTTGACTATATATAATAATATTACAACCCTTAGATTATTCAAGTGCCATAAGAGATTGTTCAGCTTTGGATTTTCGTGAAAAGACAATGAAAGAATTCATCATACTTATCCCATATAAGAATGCTTTTCCTGAATCCGATCTTCGCCTCGAAAAAATGCCAGGAAAGATAATAAAAAAATCCCCGTCACCAAATCACATTCCATTTTCAAATTATAAAAACCCGCGAAATGTTCCCGCGTGACGTATCACTTCGCATATACAACTCGGTTTACCGCGCGGATTATTGGCGCGGTTTTTTCCGCGCTTTTATTTGCATTGCTTTAGTTTCATACTCTGTCGCTAGTGGAACTTGGTGTCTCTGTCACACGGGTGTGTTTTGCGATAGTGCTTTCGCATTCTCTTTTCGGTTGCGGATATCTTAATAAGATTCATGAAAGGATGCCATATTTTATATCCGCTTCTGTCCTCTATCTCCTTATATTATCCTGGCAAAGAAAAGTCGATGTTAAACATGCGGTTAGCACCTCACTATTTTATATTGAAACATGAATGATATAATATGCGGGTGACGAATACGATTGACGACTTCAATAAATTTGATTCATTTCCACTTAGCTGAATTAAGCTCGTTCACTGATTGTAAAAATGTAATTTTGAACAATTATATGTTTGTTCAAATTTACTAATGCCAATAAAAACTAATTATTAATAAATGAAAAATAAAAGCTTTATTATTACGTATAGAGCGCAAGAACCTCAAGTAAATAATACTTTTAATACTATAAGTTTTATTAGTTGTAACTTATTGCAATAAATAAAATAAATATTTTTGCACTAGCTAAAGATTGCTCGCGGTGGGCGAAACCGGTCCGAATCTTTACATTTTAAATGTGGAATTAGTACAAAAAATGTAGTATATTCAGGGCTTTTTTTAAAAATAAGGCGCTGGAACTCTTACTAAATAAAATTACATTCAAATATCATTTCAGTAAAATATCGTCTAATTGATTTTGAAATCTGTGAAAAAAGGTGCTGGAACGGCGTTCCACCGCGTTAAGTGGGAAAAAAGCACTGAGTATATTTATTTAAACTTTATGCGTTTCCAATAGAAAATAACAGTATGTTCCTTAGAAGTGAGTAGTGAAATATTCGAATAGATGTTTCTTTACGTAAAATTCAACTGAATATTATCAGACACAGCTTTTGTATTTGTCTCACGAGTAGAGTTAACAAATCAAAAAACATAAACTGGAAAGATATACCTCGGTTTTAATGGGCAGTATTAGTTTATTAAATCAATTAATGTCGACTAAAAATGCTGTCATTATTTAGTAGAAAATACAAATGTAAAGATAAAAGCAGCGTTTCTTAGAAAAATTAAAGGGTTATAATATTTTGAACACAGTTATATTTACCAACCATGTCTAGTGCATATTGGAATTCCTTACAAAAGCACACGTGTTCTCGGTATGGTAAATATTGTACTAACATAGTTGCATAATATTATTACTTTGCAGTTTCTTGTTGAATTTTTTCGTTCGTATTTTCTGAAAGTATTAAATCGTGTATTACCTTTGAAGCCAACAGTCTCGAGTAAACTGCATACATATACATTTTCTTCCCGTACCAGCTGATATTAAATAAAGTTATGACCATAAATATTCCTTCTGCTAAACTCCGAAACAATATTCGTCCGTATAAATATTATATTCCAGGTTACTTCTTAAGAAACTTTCAACTCCTACCTACTTCCTACCAACTTCCTAGTTACTTTTCATCATCCGAAAAGACGTAAACTTTATTGTGATGGAGATATTGCATTATATTGCTCATGTTTTAATTTTAAACTATTGAAATATTTCAAATAATTCACCGGTAATTAATGGAGAAATTAGTAAAGAAAAAACTGTCGAGTATGTTCAATATAAAAGCTCATTTTTCTAAATATTTGTTTACTGTCAATCTCTAGAGAAATAGCTTGATTTTCAAGATCGAAAAAATCATAGAGAAAATTATTTCGATAGTTAATGGGTATAATTCAGGGTAAAAAATACGACTCCGAATCCGGCTTGAAAAAATATAATTTCGTCAATTTTTTTTCCTACCTTTCCTATTTATGTGTATTCAATTATATACAAACCAAACAATCCGGCTAATAGCCCAATTTTACATATTATATGCAAAAATAAGAAATTAAAAGATTTTAAAATTTCCGACTCCTAGTACGACTCCAACCAAAACGGACTCCACAGCCCTGGTATAATCTGATAACTGCAAAATATTGACATTACAGAAAAAATATTCAAACAAATATGAAACTATGAAAAAAATAAGTGAGAAAAATAAATTATTATCAGAATTTAGATTATTTCCCTAACCATCAAAATATTAACAGATTTCAGAAGTTAAAGTATTTCAAAAAATATATATCTGTATCTCACCACTCTTTTTTACAAACATCAGTTATTTTGTCCAAACATCACCGATTTATATTGTAACTGGAAGATTGGTTACATAAAATTACAATTTGTTTTCATTCTTATATGTTTATTCATTTGAATATGCTTTTGAAAAAAGAGAAAATCATGACTACTTGAAATGATGCCTTTAGTTACATATATTGGTTGCATTTTTTTCAAAAAACTTCCCGCCAAGCTGATTCATTTCAATAAAATCTGATGCCATTGAAATAAAATACCCAAAACCAATAATTTTAAAATCCTACTCTATCGAAAACGTACCCAGTAAATATTGTAAACTATTTCGTAAGGAAAAAATATGTATATTGAAGTAACGGATATGTGAAAATCTTGCGTAATTTCTTTTATCTATGTATATTTGCCAACATCATATATATTTGAGAGGTTCATAATTTTTTTTAGTTTTAATTCAGTCACCGCTAATAAGGGTTGTTTTCATGTGGTTAGAAGACATGCAACATTTTTGTTTGAATGAAAAAAATATAAATCAACTGAAAAGCAAACCGTCCCTTTGGATAGAATTCCACAATAGATAACAAAAATAAAATCATATTTATATTATGAAAGTTTCCGATCGAGTAAAAGAAAGCGCAAGAAAACTCAAGAACTGAATCGGCTATTAATAATTGCAACGTATATGACTATAAATAGTAATAAGAAAATTTAATTACAATACATAAAAAGTTGATAGTTAATTCTTTACTGGGAAATAATTCATAATAATATATCTTTACAATGAAGTGTTAGAAAACATTAGAAAATCAGCTGATCGGAATAAATTGAATAAGATGGCGGCCTTAATCGAAAAGCAACACTTTAATAAGCGCCACAGAATAATCTTCTGATTTATTATCATCGTCTTCCTTCACAACTTGAAGAAGTGGAATAGGAAGTAGGTTTTCTGGCTGTGGGGTGTGAGTCCTGGGTGTGGGTTTGGTTTGAAACCCGGGTGGCAGGGGTGTCTCCACCTGCCGGTGGTGTTTGTTATAATGTGATTTAGCCGAGATATATCATAATAAGACCCACTAACTGCACCACGGTTTTCCTGTTAACTTATAGGAGGATTTTTAACCAGGGCCGAATTAAGAACAAGTCATTAATCATACGGACGTAAATACTTATAAACAAACTATTTTATACATACATAAGTATTTAACTAACGCAAAGTATTTTTTTCATCTGCTCGCTTAATAGATATTTATAAAACAAAAATGAAGTCAGTTTATTAAAAAAATACGACTCCAACACATAATTTGACATCGGAATATTAAAACTATAAAATCCTAATTAGCTAACGCTTCTAGTTTTCTGAAACCCATCCACTTGTACGTAGATTTAGAGAAATAATTAAAAAATATATATTATTGAATATATTTCCAGTCCCTATATAGGCGGAAAACTATAATTTATTATTCATTTAAAGTTTAGACTTAATTTTTGAAGACATATTTAATGGGTTCAAATAATCTAGCATTTTTTGCACTTATTCCATAATTAATTTATAAAGGTTCTGACCGGTTTTGCTCATTGCGAGGATTTCCCTTATAAATGCTTGCGATGAGCGAAACCGGTCCTGATCGTATTATATTAATTGTAGAATAAGTATAAAGGATGTTTTATTGTTTTTAATATAATTCCTGTATAATGAGTGAACACCTCAAAATGAGATTCGTTATCTCAATCTTTTTCAGTTAATTATGGAATAAATACATATTTTTTTAAATATTTTTTATTGAATGATTTTATTTGGATTAATTTGGCTATCTCTATTTCCAAGAGAATTTTGCTTTTTATCGTTTATAATGAGTCTACTAAGGAATTAAAAAAAATGTTTTTTAACGGTAGTAGTTAATTATTATTATTATAGTGAAATATATTTCTGACTCATTTGAATTTTCGCATTGAAATACGTTTATTATTTCACTATTCTTCCACAAAATAATTCAGTACATATAGAGAGATAAAAACTTTACTTCTACTTGAACCGAACTGATTCTGAATAATATGCGTCTAATACAGCCGTCCACAGAGCCCGCTAACAATATAATTCGGGGCGGGTCGTAAATCTTAACTTTTAGGAGAGCAGCTAGGGGGGATTAAAGATCAGTAATCTTACAGGATGGATGAGTTATGACCGCGTTTTCTTACCATGGCCTCCCCCCTCGCACTCCGACACTCGCCCGCCACTGACTCTTCGCGAAATTTCTTCAGCGGTGGAGGTGGACCGCAAAGGGTTAAAAACAACAATGCTAGCGTTAGTGGGGTTAATTATTAATAATCTGTTGAATTGGTTTGTTTTGGAAATAATGCTTACTAAGGATAAAGCCATCGAAAGTAAAATAAATTACTGACTTTTCTGATAAAGAAATCTAAAATCATTATCAATACATAATTTTTTTTTGTTAAAACCGCAGGCAGTCGAACAGACGATATGAAATACTTTGTAGTATTCTAATGTGAATTTACAAGGCATGCCGAGAAGATATTTTTATTAATACGTTAGAATTGATTATTCTTCATAAGCGAATATTCAAGTTTAAGATGGTATGAAATTTTAGATATATTGTTTAATAAAACATAAATTTAGCCATTAAAAAACAAAGCAATTGGATATTTTTAAACTATAAAGAAAATAATTTTTGGTTATAAATGTTTTATTTTTGATTGAAGATAAATAAAATAGACGTACATTTATATTATACATTATTTAATCAATTCACATTAATAAGTCATTTGAACAGTGAAGTGACAAATTATAATGTTTATTCCAGGGCTGTGGAGTCGGTGAAAAAAAATCCGACTCCGACTCCGACTCCAGCATTTACCAAAACCATTTCTCCGACTCCGACATTGACCAAAAGCACGACTCCGACTCCGACTCCGACTAAAAAGTGGTTAATATCGTCACTTTTTTCCCTAAATCTTCTATTTATGTGTATTCAATTAAATATCAACCCTATCAATGCGGCTAAAAACCAAATTTGACATATTAAATGCAAAAATAAAAAGTTCAAAAATTTCAACTCCGGGTACGACTCCGGCCAAAACGCCGCGACGACTCCGACTCCGACTCCACAGCCCTGGTTTATTCATTTGTCATAAAAAATAATGAAAAGACCACATAAGATGAGTTGATAATCCTTACTCATTGGGAGAAACTGGTCACTTGTGGAATCAGCACTTATACCTGAATATATATGAAAATTATTTTAAATTTGCAGCTAAAAATGTTATTTCCTATTTTGGCTCAGATATCATTATAAAATTGAATTAAATTTTCAAAATAATAATAGAGCTGGGACAATTGTTTTTAAGTATTCACCTTTAAAATGTATCGTGCGTTGAATACGGCTCCCGTGTCCATGCAAAATTGTAGTCCCGCGTCGATCACGGCAAAAATTCATGTGACGCAAATTTTAATGGTTTTGCAAGCGATAGACCATAGGTAACATATAAAAATAATTTTAAATATTCAACAAAGTTTGTGGATTAGATAGTTTCAAAATTTGGGTATTTTTAAGGTCGATTTTCATACGCAGTCAAAAATTCATCAGTAAGATAATTTTTTAATGTTTTCAAGCAATTTTATACAAACTAAACCGGAACGATCGGAAAAACATGTACTAAATTGGGTTGTGTATAACATGAATTTATAAAATGTTTTAGTGTAAGAATTTATATAATAAAAGACGTGTCACAATTATTAACCCTATTCATGGAATAATCAAAGTTATTTTTAATTCTATTTTATATAATGTTATTTATTGCAGTTTAAAAATAATAGATTAAAATAAAAATGAATTGAATATAAATATCCTCCCACCTCCCTCATGAATTTGCAACCAATCAAGATTAGACAAAAAAAAACAGCACGATGTTCACCGAGACGTGTTTCTAAAATACAATATCTTCTAAGCATGATAACCAATTAAGTCTCGAGTATGTATTTGATTTACGATATGCATTACTAAGTAAAGCCTTAATACGGACGTCAGCTCCTGTAGCGGGGCTTAGTCGAATAAATCAAGAAGGATTTTGCCTCGCGCCTCCCACCTGACTGATTATATTTGTGAATATATTGTATGAGAACCTTCAGGTGATCTCGTTTTAGCGGCTAATTGATGCGGTGGATATGAGATAGTAATATCTCTTCGGTTATTGTTACTGTGACACAACCGTTTTTCATAAGATTTATTGTGGTTACGTAAGATATAAAGCATTAAGAATAATTTAAATTTATTTAAAAAGAAAAGGATACGGTTTTGACAACTATATTAATCAAGCAGATTGATTTAGTTAATAAGCCAGCGAAAGATTAATTTAGATTTTATAAAAGTGACATCTACCGGTAATAAAAAATAGTATTTTTAAATAGTATACGTAATTGATATAACTTAATACGTTATAATTTTTTATACGGGTCAGTTAATTCAGGCATTCTTGATAAAGCCGTCCTAATTACCATGTCATATACTTTTTAAATCAAATAGATCACGAGTAGTGTGGTTAATTAGTTACATATATAAAAATAATAAAAAAAATTTAGTACTTTTTCCACATGAGATTTATTTCATCAGGACCGGTTCACTCATGGCGAGCATTATCAACTGATAAGGAATACAATAAAACAGTGGTATTTATGCAAAAGTTAAGTATGAAAACAAGGTATGACAAACAATTGGTAAATCAACTAAGCAAATAAATTAAACCAAATTACAAGAAAAATAGACTAAAAATAAAATGTTCAAGACCTCTTAGCAATGCAAAACTTACACATCAAAAAACAATTTTATTCTGTTACAGGAACTGACTCATTTGAACTCATTACTTATTAATTTATTTGCTTAGTTGATTTACCAATTGTTTGTCATACCTTGTTGTCCGAGCGAAGCCGGGTAGCAATACTAGTAATATATAATATAAATGCCGATCTGACATCAATATCGTTAAATTTAAATTGACAGGACCTGCCTATAAATATGAATACATGTACTTATTAATTGATATCCAAAAATCTAGCTTTGCACTTGCCTAATGAGGTCAGTATGGTGACAAAATTTTTAATTGAGCTTCGTTAAAACATTAATTATGCGATAAAACCCATAATGGTCTAATCTTGAGATATTCAAAGGAAATTGATGTGATTTGCCCTTATGATAATTAATATGGTTTGAATTTTGTCATAAACATTGTTTCTAATATATCTATGAAGCGTCTAAAGATATGCGAAGTAGTAAAACACGTGAAATCAGTGATTGTTATACGTAAGACGTAAATTTCCGTTTGTTACGTTAATAAAACGACGGTACCGGCCCACTTAATTTCTTTCCTTGAAAGCTTCGCAACTTACCTGCCTTATGAGAAACAGTGAAGCACAACCTGTTTTAAAAGATTTTAGTTAAATGTGTTGATTTAAGTACAACTAATCAGTAAAATTATTGTTGATAGTGCTGTTTGAAGTTAAAGATTCAAAAAATTTCAAACAAGCCCTTGTAGTGAATATGTTTTAGAATATTTAATCTTTAGACGTCGTTATTTAAATGTATATTTCAGCCATGGTTTTATCAAACTGATTTTTTTATAAGCGTGTCTAGAATCAATAGTTTAGATGCATACAAGTTATGCACATAAATTTTGGCTTATGCGAAACCAAAATGAGAAATAGGTCATTCTTAAGCGTGTCAAAATTCGTGGGTGTAGAAACATACGGGCGTAACTACACAAATGGCTGTTTTTAGTTAAATATGGCATTGTCATGCTCAAATGCAGTTCTATAACATATAAAAATATGAAGCTTTTACGATGAGCGGTTTACCAGATATTGCTCGGGTTTTCTGCAAATCCGTAAGCACACAGTTCAAAATTGGAAACTGTTTTGCCATTTATCTCAGTTCGTTGTTTTTGAAGTTTCGCCCGTATGTTCCTACACCCACGAATTAATGTTGTTTATTTTCTGAAGAATATTGTTCATAAATAATTGTTTTTTTCTTCCAACGTAACAACAATTAAACCAAACAATAGTGATGTTATTAGGAAACGTTTCGTTACTTATCAATGATATAACTTCGTTTTGCATGTGAACGTCAGTGAGTTAAGATGAGTAGCATATTCGGGTAAAGTAATCTTTGTAAGAGTTTACTCGGAAGTCCTTGATAATTGTTTCTCATTAGCAATTAAGTGATTTTGGGATAAAAATATTTCATCCAAAGCCCCAAATCAGGAATGGTTGGACACAACCATTTGCGACTACCACGGTGGCTAGTCAGTAGTCATTGTAAGCAGAACGTTGCGTAAATCTTCAACATTACGATATCAAACCGCTTTATTTTAACGGCTAGATTGGCCGGATAGGAACAGGGTGAACCTGAACACAAAGAATAAACTGAAATTTAAATAACTGTCATAGATGGTGCCTATATCATATGAAACTTTGGAATATATGAGAGGAATACATATATTTCTATTCAGAACATTTAAGACTATAATACATGAGTAACACCTTTTTTAAAATGAAAGTAAAAACATGGTTCAAGATTGGAAAAAGTAAAAAAAAATGGCCACCGATTTAATGATGAAATGCAGATTTTTTTGCATTTATAAAATGAGGTTTTTTTTCATAAATCTGTGATGAAAAGTAAAAGGTTATAATACTTATAATAGAGAATCATTTATTACTTAAAATTACACATTGCAATACTGATCATAATAGATAACATAAAAATCTTTTTCTTTCTATAATATGTGTATTATTATGTTTCGTGCTGGAGAAATATTGGTATCGCAATACTTACATTTTTGAACTATTACTGGTGTGAAGCAATGAATTAAATAAAATCTTTTTTTCAAACATGTATATGGCATTGTTTTTAATAGAAAATTTAGAATACATTAAAAACATGCAGAAAAAATAAGAATCTTCTAAGCCGAAAAAGCCATAAACTGTAAATGTTATAACTTACACATTTAGATTATACAAAACAAAAATAAGAAACCTTTCATTCCAATGAAAAAGAAGAACGTAAATAACAAGTGAAAAGTTAGAAATATGTTATTTCCATTCCATCATAACTTCCAAAAGAAATAAAAATAAATTAGACAAAATTATACATGGCACAAAAATAAGCATTCAGAGACACGGATCATTATTGAATAAAAGTAAGAGATTTTACTAAAAATAGAAAACATGTTATTCAATATTTGTTAAAATATTATGAATAATGAACGAGTTATCATGTCCGCGTCGCACTGTATATTTGTTACCACCCCCAGTCTTCGCGCGCCGAGCAAAAGTGTTATATACGCCTTTAGGGGGTAGTTTATCCCTTATCTCACAATAATGTATTACCGACGTTATAATAATAATATTATACGAGCAATGTAACATTTTTATTATTGTTTGCTCTCGTCTCGCGGTCGCTTTTGTTTTTTCCCGCGCAAAAGATGCTAGATTCGACTTTAAAAACAAGGGAATAAAGATAATTCAGTGCTTTTGGAAACCGCGTTTGAGGATATTTATTACCCGCTGGCTTATTCCGTATACAGAACATAAAGAAAGTTGGAATATTAAAAGGTCAGGAAGGATTGCCAGTTTGAGATAAATATGGACGCAACGAAAGATGTGGGTGTATTGTTCACTATTATATATTCCATTGTAGCGAAAACGTCAAATTTTTAAATTTTGATGCTTAAAATAGATGCGGTATCTATTGTTGTATTTTTTTTATGATACCTTTAAGTATAAGAAATAAGAATTGTCATAAAGAAAAATCGCCCGATAAAAGTGCCAGATTAAATATATACATAGTAAAATAAGATTTTTTAGTATGTAATCGCAGTTAACTTACAAAGATGATCGGAAAACTTTTCATCACCTCCACGAAAGGCATTCTTTTCATTTCTCTATATTATAACACTTATATCACTACTATCACTTATAACTCTTAAATATCAATGAATAATCATAGTCTTCATAAACTTAAGGAGGGAAATTGACTAAAAATTATAATTTTGCTTGAAACAAAATTATAAAATAGGCTAGAGAAAAAAAATAATTGATATGGATATATATATGTAATATTGTCTTTTTTTCCAGATAACAATAGAAAACTTATGGATACTGTATGATATATTCATACTGTTATTGTTTTACTGTTGTTTTTCACTCGGGTCCATTATTACCGATAAATAGTTTATTTTTGAGAAAAATATTTATATTTTAATAGATATTATGTAGGAAAAATGAATTATTATTTTTATTATAATGCCTTTCCACCAAGTATTGACAGTGAACACCTTAAAAGTGATGAATCTAAGTTTTCAATATATTGACATATAATGATGGTGTAGCAGTGTTATATTTCTTTTCATAATTGGTTTCTAATACAAAAAATACTATTCGATTAAATTCACAAAATAATCAAAATATCGATAGTTTATTAAAGCTAATGATTTCAGACTCATGTTTTGACATCACATTGATATAACGTACAATTTCTACTACATTTAATGTTTGATACCTTTGGCCTGAGTGATTGTAATATATTTTCTATATGGGTCACTTTTTACAAATTAGCTACGATAGAACCACGACATAACTGGCTTTCAATATTTTCAATTGTTTTAAGATTACATGGCTCTTAAAATCATTTTAAGAAACTTCATTGCTTTTAAGAAAAATAACAATGTATTTTAGTTCTACATAAATTATTTTATATATTTGTTGATAGCTATTTCGGCTTACGCCTTCGTCAGAACTATGTTTTAAACGTGTATTAGAGATAGCTTATATACATAGGCTAGACAGGGTGCCCCGTACATCCCCTCTCTCTGTTCAAACCATACCAACGTCATATGGAAGAATTTAAATAAGTTTAATTTATTAGTCTAAAGTTATGGTGAGAACATAATCTGGGTATTTTTGGGTTATTTTTATCGTGTGAAACCACTTAAAATCTGCAATGCCTTAAGTGTATCTATTTTTAATTTTTAAATTGTTTTTAGTTTATTGTTTGCTAAAGGATTTAGAAGAGGTGAAGCGTTAATAGTAATCTGGTCGTTAAGAATAGGTATAATCAATCCAATAAAATTCTAATTCTAAGCACTTAAATGTTAAATAGGTCAGTGACTGATGATTTGTATTTATTAATATCTGCTTAAATTCAATATTCAAATCAAAGTGCCTTAATATACCGTGCAAAGAATAATATAAAAGCTGTTAACTTGTTTGGTTATCCACGATATTTTTTGCAATAGTCCATTATTTCGCGTTGTCATACGATCAGTCTATCAAAAACATCACTCGAAAAATAAGCGACAAGTAGATACATTGTGTCCGCCCACCTCAGCGAGGGTACGTGTGAGCGGTGAGATCTAGTGGGCGGCCAGTGAAGTGGGTAGGCGGCTGTCCAGGGCGGGGCTAAGTGATAATAAAGTGTTACTCTGCAAGCAATTAGCGGGGCATTAAATCGTAACTGCTTGTAAGAGATAACGATTCGCCGCACTTATCCCGACCGCAAGGCTTTTGCCGAGTGCAGCGTCGTAATGCAACAACATGCAGTGGTTATTGCACTTTAGGGATGCAATGAGAAATGTGTGTAATGCCTCTAATATGTGAGAATAAATCGCAAGGTTATTCTTTCGAAATAAACACTCTCTAAATTTAACTACGATGTAAATAAATTAAAAAAATATAATTACTGTTTATGATTATTTTTTTTGTCGCGTTGGCGTCAAAGTTCTTCCCGTCTTCTTCGTCTCTAAGTTTTGTTTTTTTGACGTGACAACGTCTTATAAATCGATGAACGCCCGCTGCACGCACGAAAAAACATGACTCATTGTCCCGTTTGTCGCGTTACGCCGAAGGCAAGCGTGCGAGTGAGAGCGTGGATAAGCGATAGAGAGGCACGATCGGCCTACCGTTCGGATTGTGCCGCATCTCACTCGATTGGTCGATGCGTCTGAGTAGAAAAGAGACAGCGGCAGCACACAACTTATACACCTACAGTACCTACACGTGATCTGTTTACAACTGTTTATAAAGTGAAGTGAAATGTTGATTGTGGTTTTCATTGTTTATATTACAACAACAATTGCGGCAATAAAGGTAATTGATCCTTGAATTAATGAGTGCGAATAAAATATATCAATAAAAAATTGTAGATTTTATTTCACTCCTTCTTCGTATCCATACAAAATAATGATAATTCAATAAAAATGATTCCATTTTATTCATAAAAGTATGCAATCATTTCATCAATGTTTTCTTATGACGTTGTCACGTTAAACTATCGTCCGTAAACCGACTTTACAGACAACCATTTTTTATATTCAAGTTGCAATCCTTTTCCATCACTGCTGACAGAAGAGCGATATCGTCACAGTTCAAGAGGTCAACTTACTTTTTCTTTTTTACCTATGGAGGGTCATCGAGAAGAAAGGCTCTCCATCTTAAACGATTCTTAGATGCTTTCTCTTTATAATTCTGCAGACCAAGAAATCTTTAGGTCTGTTTATGATTATATATGAAGGAAAAATAAATATACATATAAGGTAAATGTACCAGTCGTTGACCGCTTAAGAGAAAATTTCAACAAAAATAACGATTAAGGTTTAGCATTGTACCGAATGATGGCAAAGCAAGTATACTCATATTGGATCAAATAATGTCTTAATTAATATTATATAACAAAAATTATCAAAATTGAAATGTCTAATCAGGGGGCTTTATAGTGAACTTTCTTTCAGAGTTGCCTCAAGGCTTTCTGTCAAACCACTCTTGGTTGAATCAAGTAGCAATGGGTGGTTCAGGAATAAGGTACACAACGTTACTAGTTTGATCACCTAAAGAAATTTGAAATAATACACTTTCCTCACTAGGTGTTGTTTTCAAATGGCCACCCTGGTACTCCATTGGCTATATGGTGATGTGTTAGTGGCTCATTCCGACCACAGATGCCTTGACTTGTCTGAACTTTACAATTTAGATCAATCCACATCTGCATTTCTTAATTTTGGGCATTTTATTCTCAAAAGGTCAACTACTGGTACATGGTCAACGACTGGTACATTTACCTTATATTTTATTGTATTCTTTTCCAACCCGACATGCACCATCACCGTCGTCCATCGTTCGCAAATAAGATCAAATACTTGAATTGAATCAACGATTTATTTTTTCGATGGTTTCGCCGGTAACTTTGTGGAAGTTCATTTTAATATAAAATTTAAAATAACTTTACATCCATAAAAACTTTCGATTGTAAGTAAGATAAAGAAAACACGTGATATCGTGGAATAATCAATACAATGGTATTTACTTTGTTATCGTTTACATCCATAAAATTTCATTGTGTAATAAGAAATGATATCTGAATCAATACAACGGTATATGTACATGAGAGTGATAACGCAAGCTACAGTTCCATTTTTTGCGACACTGTGGAGACTTTCATTTAGATATAGATTGATTAAGCTATAATCATCGCTGAGAAAATAAGAATATCATTTTGAAATTAGAATTTTAACCAATGATACATTGATATTACCATCCGTTGGTTATTTTGTGAACTAACTTTCTTCTATTTACAAAAGCGGTGATAGCATTCATTTTTCTAGAAGGTATTCAAAATATTCTTCAGAATGAAAGTCGCGGGTACCTAATCAGTGGCATTAAATTCTTTATTGAAATTTAAAGATAAACAACGCATTTGGAAGGAGAGAGAGAAAGAAAGCGTACGGAAGATATCGCAGCGCAACTTCCTTTAATAAACACAGAGACAGCAAATAATGCCGAAGCGCGCTAAATGCCAAATGCAAAACGAAGGACCAATCGTTAAAAGTGACAATAAAAAGAAAAGTGCGAATAACTCCCGGCAGAGGCGTCGTGTTATCTCGGAGAGGAAATTAAGAAACACCCGAACAACATACATACGTATCGGCGGCCACGTTAGCACATTTAAAAGTATATAAATTCGCTCTTACGGGTCGGCTGTTTTCTATACTGAGCGTAGTCTAAAAATATCCAGGTTTTTTTAAAAAGTGAATGAAACCGTTTGTAAAAAAAAAAATGCTTTCTATTAAATTATCAGATAAACATTTACCTATTCATCTCATTTGGTTTGCTCAACTACATATAAGAATAAACTGTAGCTCGCCCGTCTTCCAAAGACTTTACTATGGCATGTAAATGGTTGAAATCATCGTCATGTGAAAGTATAATATATAATTACATACATTTAATGTCTCTCGTATTTTTTAGAAAGATTGTTTAAACATTTATTTATTTAGATCATACGGCAGATTAGATACTATTTTACGATATATTTATTTATTCATTCTGAACTTTAAACGCTTTGTTAATAAGCTATCATAAAAATTTGATTAAGTGCATTTTTAATAATAACAAATAATGTAGTATTAAAGCAAAATTTTGTTATTGATTAAAAATAGTATAAAGCTCAATTTTTTTCGTTAAACACTGTCAGAATGCATACAAAAGGTAGTTTTTATATACTGTTTCGTGATTAATAGTTAGTATTGCAGAATGCCGACTCATTTCTTTCAATGGCTGTGGGGAGAGAAAATCTTTGATGAGCGGCCGGAATGAGTGGAGCGCGCCAAAAAGCACCGGATATGGCCTTATCTCTCTAAAATACCCGTCGCCTTGTTCCATTTTTGAAAGATTCTTTTTATCGGCAGATGTCAGAGCAGTGCGCGAGGATATTTTGGCGGGCTGTCAGAACGGGAGAAAGAGTGAGGTTATGAAGAAAGTTTATTACTCCGCGGGCCTAATAGGTGCATGATTTCGCACTAAAATGTTTTTATTGATAAGATTTTCTTGGTATAACTTTCTGATGGCGAGAAAGGAAATTCTTTTAGCCAAATTAAACATTTAACCCATGGAAGAACTTTTGACGAGAAGATCGATATAAGAAATTTGTGTACCAGTTTGCCAGTTTTCAATTTGTATCTCCGTTTATATCATAAGAACATTCCATAACAAATGGGCTCATATGACACTCATTTTACTCTTTATATTGGTTCTTTGCAGAGCTTAATACGTCAAATGCAACAAAATCCACAGTTTTACTAGATAACTGAACACTGCCATTTTTAACAATCAATATTAAACAAAGTTTTAGCTTGAAGACATAAAAAAAATGATAGAAAGTTTTCTGCAAAAAGTGACGACGTATCTAGCTTGGACACCGGACTTGGACGAGCATGAATCCTACCAACTGTATGAGTTCCATCGCCCTGGAAGACCACTATCCATAAAAAGTATTAGATGGGACTGCGGGACGCTGGGATGACTTAAGAGGAAGGAATGTGGGGTACAGACAATCTTGGAGGTCCTGTATGCTTCTAATATGAAACGGATATGCTTTGTAATATCTGAAACCAAATATATCATTAAATATTTTCACTTTTATGGTGTTCACTGTCAAAACTTAGTGCAAAGGTGAAAACGGGTACGGTGAATACGGTGAAAAAAATAACAATGTATTTTAATTCTACAAAAATTATTTTATACATTTTTTGATAGCTATTTCGGCTTACGCCATCGTCAGAACTATGTTTTAAGTCTGCATTTACTCATCCTTATAATATACAGTTGTAGACAGGGTACACAATACATCCTTTTCTCTGTTCCATCATTCTAGTTTTATATGGTAATAATAAGTTATTAAATTTGACACATTGATTTGATTTTTTTATCGTATTATAATGGAGTTTTACAAAGTAAATAAATTTACTTCGATTATGACTGGTATCAATCATCGCAAGCACTGATAATAAATACAACAATACAGAGTTATATAAACAGAGATTTTGTATTAATCCCTGTCTAGTCATGATCTACATAAAATTAATACTAAGTTCAGTACAAAAAATGTATTATTATTTTTTAATATTTTCTTTCTTATTCGTTTAGGAACGCACTAAAAAAATCAATCAAAAAGACAATTTTGTGTACATACAGTATTTGTTTCTTGATATCTTTTAACTTGAATTCTTTAATAAGACGGTTAAAGCAAGATCAGCCACGCAAACATATTTTGTGCTATTTTTTTTGTTGTAAAATAACAATATTTTTTCATTTGGTAATGATAAACGTCTTTGATTGTTTATTTAATACTGGTTGGCATTCCAATACCTATTGTTATCTACACCTCGAAATCCAAAGAAGAAGAAGAAACTGCCCCGCAGGCTGACACACCTACACAAAGATTTCACTTAAAGAAGTTTGACAGGAAATTAACTTCTCAAAAATGAAGCTCGTCGGAAACCGAATCGTATCTATCTGTTTGCTCAAAGTGGAATGGCAGAGATGGCTGTGTTTTTTTTTTATTTTCCCTTTTATTCGTTTCTGATAGACAGATAGAAATAATACTCCCCCAAGAGGATGTCGGTAAGTATAATGCGAAGCGATGGTATATTATACCCACTAGGCGTATCTAACGCGAAATCATTCGAGTCATAATGAATGGAATATGGTCTCAAATGTTAATCGAGATTAAAATGAAGGTTTATGAATACATTTATATATGAATATAGGTGACAATTTAATTTTAATTGGCGATGTATTTACAAATAATCATAGTGTACAATTTAGGAAAACGAAACACAAATTTATTTTTACTGATTTCTCAATTAAATATTGCGATCAGAGCCGGTTTGTCCCATCGCAAGCTTTTTTGACTGATGAAAAATATGTTCGAACAGACGTATTTATATAATATTACGTATAAGCTTATAAAATGAGATTGGTAAATATATGAAGAAAACAAAAGTTATTCCACTAAAAATGGACATTTCATAAATTAAAATCAAAATTTAATTTTTTTTTTTTTTTTAAATATTTTGCCACAATATTTTTTTTCAAAGATAATGACCGGATTCGCTCATCGCGAGAATTTTGAACTGAAAAGAATATTCATCAACGCAGACTTGTTTATGCAAAACTAATATTACAAATGTAATCTTATTTTTTCTATCCATAGTACATACATCTATAATCACGACATTCGCAACAAAGATTTTATTTAATCACCATTACAAAAAAAAAATAATCTCGCTTTAAAATATGTAATTGAATACTAATCAAATATTTCTTACATCTTTAAACCACTTAATTATATAGTACTTTAGAATATTTCAAATATGATAAAAGTCCAAGATTTTCATTCTAATATAAAATATTTTACTGATTTAAATTACTCTTCGATTTCATTATTCAAAATATTTTCTAACTTTTATTCCTTAAGTGAATTTCTGGAAAAATATTTCCTTACACAAGAAGACAACGTTAGATGCACACATTAAGATAAAATAATACACGGCGCCGCCACTGGGTTCTCGGAGTACCTATTGTTATTTTTAATTCGATTATCATTTTCATTTTGCAAGGCGACAGACACACTAGAGTCCGCAGTGACGTCACCAGCAGCTACAATATCTTTTCCATTGTAGCTTTTTCACCGCACTACTACTGCAAGATGGGTATTTCTTTCTTCTCTTGATCTCAAACTATGTTCAAACTTTACGTAAATATTCGTCATTTATATATCAGGAGGTAAATTTCAAATGTGGTCAAATCCATTTGATGAAAAACTGAGAATGTGAGATATTTTCATTACTTTTTCCATATTAGTTAGTGTTTACTACCAATATTTTAACTCCTGATATGGAAAATTATAATACACATTAAGTGTTAATATATCTGTTCTGTATTAACTCCAATAACATCTTGTTCTGGCTAAGACGTATTTTGAGTTATGTATGCAGAAAGATTGATTTAAACGCAACTGTTATACACGATGAAAAAAATAGCAATGTATTTTAGTTCTATTAAATTATATGATTAATGATTGATTGCTATTTCGGCGAACGCCATCGTAAGAACTGTGGTTAAACATACATATACTTTCTATATGTACTAGTGTAGAAAAAATACACAATACATCTTTTCTTCTGTTTTAACATCCTAATTTTATATTGTTATAATAAATTATTAAATTTGACAAATTTATTTTATGTGTTTCTAGAAGTGAAAGCGAATCCGTGTTTTTATTGAGTGTTGTATTAAGTTGATTAATTTAAACTTGCATTAACCTTCCGTAATGGTCTGGGTAGCGGTGATGGATCAATAATTCAGTATATATGTGTATATATATATAAGTAAATGTATGTTTAAACATAGTTCTGACGATGGCGTAAGTCGAAATAGCTATCAACCACATATCATATAATTTGTGTAGATCTTAAATACATTTCTATTTTTTTCACATTGTTATATTGGATTTCAACCAAATAGATGCCAATTGAATGAAAAAACTGTCATACATATTACACATGAAAAAAAAGAGACTCGGCTTCCGTACAAAAAGTGGTGAGAATTTTTTTATGTCAATCGAACGAAAGAATGTTTAATGAAATGTAACTGGCAACCAAATAAAAAAAAATGATTTTAACTCAAAACAAGAAACTTACGGACAATAATTCTATTACATTTACGAAAAGCTAAATGTTTGATTGATTTTGTCCCTATCCATACAAGTATATCTTCTAAATAATAAGTATCAACAGCATACGTCATATTTCAAAATAAAATTATTTAAGTGGCCACCAATTATTTTATGTGAATGTTAGATATAGAATACATGCTTTAATGTATTACGTATCTCATTAATTATTGAAAAATCAATAAATTAAAATTATGGAGGGTATTTTTAAAAATATCAAAAAAATACTAGAAGATGTTATTCGTATAAAAGACTTTCACATAGTTTCAGAAGCAGTGATTAAATACTAGGTGCTGTAATGCTTAAAATCGTAGTTGCCGTTGCTGAACGCTGCTCGTTGCTTTGTGGTTTTAACGGTCGATGTAAAAGAAACGCCCGTTACTTTGCTTCTGATAATCTTTTTAACTCTGGAATATAGAGAAAATTCAAACTCCGAATGGAGTTTTAAAAACTGTTTTTGTGTCTCTTTATTAAGTTTATGAGAGTTGGTTATACTCATGGAAGCAAGTATTTAGATCGATTAGCATTGTTTTGTGATAAAAGCCTGACATTTTTATTTCGTATTTATATGAATAACTAGTAATGCTACCCGGCGTCGCTCGGACTAAGCGACCAATAATTATTTAATGTTATATCATTCGACATAATTATATCACAAAATCTAACATCCAAAATAGAGTTAAAATAAAATCACAAACTTTATTTAATTTGATGACAGCCCCGCCCCATTCTCGCCCATTAAAATGTCCAAATTCAAGGAAAAAATCTAATTTGCTGTCAAAGAAATGTCAAATAATACCTTCACGAAAATAATAAACATTATTATTAATAATAAAAGCCGGGAAAAGTTCAGTAGTAGACTAATTTATTACATTTTGACTAAATGTCTTCGCCGATAAAAATTCAAACATATTTTCTTTCATATTCGTTTTTATGGCAACTTAATGACCAACAATGCAAAAGGGAATTACAGACCCACATACGCCGTTTCGGTTTTATATATAAGATGCAAAAAAAATATGCGCATATCTACTTAAGGTAAAATATATTAATTACGTGTTTATTTCAATTAAATAAAGATTTTTTAAGACTGTTTTTATGCGTCCCTGAATATTGTTGCATTGTAATGGAAACGACGATATCGCAATACCATTTTGAAATACGCAAAAAGTTCATCGGAGTACATTTCACTTAAGTCTACAAGATATAAAACCTGTAAACTTTTATCTTACACTAGCTGACCCGGTGAACTTCGTACCGCATCAGAATCAAAAGATGCTGTGTTAACTTATTAGCTGAATTAAATTCAGTTTTTTATTAAGTTAAACTGAATAAAGTTCAATAAATGTACAAAAATCAAAATGAAACGTATTTTAATAAACTTGAAGTGAATGTAATTCACGTGGCAGCATGGCATTTCAAACGAATCGAAATGATTCATGTAGCATTCTTGCACTACTTTTTGTTAAACTATTGAATCCTGCTATCCTGCTATTCTGGACGGTGACAAAGCTAGAAAATCAAAGATCATCAAAATCGGTCCAGCCGTTCTCGACTTATAAGTGGTGTAACTAACACGACTTTGTTTTATATATATCTATAGATAGTTTCGTTGGAAAGATCCGTTTTCAAAAACATTAATTTTCATACTATAAGTATTTTTCTAACGCCTAAAGAAATGGACGTTGATGTGATGTTTATGTTTATCTATCTCAATATATAGGCGTATAGAGAATTTACCTCACCTTGTCTAATTTTTGTATTTACTATAGTAGATGAAATGTAAAGGGCCAGCCAGGGAATCGAATACATATAGAACTTACGATCGCTGAAAAAGTATATATTGCTATGCTACAGTAGATTTTTAGTGACGATCCGATACTTTTGGAAAACACTATATTTTGCAAATGATGGCGAAAAACAGTATAACTTTTGCTGTACTAAAAATATAAAACTATTTTTAATTTTTAAAAAAATGGCACTGAATATTGTAACAAATATTTATGGAATTAATAATGTTTATTTCATATGAAAAGTTCACGGTATTGTTAGTTAAAATTAAGTAAGCTTAAAGCTTCGCATAGAAGAAAATATCTTCCCCTTCTTCGGATTGGTGTCGATTTGAATATGTTTACAACTCCAGTGTGTTGAATTAATATAATGCAGTTATGACATAAATGACACATGACAGGTTTGAGTTGTTCAGTGAGAGACGAGATCAAACAGACAACGGTTAAGTTGTTGGGGAAAATTAAATCTTTACTTAACTGAGGTAATTCAAATGAAAGTATCATTTAAATCACATATATTGGCGTATATTTTAAAGGGTTTATTCCTAATTGTTAAATACGAAAAAACGAATCTTTAATTTTTAGCTATTTACCTGAGTAATTAATTTAAGTTATTACTATGACATTTTGCGGTTTGTAAGCTGTGAAATATATACATAAGAGTAAGACATCACATAACATCAAAAAGTTACAAAACTAGAACAATACATCTACGTTTGAAAACATGCATAATATAAAAAAAAACACTTAGTAACACCGCATAGTATTGAAACAAGATCTTACGTAGCGAGATCTTCTTTGTCGAAGCAAAAATATAAACAAATGAATAGCGTACTTACCGATTGAAGAACGACTGTTCCTTAATACGTGTTCAACTTCAACATACAAAAGTAAGACTATAATAGTATTGGTGATGCAGGATCAACACATTTGGCTTTGGTAACGGTGTTCGCGGGTTAGAAACCCATTACCATTACGAACAGGTTTATAAATCGATTTTTCAATTTATTTATGGAATAGTGCTCAAAGCCATAGATACATATCTGTCACATTTAAGCCATAGATATCGTTACTATAAAGAGGGATCAAACATTTTTTTTTTGCCATATAATATTTATCCGATATTTATTTGTTTAGAATACGAATTGTTTTATTTGTAAAAATGTCATAAAATAAACTGATATTCAACAAAGTATCTAAGTTTAATTAATATTACTTGTCTATGAATATAATCATTCGGAAAGACCGCCATGCTTAAGGACAAAATCACAAGCGTTCAAGGTTAATGAACAAATCGATTGATTCTTCATTTTATATTCCAATAGAGCCTGCTTTTACTTCGAGCGTTCTACATTTAATGATAAGATTAGTCTTTCACGCTGTAACCTCGATTCACCCCTCATTTAAAAACCACCCTCGTGGATTCTGTCACCCTTGTTGTTTAATCTCTTATATAAAAATAATATTCGAGCCACAATGATTTCTCAGCACATTTTTTGTTGAATTTAAAATTTTTATCCGCGTTTAATTCTGATTACGGAAATTCTATTACAAAAAACGTTATAAGATACACTTGGGCAGTTTATTTTTTACAGTGTTATGAAAATGCTAGATTTTAATATTGCTTTCAGTCAGTATTTCTACTTCTGAAAATACAAAAAGAAATATTTTTACCATCGAAATATTTTACGTTTTTTTAACACACTTCTTTAGTCGAGTAAACTTTTGCCCAAATAATTTCTTCTAATACCAGGATTTTTAATCTTTAGATGTTAGACGAATTACCATCGAGAAATATGAATAAATATATTTTTTTCAAGCTATGTGACGTCAGAAGTTCATTTTGGTTGTGTTTTAAATTACACTGTAAAAATATATATATTTGTAAAGAGTCATTGTATGAATATTTAAACTGTTCATCGAGAACTGATTGTTAGTCAGAAGGTTATTTTCTCATTTCGGAGAGTGAGGACTGGGTATAGAAATAACTGCAACCCTACATTCCATTGTTACATAGGTTGAATGAGAAAATATCGCAGAAAAGCGCGATTTGGATGTGTTTCACTGTAACAATGTGCCTATTTGGGGACATGAATGCTAACATTCATTCAACTTTGATGAAATCTTATCTTGCAACAATAATTTAATAACATAACGCTGATTTATAGCAACACTATTATTATCCGATGTTTCCTTTTCTTAAATCAGTTACAATTCTATCGGTTGAATTAGCAATAATTAAGCCATGTGTTTGATTCTACAATGATAAAAAGATGTGTTCTTAATTAGTAATTATCTTCCTTTTCTCAAAATTTACGCAATACACATCGTGAGATGGTTATGATTTAAAAATAAAAGTTAGAGAGAGAGTTATCGGATAGTATTATAATAATTCATTCCAATAGATTAGTCGCATCCTCTTTTAACAGTGGAGCGAAGAAAGAATGTTTTTTTGTTGAATAATTATTTTCTTTATTTTAATATCGTTTTCTATTTGACCTTATTGATGTGATTAATCTCTATTGACTAAAAATTTCTAAATATTTGTCACATTAGTTATTGTTGCAATACCACCTTTTTTCAATATATTTAAATAGTACAAATATGTAACATTGGCCAGTTTATATTATCTCTGGTAGTAAGCTTATCATTTGAGCTTTTATTTAGAGGTATGCTTGTGAGGAAAGGTTATAGGTTATATTAGATTTTATGTTAGTTTATTGGGTTATACACAATTTCTTTACATCAAATGCCTTATAATAAAAGAATTCCAGTATTGGTTTTAAAACTACTTTCGTAGCTACCATTGTGTTGTTACGTATGTTAGTAATTGTGTGCTATGTTTCAATGCTTTAAAAACAAAAAAATATGTCTTATGTTATGAAAACAGGACTATCAACGATTCAATTAAAATAATTTTGATTGTTACAATTTGTCATAGAAAAAGTTTATATGACACAACCAAGTGCTATTCTTCTCGATGACCATCCCTAGGTAGAGACGCAATAATAAGCTTACTTCTCAACTGTAGCGATCGCGCCCTCCTGTCGGCAGCGATGGAAAGGAAATACAAACAAATAATAAAATTTAAAAGTTTCAAACATTTAGAGACAAAGGAGACTGTGAAAAACCTTGGCGCTAACACGCCTTAGAACTTGATGCTCCGTCAAATTGATATCCAAAAAAAAGTGCCAGTGGAATAACAAAAAATCAATATTTTTTTTTTTTATTAAAATGAAATTCTATTGCCACTAAATTCATACAAACATAATAATTTAGGAAGTTTAATAAATTCATATTTGAAATTAAATTGAAAAATGTAGCAAACTTGTATTTATATTATTACATTTCCGTACAGAAAGATCGTTACTTTGATGGCAGCCTGCAAGCCACTGTCTAAAGAGCGTTAGGTTCTTGCAAAGGTTAAGTGGTACGAGGTTTGGGTGAGCTGGTGATCATCAGCTCTTAAAGGAATCCGATTAGTGAATAGTCCAACCACTGCCGCTAAAAGAATTCTCGTAAAAAATAACGTTTACACAGGGACGGATGAGAACCAAAAATGTTCCCAGACATAAGTGATATTTTTGCTACACATAATTTTGGTATATCTATTTTTATTTTTTAGCTAATTAATTTGTATGAAACGTATATATGTATATGTTACAGTGAAACTGTATTCTCAGTGAAAATATATTCTTCTCCAAGTTGTCATTGAAATTAAATTGGACCGCCCTATCTTCAGCCCAATGTTTGTCTGTGTTTTTCTTTGGTCCTCTTTTTATGAAAGGGACTATTTGCCGATTTTGTTTCATCGAAGCAAACCAAAATTTTAGGCCGGCAAATCATCGACTTGGGCCAATTATTTCAATGGTCGTGACCAGTGAAATCATGTTGTCATACAAACCTATTACTTGATACATTTTCATTGAGAATACAGATTTACTGTAACATATACAATACGAAATTAAATCTTCTAAGACAGATTCTAAGACAGACTTATGAAGAGATTCTCATTTATAACATTTCAGAATTAATATTTAATTATTTTTTGTTTACGAAAATATTAAACTTTCTTTAATAGATTTTATGGTGTTAAATGTCAGTTCTTGGTGGATAGACATAATCTTAAATAAATAAATAGTTGTGAAGTTAATAATGCTCGCGTTTGATTATTTTACAATTGACTACATAAACTGTTTTGCTACCTGAATTATTTAAATATATGTAATAAATACAATTGAACGAATCTATATGCATGCAGACAATTTAGTTCAAAAACTCTGTATGTCAGTATCTCAAAGCGAAAGATCATATGTTACATTTTAGTTATTGTTCCGTTTTAAATTAAAGCATTAAATAAAGATTTGTTTGCATTGCATATAATTTTAAAATTATGTTAAATTAAAGTATTTTGTATTTATTTAGTTTCGAGAATAACTTTCGCTGCTAAAGAATTGAAAAATTGTGAACGTAATAACACCCGAAATTACAATACAACGACTTAACTTTGTCACTTTTAGTGTTATGTAAATTATTTGTATACCAGATTAAAGATTTAAAAAAAGAAAATAGTGGGATTCATAACTTGTAGGTAATGTTTGTAAAACTATGGACGTCTTGTTTTTGAATTCTGACGTACAGATATTGAAAGTGGATAAAATTATCATTATCATATGTATTTGACATAATTTTTCGATAAATATACACAAGTTGATCTTATTTAACAGTTATGGTTTTTTATGAGACTGCTTTTATCACTTTATAAAAAATGAAACTTTCACATACATACATACATACTATAATTAAAATGCTATTGTAACATATCTGTTTTCAGAAAACTTCAATTATCTTTCTTGGTTCCAGTCCGTCACTTTTTTTGATCTTCATCCGCTCTCTTAAGCAAGGAAATGGTGATAACTTCGATGCCACTTTATATAGAGCGTTAAACTCGGAAAAGCGCAAAGAAAAAATACTCAAATAAAGCAGGAAAAGTAGATGAATACAGGGCTTGCTATACAAAATGATAATACGAAATACTCTATACATAAACTTCATCTTTACATATATGACAATATAATTCATATGGAATTATGATATAATCAATTAATTTATGGGTTAACCCTATTGATTTTTACTCAAAATTCACAAAATTCAATTTTATTATTATTTAATTTTTATAAATTAAAAAGAAGCAAGGAACAACGTCCAAAAGAAAATGATGACGATGGACCTGGCTTGGACATGTGCTGCGGATACCCCAGGGGAGAATGAATCCTGTCTCTTTTATCAAACTGATGGGTTCCGTTGTTACGGAAGACCGTAGGTGTACATCCATAGGATGTACTCAGCAGAACGTAATACAGCAGAACGTAATTTACATAACGCCGAAATGACCTGTGATGAAGCGAGGAGGCTGGCGGGTGAAAATATTTCAGGCGTCATGTGGCGACCACATGCTCCAAATAGGGAGCGGATATGGAAAAAAAGAAACAAGAAACTCAGTATAAATTTGAATTTTTTAAAATGGAATTTTTTCATTCCAAAATAAAATTCATAAGGGTTTTGTCATTATAATAAAAATAAAAAAACATTTTTAGTACTCTTTCCACATGAGATTTATTTCATCAGGACCATTCTAAAAATACTGAAATTACCGTTGTTGCTTGTAATTTGCTTTTATTTATTTGCTTAGTTGATTTACCAAATGTTTGTCATACCTTGTTTTCATACTTAACTTTTGCATAAATACCACTGTTTTATTGTATTCCTTATCAGTTGATAATGCTCGCCATGAGTGAAACCGGTCCTGATGAAATAAATCTCATGTGGAAAAAGTACTAAAAATGTTTTATTATTTTTATTATAATGCCTTTCCACCAAGTATTGACAGTGAACACCTTAAAAGTTTTTGTCATTGTTAATAAAACAATATATCTTAATTTAGTGACTACAGCTGGATGTCAACAGTTCATAACAAATAAACGTATTATTACTTAATTGTAAGTTTCGCAGTCCAATTTGATTCGAGTTTTTAAAAGTATAGTAAATATAAATCGTTCGTAAATAATTTGATTAAAAATGACACATATACTCAACGACCGATTCTGATAAAGGCAGCCCTGCGATATAAGCAATGAGAATATTTCTGACGAAAGAAAATTACATCGACTGAGATGAAGATATCTGGCTGGAAAAGAAACCGCTTTGGGGTTCCCCGCGAATAAAATTAACCGGGGATGATCGCTAATGAAAATAAATTGTCGGCAGAAGATTTGCGATTACACTTTGTAGGGATTCACCCTATTTTCGATCATCATTATTATTATTGCCATCGTGAACTTCAAGGATTTAGGAGTATTTTTTTATACGGAAAGACGGTTGATTAAATTTTGTAAAGTTTCTTTGATTGAATTTATTGATAGAGGGAGTGATTATTTTTCTATTAAGGAATATTTCAAGGTCTTCATAACGAAAAATATTTTTAAAAAATCATAAGCGACACATCTGTTCCTTTTTGACCACCTTGTAGTCGAATGATCAACGCTTTATGGTGGGTGTCCAATTATGGTTACGGGATCAAATCCCGGTACTAACAATGTCAATATTGTTTGATTTTTTATTCAATTTATGAAATTATTAATTTTGAATCCTTAATTAGTGCACTTTAAATACCATGATGGCATGTAAATCGGCGATGTGAACATTAAAAAAAATGTGAAACTTTTTTGTACTTATTCCAAGCCAAATTTATTATGAACAGGACCGGTTCGTAGCTCAACGTGTTTGATTAAGACTAAAAATTAGATATGGCGATTTTTTATTATAAAAGAATCGTTCATAGAGTTTTTGTACATATGTATGAATTTCGGTAACTCCACTTTAGATAATAAATAAATTCGCGAGCTTTTAGAAAATTACTGCTTCGGATTCGTGTGGAAAAACAAAAGAAGAGTGCTATATTTCTATTAAAATAATTTGGTCTATTTTCCGGGGCCTCCATCTGCGGCCCACTATAATTACGGTGGCTTAAGCACCCCAAATAACTTACAGCCCTATCCGCCAAATGTGGAAAATTATTACGTCTACGAAAGATCGTTATGGCGTATTAAGTTAGCGGAATAAATCTTGCTGCTCATAAGCTAGTGGTCTTAGAAGTTTTATTGTAAGATATAGTATAAGAGGCGCGGCGCTCCTTCGCCCAAGACGCCGGTGTGGGGGCGCCGGGACGCGGGACGGCGTCGGTGGCTCGGAGGCTCTATTAACGACGGCCACTTGTGCGCCGGGCCGTTACATATTGCATGTACTCCTGCGATAAATATAATTTCTCATTAGTAAATAACAAGACCCATGAGATCAACTAAACCTACGTTAGATTTTATATGGTAACTCAGCAAACGGTCAGAATAAAATCAACCCAGCAACTTCTTAAAAATACTCTACTGTATTCATATTTTTGTGGAACTTACTGTTCCGCAAAACTGCAGACTGTTAATTGTGATTAATGATACAAAAAAAAAAAATACTTTGCAATTTGTAATAAACTTTTAAGGTGTTCACTGTCAATACTTGGTGGAATGGCATTAAAATAAAAATAATAAAACCCTTTTAGTACTTATTCCACATAAAATTTATTGGATCAGGACCGGTTTTGCTCAAGGCGAGCATTATCAGATGATAAGAAATACATCGAACCAGTGATATTTATACAAAAGGAAAGCAAGAATTACAAGGTATGAAAAGCTATCAGTATTACATCTAAGCAAATAAATTGAAGGAAAATACAAGCAAAATAGACTATAATAAAAATGTTGAAGACCTCGTCTTAGGTCTTCAACGTTTTAATTATTAATTTCATTTATGGCGATTATTGTCATCAGTTGAAAATGCTCGCCATGAGCGAAACCGGTCCTGATCCAATAAATTTTATGTGGAATAAGTACTATAAATGTTTTGCTATTTTTATTTGTAATGCAGTTTAAAATATACATTAGAACTTTTTTGTCAATCATAGGAGAGTATTTCTCAAAAAACTCGTTTTATTGCTATAAAAAATTAAATTTAACACCTAGTGGGCAATGGGAGTAATGGCTTATGGGTTGTCTTAAACTCTTTCCGCACCCATCTGATTCTAAAAGCGGGAACTATTTATGTACAAGTGCTTTTATTTCTATCCGCCCTTTTCTTTGAATAATAAAACCTTGGAAACTGAGTGATATGTTGTTCTCGTAGAAAAGGTAATACTAAAATAAACTCCACTATGAGTTCTTATATTCGAGTTGAAATTTGGGCTATTCCAAAAGAGTTATTATCAGAAGCACCAAAAACTTCATTGGTGCTGTATCCGCTCTATTCAACATTAACAATGTAGAAACGTATAAGAGTAAACCTTGATCAACTGAGATGTTGTTAAAAGCTAGGTAGATATTGCAAGGAATACTTATTTTTATTAAAATCTTTTTTAACAAGCTTTACTATCAATGTATTATATTGTATTAAAAATTAAACTAGTAGCTGAATTTCAGTTGAAAACGCTCGCAATGAGCGAAACCGGTTCTAAGCTAAATTCATATACAGTGGAACCCCGATATTACGTTCTCGCATTATACGTTTTCGCGCGTGGTGCGTTCATTTTATTGAGTCCCGGCATTTAGTTCATATTTTAAAATTTTCCTTATTCATCGTTTCCCGCATTAATCGTTTGTTTGAAAAACATAGAATCGGGGTTTCACTGTATTGTCGAAATAGTACAAAAGTGAATCATTATATTTTTAATATAACACCTTTCCAACAAGTATTGACAGTAGACATCTTGAAAGTATGTCATTGACACGGTAATGTCAGCACTTTTGATCTCAAGTATGAACCCATCCCATTATACGACATTATCAAAGTTAAAACCTATGTAATATGCAAAATAGGCAACATGAGATTTTTTTTAAATTGTGTCAATAAAAACAACCACAGAAATAATTTGCGAAACACACAGGATATGTCGTTTGAAAAGTTACAACTTTTAAGTATCCAACATTTTTAATACTCGCTAAGACTCCATTCTGTTTTTAGATATAAATCATAAACCGGTATTCTTTCTCGGAAAATGTAATGGCTAATACTTCATTTCGCTTAATATCATAAGTACGCCAAAAGTAGGATAATTCCTTACCGAGAGCAACAAAGTAGAAATGATTTGTATGTTTTCCGTAATTTATATTTACGGAGTTAATATAATACACGTATTTTATTTTTTTGTTATTTTGTTGAGTTGATGACGTTTAAGCAAATTTTTTTGAAATAATAATGGAATATAACGTTATTTTTAGTATAAAATCTGTTAATAAAAATAATTATGGTGTACTGTTAATCCATGAATTTTATTTATCTTTTGTCATTTAATATTGCTATCACTTTTCACCGTAAATTGTTAACTGTCAATTGTTGTAGTACAAAATAATTTCATAGACGATATTTTATAAAATCAAAAATGCTGGTTACCTTATTACGTGAATAAATCATTCAATCCATATCTATCATTTCATCAATATATATTAAAACCATCTCATTTACAGTGAATATAATTTTGCAATGTTCACATAGAGAAAAAAGCTTAATTAATTGTATGAGTAATGATAATTATGAAGGAAAGAATTGCAACTGGGAAGATAAAACAAAGTAAAAGATGGCAATTAGAATATTTCGTTTGATGAATCAAAAAATTGGCATGCAATTTGAAAGCCGATTAAATAAAAAATCAATATTCATATGAAGATTGTTATATAAATACATATAATGTGTTTCCAAATTTACGACATTTTTCAAGAATTTAATAAATCTCCATATTTCATAATGAATTAAACTAAATTATGAAATATGGAGAGATGGCTGAATTTTTAAATTAGTGTCGTATAAAAGAGTACGTTCAAATATGTTTTAGACTATTTTGATGTTTATGTTTACACTTATTACTTACATTATTCTCACAAGATCTGAAAGGCTAGAAGAACAAGCGAATGGAAATTTAAATTTTGCGATATCACCATATTTTCTTTTGAAATGTCCAAAAGTGAAAAAAAATGACAGTACATATTCCACCTATATTCTGATAAACAAAGAACCGTTTTGGCCAATCACGCGGGGATTCGTTTTATTTATTTATTTAAAGGTTCAAAAGTTTCTTACCTAAAGGTATTAAAGATGTAGTCGAATCAAACAATTATAACATAGTGAAAAATAGCAGAGAATTTTCGTTCTAGAGACATTATATGATAAATGGTTATCAGCTATTTCGGCTTACGCCATCGTCAGAGCTATCGTTAAAAATTATATTTACTTATCTCTATTTATAGTGGTCAAGCAAACAATTATGTTTATTTTTCGATAAAACAATGTATACCTCTCTCATAATAAAAGTTGAATATCTGCATTTATACAATGGAGTTCAGCGAATGTATTCATTGTTTTTTGTTGTTTTCCCGATTTTCCTTGACCTGATAATTTAAAACATGGTATTATTTATCTATTCGATAAAAAAAATATTTTCTAATCAATATTGATGACAAATTGTGGGAGAGTACTAGGGACTCCAATTACTCGACATCTCAACTACTCGAGTATCGAGTAGCAAAATTTAAAAATACTCGAGTACTCGAGTATACTCGAGTATACTCGAGTAGTTACAGATGTACCATTTTTTTTTAATACCATTTTTTTTACGAGAATTGATTGTTAATCCGTTGCTCAACCTCTCTTTTTCGAAGAAAGGGGGAATGGAAAGGATACGAAGACTAGGATAGGACTAGTCAGTGACGGCTGGTGACGGGGTGCTGGGGGGTGCAAAAGGAAGATTCAACTATTTTTCCGTACTACGGAAGAGAAACAGTTGGTATTGCGAACATCTGAATTGAAAGTCCATGCTATAGAAGTGTTTTAAAATCCAATGAATAGGAAAGAACTCTTGCAAAAATGGTTTAATCTTCCATTGCACCCCCCAACACCCCGTCACCAGCCGTCACTGGGACTAGTGGTTAGCTAATCGCTGTCACTAAAGTGGGAAGGTATTTTAAACAACACATACACCCATTGCCTCAGCAAAAACGATTTATCTCGTACCGGCAATCGATCCCGGGCTAGATATATATTTAATATTCTATAGCTAAATATATATTAATAATTGGAATGTATGTATATAAAAAAATAAAGAAGGTTATTAAATTGCATTTATACATTTATTTCAATTTATAAAACATATATTTCAAAAATAATAGAGGGTTAAGCATCTCAAATTTTAAATTGGTTCGAAGTTTTGTTTTTATAATTTCCACGGAAGAAAAAACTCTCAGTTGAACGTCGGCTTTTTCAATGAATTAAAATAGGGCATCTGTTATTTTAGTCTGGTGCTTAAATGACTTTGTGAAACCTTTTTTTTATTTTGCCTACAATATTTTTTCAGGGATTAAGATTTTGGTTTATGACTGATACTTAATGACTTTAACAAAATAAAAGGCGAAACGAAAGATTTTTTTTCAATATTTTATTTTGTGTCGTGTCATAAATCTGTTAAGTTGGGTAAGGAATATATCAGGAGTTATAAAAGAAATTTTCGCATAGCATACATAGTCAACGGCAAAACCATTCAAAAATATATATTACCTGACAGTAAAATTCACGCGTAAGACTCCAATATTTTTTTTCAAATAAGTAAATAAAATATTGGAAATAAATCTTCATTTATAAATTACGAGTATTACTCGAGTATTTTTCTAAATACTCGAGTTTCGAGTACTAGAAAAATGGACGAGTATACTCGAGTATCGAGTACTCGATACTCGAATTGGAGTCTCTAGAGAGTACAGTATGAAGAATCATATACGAGGAGCTAATTTTCAAAAGTGGACAATTTCAAAATACTTTTTTTCAACTGCCAGTTTTAGATTAAACTTTTGAGACCTTTTTTATTCACATGGAAAAGTTTGAATTGTGACACATTATCCGTAATTCCTTAATTTAAAACATATGTTAAAAATATTGTTAGTGTTTAAACACAACTTTATGAGGAACAAGTAATGAAAATATCTCACATTTTCAGTTTTCAACAAATGGATTTGTCCACTTTTGAAAATTAGCTCTTCATATATTGAATACACCTGGGTATTACTGTACGTTTTTTTTACGTAGGTATTCTTTAATAACGATATCTCCTCACAACGATATAATCTTAAAGAAACTGATCATGTTTTGTTTGAGCGTTCCCGTTGTTTTCCGCTTCAAGCAGACATTATTTAATCCACGTAATGATGTAAATCCGATTAAGCCAATTAAAAATATCACTGTATTAGGCACAATGGAAAGATTTGCGTTCACCATGATGCGAGTGGTGGGGGTGTATTGTTGATGCGAGTGGAGGTTATGGGGGGGGGGGGGTGAGAAGTTTTATCTCCAGGGGGCGTTGTTTGAGTGAAACAAATGAGTGAATAAAAAAATGTTAGCACACTACGTTTAAATTCGAATCGTTTGAATTTTGTACTTTTTCCCACGAGTTTTGTCGGTTTCACCTTTCGGCATCTTCAGGCAATTAAAGTTCATTCGTGCAGTTGAAATATGTGACGTTGCGGTGAAGACGAAATCTTGGTCTTTAGCGACAAAACTCATGGTAGTATAAAATTCAAATATGATATTGAAATTCCATCAAGCAGTTCCATCTTCAGCCGAAGTTCTAAATTAATATATCAATCAATTATTCATGGAAATCATGGAAAGACATTACAAATAATTGAAAACGGGGTATAAAAAGTTCTGAATCGATTTGTTTTGTCATCTCGATGAAAATTATTAACAGACTGTTGTTAACGAATGGACGAAGAAAGTCGTTACAAAAATGTTTCAAGTCGTTCCTGATTATCTCAGTAAGACGGGGTAGGCCGGAAGTAGTCCTGAGATTGAGGCTGCACATCCTTCTCAGACAGCTCAGCTAGCAATAGAGTTGCGCAGTCACACTACATACATGTAAATGTCCTTCCTTCCTGTGTTCTTATCTTGCTGAGCGCTTTATATATAGCGATGAAACACCTTTTTTAGAAACTAGAGACATCTTTTCCGATTTTTGTTTAAAATTAACAGTTAATCATTGAATAAACGTTACTTTAAATGGATTTGCAAATTAATCTCTGATCAATCAACGAAAGAAGACCATCAATCAATCTAAAGGACGTATTTGTACATAATTTATTTTGTTTAACATTGAGAGTTTAAATTAATTTCCGATCGCAATACAAAAAATGTTTCATTGAAGACATTAAAGATAATTCATTAAACTGTTTTGTGTATAATATGCTATATTTTTGAAACCAAAAAAAACCTAGTTCTAATTTGATTTTCAAAATTGATCATTTAAACAAAACTGGCATTGAAGATAAAAAATTTACAAAAATACTGAATTTACTTTTGTGCTTATGCTGTTTCACGGCAGTATGTTGATTACAAATGGCGGAATCGCGGCGGAAAGAAAAAAGATCAAAAAGGCAATATGAAGAAAAATCTGAATGGCTAGGAAAGAGAAGACAAATTTAGATCAATTTATAAGGGGTGTGTGATAAAACAGAACATCTTATCGAACGGAATTAGTTCCGAGGATAATATATTGGATAGGCATTAACAGAGAAGAAGACAATGATTTAAACTACGATCATTATTCAAATTGTTGTCAAAGCTGATCACCATATTCAGAATTCAACTATATAATGTAAAAAAAATATTGACATGATATTAGTGTTGATGTTTATACATTCAAATTCGACAGCTGTAATGTAGTAATACGATACCTATAAAAGTTAGTACAACTTAATTGAGAAAGCAACATTAAATAGGTAAATGAGTTTCCATTGGATCAAAAGGTCTTTCACAACCGCAAAGAAAGACTCAGGAGGATCGTAGACTTATAAATGATAGGATGCTCCGGTGACGTTCCGCAGGTAAAGCTATCATTGCAAAAGCTAAGCAAGCCTCTCAAAGCGGATGTTTTGTCTGAGTAAATGAATACAAACAACTCGCCTTGCAAGACGAAAAGCTTCGGTTATATGAAAACGTATAACACATATTAATCAAATTGAAACAGGTATCTCATTTAAATTATGAAAATCACAAGTAAAAATTGCAGCAACTTATTTTTTCAGATTTTAATTTAATAAATCTTCAACTATTTATATTTTATCTATTTTTTTTAACCATCTCCGCTCTCATCTTGGAGCATATGGACTCCTCACGGAGTTTATTCTACGAAAACTGCTTGTTTGTCAGTTGCTCAACCTCTCTTTTAGAAGAGACTAGGGATGGAAAGGATACGAAGACTAGGACAGGACTAGTGATTAGCTAATCGCTGTCACTATGCGTCGCTCATTAGGATCGGAAAGATGGGAAGGGATTTTCAACAACACAAACACCCATGCCTTTGAACAGATATATCGACTGAAAATATCCGGTAGTACCGGGAATCGAACCTGGGCGGTCCGGCACGCAAGTCAAAACCGTTGCCACTGCGCCACGGACTGGACATCTATTATACAGATATTAAGAGAATAATAGTAGTTTACAATTGATTTGCTGCTGGAGTGGTGGGGAAGGGATAGAGATATTGAGGACGTCTATTTTTATTAATAAAAACCAAGAAATATTCGACACTGCTTGCTACGAGGTTAAAAACTTGATTACAACAGCAAAAGATCAATAGAAGAGCTACAGAAACTGCAGCCTCCGACTTAAGCTGTGGAAATTTGACACAAAACTACCAATATTCTTCAGACATGCAATTTCGACTGAAGGTTTGAACAATTTGAATTGTGTACTTTTCCATAAGTTTTGTCACTCAAGACCCGGGTTTCGCTTCATGGCAACTTCAGGAATTTCAAGTGCACGAATGTAATTTCAATTTCAAATTTAATTTTGTCATTTGCGGCCTTTCGATACGAATGCTTTACACTCTATTGCACTCAGCTACGAAAACTGTTTCATTGTATTTTTGTATTCGTTTTGAAATTGCGTAAAGATTTGTGTGTTGGGGGTGAGTTGTTGGTTTCCTACTGGAAATACTGGGCATAGTTTTGCAACCGCTATTTATGAACACGTCGCATATGACATCAATTCTACCAAACACCGTAATGTGTATTAGAGTGATATTATGTATTACATGAGGACAAAGATGAGTTTTCTTATAAAAACAGCGTGTATCGTAAAACAGCTTCAACCACAGATTGAAAGTAAAGAAGCATACAGATTTTGATGGACTACAACATTCAAAAATTCTTTATTTTAATTGTTGAAAACATAGTAATAGCTTCTTTAATCTCAATTTCTAAAAAATAAATCTCATACAACACAGTAATTATTTTTATGTTACTCTTTTTCGAACAATGCCTAGCTTTATTTGTAATGATAATAATTGCTGAAAGATCTTTAAAGAGATCAGATTGGCAGAAGAAAACAACGAAACCTGGATTAAAATTTTTGAAATCTTTAACAAAAATATTTTAAAGACAGCGGGATATGTACGTTGATTGAATTCAAATGTCGCCAACAGTGTACGAGTAAACAAGGAATAAAAATAGTGATTCGTTTTTTGTAAAGTTTTACGAATCAATTTAAAGCAGCGTATTTTTTTACGTGCAAGTATTTTGCTCTATGGCTCATCATTTAAAACGGTGATTTTCATGCCACCGATTCAATGTGTATATTGTTTGGCTTATCCCATTACACAAGAACCATTTTCAACCCTTTCAATTCAATTTTGGCGGCATTAAATTTCGGCCATAAAACTCAATTTCAATTAATGCACAGCTCAATGACCTGCATTTTAAATCTTTATATCTTTTCCTTGGGGCTTGTTTAATTTTATAAATCTATCATTCGTTGTTGAGGATTAAAAAACGCCCTGAATAGAGAGCTTTAACATAATGGTGAATTTTATTTGCACATAAAATCTTATGCCCTTAAATCTATAAATATAATTAAGCACCGCTTTAAGATTATACAATAGTTTATCATAACCTTTTATAACGATAGTATTATTTCAAGTAAATTTTTTCTTTTTTAATCAAGCTAAAAATGAACGTTATTGATATCAAGTTTTAGACATTAATATAGGAGTTTTATTTTGGCTTAGGTTTCATTGTTTTAACCATATCTCAAAATGTTGAATTTCAGTTGCTTTAAGCTTAAAATATAGTCTTTTTATAATTCAACATGTTTTTTTTTAATCGATATGGTGAAATATTTATGCCAGTAGTCGGACTCAATTTGAGCGCTGATTGTAAGTATTGCAAGTTTATGGTGACTGGATTAATGTGAAACATTGAAAAATTATACATCGCTAATCGCTATTTATGATTCTTATGTATATTTAAATTTGAATTTGAATTCATCGGCAACTCAAATCATTTGAACGAAAAAACTTGAAAATTTCAAAAAGGTTTCTCAGACGTTCTCGGCATTATGTGGAAATATCGAAGTCAAAACGCTTTTATATTTCATTATATTGGTGTTGAACTTTACCAATTTAATATAGTAAAAATAGTAGATATACTAAACACATTCAATCGGTGATCGAAACACTAACCATACATTAGTTTTATAATAAATTCTTAAAAATGAATTATCCTGCAAATATAAAATTTCACAAAGCATCCTATGCGTCATACAAGTAGCATGAAATTGCTGTGTTCTGACATCCTAATTCTTTCAGATTGTCTTTTGCCTTCTCATTTCACCGCTAGATGGTCGCAACCGGGGATTAGTTTATACTTTTTCCGCTAGAGAGCGTTCAATTTCTTATAATAACCGTCCAAGTAGGTATTACATAATACTGTCCGGAGTGCAAGCGAGATAAAAGATATCGTAGACCTTATCGTAGCGTCGTAGAGCATTTTACAGTGTCACTCACTATGAGGAGCATTTACATGTTACATGCTACTTGAGCAAGAATACGTTAGGATTGAGCAACAATTAAATTGATTTATACAGATAAGTTTAAAGTCAGGTATTTCGCATTTGAAATAAAGCATTTATTTCAAATACGAAATTTGTCTTTTGAATAAATCATATCGAAATTTAGATTAGATGAAAATTCAAATTTAAAAAAATAATCTTTTTGTGTGATACATATATTCCGGTTCTGTTACCAAATTGATAGTTGGGTGTTTGCTCTATTCTGTTGTGACAAGCTCAAGACTTTTAGTTAGAATTATAGACTTTTTAGTGCACGGATGGATGTCTTCGATGATTCCTTAAAAACGGGCGTAGCTTTCTTCATGTAGCTTTTTTCTTAGCTTTATTATTCTTCTCTCACAAGTGTAGTTAAACGGTTGAAAAACATTCAATTCTCGTTGAGAAATAATTTGTTGAGATGTTTCATAAAATGTCCATATGTTCCACATTGGTGGCGGACATCGTCAAACTAAATCACAAAATATTATAATTTAATAATGCTTTCGTCAATTTTATGAACCATTTAATATTAAGTAAAAGTTAATTTTTTCGTATATTTAAAAAAAAAGGTTTTATCCCCTTTTACATTGCAAAAGCAATAAAAATATAAATCTTATTAGTATTATACTAACACAATGATTAAAGAGTGCTCAAGTTTGTGGAATTGCTTATTGGACATCACATTCGAAATAACATGCGTATTACCAAAAAAACTAAAAGGACTTGTAAATCAAGTGCTTAAATAAATTATTTGTTAAATTAATTGATGAGTTTTTCGGTAATTTATCTACAGCAACGGCCAGATTGCTCAGTTTTTTTTATTATAAAAATATTAATCACATGGTATGTCGTTTTCATTAAATGACATAAAGACGGCTTAAAATACAACTAAAAAAATATCAATGGTATTGCTTGCCGAAAATGACAACGCTTCCACCCCTAAACTGGTCCCTTTGATTAAGCGGGACATGGTCGCGGGTGGTTTGTCTTATAATACTTCCCCATTACTTATTATTATCGTCATCTTAAATCCCCGCGTACCGAGGGAAATTAAAATTATCCATGTCGCTCTACACATTAATTTCATTAAATATTATTCCCGGATGGTTAAATTACAAGGATTGGCCCATAATTTCAATTGTATGAGAATCGCTTTTCGTGGATTGAAATGAATAATTCTCTAATCAATTTAAGATATTGATTTTAAAATTCGCAGTTCGGACCTCATTTTTTAGTACCTACATTTTTTATTTAAGCTCACATTTTATCTAATTGAAAAAAGTTTCTAGTAATGCTTCAAAATATAATTTGACAAAGATCAGGACCAGTTTCGGTCACGGAAAGCACGGCGGTATCTGTGGTCTAATGCCAAGAGCTTTGTTTTAGTGATCATTTGTGTCTGGGCTCAAGTCTTGGCAAGGTCAGATTTTTCAATTTAAAAAGAGGTTTTGGACATGGACATGTGTCATTTTTCGTTGAGATGTTCTCGACTGATTCATACAAATTTCACAGCTAGTTTATTTCAAATAAATTTTGAATTTAAAATATTTGGTGCGATAACCGCAATGCAAAAAAAAATGTATTATCAAGCAATTAAAGCCAGATCTTTATCAAATTCTATGTGGAAGAGGTACTGAAGTGTTTTATTTGTTTGAAATAATATTTTTCCACCAAGAAAATAAATATATTAAGCACCGTAAAAGTGAATTAGTTCATATTAAAAGAAAAAAAAGAGGAATGGCATTTTTTGAGACCTCTTGGACCAATGCTCTTCTAGTAATTACATATAATATATAGTATCATAATTGGATATTTTTTTCACTTTTATCGTAAACACAGTGTCAATTTGTGTAAAAATACTCAATACTTCACGTAAGGTTTAGAGTGCAAAACAGGAATGATATTTTTCTAAAAATAGTTCATAGTAAATGGAATATTAGTAATACTGAGTTTGATTTTTAACAATCTTAAGGATGATTGCTTACTAAAATTGTTCAACATTCCATTCGTATCTTAAATCATAGGGTTAAATTATTGGACAAGGAATGGTACATATTAAAAGTCATATTTAATTTCAGATCTTTATTTTACAAATAGCTTTTTTGAAGACAAAATTCCCTCTCATGGCTGAACATGAAAGACTTAATCTAATAACATTATTACAACATATGATTATGGCAACCATTTTAAATTACAATTGAGATGTTTCAAAATTACCTTAATCAATTAAGTTACAATAATAAATTAATTCATGATTTAATTTTTATGATTATTGAGATATATTAAGCAGACAACAAATTTAAATAACAGATAGTTCATATAAGTCCAATATTATATTTATTTTATATAGATAGTAGTGCCAACTTACAAGTTTTATTTATATAATATTTAATAGTATGTGATAATTGTTTCTACAATTTTACATACCTACTTATGTATGTATAATTAATGTGTACGAGTTTTTTGGTTACGTAATAAATTATTTCTATTATAAATCATTTATTTTTTCCCGAGGAAAATTAAAACATTTATATTTGAAATCATTGAAAAAAAATTATTTATACAACATTTATTTCAATTTGATTATCAGCCGATAAAAGTACGTTCTGAAAGGTTTTCATTGTTTATCAATATGAAATGTTTGTGGCGAGAAAAAAAATAATAAAGAATACTTTTTTTAGTATTATTAAAACACATGATTTATATACATTTCATATAAGTAGAATTTAAAAATCGTCAAACAATTGACTGATTATTTTATGCACTTCATTGTCTCATTTACAATATTTTTTTTATGTTACTATACATACAGATAATTTTATAGACATAGTATAATAAACATTAACAAATACACATAATAGGATTTCGTAAGATCATATTTTAAATGGAACACTTAACATTTTAGTTAATAGGATAATATCATTTTTTATGAGTTAAACAATAATAACAAGCAAAGATCTTTGGTTTGAATATTTTGCACAAATTCCTAAAATATTTACGTTTAAGTACCGCTTAATTCTATTCTATAACCACATAGTTATATACGTACAACAACTAATTTTTAATGATGCTATTTTAATAGTTTATTTTATATAGATGCCATTTGAAAACAAGTAAAATATATTCAGTTTCTTTAATAATTATTATACTAAATCGTTATATAATATATACATTAGTGCATTTATGAAGAGAGGATTAAATTTTTTACATAAATTGGTTATTATATTAACCAACAGTATGATTATATCACTTTTAAATTGTCAACTTTTTTTTAAATAAATAAAACACAAAAAAGTATTTCCACATTTCTGGTTTTTTATGTTTATCTTATTTGTTATAAAAAACCTTTTTTCATCTGTTGAATATGTTTGCAATGAGTAAAATCGGTCCTGATCCTTCATTTTCTGTGTGTTTAATTTATTTAAAAAAAACATGATTATAGCGATGAAATGACAAAAAAAAGTTTAGGAATGTTGCAGGATCCTTTTTCTTTTTCACTGTGTGTTTTAATTGATTTATTTAAAAAACATGGTTATAGCAAGACAAAACAAATGCCTTCGTCAAAAACGTTTAGAATGTAAGCAAAAAATAGCTAAACAAATATTTAAAAATACTTTTTCACTGTCAACGTTTACAGTCTATGATCGTTGAACAGTGTCATTAAATTCTATAAATGAATAGAAAAAGAATTGAAATCGGAAACATATTTTGTAATATTAATCGTAATCCTAAAAGTACAGTATGTAATTTTTAATTGAAACAATCTGGAATATACATTTATACATACATTTTTGGCACCGTTTAACAGTGTATCAATGAAATTATTTTGGAATGATTTAATGACTTTTTGGTCAAATAACGGTTGGAGTCTAATCTCTATCACTGACATGGTACTGTGGCATTCCAGGTGGACCCGACTCGTACAGCGACATCTTTAATCTCTTGCATTTAGCTCTCCGGTTTTTGAACCAAAACTGAACATTCTTCGACTCGAGCCTCGGGAATTTTTGTCTATACGGCATCCTATTGAGCTCTTCAGTGTACTTGAGTATCAAATTATGCGATGGATGAGTGTTCATTGAAAACCAGTGCTCTAAGCGTGGAACTTCGGTGACCGGATCGATAAAAGTCCGGTTTCGTTTTCGGCGTTCATCTGCAGCGCTTGCGGCCAGTGCCGTCAAATTGAGACCACTTGATCCTGGGGGAGTTTGGAATATTGTGACCACCGTGAGTCAAGCCGGGAATGTAATGACTCATGTACATTATACTGTGACTGAACATCGGATTAGGAACTATGGGAAACCCCGCTGCATTAAGTCTTTCCAAATTAGGGCCAGTGGGACAGTACGGAACTAGCTGTCCACTACCGATTGATTCAGGCGGGCTAGGACTCCTGAACGATTTTAATCGCTGCCTGTTCATATCTGCAACTCTACTTGGGTGCATGGTTTGAAGAGATTCTTCGCTTATTCGTCTAGTTGCTTTTATATCGTCATCTGTGATCTCATGGTCCAAGTCTTCGTCGTCTTCATCTTCAGAAATGTTATTCTCGGATTCATTCTTGCTGCTGTTGTTGTTGTTCAAGTGGCTATTGTTGTTGTTGACAGGGCAGTGGTCTGGAGACAGATCTTGCGGCTTGGAGTGATCATCGCTCAAAGGTTCTTGCTTTATGTTGTCTATCTGGAAAAAGAAGAACGGTTGAGTTTACAAATACAGAAAAAAACGTATTTATTTAATCATCAAAAAGAAAGGTGTAAAAATTGCAATAAAATTACTCGTTGAACAACTCTCAATTGTTAAAAAAGAAAACTAGACCTCTTGAGAGGTATTTTCTGAATTTAAAATACAGATACAAACAATATGGAAATAATGTATCACCTTAGGTATATCTGGAGGTCTAGGAGAGCTCCGCCTGACCGCTTCTGGCTCAATTTCCTTTTTAGTAGTGATCAAAGACAGCGGTGCGTCGGGGGTTTCAGGCCTATCTTCATCTCGCGGCCCATCCATCATGTCATCATCTTCTACATCAGATCCTCCGTTTGACATATTATCTTCTGATATCATCGACATGGGATGCCCACGACCTGGGCTAATAGAGAGAGGACTCTTCATCGAGTGATGCTCTGATAATCTATCGGAAGATAGATAAGCTTCGTGAGGCATAAGCATGGCACCATTTGGGGGGCTATGGCTGCTGCTGTTATATCCGTTTAAAGACAAATGGCATGGAAGACCGCCTGGTCCTACACTTCGTAATTCCGCTCGTTTTTGTGCTGCTCTTGCATTCTTGAACCAATAAACAACATTGTTTACATCGAGTGGTTTTCTCCCTCTACGCGACTCAAGATTGTTCAGTTCTCTGACATATTGTTGGATTTGTTGCCTGCTTGGATGTTGGTTATCAGAAAACCAACGCTGCAACTTTGGCAACTCGAGCTCTGGATCAAAACTTGTTCGCATTCGTGTTTTTTGTGTTGGGTATTGACTTTGCACTGTTTGGAGAGCAGGATGCACGTGATCTGGAAGTGTTCCAAGAGACGGAGGTCTTTCCATTTTTGTGACTGGTGACGGCGGCTGTCGAGGGCTGTATTGAGAAGGTCTCGGAGTGACCTGTGCGTTCCACCATTGCTCAAACTTGCGTTTCATTTCGTCAGTAGGCTCGTGATAGCTGTGAGGACCAGGTGGGATTGAGGAGCCTCTGCAAATTTGTGCCAAGGTGACCTATCAACAAAGAAAAAATAGAGCATTAATAATTATTATTTTTACTTACAACTGTATTATTTTGTCAGAAGTTTATATTTAATGCAAGCTGGATGCTGGTTTTATATCAACACAATAATTATGTATCTTATAAAGAAGGCAGGTGTCAGATAAGTGTAAATTAATTTGAAAACTTTTTTGGCTAAAGACGCATGTTTTTTTTTAAAAAGATTAACATATCAAGTACGAATCTCCTAGATTATCATTCTAAATATAATATGATGATGGTTTATGTGATTATGAACACAATGCCAAGAAAAAATAAAGAATCACAAATTTAAATATTTTTTCGTGACAAAACAAAAAACTAAGCAAGCCAACAGAGTCATCTTAGTGGGAGTCTCTCAAAACTCTTTTCATAAATAATTATAATTATTATTAAACTTCCATCTTAGACTTTGTAATTTGCACAGACGCGATAGAAGAGGCAAAAACCACTGCGGGAAGCAAATATTTATCATGTTTTAATCTCTGTGTTTGCAACACATCCTTCGTAATCATAATATATTACCTTCCTAATTCCTCGGCATGGAGTTTCCACGTCTTTTTAAAATATATATTGGCCTTGGCGCGCAAACGTGGAAAGCTCAGAGTAAATATATGAGATTTCTTAAATTTACTCACTGCCTTAATAATAAATCTTAATTGCGCAGAATGTGAAGTTTGAGCTTAGCGAGTTAAATATTTGGTAGCGCAGCTTTTTAATGAGAACAAATGTTGCGAGTGGATAATAACACGGGACTTAGGAAAATTTAGAGATTCGCCTTCTGACAACATCAAACGCGCCACAAATAAATCTTTCGCTGTAATACAGTCAAATCACAGTTGTGCTCGTATATGATAACAAATAAATATAAAGCAAATTTTCTTCCATGTTTATGAACTAAAAATCGTAACTAAGGACACTCTGTCCTCATACAATTATGACATAGTTAAATATGGACTGAAAAATAAATGTTTTATTCAGCGCTGTTAGAAATTGTGTTATCATATAATTTTGGTAGAGAACATGCACTAGATGTTTAATGGTAGACTGAGTGCATTCTGAAAAGTGATTTGTTGGCCAGATACCTTTGAAAGAAAACTAGACTTGGTAAAAAATAATTAAAATCAGTAGATATATATTTTCTTCATCAATCAAATTCGATTGAAATTTTTCTGGTTGATGTCCAGGATGTTCTATGTACATGTTTTAAACAAAATTACTTTCGAGCTACTTCTTGCTTATTTCCCAAAAATTTTAATCCATCAACTAGCAGACAAACAATATAAAAAGATTTGTCAACAGTGAAAATTATATTTTATTGATTGAGTAGGCATTTACTTGGTAGAACTCCATTATAATACGGTAAGAAAAATAAAAATGTATTTTAATTCTACATAAATTATTTTATATATTTATTGATAGCTATTTTGGCTAATTGGTTCAGTTGCTATTCAACAAATATATAAAATAATTTATGTAGAATTAAAATACATTGTTATTTTTCTCACCGTATTATATTGTATTCTTACTGGGATTTTTAGATACATTTAAACAGATATTTATTTATAAGAAGTTATTCTTTAATAAAAGTAAGCATATAAGTTGTTCACTTGTTTCAATGTCAACTTAAAAATTTGCTCTCTTAAGATTTTTACTGAAAGTGACATAAAATAACATAGAAATTTGTGAGAGATTTTAATTCGACACAGTTGAATATGTTTTAACTCTGGTATTTTGGCGTTGTGCGATTGTTTTGATTCCTAACCAGTCAATTTTTTTTAACATATTTTTAAACGAACACATAAAATGTTAGTAAAAATTATTCTACTGAAATATACTAGTATGAGAACATTCAGTTGACGCGCATTTTAATAAAGACGTTTACACTGGTTGCGTAATTATTTTATACACTACAAAGCAAGTGACATTATCTTTATCTGTAATAAAGTCTAAGAAGAGTAATAAATTAAGCTAAAATAAAATCTCACAACGAGACAGTATCAAGTGTAAATCAGAGACGGTAAACACTGACGCCATATTAAACGAATAATAGATTGTAAATTAAAGGATTACGTATCACTTAAAGTTTTTTCGGTATTTGGATCACAATGAACGTGAACTGAATTCAGCATTAAACAGAAAATTTAAAAAGATTTATCCACGCATATCTCGAGAATTAGTTACTAAAAAATGTTAGTAAAACATGGAACACACAATGCTTATTGTAATCATTCAAAATAAAGAAAACACTGAGCATAATTTGATATTTTTTAAAGTTAATTAAGAGATTCATAAGCAATGTGAAGTTTTAGTTTTGAGCTGTCTAATAATATGAAACGTTTACTTGTTAAATTAAAAAAGGTGGATAAAAATGGAATTACATACTCATCAAATAAAGGTAACACTTAATCTATAAGCGAAAACAAATGTGTCCACTTTGCAATGTTAGAAGTAAAAAAACAATATTTTTCTTGCGTAAATTATAAGTTAGTTTCATAGATTGTTTATTTTTTACATGTATTTCTATGAAAGAACAATATGAATGTTGAATTATCCTTATTGGAGTTGAAATAAGCCAACAACTATTGGCCTGATCGACATTCAAATTCATTAGTTACTGCGTGTTATATACAGTAACGTTTTAGTATTTTTTTTTCGCATATATTTATCAACTTTTGAAAGTTTTACGCCACTATTATATTATGTAAAATTACAATAAGTATTTTATTTACTTATTTGCTATAAATTTTTTTACAAAATGCGGATAAAATCAGCATTAATCTCCTCATGTTTCATACATTTTAAAAACCCAATGCTAAATACAAATTTTCGAAATATATGCCACCTCACACCCTGTATTCGACGATTCTAAGTAATTATTATTGCGCGAGGTGTCGCTTTGTCGCCTAATTCACATATCTAATAAATCTAGTGTTATTTTATTATGTCGTGTTTACCGCAATTCATTATCTTGCTAATAAATTAACCGAGATTAGCATGCGCCAGTTCTTTTGCCTTATATTAAATGCTTCTTAAGATCACTCAGTTGCCTGTCTTATTATTACGCTTGCCTCTCAGGGGGACCTACATTTTCGGCGTGAAAATGCAATTATTGAAGGCGTGAAAAATTAAATCATTTCGTAAATACATTAGGTAATTAATATCACGTTTCTTTTCATATTCATTTGTGCTGTTCACAAAACGTGCCTTTTTTGCAATGTTTTTAGCACCTATTTTTTAAGTATTGTATTGCGTATTGCGTACTCAAACTATCTTTGATTGTACATAAGAAGCATTTCTTGATGACAGTATGAATTAACGGCTGACTTTCTTATTATATCTATAACATTCATTTTTTTATAAAGTCCTAAATACTACGTTTCTTCGTTACAGTTTGGCACTTCAATTTAAACAAATGCCCTTCAAATTCGCATATTTTCATCTATATTCTTAGAGTAGAAAAATATATTTTTTTTGGAGGCCAATAACGCGGTGTTAATGTTATTCCAAGTTCATTATTGAGTTTTTCGCCATCTTCTTCTACAGAAGACACAGATGCTCAGTAATTACCGGGAACATTGTGACAATGAATAGTTAACAATTGCACACTTGCAGTCTCAGTTTTTTTTTCTACGAATCGATTGGATGGGGTCGAATGTGCTTACGAGAAATATTCAACAAAAACGGTCAATCGGGATAATATTTGTGACGGGACCATAATTACGATAAATCGGGGAACGGTTAATGCGGGATTTTTTAAACATTCTTCTTATGGGTGTTTCGCCGTGACTATACAAAATAAACGAACCACGCGGGAAAACGGTTAATGCGAGAACGATAGATTGGGGTTCCACTGTATCAATAAACACTAGTTTTTAACATCCGCTTACATATTTTTTAAAGTGTTCACTGTCAATACTTGATGAGCGAAACCAGTCTTGATCTCATTAAATCCAATTAGTAGTATGTACTAAAAAAAATATTCTTTTTTATTATCCGTTTACACCTTATTTATATTTGTGACAAATAACAATTAATTTTGTATGCGATATGTTAATAGGTAACTGATTATTCTTATAACGAATCAATCAATACAGCCACATGGTAGATTCTTCATGAGCCAGTTTCATAAGACGATTATGACGATTATAAGATAATTATAAATTATACGTTAACGATCGGAATCCCCTCTAAATTTCGTAATTAGCTTTAGAAACATATTTACTTCGTTTTCATTTCACATTCAGTTCATCCTTCTCGTATTTATTATCATCTACTTATTCCATAGTAGTTAAATATTTGTTTATTATTGAGAAACTACTTCTTTACACTCGCAAATTATCACTGAGTACACTATCTTCTCAGAAATTTTTGCCCCTTTCAGTTATAGTAAAGCACAGTGGCGTGCGCAATGAGAGGGTTAATCGTTCCACAGAAATTAGTATTTCTTTGCCATTTAAAAAACACCGTACTATCATGAAACTGAAAATTGACTTTTATATTATATTTTAAACATCTCTTTTTAATGAAGACTTTTTTTCAAGCTAAATAAATTGATTTGTACAATCTTTGTATTAAATAAAATCGCACAATCGACTGTCTTCAAAATGAGAGAGATTAAGCTACTAAGTAAAAAGTCTATTGAGACAGTTCCATTTAGAGTTCTATCTTTCATATAAAGCGGGAACATGGCTAAAAATATTAATGAAATAAAAAAATACATGAATGCAAAAACACCGAGTTCTCGATGACAGTTAACTGATTTTATAAAACAAAAGTAGCCACAGCCATTACAAATGTAACGTATTTTTTTTACAATTATTGTCTTTTTCTTAAAACTAACTATATCAATAATTTTCTTACAAATAGTCATAATGTTTGTGAAATTGTTTTGTGCGATATAAAAAAAAAATAACGAAGTAAGAAATTTGTTTCTTATTGAATCTAAATATATAATTTACAAATCTTAAACGTTTTTTATTCAGATATAAGATCCTTACATATTGTATTTAGTTAATCTGTAACAAAAAAGTCGGTTAATATTGGTTTCTTTTTTCGAATATTTTTATTTAATCGAATAAACGGTAGTAAAAAAAAAATATTAACAAATTATTCAATAAATTTTAATACTAGTTTCCATAGAATATTGTGATTTTAAACCTCGCCCAAGGTAAGCCACTGCATGATGAGAATTATCAAGCAACTTGTTTCCAAATGATTTATAGAAATTAATGAAGATCCTATCGTTTGCTCCATTATTCTGAAAGCGAAGCCTTTGAGATGATAAATTTTGTTCAAAGTATTGACACACACAGTCTTAAGTCGCTGAGACTAAGCTAAAGTTCACAGCAACTTTTGTATTAGAAACGGAAGTAGAAATTAAGGAACATATCTCGATAAATTTACTGTTCAAAATGTTAAAGAGCAGGGCAACTAAACTCATATTACTATTTTTGATTTATTTCACAAAGCAGTTAAATACATCAAATATTCTGTTCACTTTCTAATGAGAGTTTGAGCGAATAAATGTCAAACAATTTTTTTTATAAAAAAAATATTTGTCAGTTGAGTGAAGATTTTTTTATTTATAAGAGCTTTATCGTTTGACGAATTGAGTATTATAAAATTGAATGAATATAAGAACACTTTTTTAGTACTTTACTAATATTTTAATTTGAATGCCATTCCACCAAGTATTGACATTGAAGACCTTAAAACTAAATAAAAAATATGATATTTACATAATATTGGTATCGCAGCATTGATGTGAATTATAGAAACTATTTTTTGGAGCAAATGTTTTTCACAAAATATGCACATAAACGATATATTTTAATAGTAAAAAAAATTGAAAGTGCATATCTTCAAGGTTCCGATCTCTATACATAAAAAGGCAACATAAATATTACACGAATTGTTATTGTTTATTTGAATTTTTGAATTTTCTCGGTAATAATTCAGTTTATAGTTGAATGTAGCATCTTTATATTTAATAATTTGAAATCTTAACAGTGGGATCTTATACGATTTAGAAATACTAAAACTCTCCGAAAATACTATCGGTTAAAAACACCTGGGCTAAGCGGTCTTCGAGGTTGAACAGAACGATAATAATATTCAGATAGAATTATCTCGTTCAAATGGCAAGATCGTACGTGTTGCGAAATTGAGGGTCGGGCCTTTACTCCTTTACTTCTTCCCGGGAATAAATGAACAACTTCGAATTTATTACGCCAGAGGCACAGCCGACAAAGGCGATTGCAAGAAACTTCCAATTGAGGTAAGGATATTATTCGGCTCATTGAAGTAATTAATGTATGTCGATAAACGTCAGAAGAATAATATATTATACGTCTTAAAGTGATACAATTTATAAAAATATTATACTTGTTAAAAACTAATTGCTGATTGTAAGAATAAACATAGTTAAACTATACAGAATATAACGTACTAATCCGGGAAAGAGCGGGTATAATTTATTGATGGTATAGATATTTCACTTTTTGGTGTACAGTTGACAATGCTCGCCATGAGCGAAACCGGTCCTGATCAAAAAAATTGTATGTGAAAAAAGAACTAAAAATTTGTTATTATTTTTAGTATAGATATTTACTTCGTATAACGCCATTATAACACGGTGAAAATTATATGATATATGGTTGATAACTATTTCGGCATACGCCATCGTCAGATCTACATATGTTAAAACGTACATTTACTTATCGATATATACTGGTGTAGAAAAGGTATACAATACATCTTCTTTCTGTTTTAAAATTGTAATTTTATATTCTAATGATAAATAATTAAATACGACAAATTGATTTATGTGTTATTTTTTGGTTTTTTTATTGAGTGGGAATAAACGTAAATGAGTATTGCATTAAGTTGATTTATTTCAAATTGCATTAACCTTCCGTAATAATCTGAGTCGCGGTGATCGATTAGTATTAGTTTGTTCATAAAGAATGTCATTGGATATGATACAAGTTCGTAAAAATCAAACAGTTTGCTTTGTATGCCATATTGCTCACGTATATGAGACACAACCACTTCTATATTATAACCACTAATTTTGGACGACATTTTTATGTAAGCACACAATTTAATCAATTGGCCGGTAGGGTTTAAAGTTATTGTAGCTACATATGTGTTCATATAACGTTGCTTTCAAACAGCGACTCTGAATTTTCAGAATTTTACTTTGGCATGGTAATTTAAGCAATATTCCAAAATTTACTACAAATTCCGATAAATCGAAGTTTTATTTAGATATATTGATTGCATTGGCAGTAACTTGGTAGAACTCCATTATAACACGGTGAAAAAATACAAAAAATATGAGATATTCTTGATAGCTATTTCGGCTTACGCCCTCGCCAGTTCTGATGTTGCTATTTTCATTGTGTTTCATTTATATCATACACAAATTCCTTCAACCTTCACATCAAAGGTGATATTTATAAGTTTCTTGTAAAAAAAATAAAAAAACATAATATTATGCGCCACTTTTTACAAATTCCTCTCCTTTCATCAGCAAAGAAAGCAACAGAATATTGCCATATAAATCATAAATTGTATTGTTTTGGGAATAGATAAGTTGGTACTTCGCAACATAATGATAATCGCAAAATAAAATCAGTCAATATTTTCCAAAAACTTTCGCATTACTTAAAATTATCTCAAAACTCTAGGAATAATCCGCAGCTTTTCCAGACACAAAGCCTCATCCCGGAGAACTTTGAGCGAATCGTTCAGGCCAACATTTAACCCTTCGGCCGTCCGCTCCACCCCGAGACGTCAAAATATTGTAATAATATTTAACGAAATAACACGACGGGGGTGAGAATGACGCGATGTCGATACACTTTGTAATAATCAGGGTTAGCCAATCGGTACAATCATTTTTCATTTCAATAAAACAAATCCACTACGTAGTAAAAAGTATAAGACTTTTTTTTATAAAAAAAATACTTGTATCGTATGCGCGATCCTTTTTTGATACTTGTTATCTTTTTTCTAAGTGGTAAATTAAAAAAGGAAAAAGACCTATATCGTAATAAATCAGTGAGTATAAAATTACATTCGTCACCACTTTAAAGTCACTTGTGATGGAAAGTTATTATTTAAATATTGACACCGCCTTATGTGGTAGGTCATCAGAACTCTCTCGAACGATCTATTGTTCACCTCAGTCAATGAGTCAGTCGATATCAGGAAATAAATTCATTCTTATAATAATCTATATTGCAATCTATAGCGGTGCAATGTAGAGTTATTTCAATTTCTCTAATCTCTTGACGCCCGACAATGCATGTGCTTCATAAAAAGTTCATAAGGCGATAAATCATCCCTTATCAGCGGGCGCATGTGTTAACGATTTTTGAAACGGCCATTGTTTTTTCTTTCTAAAGTAACCGTTTGTTTTGATACAGCAGTGAGAGATTGGACTGCATTGAGAATGCACGCGCCTAATCCTCTCCATCAGAATTAAATTCGCGTCAAATTCCTGATATCTTCTTCGCTATCGTAATATTTGTGTGTTGTATAACGTCTGTGTAAATCCTTAACGATTAAATAATGGATGCTAACCGCAACCACATAACGCTTTGAGCTCGTCTTTTCTTTATAAGAGTACCATGTTTATCCTAATCCGTCCCCTATATCCCTCTCCTGAGTGTCGGATAGGAGGCTCCTTCTCGATTACGAGGGAGCCGGAATAAAGGTCTTCTCAATATATAAGATAAATTTTAACACTGCAATCTTATAGATCAAGCAGGTTTCTTTCAAGTATGTTATATACGTTCAGTTTATCAAAAGATATTCAAAAAAATTCTATTAAATGTTGACTTCAATATTAAAAATAGCTCGGCGTTTTCTGCTTATTTTAGAAACACTTTATCTATGGTAGATACTCATTGGTTTTCCTGAAATAGTAGGAACTTAGTAATGTATTTCAATTTAAAGAAGATATCTGTGAGTTTTTGGTGGAAAGGCATTATCTTAACATATTATAACTCATTTCTTTGTATTACTTTCAAATTTAATTTTCCTTATATTATTTTAAATTAGTGACATTAAAATACGTTAGTAGTCCTTTTATATGTAATCAAATGATAGTCATCGTGAAATTGTTTGAAATAATCTTATAATTAATATTATAGTTGAAATTATATTCTTATCCTTGCGTCCCTGTTAATAAAAGGCGGCAATCTTTAAGAAGGTGGAAAGGGTTATGAGAGTGATTGAGGGAGAGGGTAAGGGAGGCACAAAGATGTGAAGCATCGGATCGACGGAACATCTCGGTGCTAACCTCTCTTTTAATAAGATTATAAAGCATTATTTCATAGGTATTAATAAGATCAAAAGCGCTTCTACATCTAAAACTCCTTTTAACCCGGGCGGTGGTGGTAGCTTCTTCCAAAGCTTTTCCCTTGTTTTTACTCGTCATCAGGGGTATTAAACAACAGCGGATTTATTAATTCATATCATGTAATTTTTGTAATTTTACACTATAAAAAATACACAAAAAACAATGATATCAGTGGATATGTATATTTAAGCTAACTTTTGATCTATTGATTGATTGAACTATCACTTGGTAAAAATCCATTATAACGCGGTGAATAAATAGCAATATACTTAAGCCATACAAAAATTTTATAGTAGATACCTGGTTGTTAGCTTTTTTATTTTACGCTCTAGTCAGAACTTTGTTTGAAAATTCATAAACTTAGCTATATATATTGATTGAGTAGGCATTTACTTGGTAGAACTCCATTATAATACGGAAAGAAAAATAACAATGTATTTTAATTCTACATAAATTATTTTATATATTTGTTGATAGCTATTTCGGCTTACGCCTTCGTCAGAAATATGTTTAAAACGTGTATTAGAGATAGCATAGTTCTGACGAAGGCGTAAGCCGAAATAGCTATCAACAAATATATAAAATAATTTATGTAGAATTAAAATACATTGTTATTTTTCTGTCCGTATTAGCTATATATACTGGCGCAAAAGAGGTGCACAGTACATCTTCTCATCTATTCTAAGAAAAAAAACTGACCTTTTTTAGCTACACGTTTGAAAAGTTTTTTTTTTTTTTAATTCATCGTTGCAATTTTTTTTTGTAAAAAATGGACAATACATATTAAGGTATGTTTGTGATTTGTTTAAAATAGGTTTAATTAAAATGAAGTAATTCAATGGGCAATATTTTAACATCTCAGTCATCTCCCACATATTAATTTAGCATAAAAAATATAAATTTTATATTAACCTTGCTAGAGCTTCAGCCTTGACTCAACTGATCGCTAGGGTAAAAATCTTACTACTATGTATTTGTTGACAGTAAGATTTTAAAATCTTCTTTCCGAAAAAAGTTATGAAAAAAACTGTAGTTTATTTTTTAAATAATATAAATAGAACATAATATTGAGAAAAACTTTAAAAAATCATGTTATGAATATGTTCTTTTTAATGGTAGGAAAAATGTTTTTTTCCCCTGCGATAATAAGCAAGAGAGAGAGAATTAAGACAATCAAGTTTTTATTGTGAAATTGTGATTTACACGAGTGGATATCAGGTTTATATTTGTTATCTGTTGTTTTGAAGGATTGCTTATAATCATTTTATAAAATTGTTTACGTAAAATAACAAACCGAAGGAATTCTGTGGCATTCGAAAACGATTCACAATTACCACGGTTGAAAAGTATTATTTTAATTCGTATAATTTCAATGTGGAGGAAATTTTGAAAATACGCTTGCCGAAAAGTGAATTTACAATAATTATTCTCAATAAATAACCTTAATTTTCTGTACAGCTGTTCAAAAAATGGGGTTCGATATTTCAATTTAGGTATGTGTTTATAAAACCACCAAAAAAAATCACCATATCTAAATGCATGGTTAAAAGATCAGTCCCTTGCAGCTCTGTATCAGGTCAAGTAAGTGAAGGGTCATTTCTTTTCTTGGTCGCTTAGCGTTATGGTCGTACACATAACGGGATTCAATGAACTATTTGCACATTTCTGTTACCAATTGTTTGTTACACCCTTTTATTAGTCTTGATTGGTTTTGTATAAATAGCCATGTATTGGTGAATATTATTATCAGATAAAAATTCTCGCGATGTGCGATCCCGGTTTTGATCTTAATATATTAATTGTGGAATAAGTACAAAAAAGGTTTTATTATTTTTCAAGATATCGGGAGGTGGCTAGACAGCCAAACTTGTACACCCGAATATATATTTTCTTGTGTTGAATTCAATTGTATATATAAATTCAGCATTGTGAGATTTCCAGTACAATATGTATTTATTTTTGGTTCACTACACATTTCTTAAATCTAACTAATTATACAATATAAATGACATAAATTTTGGCCCGATAAAAAATACCTCTATATTTGATATGCCGTATTGGTGTTAAAAAAAATGGAAAAAAATGACAGGCGTCAATTCTGTCAAACAAATTTAAAGTGGGCAACTGTGTGTAATTTTCTCCGACGAATCTTCGAAGGGTATTTTATGCTACGACAAATCCTTAAGTGAAGGGGTGCGTCACGGTTAGGGGTTGATTTATTTACTTTCCTATTAATAATAATAACAAATGGCCCTCAATGAAGTGCACCTATAATCTGAAATTAGTAAAACCGAAGACCTGTCTTTCACATCCGTCATCTCATAAACGCAACCAAAAAGTATTTACACCTTTTAAAGGTAATGGAATTGTGTTATACTTAGATATAACAAGTCCTTGACAGCTGACAGCCAGAATGACTTAGTTTGGTTACAGTAAAGCTAATATTGGTTGCTTTTAAAATTATATTTTGCTGTATTTTAATTTCGATTTAGTGCGATACTAGTGCGGTACCGTTTAAATGAGATTTGATTCATTTCATTTCCTTCTATAAACTTTATATTTGGCTTCTCATATACAGGGAAGACTAACTATTTATTTTTATTTTTAGGAGAGTCAGAAAACAGGTTTAGCCAGTAATCAATTTCACTTATTTTTTAACAGATAATGTTTGTTTTTTTTTAATCTATAAAAGCGATCCTTTGGCTTTCTGATTTATTTGATAAATCGGCACCTTATTTTGAAAAGCAGAGATCAGTTGTCACTGCTCTTGACACTATTTTGAGATATGAGCGTTTGAAAATTCGGTTAATTAAGATTCACTTGTAACAATGAACAAGTAAAAATGTTTCAAAATACTTATTTTAAGTATATTTTTTACAACTCTTGCTGGTAAATAATGATCTTAAAGATCTAATGATGGAAATTATGATGACAATATTAGAACTATGTCACGTAAATTTCGTAAAACAAAAGTGTGCAGATGCAGTGCAACTCCGGAATTCTACTACCTCCGTTATTCAACCATATGTAGATAATTCTGAAATTCATATATATGATAGAATGTGGTAAATACAAACGTTTTCGACCAAAAGGTAATTTTAGATAAAAGTGTGAATAAGAACTTTTTCAAAGTAAGGTACCGAAATTTAAATAGTAATTTATTATATTGTGCTGTTTTTAAGGTTTAGTGGAGTTATGAACAAGAAAGTGATATTAATCCGTATTGAAATATTTTCGTATGTACTTGTCATATTTATGTCTCTTTGACAGATAATGTTACGTCTTATTTTGTATCTAGTGACATACGTAACTCAAAACACTTATATTTACAAGTAAATCTTAAACAAATAAATTGATGGGAAACATATTGTGTATTTCGAAAGTTCAACTTGATTAAAATAAACAAAAATATAAATCCAGTTGGGTTTATGGCATTTTTAAGAAGATCAGGACACGTATGAGCCATATAAATAACGCAGGTAGAAATAAATTCAATCATAGCACACCGCAACTTGCAGCTAACGGAAAGGAAAAGCTTTCATTTTAAAGCAGTAAAATGTATCAACCTCTCTCTTCGTCACGAAAAGAGTCCCATATCTGCATCCCGTTCTGTTGAAAGGGCGCCAACAACAATGAGAATGGAAACACGAGCCTCGGAATAAGCGACAGGCTTTGAGCGGGGAAAACAATGAGCTACCCACTAATAAGGGTTAAATATTAAAGTATGGGGCGGGTGCATTATGTAGACACAAGACGCTGTAGCAGTGATCGGTAACTATTTTTTTTTACAGTTTTTAATAGGAAAACTACTGATGCATGTTTGTAAAAATGACTGTCGCACTAGTAATACAATTTGTACATAATTGTTCCACTTTAATGTGATAACTATAAACTTTTAGTGACAAGGCATTTTTTACAAATTTTAGATATTTTATAATGATCAGAAGCGGTTTCACTCATTGCAAGTATCATCAAATCATCATTTTAAAATATTTGGAAGTATTAAAATGAAGTGTTTTATTGATTTCAAAAATCATAATGGACATATTTTTGCTAAAGCATTTGTAACAAATATATTTTGTGCAAATCAAGAGCGATTCTTGTTCATTGTTTGTATATTTAAAAAGTGGAGATTAATTGAATGGCATACCTACAATACTAATGAATAAAATCTTTTAAGAAACATGCCAACAAACGTATCGTGATCATTCTATATTATATTTTACAATATGTTTAACTTGGCTATCATTCAACTTAAATAAATCAAAATCAAACAATGGTGTTGATATAAATTGAAGTGATATAAAAAAGCTGCTAATTGATATTGAAAAAACCTGGTTTTGTAGTCTGTAGTTAAATTATTTACTGTGGGTTTTCGTGTATCCAAGTTAATTCTATAATTATTTATAAGTTGTTATAAACGATGAATACTTATTCGCGTAATATGAGGCAAATAAAAAGGTTGTTAATCTCTGCGATAAAGACTACACACCCTCTTCTATTCGTAGACAGCTTCTGCGAAAGGATCTCAGTGCGTGTAAATGCTTATTTATATATGTATTAAAAGGAGCGTTTACACCATTCCATTGAATGGAACAGACCAAGCTATAGAAAAAATGTTTCACATGTTTTTTTTAACACGTCAGTACTAGTTTTTTTCTTTTTAAAAATCAGTATATAATTTATTTGAATCAATGCGTCATATTTGTATATATAATATTTCCATTTTGGTACCATTCAATTTTGACTGAACTGTACATTCAAATACGGTAAGAAAAATAACAATGTATTTTAGTTCTACATAAATTTTATATATTTGTTGATAGCTATTTCGGCTTACGCCTTCGTCAGAACTATTCAAACTTAATTGTACATTCAAACTTAATTATACTAAAGAGAATAACAAAAAAGTCCTTTTTGTTAAAGTTCTTGGACGAAGTGTTTTTTGGGTGGGTAAATTGAAATGGTCAAGCTGATTTTTTGATTCGCATTAGTGTATACTTTCAAACACGATACATAAAATGGAAAGTATGTCGTGAGGTGGTGTGTTATCATTAAATCAAAAATCAAGCTTACTGTGTCTTGAAAAAAAAACAACTGAAATTTGTATAATATTAGGATAGAACATGGTTAAAAAAAAAATTTGACTTCTGACGTTTATTCTTTAGATATATTTTGTATCACTAAAAAAGGCAATATAAACGATCAATACAAAATTTTATTAGCAGAATATTTTGTTATATAATGTCGAAATGTGAAGTTTTGCAGTGTAAATAACTGTGTTTATTCGGTAACATGGTATTCATTAGAGACTCCTTTTCGAGAATCAAATACTCGAGACCCGAGAATACTCGTCCATTTTTCAAATACTAGATACTAGTACTGAACTAAACTAAACTCATACTTAAATTTGAGACGTTTAATTCTCTATTATTTTTTAAATTGAAATGTATTAATGAAATTTAATAAGCTTATTTATTTATTTATCATTTTATATTATATATACAAATTTGAATTTAATATAATAATATATATATTTTAATACATCTGAAAATACACGAGTATTTAGAAAATTTACTACTCGATACTCGAGTAGTTGAGATTTAGAGTAATTAGAGTCTCTCGTATCCATAGACAAAAAAACGTTGTTTGTCGATTGATTGATGTAGCGATATATTGGCTGCGTGTAAACGACGATTCCGGATATACTTTGTCGGTTATGTATACATTTGCATAAACTACTTTCCAGTGAGAAGAACAAATAAAATACCTGATCCCTTACGTCTTATGGAAATCGTGTTACCTTTGTCCTCGTTATGTTCACCTGTGATTCACTGATTCCGATATGACGACAACTCCCAGCAGACGATATTTACTGTATTGTTTGGGAAAGGATTTCATGTTGCAATGTCTATACTTATGCTAGATTGTCATTCAAACAATGAATTCTGAATTATTTAGAAATTATGAAGGGATACTGATAATTAAGGGCTCACGCAACGTATCTTGTAAATGTAATATAATAAGTATTTCCAACTAATAGTGATAGATTAAACAGCTTTGATTTTAGTTGGCAAACATTTCTATTGCTTCAATCTATGAGTATTTGAATATAATTTGTACGGAATTGTTTCTACAACATTGTTGCTTTTAAATAAACGTTTATTCAATTATTTTTTGATATATCCGATTATGACGGATCATAGTCGTTTTAAAATTAATTAAATATTAGGCATAAAAAGATGCCGTTTTAAAATGCCTTCATAAATAGCAAACGGTAAAAAAATATTATGAATGATCAACTAATACGTTTTCAAAATATCATACCTACTAAGCCAAAAGGTACGTTGGTAACATTTTGATGATACTAAGTAAATTATAAGGTTAGGTTCACAAAAAAGTACGCACTGTCTGCAAAAAGAATGTTCTTAAAAAATACTCCAATACATAGAAAGGAATGAAGTTGTTCTAATTGGCACAGAATTCTTAACTATCTGTGTTCTCCTGAAATGTAGCTATTTCTCTCTATCGCCTTTTTGACTTGGAATCGGTGATATTTATAAACTATCGAAGAGAATTTAATACAACCATACAACAGTAAACCGGTAAAGCTCAAAACTGTTAGTATTTTGTTTTGTTTTTTTTGACTTAATTGTCTTTGTGTCGGAACTTGAATATATTCATTTAAACTGATTTTTCAATTATTTTAAAGTTCAACAATCTCTAATAGACATGGAGCTGTAAGTAATGAAACATAAAAAATTGGTTTTTTAAACGGTACTAAAAAATAATAACAAGCATTTTTCTTACCTCATCTAACGGACACCCGGTCGAAAGAAGAAGCCCGTGACTTTGAACCAGCATCAGACGAAGCAATTTATCTTTGATCTCTTGCAATGGAGACGTTCTAGGGCGTAGAACTTGTATCCTCAAAGTGGCGACCGTTGTGAGCTCGCCAAGAATGTCTCCTACGGTTACCAGAGGACCGTCTGATATACGGTCAAATGTCAATGGTTTCCAATTCTTGATCACCACCGAACCTAGAATAAAATAATAAAGGATATAAATGACTAATTTTAGTTCGCCAAAGAGAGCTAGAATTATGAAGTATTCTAAATTATTCAAATGGTTTATGTCAATATGAATAAAAAATTTAACAACTGTATCAGTTTATTAAAAATACTATTTTATTCTTTGAAGATGTGTATATGTTTTTACTAAAACTGTGTGAATCTTGCGATTCAATGTTTTTAGCTGATTATTATTTTGAATATATTTGTTTAATTTATTACTTAAGAAAGGCTATGGAATAAATTGATATTGTATTTCTTTCCCGCATTATTTTCAGGGCCGGATACCGTCTTACTAAAAATGCTACCAGTTATTTCCATTTTAAAATAATGAAGAAGAAAAAATAGTCATGACATAATCCAAAAAGTATTGTTGCTACAATTCACATAAAATTATGAACACATAATGATTTTATGAATACACAATATATAGTGAGAACAATACAAAACTAGCTGAAATTACTTTTTTTATTGGAGAATTGACTATTAAATGTATGAATTTTACTCTTACCTTTGGCGGCTGCGGCACAATCAAGAGGATATCCAAGTCGAAGGAGGGCTGCAGAAACCAGCTCGCGAAAGGCCGTAGCAGCGGGAATAATGACGTAGCTGTCGGCTTCTACGGCAGGGCGTCGACCGCTTATATTGACGCCTTCAGTCAAGCTTTCCAGGGCACTTACGCCTTCAACGACGCAATGAACTGGCAAAGATTTGGCTGCGAATAAAGAAATGATAAAACGTTAGTCAAATTTTACTTATTTTTTAGTTATTGCCCATCAAGCGAAAATTATGTTTTTCTTAAATTTTATAAATTGGTGATGAAATTATTTCTACTGTCAATATGGAGCCGATGAATCCCTAGTGTAGCATTTCAACAATACAAATGAGTAAAAACAACCCGCTCTACACATTGTTTTTATTTAAAGGGTGGATAAATCAACAGCTATATTATATACATTAATTTATGACTCTCAGAATTTTGAAATGAGCGGGAACTTTAGGCCAAAAGCATTACCGCGCGACTTAAAGATCATAAGGAATTGATGAGGTTTGATAACGATACCCATGGAACATTACGACTCGGTGACGTTTCTTATAAAGAATAAGATTTTCAGGTAATTTGTAAATCTCCCTTGCTTGTTAATGATCGTACATTTTATTTGAGACGATTTTTAAAATAATGACTTTATTAAATAATTTTTTTACCTCTTTGCTTAAAAAGTAATAAAAAAATCATCGAATTAATCTAAAATAAAAACTTGCATTGTACCTACACGTAACAAAAATAAAATGAAGTGAGTGCAATTATACGTAGAAATACTTGCGTATTAATGAATGATAACAAATGCATAGTTGGTTGTTATACATAATAACATAATACTACTTAATCGAGCTAGTTAAAATTACAAAGCATTTCTTAAATACTACTTAGTTACTAGAATGAATGCACCAGACAAAATTAATGCATTCACAAAGAAAACCTTTGTGAAACACTAAAATAGGAGCAGTTCAAATAGTAGAGCTATTTTCCGACATACTATTTATTTGATCAGGACCGGTTTCGCTCATGGCGAGCATTGTCAACTGATTAGAAATACAGTACAACAGTGGTATTTATACAACAGTTAAGTGAGGTATGACAAACAATTGGTAGAAAAACTAAGCAAATAAATGAAGCAAATAACAAGAAAAATAGCCGAAAAATAAAAGGTTGAAGACCTCTTAGCAATGCAAACTAAAACATAATAAATCAATTAAATATGTATCTAATCATCTAATTAAAAAAATTGCAAGGCAGCTAAAAATATGCAAAGATCAATTCTCGGTGGGAATATAAGTATTAAGAAGCATATTTAAATACGTATTTAAAAATAAAATCTAAAGATTTGTTATGTGAAGAACATGAAAAAGAAATCTTGATTCTCAATACAATATACGACTAGACAAGTTCTTCTATACATATAGTTTAAAAATATATATTGTTGCTTTTATCCTATTGTATTGTACAATAATTTAAGTTTGATTGTCATGTGAAGATTTATATATCTTTCCACTTTTTATTCTTTTTGAAGTTTAATAATATTCACATGAAATTTGAATAAGTATCAAGGAATTAGGTATTTAATAGATATTTTTTTTATATATTAGCAAAATGTCAATTCCATGAAATAATTAAGTTTTTTTGTGAAAATCACTCATCGTTAATGGTTTCATCTTTATAATAGAAAGATCTTAGTTAGTATCTACTGAGCTTTATGTGCCTTCGCTAGATGTCGGTCCGGAAAATACAATTTCTCTTTAATACCAGTTTAAAAATAATAATCTTTGTTTTATGTTGTATGGCTTTTCTTAAAAAGAAAAGCTTTCAGGCTTGAAAAGGAAACCTGCTTTTTTAAGTTCACTCATTGAAAACGTCAAACTAATAATGATTTTTTTACATTGTTCCTAAAGAAATTTATTCAACAGATTAAAAAAGCACCCCTAAACAATCGTTTTTATTGCACACTTAATTTGGATGTTCTTTAAAAAATATCCCTTTAAATAATCGTTGTATTGGATTTGATTTTGGTAGTAAAAAAACTCACGAGGCAAAATATCTTACGTTGTGGTTACAATTCAAACTGAATTGTTTATAAATCTGTGGTAACTTATTTAATTTTTGCGAAGCTCCTCACAAAACTTTCAAAGCCACTTAAGCTGTAATTTATTTTAGCCAACACGACATAAGCTAATCTTTCTGCGAATAATAGTCTAAAGACAAGAAATGAGTGGGAGTTGGAAAAAGATCATTTTCATAGACAACAAAACCAATCGATGTAATGCCATTTAACCCCTAAAAAATCTTTAAAAAGTAGATAAAATAATTGTGTGCTATGTTTACATGATTAAAAAATTTACTCAAATTGAAAAATGATTCTTATATGAAAACGAAATAAGTGTATAGAAAATACAAATATTTAAGGCAACTGCATTTTAAAGCCACGGACTATTATACAATAATGATGTTCCTAATATTTTTTTATTTATAAAATTAGCTTTATCCATTTAGTCAAATTAGTTTTGCCCTGTTTTTTGTGATGCCACTTACTCTCGCAAAGCTTTTATACTTCCCACGTGTAGAGAATATATTTTATACAAACTACAATTAGATAATATTGAGATGTTTGATTGTCCTATACTGTATCCTTTGACTGTGTATATCAAGTATAGTCCTTAAAATATTACACAAATGTCATTATTACCCGGTCATTTATTATTTCAGCTACATTATTCATAGTAATTATAATTATAAAAATACTATAATTATTTTGATAAGCAATTTCAGTTGCTGATAAAGACAGCAAATGTGTTTTAATTAATTTCATTTTAATAACTGTTCATTCAAATCACTCGCCTCTTAGAAGTATAGTTTATACTTGTATTTGTAGTAATATAAGATAGCACGCACACAGTTCTAGAAGTTAACACCTCTGGTTTAATATCGGGCGTGGATTAGAGTGGCTTAAGACTGGTAGCCTTTGGTCAACCGCCTTCCCACCCTTTATCTGACCGCTCTGCCATACCCAGCCTCTAACTATGCATTTGCAGCGTAAGATTTTTGAATCACATATAAAGCTATAAGTACAAAAGAACTTATCAAATTATTTTTAATTTTAAATAAAGAACAAGTACATCAAAAAATTAAAAGCTTAATTTTTGTTTTTGTTTTGACTAGCTTGCATTACTTCCACATTTATTTTGAAAATTTCAGGACCTATTTCAGTCATTAGCAGTTAAAAATGCTACCGCGTAGCAAAACCTGACATAATTTTTATAAAATAAATCGATGTTTCTAATGAAAAATAGTAAATCAAAAAAATTAGCATTAGGAAAGGCATTTTTTATTATGAAAATAGTTACGCAAAAAATATTCAATATAACGATTTTAATTGATTATTTTTACTATCAATAAATACGGCTCAAAATTAAGCCAAACGATTAAGCGTAATTAAGTTTTTTGTCGTGGAATGTTATGTAAACGTTTTCGAAGAATAACTTTATTATGGTACAATATTTTATTTTTTGCTCGTAAGTAATCTATACGTTTTTTTTTATGTTTACTACTAATAAAAAAAATAAACACTCTTTACGGGTAGTTGATTATACAATATTGTTGAATCACTCTTCGTTATCTAAAACTAGGTTTTAAAAGCAACCGCTGTATTAAAATAGTATTGAGACCGGTCCCAAATACACGGTATGGAAAATCCGCTAAATCCAGCAGAGGTCCGTTTCTAAATTCTCAGACTCAACTGCAAAAGGCGCCTCACGGCTGCCCGTGTCCCTATCCGGCCCTGGAACTCGCCGGACCCTAACTGGGCATATTCACGTAGGCTTTGTTTTACCCGTATTAACCTCCTGGTCAGGTGGACGGGATGAGACACATTGAAAATCTATTTATCTCACAACGTACACACGCGGCGACGTCGCCAACTAGAAGTTAAGGAGTGTTATTTTGAACATGTATTTGGTTAAATGGACAAAAAATAATCTTTAAATATATCCAATTGAATTATATTTTGATTTCATGAGTTGATAAACATAATGAAATCAATATAATATTTTTAATGTTTTATAAGTATCAGTATTGAATTTCATAATAAATATTTGAGGTATGATAACTGCGAAATATTAAACCAATTAAACTTTTAATGTTTTGACTGTAAATATGTGGTGAAAATGGATTACTTAAAAAAAATAATAAAACATTTCGTTCTTATTATGTATATATTTTTATTGAAGAAATGGAATATCAAAAAAGTAACATACTATAGTATATGGGTAAATAAAAAACAATATTAATACATTCAAAATTACAAAGATAAAATCCTAATATCGTTAGAAGTATATTAAAAAACAGCATTTAATATAGTAGCAGCATTTAATTTTTGAGAAAGATCAATGAAAATACCAAACTGAAATTATATCATACTAGTATTGCTACCCGGCTTCGCTCGGACTAAGCGACCAATAATTATTTAATGTTATATCATTCCCAAAGAATTACAGACTCACAGACATACATACATACATACATACATACGCCGTTTCGGTTTTATATATAAGATTAGGAATAAAATATGGCATTAATACATCGAATATGACAGTCGCTAAGCATCATTCTTTGAGGAGGGTGATATGGCAGGATTTGATTCGCATTGACACATTTTGATGCTTCACTTAAGTAATAATTAGATTTTGAATTGTTACTGATAAATAATAACATAAACACAACAAGGTGATTGAATTGTATTCTTAAGTAAACAGCATTTCACAACGGAAGTTTTCTAAATAAATAGCAATATTGTTATCAAGCTTAAGTATATCATTATTCGATTTCTTGGCCATAAATCAAATTGACATCCTTGCGTATGTTGATACAACCTTTCTTTGTTCGGTAAATAATAAGAATCGCTTAAAGCTACGAATACTGATACAATAAGATTCACCGAGCGGCGCACGGCTTGGCCCAAATATGGGACATATTGTAATTATAACGCCGTGATTAAATATTGTGGTCAGTTTAAAGGCTGAACCCCGAGGGATGTGGGGGCTAACAATAGTTTGTCCGGCAGGGGATTCACTGATTTCATTTGGTCACTTTCCACCGACTTAGTTTCGGCTATAAGTCCGGGTGAGACGGGATATTGTTTTGTCGATTATATTATTATCAGAGGCCGAATAAATTTGCGCGTGGCCTTATTAAAATGGGAGCTATTCAAATTTGAATAGGCATTCATAAATGGATCTCTAGTGAACTTAGGTGAAATTGATTATTAATTATGTCGCCAATATTATGACGTAAACTTGTTCTTGAAAAGTAGAAGTCGAGTGAGTAGCATTTTAGCTTTCGTTCTCAAATATGAGATTCAAGGATTAAAATTTCTTATGATAATAAGTGAATTCTTAAAAGCATCATACATTTTTTTGGTTTTATTACTTTACAGAAAACTTCATGAGGAGATAATAAAAAAGTACTGGTTTTAATTCAGTCACTCAAACTATCTATACTAGTTGGATGTGGAAAATTAATAGCTGTTTCAAAAAAGATTTTTTGATCCAATTTATAGTTAAAATAATTAGGTTTAGTGTGTATGAGTTCTTTAGGCATTAAAGGTTATATAATAAATATTCAAGACACCGAATAACAAAATATTTGCTATTAATCGATTAAAATGTAAGATTTCACATTGCAGACATTAGTATTTATAGATATTTTTTTAATTTGAAAAAAAAGTTTTCTCTCTGTATGTCAACAATGTTTTTTTTCTGAGTTTATTTATTTAAAATATTGTTCATCCGCAATCACTTCAATAAGCACAAACGCTTTCTATCTTTGAGTGACATTGCAACTCTTGCCGGGTACCGGCTAGTGTATTATAAATTCTTCTTTGTTGAAATAATCTTTCACATAATTTCATGTGGTGGTGTAAAGCGTTAAACAGTTTAAGAAATGGGTAGGTAAGAAGATTATATATCAACATTTTTATACTCATATCGTGTGAGAACTTGATAATATGAGAATATGATAATATTGTAGTGTCGGTTCGTTAGAGTACATATTTTTTCTCGTATTATTTTTTGGTTGTATTCACCTCCTCTTAACTTATAACTTGAAACAAACTGCAGGCTAAGTAATGACGATGCTCTCTTTGCCTTAACGTTGCATTTATTCCACCGTTAACAATAACTTTTAAGCGCTGACTTTAAAAGAGGAAATACATAAGCACTGCATCGCTAAGAATATATCTGAGAAGGAAAGCTGTCGGGAAAACTACGGGTGGGAATGCATACTTTGTATGAATAAAAAGCCAACGTTTGAAGCGTTCCTAAGTGCAAATTCTAAAATTTTCCAACAATTTATTCAAAGTTCTTTGATGATCATTTTAATGAAAAACCAAATAATACAAACTATAATTAATACTTTCGATGGTATCGGCGGTAACTTTGTGGAAGTTCATTTTAATATAAAATTTGCTATTGATAATATAATCGTAGAGAAGTATTTTGTTATTTTTTAAACAGTCTAAACTTTTTTTTTCTCTAAATATACGTCAATAATTGTTAAATAACTTCGAAAATATTTAGTTCTAGAAAAACAAGGTTATGATACTGACGATTTTTTTTTAATTTAAAGAACTAAACACTATTCTGTACTATATTTTATTTTGATGGGACTCTTATAAAGTAAATGAGAATGGAATTCAGAGTATAATAAAAATACATATGTCAAAGTGTGAATAAAATAAATTAACTTAATTAGAGTAATTAGAAAGTAACTAGGATCACACATCACACCTATAACATAAAACAAATAATGTGCTCAGTGAGACGGCGTAGACTCGGGCGGATAATATATCCGTAGACGGGCGGGTCTACGGAGGTCGTAGAGTTGAGTAGAACAGGAGCGAATCTCAGCAAAGTTGTTAAAATCTTATCGCAAATCCGGCATAAAATTAAATCGTATTAGCAAGTGTTCTGCTCGGGATGTGTATGCCGTGTTCGCGGGGCGGAGCTTAAAGTTCACAGTGAAGATGCGTGGTGACAAAAATAATAAATTAAAATCATTATTAATTTTACTATTATGAAACAGTGATATTTTTAACTACTTACTAACAGTATTTGTATCATTTTACAATACCATAAAAATGTAATGTATGTAATTGTAACAGATCATGATGCCTGTTCTTTATGTGGAACATATTGACCCCTAATAGAATATTAAACAACAGAATATTTTTCAACGAAAACTGCTTGTTACTCTGTCGCTCAATATTCTCTATTTCAAAGAGAGTAGAGATAGATAGCATAGGACTATGCCAGGAATATATAGTGGTTAGCTATTCGTTATTGCTACGTTTCATTTTAATGTTCGGATAGCTCTGATGAAATCTCAGACAATACATATATGTATTTAAAAAAAAAAGTTGATAATGCTCACCATGAGCGAAACCGGTCCTGATGAAATAAATCTCATGTGGAAAAACTACTAAAAATGTGTTATTATTTTTATTATAATGCCTTTCCACCAAGTATTGACAGTGAACACCTTAAAAGTGACATATATGTATGTAAATATCATGATCAATCCACCAGAAGCAGCCGAAGCCAAAGGACGTTGATACTCAACCATCGTTAGAGATAGATGATTGGAAATAGTACTTCTTTAAAATTAGTTCCAGGTCCAATAATATATTAACAAACTGATTTATTATTGATTTTGTAATTGTTTTGAGTAACGATTTTGTTACATTTTAAAGATAATATTATCAAGTATAGGTTTAAAGCACAAACTTGATCTTTTCGATAGTTTATTATTTGAACTGTGAATAATGAATATAAAAGGATCTCTTCGTTTCAAGTGAAAATTTCCCTATAATTATTTCAAAGAATCTAGATTTTAATTTACTTTTCTTTGTTTACTCTCCGCCTATGCATCTTAACGCCGCTCCGATGAGCTGCCAAAGCGCAAGACAAGTACTTCTTAACTACGGTATAAGTAGTGTGAATTAAAACTTTAGACTAACAAGAATAAAGCTGATGTCTACATTCATATGGAGGGATATATCAAATAATCAGTAGCAAAATTTATTCATGCATTATTTATTAAATAAAAATTACAACTGCTCGCCGTAAGTAACATCTGTTAAATATCGATCTGTAGATAGATTTTTTTTAAATGCACATTGTTCAAATCAATAATGAAAGATCAAAATCATTATCTGATAGCGATTAATTATTGCCAATCTCATTAAATATGACCTTTAACAATAATTTCATTGTGACATTCAAATAAATATTAATTCTTAATTTATCATAATTTCTGCATTTTTATGAGAATTATGTCACGATAAAAAAATTCAGGTAGCTTATATTTTCGATCGAAAATATACGATTATTCAAATGGTTGAATTTCAAATTACAATATTATACAATATAAGAAAAGATGCAATTTGTTTGTTTTGTTTTTATCATCTCTCCTTGCTTCCTGTAAAAAGGAAAAATCCCGAACTAAATTTTGTAATTTATAATTTTAAAATATTATAATCAATCTTGGTTTATTACTTGAAAACACTTTGCTATATTCAATCCGAAGATGCATCTGAAAGAGGCGAAACACGTGTCACGTTTTTAAAATTGTATCTTATATGAAAAAATACAACTTTAATTAATCCGTATTTGACATAAGATCAAGTAACATTTTGAGTGAAAATATTTTATAAAAACGTGTAAAAATCTAGTTTAATTTGTGTTGAATGTGATTATATTCTGTAAACTTGAAAGAGTTTAAATTTATATGTAATTTTAGGGCGTTGATAAATATTCAAACGAATTTTACATATAGTTATCTGGATCGGTTTGATAATCAAAGGTATTACGGCAAAGTGAAAAAAAGTCGTTGTTAATCGGTTTGAAAAAGAAAATAAATAATCCTGAAAAAATTCTATTTAATATTTGACGCGGGTATGTAAATAATTGATCATCCCTCTTGCCTACTTGCAAACAGTTCATTTCGCAGTACCAACATTATAAGGAGGATTGTATTATAAGTTTATATGTGTGCGTATTCGCTAACTACTATTTACATGTTATAACCCCTACACTCTTGCTGCCGTATTTACAATGGAGATCACAATGTGGAGGAGGAATTGAGAATGGATCGCACAAAAGTTCACATAAGAGAAGGGTTATTCATATTCTTTGCATATTTTTGCATTTTGCGATAAGCCCACTAGTACAATTCTTTTTCGCGAGAGTTAAACATTGCTCACATTTTTTTAACAAAAGAACCGCGCTTGTGTTTATTATCATGCATCGAAAAATATTCAATGCAAAGTTTACCAGAATGTATCGCACAGTATAATATAGAATGTATATGTTTAAAATATGTAAAAAAAATAATTTTATAAATTAAATCTAATCATATTACTACTTAGCTAAAAAAAGTGGTGGCATTAAGGGTTAAATTATTTTCCATTATTTTCAAAATCTCACATAAAGGTAGTAAAAATAAACTAGGCGAAGATTTAAAAAAAAATAATAAAATGAAATGGTTTTTCCAATCAAAAAACATATATTATCTAATTCTTAAAGAATTGAAATCATTAAATTTATTACAAGTCGAGTGTCCAGAAACGTCTTGTGAGAAAACAATATCATTTATATATAAACAAAAATAAAAAAATAAATCAATTTGTTTTTAGTTTACTATGGTTGATATATTTTTTCAAATTGTTGACGTATGTGAGATGTCAGTGCCACCTGCTATACTGCTGAGGTGTGGCTTAGTTATGTCAATAGATACAACAATTGCTGTTATGCCGTATTGCTACATGCACTATATGTGTGTTATTGACTTTCACTCAAATATGTAAAACTGTGTAAAAAAAATTGTTTAGATGAAAAACATTTTTTAACTACACAGTTGTATACTAAAAATATACTAGACAAGTATGTGTAGACAAATTTACAGTATGCCAGATAAGATGTATCTGTATTGCTACCGATTTCAAATCAATTAAAAAAACCAAAATAGTCTGTTAAAGTAATTATAATAGAGAGAAACCAAACAAAGCATTTCATTTCATTAATTAAATATTATAAATTCATTAGTACACAAAACGTGTTGCAATCGTCAATCACATCGCATGTCCAAGTAAGCCAATCTTTGCATGTTGCCTTGGATTAATTAAAGCTAAAGTAAAAATGCGGCTGGATCCTTAACCGGATTTCCAAAGTAACAAGGCTTAACTGCGGACTTTGCAGAGGTTTCAGTAAACCTTCCGTGCCCGGCCAGTCGCGTGGCCGTTACGTCTTAATTCCGTTATCCGTTAGCCGCCATAAACGGATGACCGTTTTGTACAATGCTGTGACGTTGGCTTTAATCACCTAGAAAATTTCTGTCTTATTAGTATAAAAGACCCCTGACACCTAAAAAGTAAAAAAAATCTATATACATATTTGTAAGTAGGGCTTAAGCGGCTACGGTTATTTCTTTGTGTAGTTATTAACAAACACATGTGCAGATATTCAACACATTTTCTATAATTTCATAGACGCAAATAATAAATGATATAATTCCGAAAGAAATTAATAACTCTTCCCGAATAGAAAATTGTTATCTTGCGTGTCCGATATATTTTTAGCTGATTTATATACGATAAATATAAATTTTAATAATTGCCTGTAAAAGCTAAATGCTATGAGGAGTATCCGTTAGTTATTAACTGATATTTTGTTATCCAATTGATTGATCGCGGATGGATTGGTATTATTAAATGAAAAAAAATCTACAAAGCCCTCATATTAAAGAACATTAATCATGGCTAGATAATAATTGATCCGGCCATGTATGTATGACAAATTTACCAATTAATTTATATTAACGGATAGCATAATGTTATGTTTGATATTTTTTGGGATAAGTACTAAATTAAAGCTTTAAGCTAGAATTATCTGAGTTAGTTCTGACTATATAAAATTGTTTCACTTTCATACTATTTAGATCAAGATCATTGAATATTTATAGTATTATACATTATTTGTTAATTTAAAAAATTTTCATTGTAAATAATTGCTATACTGATAATATGTATTAACTAAGTTTATTTGTGAACTGTAATGCCAGTGATAATTATACATATTGTTGTTATCGAATAGGCCTAGTAAAAAATCATTGAGTATATCAATAGCCTATTTTTTTATGAATGAAAACTTGTATGAAATTCTTATTTTTTTAATCGCGTTGTAAATTATGGAAGGTATTTGAAAATAGAATGTTCAATCAATCCAACTTAAGCCAAAATATTTTATTTTAAAATGAACAATGTTTTATATTTTGAGATCAAAATAAGTAGGTTCATAATGCAGTGACACCTGTCTGACGTCATCTGCTAAGCTCTTCCTCATCACGGTTCCCCACCTCATTCTCCAGCGTATTCACCCTATGCCACCTCTCGAGGGAAGTTTAAGTCAATTATTTTTAAATTATCAAACACTGCGTAACTGTAAGTGATGTGCATTCATACAGGTATTTTCTAGTAAAAGAATTAACCATTAGTGACTTTTTCAAATTTTAGTTATCTGTATAGATATTACGATACGGAAAGAAAAATAGCAATGTATTTTAATTCTACATAAATTAAAATACATTGCTATTTTTCTTTCCGTATTATAATGGAGTTCTACCAAGTAAATGCCTACTCAATCAATGTATAGATATTAATACAAATGGTATAACTGAACGTACATTGTCATCTTATATATAAAACCGAAACGGCGTATGTATGTATGTGGGTCTATAATTCCCTTTTGCATTATTGTTGCAAGTTGTAATATAATAATTGATTGAGTAGGCATTTACTTGGTAGAACTCCATTATAATACGGAAAGAAAAATAGCAATGTATTTTAATTCTACATAAATTATTTTATATATTTGTTGATAGCTATTTCGGCTTACGCCTTCGTCAGAACTATGTTTAAAACGTGTATTAGAGATAGCTTATATACCCTTTGCTAGACAGGGTGCCTCCTACATAATCTCTTTCTGTTGAAACCATACCGACGTCACATGAAAGAATTTAAATAAGTTTGATTTATTGGTCTAAAGTAATGGTGGGAAACAATAATTTAGGTATTTTAGGGGATCGTGTGAAAGCACTTAAAATCTGCAATTTCTAAGTGCATCTATTTTAAATTGTTTTAGGTTTATTGTTTGTTAATGGTTTTAACAGAGGTGAGCTATTAATTGAGATCTGATCGTTAAGAATTTCATTGGACTGATTATACCTATTAATTTCAAGCTGTTCCAATGCATTCAGTTTGAGGCCCTTATTGCAGGAATGTAAACGAATCGGGACCGAATTCGGATTATGTGCTAATTCTATAAGGTGATTTGCATATTGTGAATCAGTTTTTCCATTGTTAAAGGATCTAACATGTTCGTTTGCGCGAATGATTATCTTCCTACCGGTCTGTCCGACATATACTAAATCACATGTACCGCAAGTCATCTTATATATACCGCTTCTATCAAGTTTATTAATCCTGTCTTTACTATTTTTAAGATGTGTACCTAAGTTATTATTAACTTTAAATGCTACATTTACTGAATTTTTAATCTCGTGGTGAATTTTTTCACTAATACTCCCTAAGTAGTTAATTGATTTAAAGAAGCGGTTTTCTTGTATTAAGTTAGGGTAAATAAGTTTTCTAGCTAGTTTTAAACGTTTTTTATATAATAAGTTTGTTATCACCTTTTTCTCATAGCCATTATTACGCGCAATTTGTTCTATAGTATGTAATTCGTTATAATAATCTATCTGATTCATCGGTACAGCCAGTAATCTGTGTATCATTGCATTGTATGCAGATAGTTTAATTTGCCAAGGGTGAAGTGATTTGGAATGAATAGTAGTATCACAGAAGGTTGGTTTTCTAAAGATTTTAAATTTATGTTGATTTTCTATTCTAGTGATGGTTAAATCTAGAAAGTTAATGCAGTGGTCTACCTCTATCTCTAGTGTAAATTGCAGATTTTAAGTGCTTTCACACGATCCCCTAAAATACCTAAATTATTGTTTCCCACCATTACTTTAGACCAATAAATCAAACTTATTTAAATTCTTTCATGTGACGTCGGTATGGTTTCAACAGAAAGAGATTATGTAGGAGGCACCCTGTCTAGCAAAGGGTATATAAGCTATCTCTAATACACGTTTTAAACATAGTTCTGACGAAGGCGTAAGCCGAAATAGCTATCAACAAATATATAAAATAATTTATGTAGAATTAAAATACATTGCTATTTTTCTTTCCGTATAATATAATAATGTTTATTATTTACGTAAAGGTATTACTTGACATTTCTTTGACAGCAAATTAGATTTTTTCCTTGAATTTGGACATTTTAATGGGCGAGAATGGGGCTGTCATCAAATTAAATAAAGTTTGTGATTTTATTTTAACTCTATTTTGGGTGTTAGATTTTGTGATATGATTATGTCGAATGATATAACATTAAATAATTATTGGTCGCTTAGTCCGAGCGACGCCGGGTAGCAATACTAGTATTTCATAAAACAAGCACAAAATACATAACACATAAACTGTGACTAGACTTATAATTGCATTATTTGTCATCTTTATTTGTCATCTTTAATTGTCAGTTTTTGATTGATTTAATAGATATTTATTGGTAGAACTCCATTATAACACGATGAAAAAAGACAATGTATATTCGTAATAGACAAAATATATAATATGTAGTTGATAGATATTTTGGCTTATCATAGTTCAGACAAAAGCCTCACCTGAAATTGTATATATATTTTTTGTAGAACTAAAATACATTCCAATTTTTTCAATATGTCAATCAATATGAAAAAAGCACGAAATTTTTGAAATTTTTGTAAAGCAACTCGTGATTATAAATAGAATATTTATATATTCAACGGAAAACGTAGACATATATAATAAATATAATTAATTTTTGAAAGATGCGCGTATTTAAATATGTAATATTGTACGAAAATATATCGTTAATTGATAAAACGGGTACGAAACACTGCATGTATATTTTTTTTGTTTTAATGCTTCGGAATTTTATGTTACGAATTAAACCACCCCTATAATAACACAGCCTCGACAAAATAGATCCCATCATTCTCGTAGGTCCCCGGCTCTAAATAATGAGGATTAACTTCCACAACAAAAGTCTTGTCAATAGGCACTTTGGAGTTTTCGCTGGCGTAGAGCAGCGTAGCGCAGGCATCCCCGACGTATGAAAGCTTAAAATTGACTAAGAATTGTCTAAAAACAATGAAGTCGTAGCTTTGCCTACAGGTGCTGAGTTTTGATTCTGCTTTGTGGTTTTCTGAACGAAAAGGCTTATAGGATAATTATGATGCTGTAAAACAAAGAGGTTTCTTACTACTTCTATGGTATTTTATTTTAAAAGCGAATTCGTACGTTAATAATGTGTATTTTGGATTGTTAATAAGCATAAGCAGAGTTTTGAGATATTTTCCTAGGAATGAACATAATTTAAGCTTCCTTAACGGTATTTTAATGAATATAATTTGTTTCTGCAAACACGATAAATAATACCTTTATTATGAAATTATCTCTTTTATAATAATCACATTAAAACGATTGAATTTTAGTGTTGAATGATCAAGCATGTTTTATTTATTAAATACTATTGTTTTTCTTAAATAAAATTAAGGATATAAAATCGGTATTAAGAATTTCATGTAAATTGTTTTTTCAAATTCATTTTAGATGTCTGGTCGTTAGTAAGTTTCAGCTTTAATTAGAATCAAATAAAGTAATGAAATAAAGCTGTACACTTATAGATGATGAATTAAATTACTGGACTATTATCAATGTACGTTTAACTTCGATTATCATGAAAAACCGAGAGAAATTTTTACTTTCGATCAATAAAGCTAAAAAGTTTATTTAGCTTTATTAAACACAAGTTTTCAAAAACTAAACGATTTAGCAAGAGTTTCTTTAAAGTTCTTTAATTCTGACATCAAAAAATATCTTTGACGTAAAGTTTTCAATGTCAAAATCGTCAATATATATAACTATCAGAATCTCACTTGCTATTAGTATGTAGGGAAAATACCTGCACTCTTCAAACAAAAAGCTGAGTCTCGGCTAAACGGTCCTTTGAATCGAGGCTCATTGAGAATCCCGCCCACTGCATTGTACGAGTCGAAGGCTTTAAGCCGCCCTCTCTCGCGGATTAGCTGAATCTTTGGTCGTTTAAAACCGCCCCCCTCAAAATCCGCCCTTTGCGTAATTTGGGCGATTTTTGAACGGAAAAACGCAGCTTACGAGGATTATTTGAAATATCGGGGTGGGGGAATTTGATTCATACTTTGAAAAAAAAATTAACAGCCGTAGTAACATTTCAATAACGAAAGAATACGTATTTCTCTCATCGCAATATAAATAAATATTATCACTTTAATGAACTATAGATTTAAAGATAAACTGCAATATCAGTTCAAAACTCGACAGTCAATAATAAAATCATACATTTTGGTGAAAAGAAAGTAGAGAGATATCTATCCGCCATAAAGTGCCCGAAACTTTTACGTAAATGATTAGCAAGAATTATAGTTTTTGTTGTGAATTTAAAAATACACCACTAAACTTGTATGAGTAAAAATGTAAGCCCATGAATGCATAATTCGCACAGCTTTAGTTAAGGCTTTGTGTATATTTGTACCGTAAATTTTACGCACCCAAGATTATACTTAAATTATTATTTTTTTCTTTTTCTATTTCTTAAATTATACTTAAATTATTAATTTTAGAAAATAATCTACATTATATCTTGTATTTATACTAGTATTATGAGTTGGATAAGTCGATATTTTACTAGGCATTGTATAAAAATCGAACTTTTTCATCTAATAATATAGTATTAGAACTGGGAATTTTTAAAAATTAAGTATACATTGTATAATAGGCAACTATATACGTCACTCAAGCATTTATTATTCATTTAAGGTAGGAAAAAATACACTTCAAACAAAGGGGAAAAAATGAAGTACTCATCAAATACCACACAACTTAAGGGAAAGTTTCGATTGGTTCGTAATTATTTAGTTTTTATATTTGTGTAATATGATGTTTTGTTTAATTTATCAATCAAAAATCATATCGTCATTGTTAAGTCGTATCAAATCAAGAATTAATAAAACATAATAATTCATCCAAAAACATTTATTAGCACTACGTTTCAGCAAAAAACTGTGCCAAATGTATTTGAACACTTGTAAGGTGTTCACTGTCAATGCTTGGTGGAATGGCACTATAATAAAAATAATAAAACATTTTTTGTATTTGTTCCACATAAAATTTATTGGATCTATAACTAAACTTAATTGATTTTTGATGTAATACTTTGCATCGCTAAGAGGCTTTCAACATTTTAATGACAGTTTATTTTGCTTCAATTTATTTGCTTAGTTGTAATACCAATTGTTTGTCATACCTTGTGATTCTTGTTTACTTTTGTATAAATATCGCTGTTTTGTTTTATTTCTTATCAGTTGATTATGCTTGCCATGAGCGAAACTGGTCCTGATCCAATAAATTTTATGTGGAATATATACTAAAAATGTTTTATTATTGATATTATTTGTTTTTATTTAAAGAGGTTGATAATTATTTTTTGCAGAAATGTTTTTAAATAATCGGCATATGTCTCCTTTTGTATTTTAAAATTTAAATGCACATTTATAAATGCGGAGTAGTTTTAGTAGATGCCCAGGTTTTCAACCCTCGACTATCCCTAGCCCTAATCCCGTTAAGGAACATCGACATTGCGCGGTGCAACTTCCTCCAGAGCTGGGAAAAGCCGCAGGCAGGACTCGATTTGCGGTCATCCAAATAAGACGCTTGGCATGCATACAGCATTAGAATACTTCAGATCTGCTTTTGTATGTACAATAGTGATCAAATTTTTCAATATGGTAAACAAATGCAAAACATGCATACATAAACATTTTTCTTTGTTACATATTTGTTTCATACAGTGTGTATATTAAACCCCAACAGTTTGACACATAAAAGACCATACAAAAAAACTATTTAAAACTATTTTAAATATAAAGAAAAATAAAAAAACCGTCAGATCGATGTGATAGAAAATAGAATTAAATGTCGTGTCTCCATTTTTTTAATGGTTTACTAATGTTCGATCATTTTTACATTATTTTTTTGCCATATAAATGAAAAGAGGTGCTTTAAATTCATAAAAATATGTTGAATTGTTTAGATAAATTTTTTCAAAAGTAAAAATATTTAATTCGGGTACTTGAATGTCGTGTATACAAAATTAATTCGTTAATTAATACTTTTAATAAACTGGCATATTGAGAAATTAATGAGATATTTTATTAAACTTGCGTTATAGATGTCAATAAAATATATGCCATATTAGACTAACTAATTAAAAAATATCCCAATCATTCAAAATTGTTCAGTAAGGTACACAAAAATATTATATTTTTTTTTGAATTAAACTCACTGTGAATATAAAAATTCCCATCCAAAGATTTTGTACTTCTCAGAACTTTAAAGTTCCTGCGTGTAATCTTTTATCAAACAAAATGAATCATTTACCCTATTTGCGCACTTATATTTATACCCTTAGCAGGTCGTACGGTATTATTGCATCTACTTAAGAAAATAATAATCCCCACAAGGACCTATAAATAATGCATACGTATCTATGATATATAGACGTATTGTTTTCTTTTTACTATGTAGTGTCAAAAGCTTTCTAAAGATTCAAGGATTTTGAAGACGCCGACAGAAACTAAATTAACAATTACTATTACCAAAGATATTATCATATTTTCGATGGTTTCGGCGGTAACTTTGTGGAAGTTCATTTTAATATAAAATTTAAAATAACTTTGATTATTCCACGTATTGTGTAACTAATTGTGACACGTGTTTCGCCTCTTTCAGAGCATCTTCATACTATCGCAAAGTTTGCTTAAGTAATTCATTACTTAAGCAAACTTTGCGATAGTAAGTCTGAAGATGCCTCTGAAAGAGGCGAAACACGTGTCACAATTAGTTACACAATACGTGGAATAATCAAAGTTATTTTAAATTTTATATTAAAGATATTATCATTTATTTGTTTGCTTCTGAAGACATCTCTGACCTGTTACTGGTGTTGGTTCGGCAATTAAAAATAGCTTCTAAGATCTGGTTGGGATAGTTGGATGGAATTAAGAATCAAGATAATAATCCAATTTGTGTTAAAATTAATAATTTTTTCTTGACAGTTTTTAATTTAGGATAAGATAAAACTTTTGTTAATTTAGCTTAAAATTTTTCAGGTATTCTACCAATTTTCAGTAGATGAACTCGAAGAGAATATAAATATGAAAATACTAGTTAGTGGCTATCTAGCCACTCGTTACACCACAGTTATGTGATCAGATAAATGGGAGCAAATTAGATATGAGGTATTCCTTATAAGAAGTTTATATTTTTTTTGTCTTGAAAATGCATATTCTATTTTGCATAAATCCTTCGTAGCAAGGGGGCTGTTGCGTTGTAGAGGGGGGTCTTAACGAATGTAAATAGTGTAAGGCCGGTTGCCGGCTAACCAGTAACCAGGCGCTGGCCGTAGAGCACACCAGATTCTGCTACGCCACCGGCGGGGAGATAAGACAATAATGACACACTAATAACAAAATATAAAAATACAATAAAACGACCTATGATTATCACCGAAATTAAATCGTCATTAGTAATTGATTCCGAATATTATTTTATAGTTGCGATAATCATACAGATTATTTTCGTAATTTGTAGTAAACTGTTGCCTGTTGAGCCGATATACGAATATTTTAATAGTTAAGATTTCAAAACTAAGTAATCAGTGTTTTTGTTAAATACACCCACGATGAATTCGATACAATAATGCAGACCCATTTGAATAAAAAAAATCATGTTCGTGATACTTTTACCACTGTTAAATCTCTATTCATTTTTGAATAACAATTAACAGAAAACACACCAGCATCAAGCATAATGTAGCAACTAATTTTGTAATAGTAGTCACCAGGCTAAACGGTATCAAGATAGCAAGATAACTTACGTCAAATTATTCAGAATGATGTAAAACGAGAAATATTTAAGTTTATATCTTGTATATATTGCAATAAAGACAATGCATTAATTTAGTTTCAACTAAATAAAATGTTATTAATAAAATAAGTCTAACCTAGCATAATTGATGTAAGTCAAATAATGAATTTTAAATATAATATATATATTTATTTAAATATAGTGAAACAATTTGTCTATGTGTCCCCTTCGCCGCAACTGGCGGAGGCAAGTTAAGGCTAGTGGATTAGGCCATAGGATTAGTTGGCTGGACTCTGCGGGACAGGAAGGTTGCTCGTAGAAGATGGGATGAGAAGGGAGGCAGGTCACTAAGGAAGTTTGCATGGCCCACCCCTTGTTTCTTCGCTTGAGACAGTAACCTGTAGACCTGTGTCTTGCAAGGGTTGCCACATAAATGATCTTAATATATTCGAATTAATAGTTTGCTTATATTTAAAAAAAAAAAGATAACGTTAACAGTGGGATCTTCACGTGAAAAGATCAAAACAATTTGATTTTCAAAGAATACTAAGAAGATCTTTGGAAACGCTATATTACTTTCAGCTCAAAATCCAATCAATGGAAAGTATATTTTGTATACAATTATTAATGTGTATACCATCTTAGAGTACCGTTTGTGTTGAAGTCAGAATGACTACCTAACGCCATATAATTGTTAAATTACACCGCATTATTGGAAAGCATATTTTTTTACGGTGTAATCGAAACGGTTTTTTGATATATACTTTTTTCCTATCTATTAAAATAATAATCAAGGAAAAATGAAATGACGGAGTTGTAGAGACGGTAGCATCTCAACACATTAGACATTTATTTTTATTGTGTGAAACAAAATGAAACGTGAAAATTTATTATCTCTGGTGAGTAAAGTTTCTAGGCCGCGTCTTGCGTCCAGCAATTGTGATTTCCCTATTATAACAATATACGTCATTTATATGGTCACGCATCTACAAGTACTTGATGTAAGGCTTTGGCTAAGCGTTTGTGGACGCCCGGCCCCCGTCCCCACTGTTTCTCGGAAACCACCTGCTCTTCCTGTCCAGCCTGCAGGGATAGAATAGCCTGCCAAGGGCTTAAGTTGGAGGCTTCTTCTTGTTAAACCCACTAACACTTAATACTCTACTAGTCTTTTGAATAGACTGTTAAACATGTATGGAAACGATGTATAAATATAACATTATAAATATTTGTTTGGCATATTTGAAAATGCGTCAGGTTTATAAGGATATTTTTCTGTGTGATATCTGTTTTTACCTTATCTTATCATGCCTAATAAATTTTAAATATTTATTTATTAGAATACATTTAATCCATAATAGCGTCAGTAAAATAAATAAAACTCGTTCATTATAAGATGAGGCTTGTCAATTACGATCCGGAGTTTATTCATATGTATGACCAGGAAATAAAGACCAGACGTGATATTGTATCTACCAGAAGCTATTGCTCAAAAAGATCACACAAATTATCAATGCACGGAGAGAAGAATAAGTGTTACTGCTTGATTGATATCCTAAAATATTTCATATGTCTTATCAATCAATTTCTCGTTAATGAATTCGTATTTCATTTAAAGAAATACAAGCTAACCAGATGTCTCATAAGAAAAAATAACGTTGTGTAAATAAAATATGCGTAATGAAAAATAAGAATTGAAAAGCTTTGATATAAATCTAATGTTATTTATGTTGCCAGAAATTCATATCTATTTATGTGCAGGGTAAGGCATTGTTTGCATGTTACGGTAGGCGTAAGTTGATGTATTGTCTAAAAGGCGGATTAAGCTCGCCGAGGGACAGAAGTCCCGAACTATTACCACCCTTATTAGGTTATGATACCCTGGTCGATTAAGCTTAGACATGATTTTGTTTGGATGATTCATTATTCATATAAAACGTATAAATTATCCTGTGGGAATATTTTGCGATACGTTACTTTGAAACTAATCCATTATAATTTATTAAATCCAATCGTTTGCAAGAAAGAAGAAATATAAATATTTAACTAATTTTCTTTGCTCGTTAAAATGTACTTTATTTAAAATTTTAATTGCTTTTGTGTTCCTGTGTATATAACCAAAACTATTTTCGCTGTTCAGAGAGATACAAAAATAAAGGAATTAGTTTTTCTTATAATGCACTAGAAGAAATAATACTTTTTTCAATATTTTAGAAGACCAAAACAAAATAAAACCACAAGTTTTGACTGGCGAATGAGCATTAAAAAATAATTGAAAACGCTCTCTCACTGGTCGACCACTGAAATATTATAATAAAAGTTTACTATGGTATGTTTTTTTCATGACATTAATTTCACCAATAATTGACAGTTTCAATTCAGTCAAAATTGATTCTTTATTATTGTTATCTACAATTGCAAAACGATGACGATGCTTTTCAAGACAAACGAGTGAGTATTAGTTAAAATAGAAAGAATTCCACCGAAAAATACTGACTTACAAACACAAATGGATTGTTCATTGACTTTTAAAGACGAATGTGGCTAATTAGTAAAGAATGAGATTAAATAATATACAATGAACATAGAAACTAATATATGACCTTACGAGTGTAACAAGATTATTCGAGTACACTGTAAGCCAGTGTGCAAAAGTGAAACGAAATCATGTTATTTTCTTATATCTAATTCTCATGCTTGATAGCCCTACGGCCTACGCCAAATAGGATAAACAGGTGATAAGGTCGTTTATTAAGCCAGTTTACAGTATATCTGGCGCGTTATCATAGTAAAGCTACGATACGTATGGCTACACGAGCGGTGAAAAGACACGCCTAAAGAAATATTTTATATATCAGTGTTTCGAAAAAAAAAAAATCTTTTCATTAACATATTATTTTATAACAAATACGACGATGTAAATTTTTATAAGCAATTAATAGAATTACTTGAATTGTATCGTTTTCATTTTTAATAACTATACCAACAATTTAAAGTAATTATGAGTTGTATGAATTCCTTTTCATCTATTTTTCCGCAATACAACAAAATAGTTAAGATAAAAGTAACGTCGTTGGCTTCCGTGACGGACCACCCGGGTTCGACACTCTGTACGAACAGATTTTTTCAGTGTTTTTTTTTGTTACAATCCACTCCCACCCTTTCGATTCAAGAAAAAACGGATCCCAACGAGAGCGATTAGCTAATCGCCAATCCTGTAGTAGTCCTAGTCTCCTTTCAATCCCTACTCTCTTCGAGAAAGTGAGGTTATGCAACGTAAAAAGCAGTTGAAATAAACTCCATATGCTCATCGTTGGGAGTGGACGTCGGTAAAGAAAAGGTAATGTGTCCAAGTAATTTTAAATCAACTGACTTTGAATGACATCAAATAAGGCGCACGTGACATAAATATTGGTAGTATAATATCTATATTAGAAAATTGATCCAGTATAAGTAGGTATAAGTCACAAATTCATTATGCAGTGATTTCCCTATAAGGGCACAGAAAGAGAAATTATTATGCATAGAATAGTAGGAACAGATATTTGGAATCTGACGAGTCATATTAGGAAACAAACTATGCAGCCGCAATGAAGGTGTTGGTTGAACGCGAGCCGTAGTTTGTCGGTTATATTAGTACGTTGTTTTAATCCTTAAGACAGAGTAAAGCTTCGTAATATGCAGAAACCTTCTTAACCTAACAGGATTAGAGTAGACAAGCAAACTGGCTGAGATACAGGACGGAACTTACATACATATGTAGAATAAAACAATTCTTTAAAAAACATTATTTATAATAAACGTCTGTTTGCTATTGTATAATTATTATATTGTACAATAAAGTTACCTGGAAATTAATATAAAAGCATTTAATATTTTTAAAAAAAACACACATTTTTGTACTTATTCCACATTAGATTTATTAGGATCAGGATCAGGATTCGATCATTGCGAGCATTATAAACTGATAATAAACTCGGTTGGTTATTTTAGCAATGAGTAAAACCGGTCCTGATCTTATGCCAAACTTTTTGAAATAAAGATTGCACGAGAAAAGTCTAAGAGTATAATAGTATGGTTTGGTTAAATGAATTTCAAATTAAATAAAGAAAAGAGCCATATTTTGGAATAAAACGTTTCAAAAATAAATCTTGAATCTGAGTTTATTATTTTATTGTAAATAAAGATCCCGCTCTGTATCATTGAGTAGTCTCCTGTCGTAGACATGTGAATAAATCTTTCAAACATCTACGACTTTATCCAATATCCGTTGCGTTCAGACCCCGTTATTTTTTCCCACAGCCACGAGTTCAACGACAAAATAATACTCCGTATACCATTTAATAGAAGAAATCGAAAAGAGGCATGATAAATGAAAGCTAATTTATGATCAAAAATATGTAAACGGAACCTGCGGCGTTTTTACTACACAAATTTTTTTCAACAATTTTCTAAAACAACAACATTGTTTTTCATGAAACGTTAACGATCAATAAAGAACATATTTAATTATTCGAAGTTTTTTAAACGTTGCTTTTAATCGTGAAAAATTTATAGAATCCTCATTGTTCAGCATTTTAATATCATCAACCATATGTCTACCAATGAATGTACTTTTGTATTTTTAAATTAGGAACGTGCAACACCAACTATATTTATTATTCAATTCAATTTCTTAGGTATTAAAACAAAACAGTATTCATGAATTTGCCTTTGAATAAATGCATATAATCAGACGATACACTAAACTTCCGAATAGTATTCTACGAAATCACTTTTAGCAGTTATTTGTATGTATATTAAATTTCTAGTCGCTTTTAATTAATGTTAGGTACATTTTTAATTATTCTTCTAACCTATAATATTCAAAATGCGTGTTATACGAGTACATAATGGGTCACTTAAATAGCAAAACTTAACTATATCGTCAAACTACGTTTGGGCCTCATTTTTTCACGTATATATTAAATAAGTTATACTAAAAATATCATTGGCCAACTAGATACCATATGCGATAAAAATCACGTGAAAAAATAAATAAATAATTAAGTTGACTTAAAATTAAATCATTTTTACATGCTCAATTACTTGACTGATATATATCATTAAATAATTACTTCTATAAAACATTCCTAAATACTAATATATAAAACAAGTACTGTATCCGTTTTGAATTATTCGTGTATCATAAATTCGGAATGTATTCTTGAGTTTATCGCTAAAAGTTCACATCACATGTTGTATGCAAAGAGGTTTCTTCAAACGGACTTTACCTGCAGCAACTTGTAAGTCTTAAGACAGATTTAACGAAAATCGATGGCGCTCTCTGAGCAGCTAGCTACTAAGCACTGTGCGGATTATTTCTTTATGGATTACCTCCGGACATAGATTTCGTAATAAATTATTTGTATGCCAGCTCAAAAGATTTATTTATCATATTCTTCAAGAATACTATATAATAATATGCACACATATTACGTTATAAAAGCAATATTAAAGATATGTAAAGCACCGGAGGTGTATTACGGTGGCATCTTTTGACGAGAATAATAACTAATTTAAATCAGCTTTAATATTATTGTAATATAAAGAATCTTACTCATGTATCTCAAAATCGTTTCCTATACTAGACAATTAAGTATAAATTAGTATTTTTTGAAGAATCGTGAACACGAACCAGCAACAGGAATGCCACTAGAAAAAGTTTTAAAAATTAAAGCTTATGATGTCTCGTGGACGTGAGTGAGTTTAAACGAGAACTTTTTATGTGTTAATGCTGATTTCGTTGGAACAAACTCGGTTGACTTCTTTGCCAAATGTTTGAATCCTTTTTCTATATTGTAAAAGCAATAAACTTTGCTTTTTGTAATATTTCGTAAATAATTGATACATCTGGAAGCTTTTAACTTTCAAAGAAGCTTGCCTGCCTTGATATAAATATAATAGCTAACCTAAAGAATAGAAATTTATAGATAATTTAATAGGTGTTATTTAAAAAAAAAACAAGTGACATATTGTTACAAATTCGCAACTAACTGATAAATTTAATATTGCAAGATCGGATACATGTCCAATGCAATAAATTTTCCCCCAGTGATTTAAAAATAAATATGAATCTTTATATTTCTTTCTTATGTCACATGAAGTTATGCAATAAATGTTTTGAGATGCTAAGTTCATTCTTGACTAATACTGATAAAAAGCAACAGATTCCAGTCTGGATTTTATGCTGTAAATTTATTAAGCTGGTTTTATCTTTTATCTTGGCAATAGCTGTTACGCAGTTAGTAAAAATTCTAAAAAATACATTTTGTAATATTCAATATTGTAAATTTATTTATCAACCTTAATTGTGATTATTCTGTATGCAGTAAAAATTAAATATTTACATCTGATTCATATTCCGTTATAATATCAAAGGTGACGTAAATGCGTATACAGATAAAAATAATTGCCAAAAGTAATGACTATCATTATAACAATATCGAAAAATACAAACGTCGTTTTAGTGGAATAAATAACGAGATCGGCAATAAAATATTGATAATGAAATCGTTAAAAATGCATTCGATGTTTCAATATGCCACCTCAGTACTTATAGTTGACAGCTAAAAGCGATCTCGAAAATATAAAAATGCAATTCTTGCCATTGCATTTAGTACCGAACTCTGGCTGGGGTTTATCTAAATGTCCCCTGATAAAGAAATAATGTGGTAGAAGAGCAATACGCGATGTGGGAATGTGTGTTTCCTTTCGTTTATTGCTTATATCTGCAAGTTGATTCCCAATCCGCATGTAATAAAAGATGAGTAAAAAAAGCTTCTCGCTCTGTCGCTCTGTATCATCCAAGACGAATGACGAGTGCTTTTCATTTTGTATGTAAAGCCAAGCAATCTTTATCTTATCTTGTTTTTGCTGAGTAAGAGAGCAGTTTTTTGTAAATATGCTTTAAATAATACTACAACATGAATTTAAAAAAAAAAAAGTTTAATCATGTAGTATATTATATAGAAAACCGTTACCAATATAAAAAAAAATAATTACATAATGTTATGATCTAAACGTTACAAAAGTCCATATTTTATATAAGTAAGAACATAGAGAACAGTGTGTTTTATTTTTATAAATACAATATAGTTAATACTTTACTCTTAAAGTTATAAATGACCCAAGTAGTTTAAAACTACCTGTTTTATTTCTGTAAATAAAATCAGTATATTACATTTAAGATTACAAATTAAAAAGGTTACATTAAAGTCATTTAAAACTCTTTTTTAAATAAGTGTTATACAAATATTTTTTTAAGTAAACAACAATTTCATTGTTGTGTTGGTGGCTACATATTTAAAAAGCTTTCAAAGATATCACTCAATTTTTGTTGAATAAAATAAATACCCACTTTGCCACCAGCTATTTAAAAAAACGTGCCACTAAAATTTTAATTTTGAACATTTCATATTTTGATGACAAACGAAGAAAACCATTGAAATACAATCTTTCCTTTTCTATCATTAAGCTACAGTGATATTATATACTATTTGCGTCTATTAACTGATTGTCCAAAGCGATTTCCTTCTTGCCAAACCATTTCTCGCAAAAGCTATGTATTATTATTAAATCATTAAAAGCAGCCATCATTCAAAAGTATTAATGCTTTCAATGCTTTATGGTTTCTGCGCATTTTTTTTTTAATAATAATCTGATAATATTTATTAACACTAAATATAATTAATATATAAATCGAATAATTCTCACTTGATATTAGATATCTTACTTCGAACGCAATACTGAATAGAGTAGCTGGAAATCAAGGGTGAGTACGACTGTTAAGTTTCAATATAGATACAATTTGGGCTGCTTAAAAGGGGTGGAATACAAGGGTGATTTGGCGGAACGCAAAGAGGCTGGGGGATGTTTTGCTTTTGAAGAATGGTTTTCGCGCAAACTTAAGCAGAGCGGGTGTCAAAGTGATTTCTTTATCTTCATCAGTATTGCGTATTGTAGGCAATTGGAGCAGTGGCGTACGTAAGGCGAGTCATAAAAGGAATCGAGGAATGAGCATATCGTATTGAAATCAAATATGTCGACGGCATTATAATAATAGGTGTTTTTTCAATTTAAAAGACTCTTTGGTATCGACGTCACTGTATATGACACAAAGTTAATAAGTGTTTGTCTGCTACTTGAAAACTATCAAGCAGTGAGCTTTAGCACTACATACCTGAATATTCCAGATAAAGCTGATTATATTTCTTGTATATTCCAAGGGAAGTCGCGTAGAAAAATTTGTATTTTATTTAGAAAAAACCACTTTAATTGACATCAAAGTTGATATTTTATTGCTTGCAATATTTATTTTTGCTATAAATTGTTTTTTTACTTACGACAGAAATTTACCTACCCATTGAATCAAAAATGTGTGTTTATGGAGTAGCGACTTCAACTTAACTCATTTGATTAGAACTTTATTGATTTATTTCAGTATCAGGAATTGGACAACGACGCATTTTGATACAAAAACTTGTCTTTTATTTATAACAAAATTCTTCATTTATTATATTCAACCAATTAATGTAAAATAATTAATCGAATGAAAAGTGACAATAATAATATAAATATCATTTAATGCAAGATCATGTACGCCACTTGGTTACTTCTCTGGCTTATTTTCAAAGTAAAGTGTGTTGATGTTAGTCTAGATAGCTTAGTTATCATAAAAGTGTGTCAAATTTTTCGTGAGACTTTTCCTTCGAAGTGGAAAGGAAATTAATCGTCTTGTTGCGAAAATCGAAATGGGCAAAGATGAAAATGCGGAATAACTTTTTATTCATGTTGGCTGATAATAATGAATAAAAATATAAGTGTGTGCGTTGCGTCTACTGACACAATTTCGTCGCTTATTTTTAGTATCACGATTTGCGTCAGTTTAATTTTCCGATTTAAATACATGGGTGAGAATATATTCATTAGTTTAAAAATTGTATTGAAAGAACGATGAATTTAAAAACTGTTGAAAACAATGGTTATCAGTAATAATTTATTTTCTCTCTATAATCAATGAAAACATTAACGCTTTTATTGATTGAATTTGCAGTAGATATGTAAAACTTCATTATACTATGGATATTAATGTATTGAATACGTAAGACATTTCCATTAAAATAAAATGTTCTGAACCAATTTAAAACGAATTCAATCACAGCTGTAAGTAAATGTATTTTTAATTGTTAGTGTTTTTAAAGTGCCATATTAAAATCGACACCAAGAGAGTGCTACTAAAATTCGACTGTGGTTGTAAGGTATTTGGAAGTCGATCGGAAATGAATAAACATTATGAAAACAGATTTCCATTGCGAGAGGCATTCTAATGTCAAAGGATGATTTTGAGCTATGATGTAAAACGTTATCTCAGACATTAATAAGAAAAGTGTCGGTGGTAGAGGGTGAGTTTGGAAATACAGATCGGGACGCGGGTGATTCTGGGTGAAAAGGTACACGGTTGGTGGTTAGAGAATATTGAGGGTAAAATGTTTTTCATTCGTATCGATAAAATTCAGTTTTTAAATACGAATAAAATACTTAATTAAATTGTTTTTTTTTTGATTAATTGAAAAGTGAATTCAAAAACGTTACATACAACACGAAATTTTTGATAAATGAATTATTTGTCAATGGATTTCATATAGATTACGTTAATAATAATTAAACTTAGTGATCTATTTTATGTATATCTTATATATAAAACCGAAACGGCGTATGTATGTATGTGGGTCTGTAATTCCCTTTTGCATTGTTGTTGCAAGTTCAAACAATCGAATTGATTTCGCTCGCGAAAGTTTCGACGGTAAATTTGTTTCGTTATCAATGTGTGTGTAGAGACTCCAATTACTCGAGTATCGAGTAGTTCATTTTAAAAATACTCGAGTACTCGAGTAGTTTCATATGAACCAAAATATCTTATATATAAAACCGAAACGGCGTATGTATGTCTGTGGGTCTGTAGTTCCCTTTTGCATTGTTGGTCATTAAGTTGCCATAAAAACGAATATGAAAGAAAATATGTTTGAATTTTTATCGGCGAAGACATTTAGTCAAAATGTAATAAATTAGTCTTCTACCAACTTTTTCCCGGCTTTTATTAATACAATAATGTTTATTATTTACGTGAAGGTATTATTTGACATTTCTTTGACAGCAAATTAGATTTTTTCCTTGAATTTGGACATTTTAATTGGCGAGAATGGGGCTGTCATCAAATTAAATAAAGTTTGTGATTTTATTTTAACTTTATTTTGGATGTTAGATTTTGTGATATAATTATGTCGAATGATATAACATTAAATAATTATTGGTCGCTTAGTCCGAGCGACGCCGGGTAGCAATACTAGTATTATATAAAAGATACAAAGTGTTTCCTACGCGTCTGTTCAAGTACATTCGTGCACTTGAAATGTCTGAAGATACTAAAAGCCGAATCCCGGGCCGTAAGTGACAAATTTGATATTTAAATTCCATCGTCAGTTGAAAATCTAAATTTAAAAATGAACTTACTATAGAGACGAATTATAAAAACCGTTAATATCGTTGAAAAACTAGATCGATTTTGTCTGTAATACAATGCGATATAATAACTTCGTAAGCCTTGGACTTGGTCACAAATTTGCTTCTTACAACCATATTTGATCAATTTCACAAGTTGTCAATATAAAGCTAGCCGTTTTTTTTAAGTGACTGACCGTTTTACATAAATTACTGACCGTTTCATTTAATAACTGACCACATTCATACTGATTCAGTGGATACTGACCTTTTATAATATGGAATGACCATTTTGACATATTACTGACTATTTATTTAATTTCTGACCAAAGCTAGAATTAGATTCTGACCCATTAAATACACGCCGAACTTTAATAGAATTTATATAACTAAACACATTTGGAGACAAAAAGTTTACCATCATGTAATATTTTTATTCACGCTTTTGAAATGAACTTTCTAAATTACGACTAAAATCGAACGAACCATTGCAGTCAATTTAGTAAACCAATAAACAAATAATTATTATTTGTATATGCACTTGTGCAGTGTTGACGGTGAATTGTAAAGGATTATCCTACTTCCAGGACCGCTAATTGAGTGTTCTGTCCGCGGGATTGGGCATTATAATTCTGACAAACCTTTTAAATGCGCCAACCAATCGCGGCAGTCGCGAATAAATTAATTCAACTCATTGGTTGGATTGTCAATTAATTCATGATGCTAAATTATTAGAACGCCAATTCATGATGCCAATCTGTTCTTTACGCAATATTTATGTGGAAGTAGTACAAAAATAATTTTAAATGATTTTCCAGAAAGAATTGACAGTTAACTTTTTTATAGACATTATCATCACAGCTTTGTTTATAGCTCATGCAATTTTATATATCGTGTCTACTCTTATTGTGGAGTATAAAGACTGCTGAAGAATTTAAAATTGAAATAAGGCATGAATAATTTTTCGCTATTCTCTGCTTTAAAGGTCAGATAGTTGAAATGTAATTTTGAACGTCTCATACAACCATATTTTTTTCACAAAACAATGAATCGATTGAAAAATTAATTAAACCGTCTGTATGATTTTAATACGTTTAATCAAAAACGTGAAACATTGTGTCGTGTTGTTTTAAATCTGTGATGCACAACCTGAGGCCCTCAATGACATTTGATGCGGTCCGCTATGACAAATATCAATCAGCTTTTTTCTTCAGAATATTTTTCCGACGGTTACAGAACAATTTAAAACAATAAAATTTTATATACAGTGGAACCCCGATCTTACGTTCTCGCATTATGCGTTTTCCCGCGAGGTGCGTTCATTGTCTATAGTCCCGGCATTTAGTTCATATTTAAAACTTTCCCGCATTAATCGTTTGTTTTATACGGTCCCTTGAAAAGCGTAGAATTGGGGTTTCACTGTAAACCACAAATATCGATAATTTAATCAGTTTACCCATGCGGCCCTCGAAATATCTGAAAAGTTTTCGCGAAAAGGTTGTGCATCACTCTTTTAAATAGAAATCGAATGCTGAATTGATTTAAAAATTATAGTGACATGCTTCCTAGCAGGCTAGCTTTTTGACACTTGGTTTACGGGCCCTTTTAATGACTTATTTAATTAGCATGTTATTTCGTATTTGATGGCTAATGAGGAAAAGCACAATTCTGTGCACTCCATAAGCAATGCGTTAATTATTATGTAGCTTTCATGACTTGTTACTTGATGTATAATATATGGTGCTAGACGTCCTTGCCTGAAAACCAAAACATGGATTGTTTTTGACAGGCGATGCAATTCTGGTTAAAGCGCTCATTCATATAGAAATTAATACTACATAGAAAAACGTGTACTATTGAAACACACCAAATGATGCCCAAATTGATGTTAAATAAGTGCATATTACATCTTTAATGATGCAATATATTTTTATTAATCCCAAAGTATGAGGAAATTTAACTTGCTAAAATACTTGTTAAATTTGTTATAGACATATATTTTGTAAAAATATTGGGAATCAATTGAAAATAGTAGGCGTGTACCAAAAAAAGTCGGCCAATTTGGTAAAGTAAAAAATATATTTGGAAAAAAGAATACCAATTAAGAAAAAGCCATTAATTTAATTTCAATAACACAACAAACTATGAATTGTAAAATTAAACATATCTGCTGTTTGATATTATGTTATGCTAAAAATGATAACACATTTTTAGTACTTACTCCACATAAAATATATTGAATCAGGACCGGTTTCGCTCATGGCGAGCATTATCAACTGATGAAAACGGATCAGTTGATAATGCTCACCATGAGTGAAACCGGTCCTGATCCATTTAATTTTATGTGGGAAAAGAAGTAAAATTGTGTTATTATTTTTATTATAATGCCATTTCACCAAGTATTGACAGTGAACACCTTAAAAGTGACTTTGTTTTATTTTAAGTAAAATTTGTGATGAAATACAAAATGTTTTTATAATGTCAATCAATTTCTTGGTCACGCAATTGTTTTAGGTATTTGTTGAACGTTGAAATTTCACATTCAGTTTCTAGTAATCACAACAGTAAAATATTGTTTGGTGTTGCAAATAACTTGTAACGTCGGTAGAAATGCGTCGATCGCATGAATATCTGTTAATGTAATAGCGATAATAATACGGGCTTTTGCACGCTAGTAAACTTTTCGCCAGAGGCAGGTTTAAGGGATGTTCATTCATTATTTAGTTAGACGATAATTCGGTGAATTAAGCTTCTGCAATATACCTTTACAGTGTGCAAAATTTGCAAACAGCAGTCAACCAATAATGGTATTCGATACGACGCACTGTGAAAATGACACAAATAAATAAAACACAATTAACAAACAACACTTTTAACGGATTTTATTTAAATAATGTCTTTCTACCAAGAAGTGACCGTTAACACCTTGAAAGTGATAAATCTATTTATTACATTAGAACAATAATTAAGCCAAGCTGTTCAACATGCCATCGTTCGAAAAAGCGATTTCTGCATTGATCCATTAATTGCATCCATGCATACCACATTATATGATTGTTAAAAATCGTTTTCATGAATTATTTAGCACCAATCAAATTATAAGCTTCATTTGTATATACAAACATATATAAACTATATGTAATTAAAGGTTTAAAAGAATGTAAGAATTATAAGAATGTTTTTATTTAAAAGCTTAAGTTTGTGATCCTTGATCGCATATTATCAACCCTGCAAATAAATATAGAAATTAAGTAATTCTAAAATCACCTTATTATTTAACGCAAATAATCTTTTATAATTAAATTGCACTTTGATAACTAAATTATGATTTAAAAAACATTGTTCAATAATTAAGACATGGTTTTAATTTTAAGTCTTCGTCAATGAAACTGACAATTATTTCAGAAAAATAGTCTTAAATATTATTAATCTTTATGTATTTTTTAAGCTCAATTATAATTGATTTTGTAATCTGACCAACACATCAATATATTAAAATTTACTCATGTTTATCAATGCTTTTATTGCTCAACTTATAAAAGCGGTAAGCCAGATTAAATTGAATTGGATAAATAAATTATCAAAATTACAAACTAATTAGACGTTCAATTCATAAAATTGGTTCGCTTTTCCGCCACAACTTGCCGACAACTGCAGCGCTGCGCTTTGATCATTTTAGAATGCGAATAAATTAGTGGCTTTATTAATTTCACATAATCGGCCCAAAATCAAAACTACCAAATTTAGCTTCAAATTCCGCGAGCTTTGTGCGAGTATTAGGCTTTATGCGGAAATAGGCTCACCTACCCGCACCCACCCCACCAAATAGAGCCTGGCGGCAGTATCAATAATATTATTGCAAAGCCACTAATCACTGCAATTGCATTTTCGTTTTAATGTTATTTGGACTTACTTTGGCAGGAGATAGAATGTTGTTCACGCTTATGCGTCCGTGTTGTATCCAATGAGACCACATAACTTAAAAACAACTGCAAGACAGTATCACGGAGCATACAAGAGAAAAGTACTCCATGAAATAGAGATTCAAAATCTCGTTTAAAGTATTTGTTGAATTTTATTATCACATTTGATGGGAACGTGGAGCTCGCGTTGTTTCTACATATGTTTAGATTACCACAGTAGCCAATGTGCTACTAAGTAACTACTAACTATTAAAGACATCAAACGTTTGAACAAGTGAGTTACATGTAAATGTTTTAAAAAAATATGTCTGCAGTACTTAATCAATCCACAATTTTATAATATGCCATGGAAGGTTTCGCTCAGCGGGTAAGCATTCCAGCTGTCTACAATTAATGTGCGATTTGCAAAATCAAACCAAGATTCACATTATTGGTTGAATTTTAATTGACTTAGTTATAACACGGTGAAAAAAGTAACAATGTATTTTAGTTCTACATAAATTATTTTATATATTTATTGAAATCTATTTCAATTTACGCCATCGTCAGAACTAATTAACTTTATTGATTGAATTGGAATTTATTTAGGGGAACTTCATTATAACCTGTTTTGACTGACATTGACTGTTTTTTGTCATATAACTTATTAACATATACAGTTTTTCTTACAAAAATCAAATTATGTACGAATTTTTGGTTAGATTTTGACAACATGTGGACGTGTTAGATTTTGTTTTTTGTTGTCCCATTATAAAGTAGCATTACATATTATACTGAAACATTAATTAAGTACTCTTGAACTGTAATACGCCGCATAGTAAATGTAGTCGCTAAAGCATACTGTGCTAACGAAAAATATGTTTATTTTCTTCTGTTTTTAAAGCTTAAATGTTAATAAATGTATGGGATGCATTGCCGCTATAGCTGGCGTGGACAGATAAGGTGCGTGAATGGGCCGAATGCACCCCTTAGCCACCCCGCATCGACGCTTAATCCTGGAATTAGGATCAGCTCGGCGGATTTTGGTTCGAGCTAAAACCAACGTAAACACTGCACGTATATAGTGGTAATTAGTATATTCATTTTAAATAGCCAGTATAGAAATAAAGTTAAACATAATATATGTTAACGTTTATTTGATGGATATGATAACGTTTACGTAGCTTCTTACTTACTGCAGAGTCTTTCAATATGGACCCTCTAAATATTGTAGGCTAAAGCAGCAGTTAATGAAATATCCCTGATATTTTCCATGTTTAATTTAATGTCCCTGATAATTTTTTGAGAAGTCTTGAACATGGGTAGTTTGTTCTTCCAAAGAGTAGAACCAGCCTGCCAATGAGGATGCCACGAAGAAGAGCTTATGTAAGTGATTTTTAACGAAATTACTTCGGATGTCGATATATTTCACACGGACGTGAGTGAGTTCAGACGAGTACTATTTTTTTGTATTATAGTTCCATTGTATTTTTTTTCTTTCACTCTTATATCTGTAAACTAAGTATTTTTTCTTTCAATGTGTTCATCTTTTTTCACATTGCAAACGCAATAATTTCTAATTTTTGCAATGTACATGTACATAAATAAAGTCAATTGTTTAGTTGTGTACGGCAAATCACCATGGAATGTTATAGCGTTGAACGAAGTGCACAAATCATAATATTGTATTATCAAAGTAACTGATCCTTTCGACGAACGTTCCGCCATCTCTCGCCAAAAAGTCATCTTTAGCGACAAGGTCCATTATCGGATAAATATGCGAACAAGCAATATTATCGGATTTTTCGGCGATTACAGTCCATACAAGATACACAAGCAGCAATAAATCCCTGCTGTTGAAGCTGTTTGGTGCGGATTTTGGTCTGAATAAATCCTTATAGTAAAGAACGAAAACGATCGTAAATATACTTTAACACTAAATCATCGTTAACACTATTAAACTAACTGATGAAACAATATTAATTTATGTATTACAAAAGTCGATTAAATTAATAAAAACTACATTAAAATTAAGCAAAAATGCTTAACTATTTTCATAAATAAAAGGTTTCCCGATTTTCAGCTAAAAAGTGCTCTGACACAACTTTTACCACTAGGTTAAAATAAATCGACACTATTAATGAAACTACAAAAATTGAATCGGTAAAATTTTTCAATAACGTGCAAAATTTTGTTTTGAGCCGAGTGAGTGGCGAATGGAGATTACGGATTAGCGCTAGCAAAACGAGATTACCTATATGCAGGACTCGACCCTTCAAAACTGTCTGACTAGCAAAATAATACTTTATTTAAGTCCATAGAAAATATTTGTAAGTAGGAAAAAGTACATTACTTATCATTTTTAAGGTGTTCACTGTCAATACTTGGTGGAATGGCATTATAATAAAAATAATAACACATTTTTAGTACATATTCCACATACAAATTATTGGATCAGATCCAATTATTTTTAATCTGGAGTATTTTCAATTGTAGGGAGAGTGGTTTAATAAGACATTATATACATTTATTTAAAAATTAATTTAAGAGTGATAATTCTTTGATCAATTGTATGAAATGCAGAATGAAAGCACTTATGATTATAGTTTAAAATAATGCAGACATTCCAAAGCCGGCATTCATAGCCTGGTGGAAAAAGCTTTACTCAGAGATATGAAGGCTTTGGTTTGAATTCAATTTGTAAAATTAAGTATTTTGATCTGTTCTGAGAAGTGTCTCATATATTTTTTCTCTGAATCGATTTCGAATATCATTGATAAAGTTCACCTTGAATTATTATATCAATTGACTTCACTTAAAATTTCTTAATGATAATTATAATGCTTTTTAATCAAAATATTTTCAATAATTAGTAGTAAGCATAGTTGCAAAAATTAACTATTAAAATAAAAACAGTTTCAAAAATATATTTCTCAGACCAGTTTTAAAACGAATGTCCAAAGCGCTCAAAATTCTTTGCAATCTATGCTATTGTTAAATTAATTGTTTCCAGTATTTTTAACGAAATCCAATCAATAGAAAATTCAGTGAATAGAACGTACCAATGTTCATGTACATTTTTCAATGGTCAAAAAACTCACAAAATAAAATAATCCGAATGGTGAATCAATACTTCGGGTCAAAATAACATGCTTGGTTTATTGATACACAATCACCTTTTTATCCGATAGATTTATCTATTTTTATTGAATTACCTATGGGCGTTTTAAAAAATGTATTAAGATAACAAAGTTTCACGAATGATTGAACCAATATACAATATTCATTCAAATTGTTTTTTTTTATATTACAACTCTAAAAAAATATACTAACTGCTTACAATAAATGTAAGAAACAGCATCTTCTGCAGATTTTATCTAAAATAAAAATTTGTATTGAATTATTATTTTAGATGTATTTTTTATTTAAATATTACCATAGCTTCTTTGCTGAGTAGGGCCTGCCCTGATCAATAATCGAAAACTATGTATATTACTGGAATAGATCATCACTGGTTTCAGGTAACGTGAATTTATTATCAGTTTGATTCGGGTAGTAAAAAAAATAAAGACTCTTTGGTCATAACTATGGCAAGTTATTTAAAAATATTATGTCAGTACTAATTTTGATTATTTTTACTTTAGACTATTGCTTGTTTCGTATCGAATAAGTACAGTGAGACAAAAAATCTCAGCACCAAAGCGGGCATTAAAGTTTAGTCCGTAAAACCGCTCATAGAATTCTGTTTATATAGGAATATGATTAAAGATTTTAAGAAGTATAAGATTTTTTCGTTTATATCTATTTATATATATCACAAGATATTTCAAATGATTAAATAGAAATACAAATAAGCTTATTAAAATAAAATAGAGTGAAATAAGAAAAAGAATTAACACGGTGGAAAAAATATATTTTTGATCTACAAAAATTATATAATAAATAGTTGGTAGATATTTCGGCTAACACATTCGAGGTTGCTATTCACCGTGCTTCACCGTGTTCTATTAAGTTAATGTCAATATAATCAATAAAGCAAGAAGTTCTGAATAATCATACAAATTGAACGCGTATACAATTAATTATCTAGAAATCTCATTAATTACTCTCAATTTGTATTAATATTTCTTGACTCGATGTAGATCACTATGAGTGAAACCGGCCATGGTTAAGTATTACAAGGAATTAGTTAAAAAAACCGATTCTAATAATTATATTAGCAGTATGACACTGATTAATGAATGTGTCAATTTTAACAACAGATAAGTAAAACAATAATAAATTAATTGCATTTTTTTCGTCCGCTAATTGTGCGAATGTGTGTGTGTGAAAAAGCTAAGGTTTATAAAAGTATTCTTTGACGCTCGATTGCCCTTCAATCAAAGTGCTCACATACACAGTGAAATATTGCACGTGTATGTGTACACACACCCACAAGTTGGAGATTATATATGCCTACATTAAGTAATACACATGCACACAAATCACAGTTTCCCAGAAAACTGCTAATATGCAGTGCTTCAAATGATAATAATTTATTAGCCGAGTAAAAAAAAACAGTTATTGGAATGTTTATCGTTACATGGTGTTATTATGTATTCATTCATGTTATAATAATTATTATGCTTAATGCGATGTTATTTGGCTGGGCTCATTTTGAGATTTGCCAAAAAAAAACACGATTTTATTGTTTTCCTGTGGGTACTAAAATAAATCAATGCAATCAACTGTGATTGACAGTTGATAATATTGCTAAGTTAAGCTATTACATTCAAGCCTAAGCATTATTTTTATCAGATACAATTGTCATTTATTAAATACATGTCATTCGCGACTTATTTTAAACGTATATTGTGTCTTAACGCTATCACATTGTATATTAACAATATTACTTATTATTGGCCACTCTTATATCATAGACCAGCGGTCACCAGACTTTTTGAGAAACGGGCCGGATTGAAATTTTTAAAAACATGGTGGGCCGGTCAACAAATAAATTCGTGTTGGAATCCAGTTAGAATATTAATCTATTATCATTATGCTTACCCCAATTGATAAATTGAAATACATGTCGTATTGTAAAATCACAATAAAATCTTAAATTTCTTTGTAAATTAATATTTTCTGTATAAATAATTTACAAAATTTTTGTATTTTTTCTATATAAATAATACAAAAATTCAAAATTTTTAGGGGGCCGAATTCGGCCCGCGGGCCGTAGTTTGGTGACTGCTGTCATAGACAATAACGATACATTTTACAAATAAATCTAATATTTATAGATTACAGTACAGTGATTGCCAGAATTTTAACGTGAGGGAAACCAGCCCGACACTGGATATTAGAGTGGCTTTAAACCGCTTCAGTACCGAGCAAATTAGTCACCTTTCTAGTTCTAGAATTCAAAAAAATCTTTTTTTCACCTAAATTGACCGATGACAGAAGGACTTTTTTTTCTAGAGACATAGTATATAGATGTCACTAGATATGAAAAGAAAAATATCATTAGAATTCTTACAGAAAGATTTTTTATATACATACATATATTGTAATATTTATGACGGTATTCACGACGTCCGTACGTGGCGGCCACCAGTGGTCTTACGGTACTGAATCGGTTTTAAAATCTAGTCGCTTTAAGATTAAATTTTCATTAAAGACTTTCAACATTTTTTATCTGCGAATCACTCGTTCAACGCGGATTAAAGCGCTAAAATTTTACATCACAACACGGGTGATCATCCGTCGGTCCCTGTGGTCTAGTGGCAAGAGCTTTGTCCTAGCAATCGGGGGGCCCGGGTTCGATCCCCGGCAAGGTCAGATTTTTTCAATTGAAAAAAAAAACACCTTGGGCTGGGTGTATGTTATTTATCGTTGATTTTGTGCACAACTGATACATTATTTACCATCGAGTTAATCTCGTATGACTTTCACAACTTATAGAATATTTGGCGCATTGGCGTAAGCTGTAATGCCAAATATTTTTCTTTTAAAAAAATCTAAAAAAATCTAAAAAAAAAAAAATTATTTTACCTAGAATACTAAAAATACATAAGGTACCGCTGAAAAGTGTGCCAATTTTGAATGAGCAACTTAATTTTATTAATTCACCGTTGTTATATAAATATCAATTAAACTCAAGCAATTGATATAAACCAATTTTTTGATAATACATCGGATTAAATGCATTTCCATGGTAAAAATGGTAAAATACGTAACAAAATAATTGCATATATTGATAATTATATTTCAAATTCATTGTCACTCATTAAGATCAAAACGTTCGTTAATTAATCAAGATTACGATACAAGTTATTGAAGTTAGTGACTTCTACAATACAAAACGATTAAAATTTGATTAAAATCAATTAAAACATGATGAAAAAATTGTTAAATATTGTTAACATCCACATTGGGTATTACTATCTGTGCTTTGACTTGATATTTTATAATATATTTACTGTGTGAAAACTTTTTATCCCATTTCATACACCGAACAGCTTCACAGATTTTCACTTATACGGTTACAACTTCGACACGCACACACTTTCAGGCAGCGTGATGGTCCAACACGGGTACGGATTAAACGGAGAAATCCGGGATTAATCGGACCGAGCCGCCGGATTTACCGCTCGCAATAAAAGTGTCTGCAGCTAGTTGCGGGATATCTCTGCCCACCTCTGGCCGATTCACCCCACACTCCCCTCGCCGATGCCAGAAATATCGCCTAGAAATGCTCATTTTGTAGACATTTTGCGGTTTTTAAGACAGGAAATACGGATTAATACAACATATGTAACGAACTAACTTTCAGTTATTAATTTTGAATAGTTATCAGAGCCAAAAAACACGCAGTACATTATGCACTGAGCATCAATAATAGCTGCGTTTTTTGTATTGTGATCATCTTCATTTTTCTTACAAAAAAAATTACAATACATACTTATTGTAGAGTTTTTTTATTTATTTATCAAGAACGTTTTTGGCTACTCACCAAAACAATACGGTTAGCAGATACTATAATGGTGATCAAATCACATTGAACTAAAAAATTTAATGACAGTTCTGTCATATATTTATAATTTTATTAATCGGTGAATTATACTCTATGGTCGCCAGTGACGGCTGGTGATGGTGTGTTGGGGGATGCAAAGGAAGATTCAACCATTTTTGCAAGAGTTCTTTCCTATTCATTGGATTTTAAAACACTTCTATAGCATGGATTTTCAATTCAGATGTTCGCAATACCAACTGTTTCTCTTCCGTAGTACGGAAAAATAGTAGAATCTTCCCTTTGCACCCCCCAGCACCCCGTCACCAGCCGTCACTGATGGACGCCTTTTGGGTATCTAAATAAAGGGTCTTTTTATAAGGACGCTTAGTTTTGAAATGTAAATAAAACAAATTGTTTGTGAGATTTCGACTAAATTTTAATTTCATTTGTAAGTATATTTTACGGCATTAAATATGGAATATGGCATCAAATGTCTGCCAATATCCATTCATTATAAAATGGGCCATGTCGCTAAAGTTGACTTTTTTGACAAATTTGGGTAAACTTCCAACTGCTCCAGAACCCAATCAGGCGTTGTCTGCGGTCGTTTACCTGAAGTTCCTTGGTTAGTTGGATTTTATACGGGTGCAGACATAAGGCCCGATTCAAAATTCGTCAAGTTGATGTCGCAGAAAAGCCAAGTTCTTGTGAACAACGAGAAATAAGCTGCCTTGGGTTTTCCTGTACACTTTCACACACAGCAGCAATGTTTTCACCAGATATTGTATTTTGATGACGTACAGGTAGGTGTTGGCCGATTATTTACCAAACTGGTTGACTCAAATTTGGCCACTAAACAATGAATAATCTACTCAGCAGGACAAAGTAACATATTTTGAGCGTCCCTATTGAAATACCCAAAAGGCAAAAATACATTCAAGCATTTATAAAATGATAAAGTTTCGTAAAATAAAAAGGATTTGTCGTCAAAAGAGGTATAAAAAACGCATAATCTATCGTCTTTTTTAAGGATTATTCTAAAATAAGTTTTTGAAGTTAGTTTTCTTGAAATTTTTTCACTGCGAATATTATTATATGTAGAGAAGTTTTATATTCACAAAAATTGAACCTTAACAGAACTTACCAAATAAATGTAGATAAATAATTAATACAATACTAATAATAACGATAAGAATGCGTATTGTTAAATATATCATTCCAGATATATTTCAATGGAGATTAATATTTTTATGAATATTCCTTTCAATCGAAGACAATATTAAGTACACGTAAGTCCTTGAATAATAATATTAATATGATTATTCCGTAGCACAAAGCTTCCTTAATCAAAGATAAGAAATTATAATACCTCCTGAACTCATCTGTGATCCTTGTATCCAATAATACAAAGACGAAAATATTCTTCTATTGAGCGGGCGAGGGTGGGCGGAAGCGGGTTGGCGAGTGGTAATCCGGATTTGAGATTCATTAGGGCGGGATTAGGCCCTATTGAAATGTGGCGTGAGCCGCTGGCCGCCCAGACCGACCTGCTTCCGGACGGCGAGATGCGGTAGGCGGAATTATATATCGGGAGCCATAACGATAATAATTAATTTCAATCTGTTAAGTCGCAAAAAATGTATTTAATTTTACACGGAATTCTTTACAAGTCAGCATTAAAGATATTGTCAAAATCTTAAACTAATCTGAGCAACTAAATTTAAACAATTTATAATTTGTTTGATTAAATTTTCTTTTATTTGGGAGAACTCCACCATGACTAATTTAAAATAGAAATTTACTTCAATGTCAGAACTATCTGTCCTGGCGAGGTCGTTAACCGAAATACCTAATAATTTTGATAGAAATAAAATACATTGCTATGTTTTACCGTCTTAAACCAATATGGTATAGACAATCTGAGCTCGAATTATAAAAAGTAGACGTGTTAATTCTGTATAATATAAATAAAATATATGATAAAATTCCTAGACATAGGGTATTTTTTTCAAATGGAATATTGCCTCCTCTGAATCAAAGTGGTAAGTAAGAGCTGGGATTAAGCCGTGTTGTGCTTGACATGATGATGCTTTTTCTTCTCGAGTTAAATTCGAGTGACTTTAATTTTAAAGTTTTTCTAGTGTTTATTCTAGTGGTATTTTTAAAAAAAAATAGTTTTTGGCCATTTTTTACATTTTTTATTTAAAAAACTAATCAGTAAAGTTGATAAATACACAGGTATTGAAAATAAGATCGTTACAACAAACTTTTTAATTGATTTGTATTTTACCCAACAAAAGAAACCGCATTCGTCAGAACTAGTTCTAACAAGCCGAAATAGCTATCAACAAATATACAAAATAATTTATGTATAACTAAAATACATTTTTATTTTTCTTTCCGTATTATAATGGAGTTCTACCAAGCAAATGCCTACTCAATCAATAAAAGAAATCTTATTTATAGAAATACATTTTTTCCAATACACGGTTATCACAATGTATGTCTACATATATTACTCACTATCGACTTCGAGCCGCCCACTCCAACATTATTTTTAAATACTGTGCTAAGATAAACAGCTGTTGGCCAAACAGCCTAAAATACCAAATAATTAATTAATAATTTTAACAATTCTCCGTTAGATATTTTCAATGAATTCTTATCGCAGAGATCAAATGGTTCGTATGCTTAGCTAAAAAAATCTTAATCTTATCGAATGCTTTTATTTTTAGTGAAGTTTGCAACAAATCATCGAAATAGACATATTTTATTTTTTGAATTGAATGACTGGTTCTTTTCACTATCATTGACTGAGAGAAAACTTTGAAAATATTTCAATCGGTTTTAAAAGCATAACATTTAAATTTGAATCATTTTGTAATATACTATACGGGATTAAGAGCTATCATTTAATACTAAGACAACAATAACAGAGAATAATAGTGATAAGGTCACTTGAAAGCATATCGTAGAAGCGTAGAGCCGGCGTAGAGGCACAGATGGGCCGGAAGTCTGACTAGGAGATAAGCCGGTCGAGGATTAGTGTACCGGAAACGAGATAAGCGCCCACCACCGGATTATTCTTAACCGCCTCCTCCCCGTTCGCTTCCCTTCCGGTTAGCTGTGTTGTTCCGGATTCAGAATTCCAGATTGTGCGAAAAACGATAATATTGATGAAGTTTTGTAAACTGCGAACAGATTAACTGAAAGTCGCTTGCTTTATTTGACAGTATTTGATTTTATGAAACTATGTTTAAGTTTAAATTTGCAAAAATTATAGGTCATAACCCACTTAATTGTGGTATATTAAACTATTCTTCAAAGAGATATTAAAACGTAAATCGCTATGTAATTACAAAATTTCAAATATCTTTGATTATTCCACGTATTGTGCTATTCGTGACGTGTTTCGCTTCTTTCAAATGCATCTTCAGACTATATTACTATCGCAAAAGTAATAAAGTACGAGTGATTCGAATATTCTAATGCTATTTAAAATATATACATATTCATGTTTTTGCCCTTTTTGCTACAAATAAATCACTTCCAATATTTGAAAATATTTTTGAACGGAAAAGAGAGTAAAATCCATGGAATAAATATAAAAAAAAAAACCTTTAATTTGTGTGTGTCATATTTTTAAATATTCGTTCAAGTATTATTAATACGTATGTATCAAAAATATGGTTTTATTTTTACATAATTCACATACATTGTTATTGATAATTTGGCCGGCTTGGTATTGTGTTAATCCTATGCTTGTCTATTGAAAAACAAGAATAATTGAAACTAAATGTTTCAAAAGAGAGTGTTGAAGTATATTTTCGTAATTGATTGACTACTAGTAATAATTCTATATTAAATATTTTGTTTTTAAAAAACATATTTGCTAAAAAGCGATGGGCAGGGTATTGAATAATATCTTCAAAGCATGTGTTATGTACGAAAAGTACGAAAGTTTCTATTCACAAGTACGATAAATCTCTTACATAAATGATGCGTGAAATCAATCAAGATAATATTTTGATTATTTGTAAACAGCTCTTCCTGCGGTAAGAACACGTAAAAGCAAGAAATGAACAAACACAACATCAAATGAATGACAGAGGAACCCCTTATTTAGAAACGGTACACAATATCTTAAGTGAATATTTGCTTATTAGTTAGTTGAACGTAAACAAACTTAGATGCACAAAACATTTCTTTTTTTTTCAGATTTATTTTGGCTGTGATGCAATCGAGTTTTTAACGCTCTCGATGTTAGTTCTAAATAGTTGATATTTCAATAGATATAAAAATGGATTTTTTTTGAAAGGCGTCCTGTGTCACAGCTCTTGGTTTTTCTCTTAAATGGGAAACATTATAGGTTATAACGAGTAATTGATGAATTCATATAATGAAAGAGTAACATTCCGCCCTGTCCGTGGTGCAGTGATGAACGTCGTTGACTTCCGTGACGGACTGACTGGGTTCGAGTCCCAGTACGAGCTAATTTTTTCAGTCAGTAAATCGATTCTGTTTGAAGGACCAAGACACGGCGCGTACCGAGAGAAACTAGCAAGTCACTGGTCCAGTTCTAGTCTTCGTATCCTTTCAATGTCTAAACTCTTCAAAAAAGTGAGGTTGAGCAACTGAGTAACAAGCAATTTTCGTAGAAAAAAAACATGTTCAGATAAACTCTTCGTGAAGTCCATATGTTCCAATTTGGGAGCAGATATATTAAAAAAATATTGTTACCTACAGTCAAAAAATACGCCTTGCATTAGAATGACAGACATTAGCATTAGCTCAAACATTTAGTATTCTTTAAGATATTATAGTAAGTTGGATATATTTTTTTAATTAATTATTAAAAAATATGTTAATATAATTAAACAACACGACTTTTATAAATTACGCATATCTGTGAGAGTAAATTGAATGTATGTACATATAAATGTTCCACTCATCACGTGATCAGTAAAACCGGAACTCTCTGTATCAAAATTTTAAAACAGGCATCCTGTAATTATTTTTAATCTTGAACAGAATTAATGAATAACCATTGTCAAGTTAGATGATTAATACTGCAAAAGATAATAAATAATGTAATATTTCAAATGACCTTCTGTAAAAGTGGTCGCTGATAATCTACCGCCACTACACTATTTGAAAAAAATTTAATTTGAGTTATATTTGTCATATTGTTTGTAATTTCCTTAAATGGATGATGCTATTTGTTCAACAATGGAAGAGTTTATCAACTAAAATCGTACTCGACCGATGTCGTTTGCGTGTTAGTAAATTTAAATAAAAAAATGGTTGTCTGTAAAGTCGGTTTACGGACGATAGTTTAACGTGACAACGTCATAAGAAAACATTGATAAAATGATTGCATACTTTTATGAATAAAAAGGAATCATTTTTATTGAATTATCATTATTTTGTAAGGATACGAAGAAGGAGTGAAATGAAATCTACAATTTTTTATTGATATATTTTATTCGCACTCATTAATTCAATGTTTAATTACCTTTATTGCCGCAATTGTTGTTGTAATATAAACAATGAAAACCACATTAACATTTCACTTCACTTTATAAAAAGTTGTTAACAGATCACGTGTAGGTACTGTAGGTGTATAAGTTGTGTGCTGCCGCTGTCTCTTTTCTACTCAGACGCATCGACCAATCGAGTGGAAGAGAGATAGATGCGGCACAATCCGAACGGTAGGCCGATCGTGCCTCTCTATCGCTTATCCGCGCTCTCGCTCGCACGCTTGCCTTAGGCGTAACGCGACAAACGGGACAATGAGTCATGTTTTTTCGTGCGTGCAGCGGGCGTTCATCGATTTATAAGACGTTGTCACGTCAAAAAATATGCTAAATTTTGAATTTCAATCAGCAAAATTTGAATCGTTTGAATTTTGTACTATTTCCATGAGTGTTGTCACAAACGACCCGGGTTTCGTCATTCGAAATTTTCGGCCATTTAAAGTGCACAACAGTTTGTATCGTTTATGTACACAAATAAAAGTAGATCACTATGTTTAATTGGTATATTACGTAATCTGTATGAATTATCGAAAATTTGATGTTAATGAGTTTCAATGAATTACGTGAGTGAATTATAATTATTATGAATGTAGTATCGCCAAAACTAATTACCAGATAATAACATGGAAATGTCGACAAATATTTTTCGTGGGTTTTATCCGACCTACTATTAAACAATTTATTTAATTCAAGTTTTAATTAATGGTGTATAACAATGGTGAGCTTGGAAGATTGAGTTGTTCATTTAGTCAATACAAGTACTTTTTTCTTGCAATTGAAATGCCTGAAGATGCCAAAAGGCAAAACCCTGGTCGTCAGCGATAAAACTCATGAAAAAGTACAATATTCAAATTTGACAATATAAAAAATGGCTTAGCATATTAAAGTCACGGAATTACATATTATGGAAGTATTATAATATTATATAATATATTACAAATAAATATTTTAGTAATGTTCGTTTTGTGAGGCTATAATTCATCATATCTTAAAATATTTTATATTTTAAGTACATCCAAGGTTCTAAGCTGAGTCGAACGTTCAACAGGCTTCGAGCTTTCCAAAGCTCACATCTGAAGGCATACATAAGCAGGCGTATATCCACTTAAATTCTCTTATAAACGTATTAGTTGGATTTCAGGGGCTAGATTAGATTTACAGGATCAGTGAAAGCTTCTAATTCTACGAGTAAACTTAGAGCGAGCTTCCTGAACGCGTGAGTCGCAGGTGAAAAAAACTTCTCCGAGCTTTCTTGCCGATTATTTATAATGGCGCACGATCAAATGAAGACCAACAATTTGAAATGAAATTGTGTGTTAATAGAATAGTGATAAAAAAATCTTTAAAAAGATATTTATTCGATTTTGGTATTAAGGAAAGCATTATTTTTTCATCTCCATAGCTCATATTTTCACGTTTTTTAAAATCATTTCTGCCTATTCGAAAGCAATTGGGTACAGCAAGAAGAAATAACAAAGAAAAAACACCAATGAATTGTAAAGTATAAACGATATTTGAATTAAAACTTAAAATTCACTTCAAATATTTTAATTCGAATGTTCTATTTTCGTAATCGTTTTGATTCTGTGAACATGGAAAAGTTTGACGACTCCTGATTTAGACCCTACAGCCTCCGGGATTAGGGAGCCAATTGATGAATTACGTGACGTAGTTTCCTTTTCGGAAGGCTAAGGTGGGATCTTAAGGGATGCTGCCATTAGATTTCACAGCTCAAGCCGGCAAATCTTGGGATATTTTTCGGATCCAACGGTTTTTTTCAGCTTGTTGCTGCTACCTTTGTTTGATAACACCTCTACCATATTTATCTTTAAAGCATATCTTTATATTTATATACAATAATTCTCTAAGCTTTGTTTGTTGTTTGGTTTGCTTATGAACATTGAAACAAAAATATTATCTCATTCGACGTGCAATATTTTACTAAATTGAAAAGTTTGTTATTTTATCATTTCATTAGGTGAAACACAACCAATGTAATAATAATGCTAACAATTTGAATTCCAAATAAATTTCTACAAACTTAACATTGAATTGATTGATTGAAAAAATTCTGTTAGTATAATAAGTTTGAATTAAAAAAAAAACTTCATATTATTATCCGATTATTTGTAAACCACGGCATTTCTATCAATGGTAAACAAATCCGAATTTAATTCTTTGAGCCATTTTACTAACAATTGTATGCTAAGCCCGGGCTGTTTTAGTTGTTATGCACAGTCCATTTTCTCATAAAACATTAAGGTTACTATGCGTCTGCAAATTGTATGTTAGTATCGTTGGTTTTTAATGCATGGTCATTTTATTAAACTTTTTCTGACTGATTTTATTTCATAATGATATTTTATGATTTTATTAAACACAATCAGTGAACATATTTTTGCGTTTGCTTATTGGCCATCAAATGCGGAATAGCATGCATATTACCTAATAATTAAAAAAAGGTCATAAGCAAAGTGTTAATCCCAAAAAAAAATATTTGGTTTTTCTTGGAATATTGACTAATTGATACTAAAAAATGCGTTGTGAAATTATAATAAATATACATACATTAAAAAACTAATACAAGGGTCTATAACATAGGTTCCTAACCTTTGGCGACCACTTTTTATAAAAGCCATGTGACTCTGAAAATTGATAAGAAAAGACGCAATTAATACCAATAAAAATTGATATTTACATGACAAGCATGTTTAGGTCCATTTGACATACCTCACAAACAACAAACTGAAAAACAAAAATTTGGTGCGGCCACCAGACATTTCCTTAGGACCATTAATGTTGACGATGCGGCCACAGAGCATTTTTCCGTGAGAACCACTGGTCTATAACATAGGTTCCTAACCTTTGGCGACCACTTTTTATAAAACCCATGTGACCCGCGACGCCCATGCAATTCAAAATGGAACCCGTGTATAAGTTGACTGTATATCTTGATCCCAAGGTCATTTAATTGGTGAATTCAATTCAGTATTTAATATTTATTTGTTTTGGTTGCAGTCGAAGTTGAAATGAATAAATATTATCTTAAATCGATAATTTATAGAATATTGAAGTCATACATCAAGGTTTCAATTCACAGCCATAAGTTAAGAGAATATTTTTTTGGCAGAAAATATTTGGAGCAAACTTATTCCGATGCGATGTCATAAAGCAACACAAAAATAAACCACGGAACGGTGCAACACGAGTGCTTAGGATCGACAATGGCCGGAGTACGCCCAACAATTTGATCCCGGTATTGGACACCGGGTACCGGGGATTAACGGCGGGTGTTCGCCTTTATCCGGAATTAAATATTTATATTCGTACATAACGATTTTTATCGACGTGCATCGCCGATTGTGACCCGCGGTGCATTGAATTAATTGCACGCAGCTTAAGAAAGATGAGTGATATTTTATAATGAATTATTTTTTATTGATTTTTCACTTTTAAGGTGTTTTCTTTCAATAGTTGGTGGAATTTTATTTTAATAAAAATAATAAAATTTTAAGTACTAACTTCACATAAAATTATTAGATCAGGGCCCCGGTTTCGCTCATAGCGAGCATTTTCAACTTATAATTGATTGTCGAAAAACAATTTATTAGTTTCACCATGCAGTATTAGAAAAATAGCAATGTTTTTCAGTTCCACAAAAATGATATAATATAATAGTTGATAGCTTTTTCCTTGATCGCCCAATAAAGTGAAATTCCCAAAATATGTAGCTGTCAATTATATATAATATTTAATCATTTATACAGAATTTAAATATAGTGCTATTTCTTTCACCTAGTTATAATGGAATTCTACCAAGTAAGTGCCAATTCCATCGATAGTATTTCTATGTTTCAATCGAATAAATTATTAAAACAAGTTCTGAATGATGGAATTAAGGAACACTCATCCATCAAATGACGAAGGGCGCTTGGAAAAATTCACTGAAGCACGATTGCCACATATTAATTGGGAATTAACATTGTTACGTACCCTTGTTGATATTTTAAAAGCTTCCCTACGTTTTGAATACTCGGGGTGGTGTAAAACGGAGGCACGGGCAAACGGATGTTTCGCGGGACCAGGTTACATGACATCACTCCTTACTTAAAATGAATACACAGCACTATTATAATTGAGATGATTCTTATGTTAAAGGGTCAAATCTAATTTTTAAAATCGCAAAAGTTGGTTAAAAAAGCACTCGATTTTTTATAAACATCCCTACTAGAATATGAAGAGCTTTTCATATTATGACGTGGATTGGATCAGGCAAAATCGAGATGTCTGTGTATGGTTCATTTCATACTTAAATTTAAGATTAATCGATTGGGACTCTTATAAGTCTTATACATCATTGTTTGTAATTAACAATATATAGAAATAGTACATGATAAACTGAACCAGGTATATTCTTCTTAATCTTTACTCATTATAACAGTTTCTATTTGTTAAAATACGACCTTCTTTCGGATGGATTTGGAAGTTCATTTTTAAATTAGATAACTTAATGATCCCACGTACTCCGCGGAATGGCAAAATTATTAATTCGTAGAATGATAATATTATCAACATTATTTTATAGTAAAACAAGACAAGTTACTTGATTACAAATGCTAATAACAAGGAGCTAAGAGATTTAAAAAGTGCAAATATCTTAAATATAATATTTAAAAAAACAACTCATCGCTATCAGTTGATAATCATATAAGAGTCATAAGTATTTCTATTTCATATCTCATTCATTGGTTAAATAATTATGTTGTGTATTTTTTTTGGCCTATGAATCTTATATATAAAACCGAAACGGCGTATGTATGTCTGTGGGTCTGTAATTCCCTTTTGCATTGTTGGTCATTAAGTTGCCATAAAAACGAATATGAAAGAAAATATGTTTGAATTTTTACGGCGAAGACATGTAGTCAAAATGTAATAAATTAGTCTTCTAGTGAACTTTTCCCGGCTTTTATTAATATTATAATGTTTATTATTTACGTGAAGGTATTATTTGACATTTCTTTGACAGAAAATTAGATTTTTTCCTTGAATTTGGACCTTTTAATGTACTAGAATGGGGCTGTCATCAAATTAAATAAAGTTTGTGATTTTATTTTAACTCTATTTTGGATGTTAGATTTTGTGATATAATTATGTCGAATCGATATAACATTAAATAATTATTGGTCGCTTAGTCCGAGCGACGCCGGGTAGCAATACTAGTATTAGATATAAATGAATATTTAAAGAAGATAAAAAAACAAACAAATAAAAAACTTGTTGATACGTGGTTAAATTCATAATTCTTTGTGCGCTTTTGCTTTTAATGCTTATTTGATTTAAGGTTTATTTAACCTAAAATCAAAACTTATTTTTGATGAATTACAAAAATTAATTGACGAAATCTGATGTCTGTTGTAAAATATTATTTTTAGATTTTAGTAAAAATATGTGTTAAGTCGCAATGGAGTATGTGCTGGAATAGGAATATATTTAACGAGGGAATAGTAAGCGCTCAGCCTTCCTTTTCATATAAGCGAAAGAAAGAAGAATTGCATTAGAATGATGAAGAAAGGTTTAGTGATTAGTAAATCGCTGTCATATACGACAATAAGCTGCAAAGAACGACAGTAAAAAAGTAAATTAGTATGTCAAACCATTTTATATGCAAATGAGTTATACGAACAACAATTATTTTGTAAACATTTTTTTTAAAGTTGGGAAATGGTGATAGTAGAACCAACAATTGGTCTCGCCAGTCTGACATCAGTGGCAATGATAAATAAGGTATATTATTGCGTCGATGTGTGTATAATTTTAAAATAAATACGTGAATAGGTAAACGGGTAAACAATGTGCAGGCATTCTTGAAAAATGTTCAGATAAAGGTTATGACGTCACAAAAAATACTTGATGGATAATATGAAAAGCACACACACAACCCATAATCGAATAAAACGGCTTTGACTCAGTGGTATTAGAGCACTAGCTCTAAAACTTTCATTTTAATATTTTTTTGATTTAAATTTGTATAAAAATAATATACATATACGGAACACGTTATGTTGAGGGCAGTATCCAGCATGCAGTATCCATTGAATTAGCCACTAGACTAAGTTCACTAATTATTCAATTATTATAATCGACAAGGCTTATCTAGTGTTTGTCGGGTCCGTGGTCGTTGTTTTCGGTCGCGGATGGCACATTCTGGTTTCATTTTTCATGGAGACATGGATCTTAAAAACGGGATGAAGCGAGAATGATTAGCTTGCCACTAGTTCTATCTTAGTCCTATCTTTCTATCCCTATTCTCTTCAAATAAGAGAGGCTAAGCAACTGAGTAACAATCAGCTATCGCATAAAACCTATACTGCGATAAATTCCGTTAAGAGTCCATATACTGAAAAAACCTTAAAAAATATGAACAGAAAAGCTTTAGAAAAGAATACATGAAATGTTTTAATTTTAAATTAATTAAAACAATAATTCCATTCGCTGCATTGTTTCCAAAAGAGATTATCTTATATATAAAACCGAAACGGCGTGTATGTATGTAGGTCATTAAGTTGCCATAAAAACGAATATGAAAGAAAATATGTTTGAATTTTTATCGGCGAAGACATTTAGTCAAAATGTAATAAATTAGTCTTCTACTGAACTTTTCCCGGCTTTTATTAATATAATATTGTTTATTATTTACGTGGAGGTATTATTTGACATTTCTTTGACAGCAAATTAAATTTTTTCCTTGAATTTGGACATTTTAATGGACGAGAATGGGGCTGTCATCAAATTATATAAAGTTTGTGATTTTATTTTAACTCTATTTTGGATGTTAGATTTAGTTATATAATTATGTCGAATGATATAACATTAAATAATTATTGGTCGCTTAGTCCGAGCGACGCCGGGTAGCAATACTAGTATTAGATATAAAAGAATATTTAAAGAAGATAAAAAAACAAACAAATAAAAAACTTGTTGATACGTGGTTAAATTCATAATTCTTTATGTTAAGAAATTGTGCGCTTTTGATTTTAATGCTTATTTGATTTAAGGTTTATTTAACCTAAAATCAAAACTTATTTTTGATGAATTACAAAAATTGATTGTCAAATTCTGATGTCGGTTGTAAAATATATATAAATATATTATTAGCAACGCCGGGTAGCAATACTAGTATATTATAAAAAAAAAATACAATTATAATTTGAAAATTATTATATCTCTACAATGTAATATTATAATGTCTCATGGACACTTAACGATGACAACTTCAGTTGAACAATCAGTTGACAGTGCGCGCGATGAGCGAAAACGGTCTTGATTATCACACAATATTTGTATATGTGGTAATTAAAATTGTATATTATTTATTTAAATTCTTCTCAAAAATAATGTCTTCCCACGAAGAACAGATAACGATAGTGAACAATTCGAAAGTAGTTGTGAAAAGTTTTAATTTATGCTAAAAGTCCCTGCCTAATAATTCAATGCGAACTTGCAAAAATAAACTTTTCTGTTAAAGTGAGTTTGTGGAAAAATGCATTAAGAAAAATATTCGCAGATCGCTCTGGCCACAGTTTTGTGGTCTCTGTTTTTTATGGTACGGGTGGAGGAAGGAGAATGCCGGCCATCTGTCGCACCCTCGGATTCTATCCCTTTATCTCGTATTATCCGTAATCCCGTTCCGACCCACGTATCCGTATGCTCGCGTCGACCCGAAAATTCTGCCCACTTATTAAGACACTCAAACACGGTCGAGAAAAGTGAATATTTTCGGGAATTACCCAATTTTCAATTCACATTTTTAAGAAATTGCTAATATTTTAATTCTACACTACGACACCTTACTTTGAAAAGGTTCTAACTGCTCGTGGCACTGTTTTGGGATGTGAACGTTTTAAGTTTCAATTGATTAAAATTCACTTGTAACAATGAGCTAGTAACCGACCAAAAAGTCATCTTATGCATAAAATGTAAATTAGAACCTTTTCAAAGTAAGGTAACGACTAGTTTATTTCATTTCGTTATAATTTGTATGACAATCTGTAAATTGTTTCTATGGTGCATTCGTAAACTTCTTCTCGTTAGAATGTTACATTCACTTTTAATTAATTAATGTTCTCTAATAATAATATAAAAAATCACTTTGTCGGACGATTTAAGCATCGCCATAAATGCCATAAATAACATTTATTTTTAAAAGTGTTCCATTTTCAAAAAAAATCGTTCCATCATTTTTGACGCGTTTCTTTACTTGTCAAAAGCTAGGTAAAATCTCACCCAAACAATTAATAAAAACGCATGAATCTGAGAAAGATGAACGATAAGTAACTCTTCTGCACAATGTCACATCAATCATCCATTTTAAACAGTGGACCAAAAGACCTCTTGGATTGTCCCTCGGCTCATTCAGTATGCAGCGGGCGACGGCTAATCCCGTTGGCGCTGTTCCTCTCGCACTTACCGCTCGTTGTGAAAATCCGCACATACACCTCTCGCTCTAATCCCTTATTTGAATCTTATCAGATCTCCCGAGTTGGCGAGACTTTGCATCGCGCATGCGTGTGACGTATTCACATACATTATTAATACACACGTATGTCCGCTAATATTGAGATATTTTGAAAATATCAGCATAGGTGAGGTGACAATACTTGATAAATAAAAAAAAAAAACTTTTCAGGGATATTTTTACAATATATTTAATAGAGAAAGTAAATTAGTTACTTTTAAATTTTATGCTAAAATAAATTTCGACAAAGTTGCCACTGAATTAATCGAAGATATGTAGATAATTTAAGATTAAGACTGAAGATGCTTGATGGAATTTTGATATCAAGGTAAAATCGTAAAAATATAATTTTTGTACTTCTACGTGAGTTGTGTTGCTAACTACCCAGGTTTTGCATTTAGGCATATCGAGTGCTCTAATTTAGAAAAGTTGTTTATGTTAGGAAGCTTTGCCTTCAAATAATGGCGACTGTTTACTAGCTTTATGAAGATGCCTATCTTCTAATCATAATAACGACAGTAAGTTCTTATATTTGTAATTTTCTAAATTTTTATTGAATATATCTATCATAATTTACATCGTTTATATCTTTCAAATTTTACTTAGAAATGAATAAAACAATTTATAAATAATTCATTTCCTCTTACGCATTACGTATAAAAATATATGAACAAATTTAAAAACGATTCCATGGTCACTGTATCTAAGACGATGGGTTCTCTCTCGTGGGCTTTTATCCGTTCACTTTGAATGCGGCCCTGATGCTTACTTCACCCCTAATCTTAAGTCCACATACACTTTTTAGTTTCCATAATTTAAACCCTGCTGCCGCATCCTTATATATTCTATTATATTTATGATAAACGTAAAAATGAATTATTCTCTTCCAGGATCAAGCCGTAAACAGGATGAGTATAGTTTAAGTCACTCAAGGAAATGTTATAGACAAATCCAAGAACAAGTATTCTAAAATACTATATAAATAATAAAAGAAATACTTAAATTTAAATATAACGAATCGTCTTTGACTAGGAAAAATCGTACAATCTATGTATGTTTATATAAGTTAGTACATCATAAAAAATATTGGTGATACTGTAAGAGCAACGGGCACAAAACTATGGCCCGTCAAAGATTTTCATCCGGTACTCCAAAAATTATTCAAATAAGAAAAATATTTTTTCTAAATATCATGATTTGGTTGTGAATTCACAAATATCTATTACAATTCATGAATCGGTACCTATAAGATACGACAACGTATGAACCCATAAAATATTATAATATTTTCTATTATTAATTCCAATATAAATTACATTTGTTTGTATACATTGTATATTTATAAATTTATTTCTAAATTAATATTCTAATTGAATTCTACGAACACAATACATTGTTGTTATTAAACGATATGTCACGTTTAATGTTTTTGTGACGAACAATTTCCAATTTATGCATTGCTTAATATGTTATACATAATGTTCAGTTTATCAAAAACGTAGAGAGCAGATTTCTGCAAGTTCCCCGCTAAGAAATCTTCTCGATAGATTTCTCTAAGGGTTAGCCTGTACATCCGCCACGAGGGAGATTAGCATTGTTTACCAATCCACCCGTAGACCTACCCTTAGAAGGGGGTAGCAGCTTTCTCTTCTATCCGTGACCTGCCCCAAGGATCGCGTTCTTTAAACCGGTATCACAAAGACCCCTTTGAGGTAGGAAGGCTGAATAAAAACTCGCAACGCTTTTGTGTAACATAAGTATCTTTTACACACGTGTCTAAGAATACTCGAGTATAAATATAAATCGATAAATTATAAAAAAAAAAACAGATTGTATTGTATTTATAAAACGAATAATGGATTATTACAAACTAAAATGCTCTTACATTTAATTTATAAAACTTTATGATATAAACGTAACGTAGTTGTTAGTATTCATTTTATTTGATTGAAATTTACATAATATTCAAAATAGCAAAATAATTTTACTAAAAACAAATTGTCGACTTAAAAACAGACTCATAAATAACGTTAGTAAATGATAACATATTACTTCCTTTGTACGTCTTGCATATTGCATTTAGATATCGGATTGAAAAAATCGCACTGGATTGCAGTGTATCGCTTTGGGATTAAGCACATCAAAGACTGACAAAAGATATGTTTTACTTCCGGTTTGAACAAGTTTCATTCACATTATCAATAAATCCATCAGTAAAATTTATCTCATTTTTCATACTGCACTTCGAGTCGATATTGAATGTATTATTCATACATCTTATACGAGGATTCTAATCTCCATAATATCAATAAAAATATAATAAAATGGAATGAAAAAAAAAATTGCATATTATACTTATTACATTTAAAAATAGAATGATTGGTTTAGCTCAAATAATAGTGGATTAAACATATCTTTTAACCATTTCCGAAGTTGCTCTAATCTCTCTTTTTCGAAGAGAGTAGGGATTGAAAAATACGAGGACTAGGGAAGGACTAGTGGTTTACTAATTCTACATCGCTTTTTGCGATCAGAAAGGTGGGAAAAGATTTTCAACAACACAAACACCCATTGCCTTCGAACAGAATCGATTTATCGACTGAAAAAATCTGCTCGTATCGGAAATCGAACCGGGACTGTCCGTCACGGAAGCCAACGACGATGACCACTGCACCACGGGCCGTACTATTATATATGATGCATTTATTTCCATCGTCGAATAACAGAAAACTATTATAAATATATGAAAATCACTTTTATTTCAATTACACAATGATAATTCGGATGTTTTTTTTTATTATAATACCTTCTCTCTAACTGGGAAACAGTAAAGAAAAGAAAAGTCTTTAAACGATTTTCCTTACCATAATTTTCGAAATGGCGAGGTAATAAGTGGTAGTGAGTGAGTAATGGAGACACCCACAATATTTTTTGTTAAATTTATGTTATAATGTTTTTTATTAAAAAGATATATGTACATATTTGTATAAATTCGCAAATTCTAATATTGTGTTTGTAATCAGTTGTGTATATTCTGTTTATATCCTCTCTTCTGGCGTGGAATTACCCTAATAAGGCCGAGAGAATGCTAAACATACGAAATTATTTGATTAGCTCTGTGAAGCGTGTCGTCAAATTGAATTAGGCGTCACCTGGAAATGCTTATCTTAGGCTGGATTTACGGCAGATCGATATAAAACGTTAAGTCCTGATTTGTAATTACATATTCGGATTTATAATACAGCCGAAACACAGGCTAATGTATACTTTGATTTGGTATTATAACACTATTCTAATGCGATTGTGACACTATATATAATTGCTGATTTGCAGAATAGATATAGATAATACCACTGCTTAAGCTGAGCGGTTTTATTAATACACGTTTCAAATCCTCTATGGGTGATACTAAAAGTTTTTTCTCAAGGAAAATATTTAACAATTTATTTCATTTTTTTTACCATGACCGATACCAATAATTCAAACAATAAGACAATTTTTGTACTTATTTCACATTTGGTTTATTAGGATCAGTACCGGTTTCGCTCATCGCAAGTATTATCAACTGAAGATCCTAATAGATCTAATGTGACATATGTTTTTATTTTTTAATACATATTATCACTCCACCAAGTATTGACAGTGAACACATAAAAATAATTCAAAAAATAGTTATAAGGGCAACACGTTGAAAAAAATAACAATGTATTCTAATTCTACAGAAATTAAATTGTTATTTTTCTTCACTGTATTATAATGGAGTTCTACCAAGTAAATGCTAATTCAATTAATAATTTATAAGAGCGGTAAGTGATAAATAATATCAGAGCACCCACAAGTTATCTCCTGTTTTTTTGTATTATTATTTGATTTCGGATCTTGAAAAACAAAAATTAAGTAAGCTTTAAGCAAGGAGTTTTCTTAGTTCACTAATTGAAACTCACTACCTTCAATAAGTGAATAAGTTCTCTAAGTAATAAAAAAAATCCAATACTGAATAATATCTACAGTGTCTCAATTACATAAACCTTCCTCTAAAAGGCTGGCAGATAAATACATAAATGGTAGTGGAGTTATTTAATTTAAAATAATTACAAATAAATCTACATACTTAAATTATGATACATGATTTTGAAAATAAATTCGATATTAAATCGTTGATTTAGATTTTTAAGCGAATCGGGAGAGCATCTTATAATGCAAGTATTTATATAATGATAAGGTAAGTGTCGAGAGATAGTGGTTTATGTTTGCGCGTCTCTCTCGCAGTTTACTCACGCTCCAATCGGAGGCCAGTCGGTAAACAGCGCGCGGATTTCCCTTGGAATGTGAACGATTTATGCCAGTGTGATGTAACGCCGTTGGGCCTAGTTTTATTCGCGCTCTCATAGGGGTAGATAACCAATATAAATTATTTTAGATATCACAATATTATTTAGAAGTCCGACGATGAAAATTGGTACTGGTCTATTAACCGATTCTATGCCGGTAAACATCAATATGGCCGTACACAGGAGGCCGCGATTTTCTTTCAAAAAATAAATCCTAATATAATTATCGATGTATTACACATTAAAATTCAATATTCTTTGAGTTCAAGTAGTACAACACGCTCTCAAAAGATGTCACTATATGCAAGTTAAATTCAATTATTTTAAATAGGAACTGGTGACTTGTAAATTAAGTACAAGAGGAGAGCGTAAATTTACGCGCATTTTGTATGGACACGGACTTGTAGCGCGTAAATATACGCTTTAGGCAGAGATCAGGTTAAAGCGTATGTTTTAGAATGTTACAATTAGGGGGGGTTGCTATACGATATCGATCACTTTTAAGGGGTTCACTGTCAATACTTGGTGGAATCGCATTACAATAAAAATCAGTTGATAATGCTCGCTATGAGTGAAACTGGGCCTAGTCTAAAAATTTTAACGTGGAATAAGTACTAAAAATATTGTATTACGTTTATGATGAGCTATCGACCTAATTACGAGACCTCTCCATTCTGATTCTACAGGTTGAAAATATGTTTTATGTTATTTATTTAAGATTTATCATGTTTTAACCAAACACAGGGACATTTTGTATGTCGTCGGGAAACCAATTTCAATAATAGTGAGATTTCCTGACGTATCGCAACGAACTGTTCCTGAGACGCTCCTGATTTTTTTATCATCGTTGCTGAGAAGCGGAATCCGTCTAGTAATAGCTGCTAATCATAAGTGCGTACTACGTTGAGAACCTACCTTGGTAATTATATTGTTTTTAAGCGCGCACTACGTATTTTTCTATTACTCATGTCCGCTCTTAATGCGGGTCATATGTTGAGTTGATCCCACCATAAGCTATCTATGAGAATAGTAGGGATCTATAGAATAGGACTAGTGGTTATCAAATCACTTTCACATCGTCCTATTTTCAGGATCAGGTGGGTGTGGAACGAAATTGTTGAAAACACAGGTGTCCATGTTTTCGAACTGAAATCAATAATTCGATTGGAATTGGATTTTAAAGCATAGCATGGTCTTTCAACTCAGATATTCGCCCATGAGCTCTTCCGTAGTACGGAAAAATAGTTGTCTGAACCGAAGCTACGAATGTTTTATTGACGCTCATTTTGTTTAAAGCCTTTTCAATACAACAAACTCGATTAAACGAATCCAAATTCCTACTCAAAGTTGAACTGAGACACCATTTGTATCATGTCCATTAAAAACACTTTTGTTATCATTTTTTCAATTAAATGTTCAGTATCTCTTATACGGTGTTACAGTGTGAGTGAATGGATGTTCTTATCTCTCTTATCACATTATCAGACAGTGTTAAGCCAAATTCTTGATCCACTTTTGAGATGACTGTGTTAAATTTACAGCTGCCATGTGCAAACAAATTGTTTACATTTCTAATGCAATATAAAACGTAAGCGAAATAATCTATTACAAGCAGGCATATGATACGTCCTCATTTCATTGCGTATTGTATTTTGTAAGTGTGCATGCTACCTACAGTTAGAACCTCGTAAAAGTAATATCGCATAGCAATAATTCCAAGTTTTCAAATAGATAATTAATAATTAAATTAATAGGAAAAATACAGGTAAATTGGGCGGACATTGATTCTTTGGCATTCAATTACTAGCGCACCAAGAAACCCTTGATAAAAACTTTTCAATAAATAAAACACACGTTTTTTTACTACTTACAATTATATTCTGATAGAGATAAAGACCGGTTTCGCCCGACGTGATCATTATCAAATAAAAAGGTACTGATTTTTATCAGAATATATGTACATATGTATGAGGAAGTATTACTAAAAAATGTGTTTCCAATCACTCAAATATTTGTACTTTAAGACACTATAGAGCAGTGATGCACAACCATTCTGGTAAAACGGCAAGATAAACAATTCTTAGATAGTTCGAGGGCCGCATAAGTGATTAAATTACCAATATTTTTATTATTTTTAGTGCATATAGAATTGAAAATTTTATTATTTTATATCTTTCTTCGATCGTCCGTAAAATGTTATGAAGAAAAAAGGTGATTGATATTTTTCATATTGGGCCGCACGAAATGTCATTGCGGGCCGCATTTTGTGCATCACTGCGAAAGAGGATATGATCAAAAAATAAAAACAATAATTTATAGTCATTGCGTTTATTGACTTCCAGCTAGTCCTCGTAAAAAAATGAACACGAGGACAAAAGAAAGATTTTTCAAATCGCACATAGGTATTCCTAAAACAAATCGAAGCATGCGTATTTAATTGTTTATATTATATCATAATATATAATATATCATAATATATCATAATGACTACTTAAGAATAGTTGAAGATACATAGAACAAGGGGTGGGGTAAAGCAGTGAAGCAGAGGGGGGCCTTAGGAGGCAAGGGTTTCGGAGTTAAGAAGATTATCTTCTCATGATTGATGAATCTGTAGAGCCATGGAATCTCAAACACCATTATAGCACGAATCTGCTTTATTTATCAGTATTTTTATTTTATTTATTTGTTATATTTATGCCTTGAAAAAAGTAAATTCCACCAACATTTCATGACTGTATTTAATAATGATTCATTTGATTATTTTTAAAGATTAAATTGAATCAATTTATAGGAATATATTGTTTGCATTTTTTTAAAGAAAATATTTGCCATCACAGCTTATATTTGAAAATGCAACATATGTATTAAAATTTTCAATCATATGAAATTTGAATGTTTAAAGAGTTTTCTCAATAAAGACCCGGGTTTCGAAGTGCACGAATTAACTTGAACTGAGTTCAAGATCATTCTTGCAATTTAAATGCCTGAAGATACTGAAAGACGAAACACGGGTTTTTAGCGATAAAGCTCGTGGAAAATTATAAAATTCCAACGAATCAAATTTTTATTGAAATTCCATCAAGCACCTTTAGTCAAAATCCTCATTTGAATCACATGAAATCAACTCGATGGTAAAAGATATCATGATTACTCAAATTATTGATTTTTGATTTTATATAAATCTTGAACAATTTGAATCATGGTTTATGCCAATTATGGGTTGTATTTTTTTATAATCTTACAATTTTACAATTTTAAGTAATGTGATAAATTGTAAATATTTAATTAAGCAATGGGGTTTATCTCAACTGAAGAACTGCCTGTTACTTAGTTGAGCAGCCTTTCTTTTTCAAAGAGAATGGGGTTAGATACGATAGGGTTAGTGAATAAGAAATCGCTGTCACTATGTCCCGTTTATAGGATCTGATGGCTGTGGGAGGAAGTTTTAAACAACACAAACGACTATCAAACAACAGACATCAATAATTCAGCTGAAAAAATAAACTGCTTGGATTGGGATTCAAACTCATTAGCTTCACAACCAAAACCAACGACGTTGAAACTCCGTTACCTTACCTTGAAAAGGTGCTAATTGACATTTTTGCCCAAAATGACCTTTTGGTCGGAAAAGCTTGTATTTTCAGCATATTTATATGAATTTCAGAATTATCTGTAGTTGAATAACGGGGTTAGCAGAATTTTAGAGTTGTACTGCATCTGCACACTGAGATTGTCATCATTAGATATTTAACCTTTGAAGGAGTATGGAAGTACTATAATTCAATCAGTAGAATGAATTAAATTCAATATAAAATAACTTCGATTATTCCACGTATTGCGTTAGCTAATTGTTGTGTTTCGCCTTTTTCAGATGCATTTTCGGACTTACTATTGCAAAGTGTAATTTGAAATAAAGCAAGATTATGTGGAACTACATTTAGTATAGATTTACTCACTCCTTTAAAGTTTAAGATCATTATTCCTCAGCAAGAGTTGTGAAAAAATATGATTAAAATAAGTCATTTGAAACATGTTTACTAGCTCATTGTAACAAATGGATTTAAATCAATCGAAATTTCAAACGCTCATATCTCAAAACAGTGTCAAGAGCAGTTAAACTCTTTTCAAAGTAAGGTGTCGACTCGACAATAATATAATACATATACCACTAGTAAAACAATAGAGACAGTATGTACTCAATTGAAATTAGTTTTAAATAGTATAAATCCGTGCATTGAAGTATATTGTTTTATGTTTACGATGGATTGCCAACCAAAGTCTGACTAATTCGACCAACTACACGCATTAAAAATACTTTGACTGCGCGTCGCACACATTTGAATGCATATGAAAGTGTGTACGCATAAACATACACCAACGCACTTGAGTAGTTGGACGAGGGGCGGGCGCAGGGGGAAGGGGCGCTTAGTATGGCCGTGCAAAGCTGGATTAAGCCAAAGGTACGGAATTAGGGTGAGCCGGGATTATGCATCTGCGTATGTGTGGATGTGTATATGTATTGAACAGACGCAAGTATAGAGTGGGCAGTATAGAGCGTAAACTGCGTATTGTTGTCACTATAGATTGACATTGAATAATATCGAGAATTTTTTTCTAATCCATTAAGTGACGCGGTTATATAAATCAGCTTGGTAGAATTAAAAAATGCGATTTTCATTGATTGAATTAGCAAATACTTGAGCGAAACCGGTCCTGTTTTAAATAAAAATGTGGAATGATTTGAATTATAATTGTGTTTTCGAACTGATTTCGGAAATAAAATAATACCAAATACTCGACGTCATCTTAGTGATGATTATTCGAATTTCGAATATTGAATCCGATACTATTCGAATATTCAAAAATATCTTGTATGAATTGATTGAATATGCATTTAATTGGTTGAATTTCATTATAATACGTTGAAAAAAATAACAATGTATTTTAATTAATATATTTGTTGATTGCTATTTTGTCTTACGCCATTGGCAACTATATAGTAGTTTGGACAATTTCGTAAGCCGAAATAGCTATCAACAGATATAAAAAATAATTTCTGTAGAATTAAAATACATTTTTCACCGTACTATCATGAATGAACTTCATCCATTAAATTCATTATGTTTCATATTTCTATCGAGGTCGTATTAATTGTCAAGATAATAAAATATATTAGTTGCCAGCACGTTTCTTAAGTGTGTATTATAGTGTTTAAATAAACAAAATAGACTATTTCAATAAATAATGCGACATAAAAAGACATTTTTTTGTCAACACAGCCGTAAAATGTATCTGAACGAATAAAATTCGAATAAACGTTTAAATATTCGAATATCCGAATATCAAAAAACAGTGATGTATATTCGAATATTCGATTGAAATTGATAGTGTGAGTTTCGAATGTATTATACTATTTCTGTAAATTATAAACGATTCCGTGGGATTTGTTGATAATGATAAATATATAGATCATCTGTAGTCTTTATAAACCATATTCAATAAAAATTACACTAATTATTGGCGATTAGCTGACGTTTTTGATTCAACGGTCAATTTACGTATTATAAATAACTACATGGCCCACAAAAAATGGATCTTAATAATCGAGTACTGCGAAATATTCGAGGCATTATGAATAAACCTAGGCAATCAACCAATCTTCAATTACTATGGTTTGTGGTCTATGCAATCACGTCAGACATTCTCAACTTTCACAATCAATATTTTTTTATCAACTAATACAATAAAATGTTATTTTCGACTGGAATATGAAACCCTGGTTGCCAAAATATTATATAATATCTCTCTCACAGTAAGCGTAAAATAAAATAGCCGAGAATGTTTTGATTATTTTCTTAATTTCACGGGGAAAATTTTCATGTGAAAAAAACAGACTTAAAATGTTTCACTCAAAACAAAACATATTTTTGTAAACGAATACAAACTTGCACTTGTGGACACAAAAGGCTGAAGAAAGCCCACTTATATATATAATACATGTGTCTACTGTAAACTTTTGGCGCAAAAGTATTAAATTCAACCGATCAGATGAAAATGATCTCGATAAACGAAGCCGGTCCTGATTTTTACATATGACAGTTGTACAAAAAAAATGTTGTATTTTTTTAAATACAATAATTTAAGATAACACATCTTCTTCGATGGAGGGGTTTTGATAATTTAAATGTTTTTGTTTTAGACCCCCAATACACTGCAACTTTCAATATGTCTACTAAATTGTACTCGAATACCATTTTAAGATACGGAAAGAAAAATAACAATGTATTTTAGTTTTACATAAATTATTTTATGCTTTGATAAAATTTCGGCAACGCCTTCGTCAGAACTAATCTATAGGTTTACAAGGCATTCGGAAATATATTATAACATATAATATGACAGTTAGTAGTCATTCAAAATATTAAGTAATTAATTTATCGTGTCCGCAGTTTTGAAATTCACCTTTGGATCCAAAGTGAAATTTTTTATTGGAACAAACAACTTCACCATGCCCAGTTAGACAAACATTCATCATAAATTGTTATTTTATATAGAGTATTAACTCGTTGATGCCTAGTGACTTCAAAATCATCGATTTGAAAGTTGATAATATTTTTTTATTCTTAAAAAAGAATATATTGCCAATGTATACATTTACTAGAAAATTTATACTGCTAAAGTCAGTTACAGGATACATGAGAGAAAAGATTATCACGTTATCTAGTCAATGTGTATCTTCAACCCAGACGTAGTTGTAGCTGAATTGTTCAGTGTTTCGTTTTAAGTGAGCATCGTTAAACGTGATATTTAAAAAAAAATACAGACTGTGTAATATAAAAGAGCGATTAAATAATTATTTTAATAAAGTGATTCTTACATTTTCTATTAAATGCGTTGGAATATTTGAGTTATTTTGTAGTAAATCTCTTATTGTAATTTCCTTAGAAGGTCCGTGGTGCAGTGGTCAACGTCGTTAGCTTCCGTCGATTAAGTACTAAATTTAAGTACGATATAGTATCCCGGTACGAGCAGATATTTCCCACCCCATTCCCACGTTTCAAATCTTAAAAAAGCGACGCATAGCGAGAGCGATTAGCTAACCACTAGTCCTGTCTTAGTCCTCGTATCCTTTCAATCCCTTCTCTCTTCGGAAAAAGAGGTTTAGCAACTTGGTACCAAGCAGTTCTCGTAGAAAAATATATGGAGTCCATACTCCATATGCTCCAAGTTGGGAACGGACATGGTTAAAAAAATGTTTTTAGAATTGGCTCTTATTTTAATAACTCCATTGTATGAATACAATGTGTATAATCAATCACTTTGAAGGTGTTCACTATCAATACTTGGCGGAATGGCATTATAATAAAAATAATAACACATTTTAGTACCCATTTATTATTAAATTTAATGTGGAATAAGTACTTAAATATGTTTTATATTTTTTTGGATAAACAATAGTGTTGTTTTGAAATATAGTTAGTAATAATTAGATGGACGGATCAATTATTTTATTCTGATTAAAAAGCGATGTCTTTACTACAGTGAAGAAACACCAAATAAAGCTAGAGATTATATGATGATGATGGTAAAAGATTGCATTCGTTTTTTTTCTTGTATCTAGAAATTTATCGGGCACCGCGGTGTTAATCTCCAAGAATCCTCCCGTGGAGATCTTGTTCTGTGGTAGCCGTCGAGAAATCGGCTTATGGAAATGACCGAGCTGTATTTTTTCATAATCCCCATACGGTTTTATTCACGATTATTATTTTTTTCGGCGCGTTCGGCAGCAATAATCTTGATTAATCACGGACGGTTAAGAATTAACATATCAAATCTCTTTTCAGGTTTCTTGAGATTAGTCTCGCGAAATCTGCGCTTAGCCGCCATCTTGAATGTTTCACAATGGACCTCTGGCGAAGTCTATGGAGAACCGGTATCTGGATTTGGCGAAAAAAATAATACACACGTCCTACGAGTATAAACATATTGCAACACCAACAGGCCCGATACCCTGCGCTGTGTTTATATTAAACTATTTCATATTATATTCTTAAGTTCGACTGAAAAACTTTATTTTCGAAAAGAATCAAAAAGAGCAGAATTTATTGTACAAACACATAAAATCAATTTGTCATATTTATTACTAATTTCATTCAATATAAAAATAGGAAATGAGAATTCATGAAAAGATGAATTGTGTACCTCTTCTGCACGAATATGATGATTAGTAAGTCACTTTTAATGTGCTTACCGTCAATACTTGGTGGAATGGTATTATTTATGGATTTACTGAGATCAGTTCCGATTTTGCTCTTCGCAAGAATTATCAACTGCTCGCGATGAGTGAAACCGCTCCTGACTTTCCATAGCTATGTCGAGGGCATATATATTGTTTGTAGAACTAAAATACATTGCTATTTTTTGACTCTGGAATTATTGAAGACTTTTTAATTTTACAATTTTAAATATCTCGTTAAATAAACAACCGTGCCGGACAATGCTTATGTTTGTAAATAATTGTCAATAATGTTATACGGTAGAACCTCGATTATCCGGATTTTTGATTATCCGGATTAGTAAAAAATATTACAAATTTGCTGATACGCAACGTGGCGAACTACGTCCACTGTTTACGATTTTTTCGTAAAAAATAATTTATTTTTTCAATAAAAAATAATTTATCATTAAAATATGTATTAATCTAAGAAATAAAAAATGATTTATATTGAATATAGTCTTCAATAGGGTTCAAAGCACGTGATCAATTTTAAGCTTCTAAAGATTATCCGGTTAATTATCTTCATTATCCCCAATTAGTCCGGATAATCGAGGTTCTACTGTATTCGTTTCGTTGCATTTTTTGACGGCTTGAAATGAAATCGGTAAGTTACATAAAACTTCGTTGCGCTTAAGAATATAAACCATTGAATATTTGCTATTTTATGTGTTCACATTTATTTTGATATCCAAAATATTTGAGCAAATTAATTTGTAAACATACTCTTGCTTGGTTAGAAGGTGTTCGGGAGATCGAAGAAAGAGTCTGGATTAAAAACGAGGGCAGTTCAATATTGAATTGAATATTTCAATTTAATGTATTTAAAATACAAAAATTATTTTCGGCAAATTAATTTGTAAACATACTACGGTTTAATTTTGTCCAACTCGAGGAGTGGTATTCAATAAAAAGGAATTGTATTCAAAGCACAACAACCGATTATCTTTCGGCATCAGGTAATACTACGAATTATGCGATCAATAAAGAGTGTGTATTCATAGTTGATAAAAAAATGGTAGTTTAAATTCTGCAGTGTGTTCGTAAAATAAATAACGTGAAAATAAAATGGGCACCATAAAAAAAAGAAGTTTTACCAAAAATTAAAGTTACGACCCAATCTTTCCAATTAACCAGACTCATTTAATCATCGTGAATCCACCACTCAGCTGATTTCTTAATAGTTGGCTGATTAAAAAATTAATATATATCATTTAACTGCGAGTCATTTATTTTTCATTTCGCAGTGACGAATCTAAAACGAATTTTTGAGAAAAATTCACTTGAAAGGCTCGATTTGCAATCTCTTTACAAGTAATTATGACTATTTAACAAACATGTAATAGAATCACTGGAAGAAATTGATCTGTTTGTGTTACCTGCACAAAAAATATTTTATTTTTGCCGCATTGAAGTTATTATTTTTCAAATTAGGAATATGGCAATAAAAAGGTATTTAAAATTGTTGAGTTATATTATCAATTAAATTTTAGTAAGTGAGAAATTTTTATATACTAGAAAGAATTATTTAATTATCTAATCGCGGACATAGCTTCGCAGATGCCGTGCATAAATTTACCTATTAGACACATTATTAATCCGACAGTAAATTATAAGAAAAAAAAATACTTTCATGCGAAGATTAAGCTTGAAAAAATAATCCAAGATTATTGACGTTAAATGTTTCCCATTAAATCGTCAACTTAAGCGCAGCTTAATGATGCACGCTTTTTAATTTAAAGATCACAAATAAGTTTTAAAAAATATAATGTATTATTAATTAAAATATTGCACACACTTTTCACAACAAATTTTAGTCTTACTATTGCTATAATTTCTGATTTAAATCAAAAAAAAAATCTCATATAGAATGTAAAAGTTGCTATGTAAAAAGTTGTATTGTAATTATATTGTACCGTTTGCAATGCTTTAAATAATCTTTCAACTATGAAAAATAAAATATTCTTATTGGTATTTTGTAAGTTAAATATTTATCCAGATTCACGGCACGCCAAAGGTTAATCAGGACACATACATTCTCACACACTTGCATGCTAACACATGCACAGAATATCCCCTGACGGGATGTTCCGGATTAAGCTCATGGTAAACCCTGCTCAAGCGAGCGGGATACAACATGCGAAAGACGCACGCCAGACAGAGACGTCGGATCATCCACAGATTTTCAGATTATGATTCATAAAGAGAGCGGAAGAATGAATGAATGAATGGAAAATTATTATAGAGGGAGCCGAAATCTTAGGGATTATACGGCCGAGGGGGGCTGAATAGTTAGGGGGCAGAACGAAGGGGGGAAACATCGCTAATGAATGCCCCTTCAGTTGTGGGAATCGCTTTTGAGTACAGTCAGTATAGGGATGGATAAAGAGTTTAAAGTTTACGATACGATCCATATGAAAGATATGAATTTGTTTGATTCATTATTGATATATACTTGCATGCAAACTTTGATTTAGGCATATTCCAATACGATACAGTAGCTTGACAAAAGCGAATCAGAAAATAAGATAGAATTATTTGATCGTGATAATATTTTAAGCATGTTTATGTACATCATATATTCATATTTGTTTGTATATATATTTAATCTTTTCATTATATTTTCTAGCCATATCCGCCGCCTGTATGAACCGCAGTTGCATCAACAGAATTCTTTCTATGAGAACTGCTGGTTACTCATTTACTCAACCTCTCTTTTTCGAAAAGTGTAGGGGTATATGGATAGCACGGTGAAAAAATAGCAATGTATATTAGTACAACAAAAATATTATATATTATAGATGGAACTCGTTCTGACGAGGTCGTAACTAGCAACTATATGATGTGAAATTTTTGTGGAACTAAAATAGATCTCTATTTAGTTCTACCAAATTAATTCCAATTCAATCAATATATGGATAGGGTGAGGACAAAATTAGCGATTAGTTTATAGCTCTTATAACGCCTTGTTTTACGGATCGGATTAGTGGGAGGAACACCCAGACGTCATACAAACAAAATCAATGAAACGATTGAAAAATTAATCGGCCTGTACTGGGTTTCGAGCGCGAGTGCTCCGTAACCGAAGCCGACTACCTTGAATCTCAACCACGGACCCGACACTTAAATATAATGTATGTATTGCAGTTTGCCCAAACAAAATTGTTTTTATGCATCTTGTGATTCATTACTGTATTTATTTTTTTAAATTTTCAATCCAACCATCATATTAGTAAACTCATTAGCGGTGATAAGTGAGTATGTCTGTTCTAAATCCAATTTCAGTATCTAATCAGCAACATGATACACATATAAAACAAAATATGGCCGATTTAACATCCGCCACAAATGACATCATAAGAATATAATGTAAACTGAAGTGTCGTAATAGAAGTAAATATGTTTTATTAAGACGAGGGACAAATTCGTTTGGTACATTTGAAAACGTTAAATTATTGAACCTATAAAAAAATATCGCATAACTAATCAAATTTTAAATCTACAACTATATAACAGTCGACTTATTATTACAATGAAAGCTTCTATATGGATTTATACCATAGTAGTACTTTATGCAATATTTTGCAACATATCTGACGTAATCAGATCTGATGATCTAAATTCAAACTATGCAGTGTTGCAAATTGAAAAACTTAAAAATGCACCTTGTAAGATTTAGAGAGGTATTATTATTTATATTGTATTTTTTAATACAATTCTATACGTGCATGCTTATTATCGGACGCTATGGATTATGAAATAAATATGAATTAAAAATAATACGATATGACAGCTCCAACTGGTCTTAGCTACTTGCAAATACTATGCTACCATGATTATGATCACAGTTTCGAACGTGGCTATTAATTATGATTGTTTCGCGGGGCATAGTAAATCATTTTTCACTGACGAAGGAGCATACAACTGTCATGTGTAAAAGTTATGGAAAGAAGTCGTTTTTTTATATAGTTTTTTTAATGCCAATCAATTTATCATCGCGTTAATTTACTTCTGTATTATATATATTATTGGACTCTTTATATTATCAGTTTTAACTGTCACAATCTGAATATTACACATTTTTTTTACTATTTCCATATGGGTTATGTAAAAATCGCGTGCATATTCAGCTTATAACATACAAAAGCAAGCGGGGCATTTGATAGAAAATTGAGAAAGACCAAACAAATGATGAGGATTAAATCGAAAATCATAAATATCCCACATTGAAAATATATTAAGTTAGAAAAAATATCGCGAGTTTAAATGAATTCTAAAAGTATCATCAAATGAGAAATTTTACAATAGAATCTTTATGTTATTTCTGTAAAAGGTGGGACTTCAAATCAAAAATGGCATTTCTTGTGTTTTAAAATAAAATGTGAGGGGAACCGTGAAAAAAAGTGGCATCGGATTATACAATATGATCCACAGCTATTTCGGCGTCACGCCATCGACAGAAATACAATAATTAAGACTTTTTATTAGTAAAGAAAATTTTTGTCGAACTAAACTAAACTGTTATATCGAATTACAATGGAACTCTTTTGTAAATGACAATCTCATGAATTAAAATCAGTGTTCGCCTTTGGGAACCAAAAACAAGTTGTCTTTTGATCTCCAATCCCAATCAGTAGTATAAAAAGTTGAATTGAGAAAAACAATAAATAAAATATGATCTTGTAAAATAAATCAAAATGTTAACCATTTATATTATGGTTAAGAAATTTACAGATAATTATGTGAGATGTGTTATTGAAGTACATAATATATATACAATAAGCGTAATCTTTTTTTTGATTTTTTTGTTAATAGTACTTGTCCCAATAATAATTAATTATTGAATTAAAAATTTAAGTAGCAGGTAGTTAGTACTGATTATGCACGTATCTGAGATAAATTTAAACATTTTTAAGCGATCAATAATTTAAAATGACATATTTGATTTAGTAACTATCTAATTCTAACTGTTTTTTATTAGTATTAATCATTGCATATGTTTTTTTATTACTAAGCTCCCGATTATACATTCCAAATCTACTACCTACGTATTCGAGTGGATGTTTGGGCCATTTGTAAAACATTATATCGGGTGGAGATCTAGGTATGGCGATTATATCAGATTGATAATAAAGTTGTTTATAGTGACAGGTACTATTTTAAAGTGATAAAATAATAATGGTTATTTGAACGTCATAAAAACCAGTCGGCGAACAAGTTGAGTTCTAGTCAGGTGACTGTTTTGGTGTGTAAAGTGGCTTTATTTTGTAAAGGGAAACTTAGACTTAGACGTAGATAATTCAAACGATTACCGCTTAAAATATTTTTAATAAATACGACAAACAATTCGATTAGTTTAAAAATTCACTTGCACTGAAATAATCAAACTTTTGAGGGCAAAGCATAAAGCAAAAAAGGTAATTCAAAAAAGATACCAACAGATTATAAATGATATACTTAATTAGTTAGGTATAAAAGTAAAGAGTTTTCTACGAAAAAATTTTTCCCTTAAAGTCCAAGTTTTCATTTTGCTTAAATATAAGAAATATTTAATTGCATTATTGATAGTATGTATGTATGTCCAGTGCACGCGAGATTATTTGACCAATTTTAATGCTAAATGCATATCATAATAGACAGAAATTTTCATAATTTTCGGAGGCATTTTCTTATATTTATATTCATTTAAAAATACATGTTAAATAAAAATGAGTAGCGTCGAAAACTAAGAGTATTTAATATTTCCTAAGAGTCTTCTATACTAAGAGTATTTAATAATTCAAAGACTTACCTGATGCTGTTTTTGAGAGATCGAAAGCTTCTTTCTTCGGAGCTAACAAATGTGAATCAGTAGAATCTGCAGCAGGAGGAAGGCGTGTGGACAAGGAGCGAGGGCGACTTGGGGGCCTGTCCATACCAATCGGACTCTTGCTGGATCTAGTCAGGGAAAGAACCTGGCTCTGAAATAAATGGGAAAAAAAAATAATATTAGTAAATTTCTCAGTTTATATTAATAATTGCGATGAAACCTAATTCCCTACCCATATTTTATGGACGAGATGAACAGTAACAAGATTTTCAAGGGATATTGGCCAGAAAAGGTCAAGTAAAAATCTTTTGCAAAATTAATAGTTGAATTGCACAAAGTACAAGTTTTTTTATGCCAATCTCTCAGACATGCAAATCAAATTGTCAAGTGGTTTTGAAACTAAATGTCGATGACTAATTTAAAACCGAACCTGATCTCGAATCAAGATGCAGAACATGTGATATAGTGTTTTACGTTTTTATTGAATATTATAATACATACACAATAATAACTATGAAAAACACTTTTTCCTTTTAACCGAAATACAACTTTTTTTTTTATAAATTTTATAAACAGATGGAGTTAAAAAATCAATAATAAATAATTGATCTTGTAATCGTTAAGAATAAGAACTAGTGACTATAAACTAATATATGATATAAGGAATCTTTTATTTAATGAGTTATTTATGGTCCAAAATAGTGGTATTTATTTTTACAGAATCTGACTGATAGATAATATTTTTCAAAAAATCAAATTTGAAACTAGAATGGAAGCCATATCTAATCATTTTCAATAATAACTGATCATTGAGGTTAAATTTCCGAGGTTTTTATGTTCCTATTCATAAAAAAGAGCTATTTGCTACAGGTATTTTTCACTGTAAAAAATGACAAAACTTACTTGACATAGATTTCTTGTGTCCTTCACACTTTTAAATTTATTTAACTGTTCACTCATAATAATTGATTTCTATTAATTTTAATATTGTAGATTGGAGATATTCAACGGATAATAAAAAATATGCTCGCATTGCAATATAAGAGACAGAACTCGTGCATATTTGCAGCTCATAATCAATTATACCATAAGATTAAACTATAGAACTGAAATATATGCAAATGATGCAAAGTTACAAAATCAAAATGACATTTTTCATTGTGTTATATTTAAAAAAAATGTTTTAACGAATGAAGTGACAGTTAACACCCATCAAGTGATTACAGCTAAAAGTACGATATAAAAAAAACAATTATTTAAAAAGAATTAATATAAACGACACTCCTATTTTTGTCGTATGTTTCTTATTTTTGCAACCATAATGAATCATTGTAGTACTCTTGATCGGTTTTCTTCATTTCATTATATCGTCTTAATTTTAATTCTAATGTTGGTACTAGTTTCTTTTTACTATCCTAAGTATTTTGATTTACTGTCCGAAATCATTCCAAGGCTTCCTGGTAACCAGACCAATAATCAATCAAATTATTACACTATACATCACAGGGAGACAGAAATATGTATTGTTCTGATATCGAGATTCTGCAGTAACGATTATTAGTTCTTATATTTAAAATATCTGTATATTTTCAGTATTCGCCACCTACTCTAAATTTAAAAAGACACAGATTTGCAAATGATCAATAATAAATCTAATAATCGGCAATATTCTTTTTGCGTATATTTTATAATTATATGTGCGATACGTAAGTAATAACTGAAAAACTAGGAATCTAGATGTCTGAAACGCAATAACAAACAATTCGTAAACAATTTTGGCAACCATTAGTTCCTAAGGATAACTCTTCCAGACATCATATCTCCCATAAATTAGACACCTTTCATTGCTTTATACATCGTCTCCTTTTGATTCCGATGAGTAAAGCAAGTTACGATCTTGAATTAAATGCAATAAAACAAATTGCAATGAATAATGGTTATGATTCGGATTTAATAGATCGGTTATTTAAAAAAAAATATATTTAATTTAACAAAAAATTAGCTCTGTTAAATGTAAGCTCTAGTTTGGTGACTATCCTGCTGTTAATAAACAGTGGGTGAAATTGAGTTACAGAAAAGATTTCAAAGAAAATTGATAAAAATCTTTTTAAGGTAACGTTTTACAATTCTTTCAATCTCAGAAATGTTTAAGTAAATTCTAAAGATAAAATCAATATTCTCAACCAGAGTGGGATTTATTTACTTGATTGCGAATCCTGTGGAGCCAGGTATATTGGTCAAACGGGAAGAACTTTTAATACCCGATTTAAAAACATCTAGCCTGTTCACGCAAAGGGAATGAATTATCTCCATTTGGAAACCATTTGTTCCTAAATATGCATACTTTTGATCATAATCACTTAAAACGTTAAAATCCTGCATGTTATCAATAAATCTTTAAAACTCGATAAATTAGAAATCCTTGAAATAAACCGTCTTAAAATTTTATTCCAGACTGCAATTTATTAAACGATCAATAAGTCTTCGTTTCTTCACCTTTGTTATATCCGATTCATTAACCTAAGCTTATTGTATTTCTTCCTTGTACATTTATTTATAAAAAAAATATTTTCATTTGTTTAATTTGTAAGAATTGATAGACATACAGATTTAATTTATTTTTCCATCTAAATGCAATCATTTTTTGGGCTTTCACTTTGTTAATGATAATTCAAATTTGATTTTTGATGTATTAGTTTGCATTGCTAAGAGATCTTCAAACATTTTATTTATAGTCTATTTTTCTTGTAATTTGCTTCAATTTATTTGCTTAGTTGTTTTACCAATTGTTTGTCATACCTTGTTTTTCATACTTAACTTTTGTATAAATATCACTGTTTTATTGTATTCCTTATCAGTTGATAATGCTCTCCATGAGCGAAACCGGTCCTGATCAAATACATTTTATGTGGAAAAAGTACTAAAAATGTATTATTATTTATATTTATAATGCCTTTCCACCAAGTATTTGACAGTGAACACCTTAAAAGTGAACAATCATTTTCTCAAACCATTGCCACAAAGAAAAACCTAACTCTCTGTTTATCAGATAATTTAGTTCGATAATTTTAGTTTCTTTGAAAGTAATTCTATTATCATATGGATTAGTTTGTCATTTATGCACTTATATCTTATTAAGTACGGGTCACACGTCATTAGAGTAATGCCAAATTTAACGATATGACAAACGACTTTATTTACGTGTACTTATTTAGAATACGGTCGATTCTATGAGAACACCCCTAGGCGAAGGCTATGAGTTAGTAGATATAAGATTCTGAAACTTCGATTAAGAAATGTGAGGGTGTTTTTATATATTTAGGTTTCATTTATCTTGTGTGAAATTGATGCATCATTTCGTATATTATAATTGAACAGTAAACCAATACCACAATACAAGACATAAAATTTTGAGTTATTTATCCAACGGTAACATCATAGTTAAATTTAAATAAAGATTTTAATGCGTAATTTCGAACAGTTATTTCAGTAACGGAGGGAGGAATGTAAAATTGCCAGCCTCTGAGCTTTTTTACCCTACCGATCGAATAGGTCAGGATTAGACAAACTTGAATCAAATGTATCATTTGATATCTCAGGCATGTGTTTGTGATCTAAAGATACATTTGAGTTCGTATTGCGTGATTTTCGAAATACCTTTTATTTAACTAGCTTTATTTCCAAATATTTTGTGCAATTCAAAATTTCATTTGGAAAAGTATGTACTAAAGGCTAAACTTATATTTGTATTGTTATACACTTTCTTAGTCTTGCAGTAGCAACAGGTCAGTTGAACTATTATAATTGACAAAATAAAGATAATATAGTTTTATGATTCCATGCCAGCAAAATTATTTGTTAGCTTCTGAAATATTTTTAAATAATGACATTCAAAGTGGTCGACTAAGGTTACTCGAAGGTTTGACACGCTATTTTGTAGGGTGGCATGTTGCGAGTTAACTTCATACTATTGCATCATCTCTTTCAATGTCTAGGAATGATGTTAATTGTTTGTCTCGTTGTAATAATTGTATTATAATGCAAGCCTCATCGAATAAGCTTGTTAAAGTCTTTATCCGGCACCTAATTTCTGTTCAGTTTGATTGTAACTGATTTACAGTTGTTTACCACACACAAAACTAAAATAGGAAACTTACTATTTAAAACTTGCCTCGGGGAAATTTTAGTACAATCTATTAATGCTAATATTAATCATATCACCTGGGAACCGAAACTGGTAAGCGATTACGTTTGATTTAATCAATTAGCCCGCAGTGTCGTTTTGTACCGTGGGACACTTTGACAATGGGCAAATTAATGTAAATCAAAATGGATTCGATTGAGACGTTATTATTAATTCGTTATACAGTTACAGTTATATATTTTATTTTCGATTTTTATCTACGATAAAATTTGCATCGGGTTTTAAAAAAAGCGCAGCCTCAAGGCACCCACTCGTTATTTTTGTATAGCTAAACGTCTTATAATACAACATAAATAACTATCATCTATTTCGTGTTAACTTATACACGGGTATACCGGATTTATAATAAATAAAGCGCTACATGGATACATAAATATAAAGTATTTTTAATTTACTAATATGCGACGAATGTATGGGGAGTTTCATTTACTACCCAAATCTTTGAAATTTTTAGACAACACAATTCGCCGTGACATTATCTGGATTGTTGTTCAAACGTTACGTCCAATCGATCAATCTTGAACTCATGGACTTAACACTCCTAAGCTAATAATTTGAAATCTTACAGTCCACCATTTTTAAAAGTTACAAAATATATAAAACAACAGTCATATAAGCTACATTCTACGTGGCGCTGATTTATTAAATGTGATTTATGTCGTCGCACCCATTTTTGTCCCGTTTGTCGCGTTACGCCTATATAAAACAACAGTCATATAACACAACTTATACACCTACAGTACACAACTGTTTATAAAGTGAAGTGAATGTGGTTTTCATTGGTCTTCTTCGTATCCATACAAAATAATGATAATTCAATAAAAATGATTCCATTTTATTCATAAAAGTATGCAATCATTTCATCAATGTTTTCTTATGACGTTGTCACGTTAAACTATCGTCCGTAAACCGACTTTACAGACAACCATTTTTTTAAATAAGATTCTTAGCTCAAATGACGTTACAGCAATTACTCCGCGAACAATCGGTTGGAAACCGCTGCAAGAGGAAATTAGCCAAATGCAAAATACACATTATTCAAATTCTAATAAATAAACATGTTTTCATATCAGCTAGCTTAGTAATCAAGAAATCTAATCCATCAAATTACACTATCACCCATTGATTTTTTAATCGATTTGGATAATGTTATATTTTGTATCATGTATTCTTTATTGCCCTAAAATCAATTCGTAGTAATTAAAAAATATATAAATTACTGCGTAGTGTTTTATTTACCCATCTTCTTGCTAATACAACCAATTTTCGCTCCAAACCTTCTAGTTAAATGTTACTTTTACTATCTATGTATATACTTTAAATTATTGGAAACGGATATGGTTAAAATCTTTAAAAAAACTTTTTGACAGTCGAATGTTGCAATAATTCAATTTAAAGTTTTATTCAGTAGCACACTGGTTGCTCATAACGAGTATTATATAAATCAACAAATTGCTAACCGATAACGATAATATTTATAGGAAGTTAAATTTAAGGCTTTATATTGAAATGTTGCAATGATGAATCGTTGTAAAAATTAATGATTTTCTGTCAAACACCTGTGGCCCATTTTTTCCAATTTTATTTTTGATAGGATCAATTAATAACACCTAATAAACAAAACAATTATATTACTGTGGTTGATTTAAAGTGGAAGTGTTGCTAGAGCTTCTTGTTTGTAGAGCAACCGTCATAAAATCACAAGACAAAACTGTTTGCTTTTTACAGCTCCGGCCAGCATATAAAATTATTTAACAATGGACGTATCGGGACAGTGATACTCCAAGCATTAATGCTCGAAAAATGTCATTATTACATCGCGCAGATACTTTATTAATCTGACAGTTTACTCATTATCATAATCACATTTTATAGAATATTTTTTTTACTACTATAATTAGCGATGTGTTTATAAATTTCCACGTATAGTGACAGTAAGTTTGGAAATAACAATATATTTCAGCATCTTATTTAAAATAAATTTTGTTATGAGTTTTGTAAAAAATATATATCTCGATATGCTTACACACAGTGGCGGTGGTGACAGAGTATTAGTTCCTTTAGAAGGAAAAAAACCCGTAATCCATTTTGTAATGTCATAATTTAAAATGTTATAATTTATCTTGCTTCATTACTCAAGCAAACTTTGCGATAGTAAGTCTGAAGATGCCTCTGAAAGAGGCGAAACACGTTGAATCTTTTTAGTTACACAATACGTGGAATAATCAAAGTTATTTTAAATTTTATATTAAAATGAACTTCCACAAAGTTACCGCCGAAACCATCGAAAATATGAGTATTAGGGAATACATAAAAAGATTCAACTATTTTTGCAAGAGTTCTTTCCTATTCATTGAATTTTAAAACACTTCTATAACATGGACTTTCAATTCATATGTTCGCAATACCAACGGGGAACTAATCAGGGGAATAGGTTTTGCCACTATTGCTTTGTCCACACGCTATTATGAGCAATCATCATAGATATCGACTTTTGATCATTTGGCCAACCTTTCTGTTATTATATTTTATGGTAAAACTAAGGCAATACAATTGTCTCAATTATATATTACTGTTATAATGTTGACAAACACAGGGTAAAGCTGTTACCCGTATGTTTCGTGAAAGCGATCATAAAATTGCGCACCGACCATCAGGCTTTGGTGAGACGCGCATCAATCAATCAAAATCTTGGATTGATTCGACTGATTAAACTGATTCGTCCAATTATCGACGGAGACTTGTCGTTGGCCGCTGTCGATTGTCGAAACAGATTTTTTATCGATGGATCAGGAGACCATAGTGCATATTTTTTAATCAGCGGCTGACACCGATTCGCTTCCTTGTTTTTGTTTCTGCATCATCGTCAGCAGTATCAAATGTATATAACTTGAAAAGGTTTTGATAATTGAATGCATTCATGATAATTAATAAAATTCATCTCACACTATTAGTTTATATTTACATTTAATCTTTTTTTGAATCAGACCTTATATTCGGTACCGGTTTCAAGACCATATATTGCGTCTTAATTTGAAAATGTGTTTTAAAGTTTAGTATATTTTTGTTCAAACCATTTTGTATTAATTTCATACGGTTTCCACTGACTCTAGCACACGGATGCCCTGATTCAAGAGTATGTCAACCATTGTTTTGCTAAAAGTTTAAAGCGCTGGAGTGTGGTTAAGCACTTTATGTTCAAATATAGTTATTTATTTTGTTGTGTTGTTCATGATTTAATTGTATGAAGGTAAACAATAGTTTTCTAATTTTAAACGAAAAAATTAATCTTCCAAACTCACCAATTGATATACCCTTTAAAATAAATATCATTAATTATAAACTCAAGTGCTTGAAATCAATCAATGCAATAATAATAGGTCGCGTAAAACCCTTGAATTAATTATGGATATTTCTATGTTATCTGGTAATTAGTATTTGCGATACTACATATATGCAAAATTCCCGATAATTATAATTTTCTCAGATTGAAACTCACTTACAACAAATTTTCTCTTATTCATATAGATTACGTTAGTAACAATTGAACTTAGTAATCTACTTTTATTTTTGTATATAAACAATACAAACTGTTTACTACGCGTCAGTTCAAGTACATTGTACAGTCTGAAGATACCGAAAGGCGAAACCCGGTTCTTAATCGACAAATCTAGACACTTCGAGTATCGAATACTGGATACTCGAGAATACTCATCCATTTTTCAAGTATTCGGTACTCGAAGTTTATAAATGAAAATTTATTTCCAAATTTTATTTAATTATTTTAAAAATATATATGTGTATATATTGTTTACCGTTGCGTTCAACTGACTATTACGCGTGGATTTTAAAACAAAATTTCGAACCATTTTAATATATGAGACGTTTAATTCTCTATTATTTTTTGAAAATATGTTTTATAAATCGAAATCAAATTTATTTATTTATTTAAGAAAAATATTTGGCAAATGCCAATGCGCCATGTATTTGACAAATATAAATACGTGTATGTATTTATATATATACATACATGTAAATACATAATATTAATCATTAATTAATTAAAAACAAGATGAAAACATTGTAGTCATAAAAACAGAGAGAAAAAAATTATAAAATCATATTAGAAATTTTCAAAGATGTCAACCGAGTGAGTTCTGACAAAATCAACTTTTATTCATAAAATATAGTATTCGTCTGAACTCACTCACGTCAATATGAAATATGTCGACATCCGAAGCAATGCCGTTTAAAATTGTTAAAGCTCTTCCCAGAGGCATTCCCATTGGCAGATTGGTTCTACCCCTTGGAAGAACAAACAACTCTAACAAATAAAATATTAAACAAATAAACTTACCTATCTATTTATCATCTGTTTATATACATAAATCTGAATGAATTATATATATTTTGGTACATCTGAAATTACTAGAGTACTCGAGTATTTTAAAAATTTACTACTCGATACTGGAGTATTTGAGATGTCGTTTAATTGGAGTCTCTAGAGTCTAGACAAAACACATGGAAAAGTACAAAATTCAAACGATTTAAATTTGTATCAAATACTTGCGGCACAGAAATGGCTAAGTGATACCAATAGCTGTATTCATAATTATTATTTTACGGCATAATAATCAATGAGTGGGTCTCGCAATATCACGGACCACCATGTCCCAATCAATGTCGTAATAAAAATCATAATGGAACATTAGCACAGATAAACAAGGCGCTAGGCTAATATTAGCGACACTGTGACACTAGACGTTACTCAATAGTGATATGCAGAAGATGCTAGCACCAAATCGCGATGGAATTCGTAGAATCGTTTGACCTCGTTTAACCCAGATTACTCTCCATCTATTGGTGTGATTCCCTAAGGTGCCCACAGACTGCACACTCCGCATTTTGAGACACACTTTTCGCAATGGACTCGTAATTCAAGTCCAATATATTGTCGGTCCCTGTGGTCTAGTGGCAAGAGCTTTGTCCTAGCGATCTGTAGACCCGGGTTCAATTCCCGGCAAGGTCAAATTTTTTCAATTGAAAAAAAGAGATCTTGGGCTTATTGGTGTATGTTATTTATCGGTTGATTTTGTGCACAGCTGATTCATTACTTATCATCGTGTTAATCTCGTTTGACTTTCACAATTAAGAATATTTAGGCGCATTGGTATAAGCTGTAATGCCAAATATTTTTCAATCAATTTAAAAAAAATATATATAATTTATTAAAAAAAAAAACTAATTAAAAATATTGACACATTTTTAGTATCTATTTCACATTGGATTTATTGAAATCAGGACCGATTTCGCTCATCGCGTGCATATTACCAACTGAGTCATCAATATTAGTGGAATAAATACTAAAAATGTGTCAATATGTTTATTATAACACCATGCCACTAAGTATTGACAGTGAACATCTTATAAAAACTAATTGCTGATCTTCGATGGAAAGATGTTATAGGATATATATAAAGAAAACAACTGAGTTCATAAACATATATGTATATACCATGCCCGCTCCCAAAGTAGTGCATATGGACTCCTCACTGGGTTTATCATTTGTTTTTTTTCTACGAGAACTGCTTGTTAGTTAACTAATCTCTCATTTTCAAAGAGATTAGGGATTATATATTTTATAACCAAAACTTATGTGTGGAAAATTTGAAAATCTCTTTTGTCGTTCTAAAACCTACACTGCTAATTATCCAATACCACCATTTTGTATTGTCATCTGTCATTTATTCGTTATTTTTCAGCGGTGGTACAAATAAATCGTTTCAAAGGGGTTTTTTTGTTTAAAACAAAAATTTTACATTCTCAAAATAATCAGTTTAGTCCCTCTCCTGCACAATAGACAAAAACGGAGATTTTAAGAGAAAATTTTCTCTTTAAGCCATCGATATGCTTCACGTTGGGAGCGGACTTGGTTTAAAAAAAATGCTTTACATTGGGAGCGTACATGGTAAAAAAAAACAGCATTGACACCGCCGTTCGACACGTTAAACATATTATTGAAGAATATCCATATACATACACAAGAGTCGTTGTAATGATGTGATCCGTTTGTAGTATGAGTCTGCAATCAGCTTTACAATAGACAACCGCCGTGGCACGCTGCGGTCAAATCGACACGTCTTCTTATCCGGCGCCCGGAAAATTTAATACCTACCTATTGCTTTATCTGTCACAATCTGCGGTATGAGCTGTAATGGATTTTGAAAAAAAAAAAAACGTGGCCACCATGCTTTTTTTCCCTCAATAATAGCGTACGTATTTCTTTTCTAGCGTACAGTAAAATAATAATTTGTCGAGCTACATAAAATTTTAAAGTATCCTTTTTTTATTTCTTGTGTATAATATCAGCGTGAATAATTGTACGTGCAAAGAAAAAAATGTGCAATCAATTTTAGCTGCATCTCTATTTTGGCAATAGCGTGAGGCGTCACCGAGCAAAAACCGATATGTCCACTTTGCAGTTTTGACCGTAAGCGACGTTTCTGTGTTTCCAATACAATCTTTTTTTACATCGGTTTGTTTTATTCAATAATAAACAAAATTAATATTTATGATATTTTTAAGTCACTTTTAAGGTGTTCACTGTCAATACTTGGTGGAAAGGCACTTTTCCCACATAAAACTTTATTTGATCAGGACCGGTTTCGCTCATGGCGAGCATTATCAACTGATAAGGAATACAATAAAACAGTGATATTTATACAAAAGTTAAGTATGAAAAACAAGGTATGACAAACAAGGTATGAAAAAGTACTAAAAATGTATTATTATTTTTATTATATTTTTAAGTGATCATGACCAGTTTTGCATATGGCTATAATTATCAACTAATGATAGTTAAAAAATTGGTGTTTTTTGAAATTAAATACAACGGCTTTCCTCCAAGAATTGGCAACTAATTTCCCTTAAAAGTGTTTTACAATACATATGTGTTTTATTTAAGATATTGAAAAGATACGAGAACCAATGGTTAGCTAATCGCTCTCACTATGCGCCGCTTTTGGGATCGGAAGGGTGAGAAGGAGATTTTAATCACGCGCCCATGCCTTCGAAAGAGATCGATAAATATACTAATATCTGCTCGTACAACGACTCGAACCCATGAGGTCCGTCACGAAAGTCAACAACGTTGACAACTACACCACGGGCCCGGACAAAATATATGTTTGGCAAAATAATATATTTTTTTGTTCCAAAGTAATCCCAGTAAGAATTATTGTTGTGTAGATGTTATATCTATCAAAATCTAAGCGATTCATAATCTTTTTATCTCACATGGCCAGACGTGCATCACTCGAAATTTTCCTCAAATAACACAAAGAGATCGTTTGATATTCTGTTATTAAGGTTAAGTAGCCTTATTTTAAGTTGATTCGGCAATACATTCATTCAACTGGCATTTATTTCAGCGTTAAACGGTGTCAATATAATCAATATTCTCACATACGTATTGTAAACGAGATAACAATTTATTTATGGCTAATAAAATCATAAAACGCGATTTCCTGACACTCAACCACGTGATCAATCCTTAGCCGCAACTTCTTCTGGACGGTTTCAAGTATTCATTATTATTTATTAAAATCGTGGTTTTAGAACAGACATTGAATACAAGAAATATCCATGCAATATCATCTAAGACGAAAAAGCATTTTGTATATTTGTATAAAAATAACCGATAACTTTTAAAGCTTGATATCATTAAAATACAATCAAATAGATTACGATATAAGATTATCTGAAATCCGACGATGGAAATATTCGATCATAGACAATCTATGAATGTGGCAAACGTCAAAAACAACACACTAATTTGTCAAAAATTGTTATAAGTAATATAGAGCCCTAGCAAATGAACTGTAATTCAATCAAAAACGGATTCTTCTTGAATTAAAATGCCACATTAGAAAGAATATAGAATGATATATAAAAACACGTGAAATAGTCACGAAATACTCAATTACTTTCCCAACATAAGCCGAAATTATTGTTCTATGAAAGAGTTTGCAAACCCATCAAATTAAGCATAGAATAAATATCAATATAAATACAAATATTGTATGTATATATAAATTATAATATTATCAACAACAATTGTGGTTTTAGTAAATTTCTGATTGCTAGATTCGAGTTGTTGCTTGTGAAGGGAATATCTACATATATCCATATAACGGATTCATTCGCAGATGATTCCTAGCAATTGATCGATACGTAGAAATCACAGCCACGGGTCACTTAATTGAACGACTCGTTCTGTACAGACTCGCAGCGTTGACAAACGAGTCGGTCGTTTTCAAAACGCATTGGAATTACTATTATCTTCATATCAATACTATAATCAGCAAACAAAGTGATATTGGGAACTGTTTTGTTTTATCTCAAGTGAAAAAACATTAAGAATATTAGAATAAAACACCTTTTCATGTAAAGTAAAACAAGACAATTATAAAATAGAGTGATTTTTAGAATGTACGATGTGCGAAATGCTATATAGTTAAGAAACGGTAATGTAATTTAGTAGTTTGAAGGTTGGAATAATTTGGTGGCGAAGAAACAAAACAAGAATTAGATCAACACGTGGCCCCATCAGTTATTCCATAAATATAAATGGATTGAAAAATAAAAATAAGCTTGACCTTACTGGGACTCAAGCCCGTGATTGCCGTAGCTGAAGCCAACTACGCTAACCACTAGATTACGCAAATTTACAAGTTACTGCTTCTTGTAAAGTTTTGATAGTATGTACTCAATGCAGGACGGCTAGTTTTTGATACAAACACCCGACGTGTTATTGTAAGCTAGCCCATTTAATGAAACTTCATCTTTGTCAAATCGGGGAATTAAATCACACACCTCATCATGACATTGCTCGTATGAAGAATATTCAACTATTTCAAAACTGCTGCTTCGAAAACACGTACCGTAAGTAATTGAAGATTACGAAAGGTTTTTGGCAATGATAGTTTTCAAATCGTTTCAAAAAATTACCTTCTCATTGTACGTGTTTAGATTTAAGATTAGTAGAACTAGATTACTCTGGAAGGCAAATAATTTTTTTGAGTACAATCCAAACAGTTTGAGTGATGTTTTACTTATAGAGATTATGTTGGTATATTTTTTCATATATTTCAATGTACATTTTTATAAGTATAAGTGATTTTGTGACTATGGTTTCGTGACGTTTTAATTTCTTAATTATCTGTAACTGCCTATTATGATTGTTTACTATTAATTTCTTTCTATCAAATCACATTTCTTCTGGAACAGTGTAAGTAAAATGTATTCCTGACACAGTTATCTATACACGAAGCAGCGTAACACCGACACTGCAGTGGTCGACTCACGTGCTTGAAACAGTACAATTTGCGAGTTAAATCTGAAATTATTTCTATGACTCCAACAGAAACGTTTCTTGAAGAAGCTGTTTCACCTAGTTTTTTTCTTTCCTAGCGCTTTCGTTTTAAATTGTATTTCTTACAACAGACTATTCATAAAATTTATGGTAGGGATAAAGTTTCCGGTGAAGCCTGCAATCTACTGAAAACTCATATATATAATCTCATTGTAGGCTTTTTTCAGATGAAGACATATTTGAGATTAATATTCTCGTCAATCCGATGACATTCTTAATGGGCAAACTAATATTAATTCATCACCGTTAATCAAGCCATTACGGAAGGTTAATGCAATCTTAACTAAACCAACCTCATTCCCAGTAAATAAAAACCCAGATTAGCATTCACTTTGAGAAATACATAAAATCGATTTGTCACATTTAATAATTTATTACTGCAATATAAAATTAGGATGTTAGAACAGAAGGGATGATGCATTGTGTACCTTTTCTACAACAGTATAAACAGATAAGTAAATGTATGTTTAAACATTGTTCTGACGGTGGCGTAGGCCGAAAAAACTATCTTTTAATTTTTGTCGAACTCAAATACATTGCTATTTTTTTCACTTTGTTATAACTGAGTTCTAAGAAGTAAATGAAAATTCAATCAATTGTTACTCTATATTGTGTTAAATTTGTCATACTTAATAAAGTAACCCGATTGTTTCAGTATTAAAATACTTATTTACTACGCGCATAAGTACATATTTTGAATGCCAAAGCAATTCGTATATCATCAATGAAATATCCAAATGATTTCAAAAATATCCATTGAATGTTTCCGTTAGGTATACGTTGTTTGGCAATACGTTACTTACCGCAATTGATAAGTATGACATGTAAAAGAAATCTATGCGTTGATTTCGTTGGGTCAAACAAACCAATTTGTTTAATGGACCGTCACAGGAGTTCTCAATAAAAAGACTTTCACCCTCACATAGAATCTGTTAGGGACAGTTATACGTACTAAATAAAGACCGCACATAATTATACATTTGTATTTCAATATATTTGTATATATTACGGTTGACTGATCATGACATACTCAAATTAGTCAATAATAACAACCTACTTCATAAATACTTTGACTAATGAGGAGCTGCGCGGGAATGATCTGTTGAAATATTTTTTTTTTCTCATAATATAGAAGTAAAAATATTTTTCTAGCCCCTTGTATTAAAGCAGATATAAAAAAATGCGATGTTTTTCTAAAAGTATTATGTTTACATATAAAATATTCATATTTGTTGTTAAGGACGCTGATCATAATAATTTCTTCTTTGCTGCAAAATATATGGATTTTTACAATATAAATAATGCTTAGATTATTATTAGCTTGCAAATTATGTGTGGCCAATAATTGCTCTGTGTTTATAAGCAAATATAATACAATATGACAGATGCATACATAATAATTTGTTTGCATTAAGCAGCTCTTGATGGTTTCCTGACAAAGTATAATCAGACAAAATTTACAAAGATCAAATATCGCAATGCATACCATTCATTAAATTTAATAACGTCTTAAAAATATCACAGTCAGCCAGCAACCATTCAAACACAATCACGGCTGATTGATAATTTAAAGAAAGAAGAAGGCCAGCCATACTAATGTAAAAAAGCGCGCGCATAAAATGACAGCTGAGGTTGCGCGGCTTGCCCGCTAGATAGCACAGCCAGCAGATCTGAATTTGAAAATGGAATGTATTTTCAGGGCTACAATAATGGAATAAATACTTGAAAGATATTTAAGTAAAATAGCATTTAGTCAACCATTATTATTGATTCAATAAAACCTATAATACCGTTTCAATCAAGTAGTATGTTATGAATTAAAAAAAAAGATAAATTAAAAGGAGAGCAAAATAATTCCCGTATTGTTATAGTTTTCCTCATATAATATGCGTGTATTCAATGAATATATAATATGTGTATATTGCATACCACAGTGTCACATAGAATTTTACAAGTAGCGCGGGATACATGTTCTTTGTTAAAAATGAAATGTACCTACTAAACTTCGCCAAGAAGCATCAAAATCAATCGATCGGGCACATAACAAAAAAAATAACAATCTTCGAAAAATCAGTAATCTGTATATTGTCAAAAAGAGCTTGAATAATGACATTATATAAGGAATATAATGAATTGAGACTTGTGGGGAGAAAATTAAGTGAAATTCTTCATTTTTTAAATCAGATTCAAAAATATGACGACACCCTCAATGAATAAAGTGATAACCTAATTTTGATAGTTTTGAAGAATAAGTTAAGCAGGAGAGAGAGAGAGTATGAAAAAGTATCACAAATCAATAGCTTAGAATTCATAAAATGAAAATAGCCTGCCTATATTGAAACCAATCATCGGTAAATGGCATTATTTGGTGTCTCAATAAAATGATCTCAGTAAACGTATATCAATTATATCAGAAGTTCTTTTGAAATCTTTCAAAAACTTTCAGAGGTGATTAAGATGTTTTTTTTGTTTTCATTTAAAAAAATTGGCAACCCTGCATTTTTTCTTCGCGAGTAAAAGAGACAGAGCGTCGGCTTGCGCAGATAGGGTTAAGTGGGATTAAACATGGCGTTCATTAAGAAGATATGAGGCGCGAGTTGAGCGCCAACCACAGCTTCTGATTTATCGCTTATTGCTGCTGCTTATTTAGCTATATGTAAGGCAACCCAGCCGGAGAAGAAAATGAGATTTTTTATTCGGCTAAAACGAGAGGTGACGCAAAGAATAAAACAATTTTCATGCCATACAATGTCATAATTATTATTAATATATTTGATATTATCTCTAATATAATATGTTTCATTTGGGGGACAACGTCAGCATATTACAAAACATACAAGTTTTATTATTTATGTATTTGAACACTGAAGCAATATTAACGCTTTCAAATTATAAATCGAGAATACAAAAATCTGATTTAGTTTTTTTTTATTGTCACTTGTTTCATATGTTTGGTTTTTTGTTTTTTAATTTTGACGTTATTTAATTTTTCCGAGCCATTCAAGTTTTTAAATATCCAACTAATGTTACACACAAATTGATATCTTGCATAGCAAAAGTATAATATTAGATTGATTATTTATTACTACCTTTCTGCTCTTTAAACGTATTACACGTATTACCCACAAATATTGTAGAATAAACATTTGTTTCAATTTGCGATAGCATTTGCTTTTTTTTTTCTTGAAATCGTTTTTGTATTGTTTTGTATAATAGCTGATTAAATAAATATTGATGAGGATCCAACGTAACGCGAGATATGGCAATACGAAAGTGTTATTTAAAATTGGAACATTATTTAAACGTCAAATTTACAGTAAGATTCAACACTAGGTTTCTTTTGTTTTATACACGGGTATTGGAATAAGAACGTGTGTTTTTGAAATGTTATATCCATTTATTGTCAGTCAGTGTGGTTTATCACTTATCAGCTGCTTGAGGCGTCATACTAAGCTCATCTGATTTATAATCTACAAGCCATAAAAGTTTACAGCGTCTTCGTAATAAAGGTGTACATAATTCAAATTTTCTTGTACAGACACCATACGTAATAAATAAAATATATACCTACATACTAGCAAATAACAACGCATAATAACGTATCTACGCGTGGATGTAAAAAAATCGAACATATGCGTTCGCGGACGGTAGTGTAAATTTATTTTAGTATTTTGATCTGTATCAAACCAAATTTATGTACATATGTACATATATTGGTGAAATCGTTAACAAAATGGCGTGATATATAATACCTGATATATTTTAGGATTATTTTAGAATCGATTGAATTTTGCTCTTCTTCTTGATGGTCAAAATGTCATTAATAAGCATTAATGACATTTTGACCATCTCAAATTAAAAAGACTTCAATTCATTGAACGTCATATCAAAACATAAGTTAGTTTATCCAGATTGCTAACAGAAGCTGCTAAGCCTAATGATATTTATAAATTAGAGGTACAAACTATTTCCTACGCGTCAATTTAAGTTAATCCGTACACTTGAAATGCTTGCAAATGATTAATGATATCTTGACAAATAAATTTTGTCAATCTAATAAACCTTCTAAAAAATATTAAAAATGCGCTTAAATATAACAACAGTTTAGACTAAAAACTTGGTGTGGGAATTTGGCATAATCATATTAATTAAATATAAATGCGAGGATATTTGACAAAAAAATACGAAAAATTTGTAAGAGATAATTATAATCAATTTCAAAAATGTTAATTAACAGCATCCGAATAATAATAAAAGTTTACTGATTGCTTGCATTCATCATTCATCAGCTCAGGGTATAGGGAAATTTATAATAGTCATTATCTAAAATGTTCAAAAACGATATTGAAATTCGTATGATTCAGTCAAAAGTGCTGAACGATGCGTATTATAAACCAAAAGCAGCTATTTCCCTTATCCATATTGTTATGAGTAACATTTGAGCTGTAATAAATTTATCGTAATTTTTAATGAGCATTTAATTTTGTTAATCAGAATACAAAACGATTTTTTTATGAATACAGTTTTTATCGTTTGGCACAGATGTTTGAGTTGTGTTTTTTTTAGGTCTGTGGAGTTGGAGTCGGAGCTTTTTGGCCGGAGTCGGAGTCAGAGTCTTCGCGGCGTTTTGGCCAGAGTCGTACTCGGAGTCGGAAATTTTGAAAAGTTTAAACTTTTTATTTTTGCATTTTATATGTCAAATTTGGCTTTTGGCCGCATTGATAGCGTTGATGTTTAATTGAATATTGAACTTTTTTTAGTCGGAGTCGTGTTTTTGGTCAATGTTGGAGTCGGAGTCGTGGTTTTGGTAAATGCTGGAGTCGGAGTCGGACTTTTTTTCACCGACTCCACAGCCCTCGTTTTTTGCCCAACTCTGACGGTTGGAGGACGATTTATGGACTAGTTTGCTATGTTCACATTACTTGCTTTGGTTTGACTGTTTCAAATTGCTTTCTGTTCTTGAGCGGCAATCACGAACCAAACGAATTGCTACTTTGAACCGATGGATAAAATATATTTTATGTTTAATATATACCTCTTTAATCGATCGAATTAAAAATGTAGTTTATGAGACTATCCGTACTGGGATTCAATCCCGTGGGCACTGCATACAAAGCCAACACCGTTGACCACTCAAGCACGGTGCCGACAAAATTATTACAAAATAACAAACATTGATTGAAACAATTAAACAATTAGGAAATTGTATAAGTACAAAAAAAACTAAAAAGCAATAATGGCCTCAAGCAGGGCAAATATATCAATTGTTCAGTATAGGCAATTGTTTGTTATGAAAAATATTTTGGCGGTGTGTTTCTTAAATTTGATTGAAATTTATGGCATCTATGTATGTGGTCTAGTACAGTGGTGATTTTTCGCACTATAACTGCGAAAGTGAGCATAGACTTTCCTCTGTACAATTTATGCCGCAACATTATTTTGACATACAAATTATCGGCCTATTCATTTTAAGCCGAATGACATAGGGTTTTATAGCATAAAATCATTTTTAATTATTTTATGATTCTTTATTCCAATTGGCCAAAATCTGACATATGTATTTCTAGCATTAATGTCCAGATATAATCTAATATAACAGCGATCCCAGAAACTGCAATTGTATAATATACGCTTTAAATCAATGGTATATTTTGCATATTCTGCACTTGAAGACATCGCAGACTACAGGATCCCCGACCGTATTTATATCCATCCATAAACAATACCGAATCCTTTTTTGCGAAATTAGTCACATTAATATGTATTTTGATACGCGTCGCTGAATCATCTTTTCTTCTGTTTTATCAGCACTCTGTTTGATAGTAAATGTTGAATTTGTTGCTAACGAGGACAAAAATTCAATGTTTTGATGTTTTTAAATTTTTTTTTAGATTATCCATTATGTCCAACACGTGCAGACTCATATGAACCGTTCTATTTTTGCGATAACCGGGGATGTGTGTACTCTATTATCAATTACGATAAATGTTTTATTCATTTTTTTAAACATTCTCAGATGAATATTTTGAAATACTTAAGGTCGAATTAAATAATTATTAATTAAACAAATAAAATGCTATACGTTTCAAATGTAACCATTTTACAGTGAAATATTAAACATTTTTTTTATGAATTTCTAATCCCTTTTAAGTCTTTTAACCATTATTTCTAAGTGGAATAGCATTATGAGTAAATAAATAAAACACATTATTTGTACTAATTCTACAAATATTTTGTAAATATCAGGACCGATTTTGATTATTCTGAGCATTTTTTCTTACACCAATTATTTATTATACCTTACCTTGTTTGTATCGGCGTATGTAAATCGTGACAACAACTTATCCAAACCATTTTTTTAATTGATTAAATATATTAGAGTTGTAAAAATAGTTACGCAGACATAGGCACAAGTCTAGATTCGAATCGTAAAGGGCGGCCGTATGAGATATGAATATTCTAAATAAGTAATCTGAAAGATGCTCTGTGACGTACGCAAATATTTGAAATACATATCGAAATCTCGTAAGCCTAAAAATGTTTGTTTTATATATTTCAGATGTACTCAAAAAAACGCGTAGGTACTCAAATTTTATTATTGCTGAAGAAAATTTTCGAGTGCCGAAAAAATAACGATGCCTTATTTACACAACACTTCTCAATCTTCGGAAGGCGCGATTTGGGACAGTTTATACATGTATATCTCGTCTCTCTGAAACTCTGCATATATCTACACTTTCATTGACTTGACTTCCTAGTGCATGGCTTATTTTATTTGTGTTTATTCGTATAAATACAAAAAATACAAATATTTGACTGCACATCAATATCCTTATAATAAATGATTTCAATACAACTGTTGCCGGGTGGTAATTTTAAATTCGTTTACTTTGACTGCTGTTGTCACGGGTTTGATTCACAGGATAGATTGTTTCATAAAATTAGCTTCTTAATCGATTTGTACTCAAAAGCCTAAATATTTTTTGTGTAAAAGTTTCTTGTATCTCCATGAAATAATGGGCCAACCATTATTTATGTCATAGCCTTGTTATTATATGAAGTACCGTAAGAAATGCATATGTTTTCCAAATGAGATCGAGCGTGGTTTCAAAAAAGATACAATTCAGTAGATAGATTTTTGAATCAGTAATATCGACGAGATTACATCTACTGAATTAAGAAAACCAATGAATATTAACAACTTTTTCGTTGCTTACTGGGATAAACTAAACAAAATGATTACCCACAAATTTAAGTCACAGTTTTGGAACTTATACATAGCCGACGGTAATCGCCGACGAATGAATCCTGAAGATTAAGTAACCAAAAAGGTGTTAATTCTAATAAATGTGTGATGAGAATTAACACATCACGATGCCACTGCCGTTTATTGCAGTGATGGAAAACTTACTGAATTATTGAAATTATTATTTTACAAAGAGAGAGATATTTTAAAAAATAATTCTTTTTCAAACAGATTATAAATACATATGATCGCCTTCTCGGTAAGAGATTTGCTATGGCAAATAGTTGGTTTTGGGTTCCCAGTCCCAGAAAGATTACAGTAGCATTTATTGTGTCTTTTCTCTTCGAGCTAAACACGGCTGAGACAGACAAAAAATGTAAAACGAAAAATTAACTGAAAATATGTGCGTAAAAAATTATATGAAGTAGAAAATGTAATATTTTTAACGGTTAAGATACTCTTTGGATCCCAGACCATTTTGGAAAATACCCGCGAAAAAACTTAAACTATCTTATCAGTGATATTTTTTTGTGATCTCATTTAATGATGAGAAATTGTTTATATAGGTTATTATGCAGAAGAATATACTTATTATGTAAGTCAATCAATTCTCAAAGAAATGAGGCCGAAAGATAACTGTGAGAATTTAATGGCTTTTCGTGGAAAAGTATTTTTAATTATTTTTATAACTAAAATTTCAGGAATTTTTAACTTAAAAAAATCATTTATATAATAATTACACAATAAATCAATGTAAAAAATATATAAAAACATTAAATGAAATGGTTTTCTACCGATGTCAAAGTGGTGATAATACGTATACCTGGGATTCTGGACCGGTTTTTTTTATTAATATTTGTTTAGATATATCAATGCAATAGTTGCTTTAGAAAAATAATATATTATCATAGTTACCATTACTTAACCACTTAGCCGAAAGATTTTTATGATTCGATGAACTACATCTTTCGATATTCGAGTATCACTACGTTTTAAGACATTGGGAATTATTAATTTGTAATTTTTAATCAACACTTAAGTCGCAAATATTTTTAGATAAAACAGAGATGATGATTTTACGTTATTAGACATACTTTATAATCGATCGATTTTACTTTAAGTCTTACCCTTTTGGTGACTGTTCAGTTTATTACACTTAATTTATCTAGTGTTTTGTATAATTAAATCAAAGTATTATAATTAAAATGATAATTACAAAAAATATATTTTATAGATTAAAAATTCATGTGTTGAAATGAAAACTTATACAATCCCAAAAGACTATTTAAAAACCCGAAATGTCTGGTCAATGAGCAGGGATTTACCTATAGCCTAAACAATCCGACTATTATTGACAAAGCAAGAATGACTACCAAATTAGAACCACCTTAACAAGTTCAATAGTTAAATATTTCACGTTTTAGGCGTAAACCACTTAAGTACAGTAATTACCATAATTGTTAGAAAACGTGTGATACACATCGTGATACATTTTATTTAAATTTTAACGAATATTTACTTTAACTTTAGAAAAATCCCCAAAGCATTAAGACCGTGTCCATATAATCGTATTTTTTATTTGTATAGACTTTGCTTTTAGAAAATTTCGTGTTGTCTTTTCCATTAGCAAGTCTGTAATGGTTGCTCTTTACCCAATTAACACCTTCGCATTTTATAAAACCTTCTTACTTAAAATTGTATTAGAGACGCCATCTTCTTATTAGATTCATTATATTACCAAAATTATCTCCGTCTAAGAAGTAAACCACGAAATTTTGTTTATTATCCTATACAGATGGTGTTTCCAAGCCAAATTTCAACGAAACAAATTAGATTACTAATTTAATTATTTAACATACATTCTCAAAGTATACTCACAAGACAAATAATTTGACCAACTCACAAATATCCACACGTCATTAGATTTGAACCAAATAAAGCTTGTAATTGGACGAATTTCATGCCAAATAAAACAAGTTAAATTTGGGTGCAAATTTACAGACATATAAAAAAAAATCTACGACTTAGCCGTAAGATATTCCGAAATGATTCAAATGCATGAATCACATGCAATTTTAAAACAATAACTTAAATATCGAATCAACACAGATGGAAAAAACAAATGTCTTGCTTTGTAGAACTATAAAATGTTAGCTTTCTAATCATAATCAACTAGCTATATTTCACATAATGCAGAAGTGCTCAAACGTGGAGAAAAAAATGACGTTAGTGACATACTATATGTTCGCTAATAGGTTTCTATGTACTCTCTTTTCATATGGCTTGTATGAAGTTACAACTAGTGTTGATGTGAAGGAATGAAAACGTCAAAGGCATCAGTAGCACGGTGAAAAAAATAACAATGTATTTTGCTTCTACCGATATTATTTTATATATTGTTTAAAGCTTTTTCGGATTACGCCATCGTCAGGACTATCTTGAAAAATGAATTTACTTATCTATATATACTTTTGTAGACAGGATACATAATACATCATCATCATAAGGCATCAGTAGCTTTATTATATACTATAGATACCAATTGAAAGATAGCCAAAAATTTTAAGTATGCTTATTGAACATTATTCATTAAATTCGAGATAAGATTGACTTGTACGTTGTCTCCTGTCAATGCTTGGTATAAAAGCACTATTTTTTAATAAAATACACGATTTTTTCGTCGTAATCGCACATATACATACATATGTTACAAAAATAATGACTAGTTTTGAGAAAAACCAACAGCGAAACTAATCTGATTTTGGGAAATTAGTGCAGAAAAATGTTTTATTTACAAAATTGCAAATTGCTGTTATCAAAAATGAAAATTATTTAATACGGGTTATCTCTGTCATATTATTATCTATGAGTTATATAGATAATTTAAGATAATGGGTGGCTTAAGTGATTAAGTTTAAATATGATTTGAGAGGACAGTGATTTAATCAATGTTAATACCATTATCTGGATGTCATTGCAATAGTAAAAATCACTGCAATACGAATGATAAACGAATATTTCAGGGATTTGCAACAGTGTCCATTTTGAATCATAAAATAAAGTAGAATATATGTAGATTGATATTTTTGTGTAATATTCAAAATTGTATGAGTGTGGAAACTTAATCATTAGAATAATTGAATTATAAAATTTAGATGTATATGACAAAAAGTCACATTCAATAATTAGACATATTCAGGCTAAATCAATCATACCCATTTATAATGTATCTTAGTTATTAATTTCATGATCAGACAGACGATGATACAAATTACCACTTGACAACTGGACACCTTACTTTAAAATGGTTCTAACTGCTCTTGACCCTGTTTTGAGATACGAGCGTTTGAAGTTTCGATTGATCATATTATTTAATTTAACACTTGTAACGATGAGCAAGTAAAAATGTTTTAAATTACTTATTTTAAAAACTTATTTAAACATATTTATTCACAAACCCTTCTACTGTGAAATAGTGATTTTAATGATCTAATGATGAAAATAATTATGAAAATCTTAGAACTTTACCACATAAATTAAGTAAAAAACGTATGCAGATGAACTCCGGAATTATGAAAATATCATATATGCTAGAATATGGTTAATACAAGTTTTCCGACCAGAAGGTAATTTTTTGCCAAAATGTCAGTTATAACCTTTTCATAGTAAGGTAACGAACTGTGCAGGGTCCGTGGTGGTGTGCCACTGTTTGCGATACCTGCAACAAATGTCATTCAAACGGAGGTCTCGGGTAATCTGTTACATAAAGATAACGATAAAACTATTTTTATTTTTCACATCAAATGCGTTTGCCATAATTAATAACGTAATCGGCAAAATGATAAACTGCACTATATTGCACTGAATGTAGAACAATATCCGGGAGCAGTTACGTGTTATAAACTTATCATTAATTATTGTATAAAATTTTGTCTAAAATGACGTTGCTTAAACTAATTAGCGCAAACTGGAGGCTATGCAACTGTAACAACTTTATTATAAATATGTATAAATTAAACAACCATGTGGCTCCCAAACTAAATAAAAATATATCCCTATTAGATAATCGTTTTGTAATTAGTAATTTATAAATTGTACTAAAGTTTTATTTAAAATTAAAGCCAAAAGATAATAATCTGATTTATTTGTATGTCATGGTTGTATATCTAAGTATTTCAATTTTTTTTATACTTAAATAATGAATTAATTAATCAAACAATATATTGAGAAAAAAATATCGGTAGAAGAAGTGAGCATGTTGTCCAAATAAGTGTACAATTTTTGTACGACCATGTATCATGTATACCAATATGGCTTTGATCTTCGATGATAAGTATTCAAGATCGTAACAAAAAATATCCATGTATACCACTCAAATAAGCCTTTAAATTATATCCTCATTTAAGTAGCATATTCCATGTCTGTGTATAGGCCAGTGGTTCTCACGTAAAAATTTGGCGGTGGCCGCATTGGGAACATCAGTGGTCTTACGAAAATGTCTGGTGGCCGCACCAAATTTTTGTGTTGATTCTTTTTTGTCAAACATACCTAAGCATGTGTTTATGTTTTTGCGAACTAATCATTCTTGATGCACAATACAATGCATACAACATATTCAATTTACAGTGTCTTTGTTGACAAATAAACTTGTAAAAACACTATTTTATCAATATTAAATATCAAGCTGTTGGTGGCCGCAGCAAAATCCTCTGGTGGCCGCATGTGGCCACCGTGGCCGCACATGAGAACCACTGGTATAGGCTATATTATATATTTTTATGCAGCTTTTTTACGACCGTATTAACGCGTATACCCTGACAATATTTTTTTTGTTCGAGTTGGTAATTCTTACTAGAATATCTTTAACCCGTCAGCTGTGCCACCTGTCAAAATTGTCTTGATTAGTACAGCTGGCAGAAGAGTGGTTGTGTGGTGTGATATGCGTTACAGATATCTTGAAAACTCTACCGACTCTCAGTATCCGTAACAAAGGATACTTAATATCACAGTGCATAGTTATAAATTAGTCCCGTGAATCGCTGTATGGGGCAAAGTAAATTCGTTTGTTTTCTTGATCGCATAGCGTTATGGAAAGTGGCCGTAAACAAAAATTGTACACTCATCAAGAAAATAAACATATTTTCATACCAGCAATAAAAAATATACGAAGTGTTGATGACTCCTTTGTACTGATATAAAGACATTTCAATTTTTGTCTCATATATTTGTCGATGTTGTCATATTTATGTAATAACAGTATTAATGGATCATTATTTACTGAATGATATAAAATAATAAAACTCAAACATACCGAGTTGTCCCCAGGAAATGATATAAGAGACGTCACGTACAAATAATTATATGCAGTTCATTCATCATTAGAAATCATAAAACGACGTCACTATCACTCACACCTTAATTCGCTTATTTATTCTTAATTACCATTGATAAGAATCGATTTATAATAATTGTTTTTATTTCATACCATAGAAAACTAAAGCTCATTAGTAGAAAATACAATCAGGTAAATAGATAAAATAAGCATGCCTAATTATTATCAAACAACAACGAGTATGGTTTCTCTTTAGTCATGTTATTAAAATCAAGACTTACGTAAATATTCTAATCTTTAAGTGACGACTTAAAATATATATTTAAGCTCATTATGTGATAACCGATACTTCAAGCTTTATTTAATGGTTTTAATAGATTCTGTATTCCTGAGGATTAACGAATATTATAATCCTATGTTTATCTAGAATAATTCGGTAAAGTTCACAAATGCACAAAATGGCTTGCAAAGTTTTTGCGATGTAAAAAATATATTTATGTATCTTGTGTCTAATAAAATTTGCCAACTATCTTCATCCTCTTATTCGGTTTCGCTTAAAGGTGAAATCTTAATCGAGGCCCGCTGCGTAGTTTATTTCAACATATGTTTTTCTACGAAAACTACTAGTTACTCTTTCGATGAATTCGGCGGAAATTTTGTGAAAGTTCATTTTAATATAAAATTATAAATAACTTTGATTATTTCACGTATTGTGTTACTAATTGTGCCACGTGTTTCGCCTCTTTCAGACGCATATTCGGACTTACTATCGCAAAGCTTGCTTAAGTTATGAAGCAAGATTAATTCTAACATTTTAAAATGATGAGATTACAAAATGGAGTTTGGGATTTTTCCTTTTTACGGGAAGCAAATTGTTACTCGGTTCCCTATCCTCTCTTTTTAGAACACAGCAAGAATTAAAAGAATATGAAGACTTGTGGTTAGAAAATCACTCAAACTAAACTCCGCTTTGGGGGTTGGATTGGTGAGAAGGAATTTTCAAAAACACAAATACCCATGCCTTCGAACATGATCGACTGAATAAATCTATTGACATTGACCACTGCACCACGGAACTGGCAAAGGATATAAATAAAATACGTGTTGAATACTTTTTTTTGTTCTTGATAACTTTTGCCACATATATTAATGTGGTAATATTAGACAAATACCTTGTATTTCTTACTTAACTTTTGTATAAATATCACTGTTTTATTGTATTCATTATCAGTTGACAATGCTTGCTATGAGCGAAACCGGTCCTGATCCAATAAATTATATGTGGAAAAAGTACAAAAAATGTTTTATTTTATTTATTTGACAAATACTCAATAAAAATCCACTCGTGTATGCTTAATCTGGTAATAACGGATCGTTCCACGGATTCAAATAAGGACAAAACTGAATCCAAAAATAAATAAATAAATAAATAAAAAAACGTTTTCAATTACAATCCCCAACAATGCAGCCAGCAGCTGTGGCGAAAAACATAAAAAATGCCAGCTTTTGCCGAAAAGAGAGATGTTATTGGGTACATTTTGTGCGCGAATAATCTGAATTCCTTTTATTCTTATGCAATTACGGTGATTCTGGCGGACACACATTCTCTGGGCGAATACTTACACGATCGTGGTACGCGGGCCAATTTGAATATCTTAAAAAACACATTCCGCGCGCTGCGTAGACTTTCCACGACCGACCTTATTACTTACATCGGATCCCAAACCACGACGCCTAGTAAATCTTTCAATAAACAAAGAAAATCAAATACAGTTTTACTTACAGTGCCAGCTCTAAGTGAGGAGGAAATTGATGCCTAATGAAATATCTAAACAGCATTTGTTTTTACTATAACTAGAACGGTTATTGGCGAAAGTGAAGGACGGAATCAGAAATGACAATACAAATAGACAACTGGTTGGTCTTTCTATTCGGGTTAAGAAGAATGGAAACATCACGGCATTTATGTCTTTTGAAATATCTATGTCTAAAATTTTCCTTGCGTGCGTTTTTACACTAACGACTCGAGTTTAGTTTTTCGGCACCTACAGGCAATTCAAGTGCATGAATGAACTGGAACTGACGCCTAGTATCCGCCTGTATCGTTTGTATATATCGTTAAAGTAATATATATCTAAAAATAAGTTATTGTTGAAAATCCGAATTAATAAGCAAATATTTTGATATTAATCACGTTCAATCTTTTCAATATGATATCGTTATAAAGTGATCATGAATAATCATAACATGGTAGTGCCTATTTATTGTAAGCAGTGGGAATTATCTGTGTTATTTTAAATCCTGGATTCGTAATTGGTAAAAGAGGGCAAATAAGCTGCTTCTACGGGACGATTGTGAGAAAATTGAGTGTTCACTTTTCAACTGTTGGAATAAAAGTTTCAATATCGCAAATATTGACATATTCATTCAAATTATACAACTTTAACTTGATTTTTATTATGTCTAGTGATTGAAATTTTAAACGATTTATTACTCTTTCGATGGTTTCGGCGGTAACTTTGTGGAAGTTTATTTTAATATAAATTTAAAATAACTTTGATTATTCCACGTATTGTGGATACGTGGAATAATCAAACGTGGATAATACTCAATACGTGGAATAAAGTTATTTTAAATTTTAGATTAATTACTCAACTACTAAAATGTGTAAAATTGGTGTTATTACAGGGTATCTAATGTATGGTTAAAAAACTGATTAATTTAGATAATAATGAAAGATATATTTCTTATTATTTTTAGCTCACTATTGCTAAATATTTTACGTTATGTGAAAAAATGAATTGATGTAAAGAAAAAATATTCAATACTATAATGTCACCCAATGTGAATGTGTTAAAAGTGTCCGAAAAATGAGAAAAAAATCTATATGACGAGAGGTGAAAGCGAGACAGGCAGACTGACGAGTGGAGGTTCCCGTATAACCACAAATATTAGTCATACATTATTAACTTTTTAAGAGGTTTTATTCAACAAAACTGATACCAAAGATCTAGTTCTTTACAATTATTAGTTGACATGGATTTAAAATGTATTTATTCTATAGGAATGTATAGTAAAATTTTATTTGAAAATACTATGAGCATTTTTGAAGAGCAGGGTTTCCAAACTATGTTGCGCGGAACACCAGTGCTCCGCCAAATCTGAATAGGTGTTCCAAGACAATTTGGAAAGATTTTTTAAATTTAAAAATCTTCAACTGAAAATTAAAAGGCGAGATATGATCAATCTTCACTGATGTTTATGGCATCAAGTATCTAGGTACAGGCAGAAAACCATATTTTTTCACAACGTGCGCATGAAAGAGATAGGGTATATTGTGTTTACCTAACCAGCTGACAAATCTTGTCAGTTTAAAGACAGTTGTCAAGATTGACAGAAAAGTTATCTGCTATTAAATACCGTTCATCCGATCGCAATGAAACTTTGACAAACTTTTTGTTAAATATAAAAGTCAATGTTTTTTCATATTTTATGCGCTATCATACCGTTAATTTTGGCAAATAATTTTTGCACGTGCGCAAAGGTTATAGGACATAGTACAATTAACTTTCAGTACAATCGGCGAAAGACAAACAGCAAAGTCATCGATACCGATCAATGTTAGTGAAATTAAATCGAAATTATTCTAAAATATTCCAAAATATTGTGCATCCGAAAGCACTTCAATAAACACAAACACTTTCTTTCTTTGAGTGGCATTGCAACGCTTGCCGGGTACCGGCTATTAAATTATTGAAAGAATCTTCTGCCTTATCAACGTTACCTTGAATTGAATTTTAACTGATATTTGTGGCTCGTGTATTTTATGTAACATATATGTGTAATTTGAATCGTCCTTTATTTTGTAAAATACCAAAAACCACACGCGTGCGTTCAAGATACAAATTACGGTGACTTCAAAAATGGAGGATAAATTCATCCTGCATTTAAAAGCCGAATAATTTTGAAACAAAATTATATTTTATTATAATACATAATGCGACGGTCGAACATATTAAAAGAAACCATTCCCGGATTAGCAAAGCCACAGACAGAAACAAAGCAATTAAACATTGGGCGGGTTTAGCAAAACAGATGCCATTCAATTTTTTACGGGTTCTTTTTTTGAAAGCCGAATCTCCACGTTCCAAATTTTTAAAAGACGATTGAAGTTCGCGAAAGATTGAAGGGATACTAGGATGTAAGAATTTAAATGCAAAACCGTATAATAAAGATTGGTGACACCGTTATTTAAGATTAATAGTATTTAACTTTGGTGGTTTTGTACTTTGGCAGAAACGGAAGAAATATATATTTTTTAAATGCGATTCTGCGAATCAGAAATACATACAAGAGACAAACGCGCTTTTTTCAAAAATAAAAAAAAGTTACCATATAAAACTGCAACGTCGTATATTTTTTAACATGACCATTTACAATAAATTAAGCCCTTTTAAAATATTCTACAGATAATTAAAATTCTTCAGTATAATTATTGATTTCTGCTCGGAGACATAAATGCCTGTGGTGTCTAAAATTCCCTTCCACAGCCATTCGATACTACAAATGGGACGAAGCGCGAGCGTTAAGCTTACCAATGGTCACTAACCAATAAAACTAGGATGGTGGAACAGAGAAGAAGATGTATTGTGTCCTGTCTACAACTGTATATAAGGATGAGTAAATTCAGGCTTAAAACATAGTTTTGACGATGGCGTAAGCCGAAATAGCTATCAACAAATATATAAAATAATTTCTGTAGAATTAAAATACATCGTTTATTTTTTCACCGTATTATAATGGAGTTCAACCAAGTAAATGCCAACTCGATCAATCAATAAACAATGGTCCTATCCCAGTCTCAAATTTTCTATCGATAAACTCTTTAAAAAAGATAGGCTGAGTAAAGAGTATGATTTTGTCAAATTGTCGTTTTTAAAGTGCAACTTATATTACGATCCATACGTTAAAAAATTTAATCCACTCTGCTATAAATATTTCGTGTGGACAATGGATTTCTTGTAACCAGAGGGAACATTGAATTCCTGCTAATCCGTCTGGACACTGTCGGAAGTTGAAACAAGAAAAAAGGCCGAGGGGTAGGGGCTGTATATCATCGGGGAGGGGCAAGAAGGGTCAACCGACTTTACAGAGTCGGAGCTGAGAATATATCAGTACATTGCCAAATTTGATGGCAGAAAATTAACGTATTTTTTTGTGTGGAATTGGGTGTTATTAATTGAACACATAACATAACGTGGTAATAAAATAAAAATGTAATTTTATCGGCCTATTCTGTCATGAATATTTCATAAAAAATACCCACAGTTTAAGTACTTCCAGCAAAGAGTTGACGGTGGGATACTAAATATTTTTACCATGACAATTCAAAATTTAAAGCATATAGATTTCTCGTGGATCATTTCAACATAAGTTTTTAACAAGACTATGTTATCAGTTAATTGGTGAATCTAAAATAAAAGATAAAAATTGATACCAGTTGATAATGCTCGCCATGAGCGAAACCGGTTCTGAACCAATCAATTTAATGTGGAATAAGTACTAAAAATGTTTAATTGTAATTGAAAACTTTGTTATTACATTGATTCCACCTCTTTGAGAACCATCTTCTGTGTCACTCTCTCTATCGTCTTTTTTAGTTTGCTTCGACTCCGATTCTTTACTTATAAATGATAAAAATGGAGAATGGGAAACATTATTAATTACTTTGGTTTGAAGGGAAAAATCCCGTCGAAACTAATTTAGTATTGGCGAGCCAGCTGTCCTTTTGAAATAACTAATAACTGCACTTACTTAGGTGGGGGTTTTATTACTTTAATCTATTACTGATTCGTAAATGCAGTGTTTCTATGACTAGTTTTATTAAGTCTTTTAAAAAATATATTGATAGACTTGTCACAATTAGTAGCAGAGCCAGTGGTATAATAATGTTTTTCATTTTATATTGGAAAATAACTACGAATCTATCGTTAAAGATTTTTTTTATTTAACAGCATTATTTTCACTCAGTTAGTGATAACAATTCAGCTGATCTACAAAATTATTATGTGTTTATAATAAAATAATGCCCAATATTTTCGATGGTTTCGGCGGTAACTTTGTGGAAGTTCATTTTAATATAAAATTTAAAATAACTTTGATTATTCCACGTATATACGTGGAATAATTAAAGTTATTTTAAATTTTATATTAAAATAATGCCCGATTATTCCGACAGGCGGTTCTGCAAAGTCACAGTTTACTCTTTAGTCAATCTCTATTCCGTGCGTCAATTTCATGGCAATAATTTCTCGTGAAAAACGTCTGAGCAAAAGCTCTGCGCGATCAATTTAGTTGAAATTTCGTATGTGGACGCGAGAATGAAGGGCGAGTGACACGTACACGAAATATTAAATCACGATTATGGCATTTTTTATTTTTGTTCAGCCCGGCCGTCAAAAACGCGGTAACAATGACAGCACACGTCGAGAACAAGCCATAAAGAAGATATATTTCGATACGTGTTCATTATAGACTTAAGTAACTCATGGCAGAAGAAAAGATTCTATTCCTAAAGTAAGAATAAAATTATTATTAAGAACTATGCTTCTTTTCTGTGACTGTTAATTTTAAAACACAGAACAAAAAAGCGAGAGATAAATAATACTTTTATAACGACTATTTTTCATATAATTGTTTGGGAACAGTCAAAACAAATGGTATTGATGTGTAATTTTCTTAATTTTTCATAAAACCTTTAATCAAACATATGTGTGATACACGATTTATTTAACATCTCAATATACAAATTTGAATCGTTTGAATTTCGTACATTTCCATGAGTTTTGTCGATAACGACCCGGGACGACTGTCTGTTCAATGATGTACTTGATCCGTGAACTTGAAATGCCCGAAGATGCCGAAAGGCGAAACCCAAGTCGTTAGCGCCAAAACTCATAGAAAAGTACAAAATTCAAACGATTCAAATTTGATATTGAAATTCCATCAAGCACCCTCAGTCGAAATTTTTAATCTCAATATACTGCTTACTTGACAGCGATCATACATATTGCAAAACTTTCAACTGAAAAACGTTATACCGCCATAGTTAATTGGCTTCTTTATACTCGCACAAGAACAACATTTAATATATCATTGAAAAGAGACACTGCGATAGTTATGTATATGCAGGGCTGTGGATTCGGAGTCGTCGCGGCGATTTTGCCGGAGTCGTACTCGGAGTCGGAAATTTTGAAAAGTTTGAACTTTTTATTTTTGCATATAATATGTCAAATTTGGCTATTGGCCGGATTGGTAGGGTTGATATTTAATTGAATACACATAAATTAGAAAATTAGCAAAAAAAGTGACGATATTAAACTTTTTTAGTCGGACTCGGGTCGGAGTCGTGTTTTTGGGATTTTTTTTTGACCGACTCCACAGCGCCCTGGTTATATGAAAGGTTTTCAATAATAATTAAAATTTTATTATCTTTAATTAAAGTTTAGTTTTAAATATATATGCGGAAAAAGGCGTACACTCATTTCTGATTATGATAGATCTTTTTAATTAAGAAGATCAGATCATTTAAAAAAATATATGCATATTACATTTTTTATTATTTAGATCTTGCTTACTGTATGAAATTATGGTATGTGTGTACATTTTCAATAGGATATTTATTGTTTATTCGTGGTATGTAAATCGGACTTTGATTGATTATCTCGTTTGGCTAATCCAAAGAATGAACTGTGACCCTAGCAGCTCACATATCAAAATATCCGTGCGGTCAAAATGTACTGTAAATGTTACACGTATCTTTCATATAACACGCAGAAAAGTTGCAAGAAATCATAACGTAAAAAAGGCGCCTTTTAGATATCAGAGGAATACAAAAAAATTATTGGTCATTCTTCAATACATAAAAGATAAGATTTACTTATAAAATTCAATGTTTTTTTGTTCGTATTTTATGAGTTGCCATACCGTTAATCCGATTGAGATAAAACTTAGTCAACTCATTGCTTGCAATAGTAAATAGTAAAATTAACTTGCAGTAGGTGTTTTATATAAGAATCAATGTATTTTCATATTTTATGCGATGACATACCGTTCATTTTGACAATTTACTGTTGCACTTGCGCAAACGTTATAGGCATAGTATAATTAACTTTCGGTAGGTGGCCCGTATAGACAATCGGCAAAAGACAAACAGCAAATGTCAAACGGCAAATGTCATCGATACCGATCAATGTTAGTGAAAATAAATCGAAATTATTCTAAAATATTGTGCATCCGAAAGCACTTCAATAAACACAAACAATTTTTTTTCTTTGAGTGACATTGCAACGCTTGCCGGGTACCGGCTAGTCAGGAATAAAATTGAAGAGTTGGTTAAATAAATAAATCAACTAATAATCGATCCTCCTCTGTTAGTGCGGTCTTTTGACCAAAGAGGATTAATGTTTATTTTTTAAAACCACGTCAGCCAACCCACTGTGGGACATAATTATGAACCTCTAGTGAAGTTCTCATCTCCTCTGATAGAAAGGATAAGACTAGTGGCCAGCTAAAAGCTTTTGTTACGAACCGTTTTCAGTATAATTTTAGACAACACAGACATCCATGTCTTCGAACATAAATAAATAATTCCGATTGAAAAATTAAGCCCAATCGAACCCAACGACCTTGAGACTAGGTTCAACAACACAATATCGAGCATGAAGATGACGTGTTGGCGAAATAGCTATGTGTTAAATTTAAAAAATCTTGTAGAACTCAATAAGTATAATACAATATTTATTCTTTGTAAAGAGTATCGTGCTTTAACCGGGAAATTTATCTTCATTCCCCGTGTGTGAACAGATAACTAATATAAGTTATTTTGATAATTATCGAGAGAGTTCAATATTATTGTCAAATTTAAACTTTGGATCTAATAAAGATGTCGTGCAATAAGCCGTTAAGATAAATAAAAATATTTGGTTTTATCAGTGCATTGTGTACAAATAAATCACACTACTAATTATGTTTTCATTGTACTTTATAATATTAATTATTATTGATATCAAATAAAATTCAAGTAAGGCCATGCATGAATAACATTGACAACCCGTACAGCGCTATTGAAATAAAGTTGCAATAAATGAATAAATATTACAACCATTTTAATGTTATTATTAATAAGGTAATTAATATATTATCGGTAGAAATAAGTGATTAATGGACAGCTTAATATTATGTTTGTTTAGATATGCAAATAAAACGATGGCATTTAAGATATATTACAAATAATAATTAAAAATCAGTCTGTAAATGTTCAAATCCGAAATTTTCGGATCATACAATTTATCAATACATATAACCAACCGTCCGTGGTCAATTCGAATCCTAACTATTTTAACTTGGCTGGTATTATGTTCATAGCCTAAATTGCATACGCAGAAATATGGTTCAGCACACGTTTTTTGTTCATATCATCTTGAAAAAAATGGTTAATATAGTCATATAACGAGACCATGAATTATAATAAAGAGAAAATTACAAAGTCAATGTGAGGATTTCAGAATGACATTGTTTTCGGGAAATATCGTTGTGTGTTTTGTTAATGAAAAGAATACACAAACTAAACAATTTAATTGTAAACGATATCGTTTTCATTATGTATATGCCATATTGTATTTACTACCTAATCGTGGGCCGCATTCATAAAAGGCTACTTATTGAACCATTATTAATCGAGATTGGGTGACATTACAGAAATTTTGTGTTCGTCCATAATTTCTCAATCACCCATTACGAATTAATTTATTAGTATCGATAAATAATTGATATATTATTGTATTTTTAAAAAATAGTCTTAGCATGTAATAGGTCAAGCGGAAGTGTGCATCGTCATTAAACACCAGCTTCTCTGGTAATCAGTTATTGTTATTCTGTTGAAAATACATAATATCTCTTATCATTTCAGTGGCAGTGGTAATATCATGTACTAATTTGTGATTAACAATTCACAATACAAACTAATTAAGGACAATTTACTTTCACTCAAAAGGGAACTTTTACTAACGAATTCTTTGACCAATAAATATAAGTGTGAATCGAAGTTAAATGAACGATTATATACTGCTAACTCCCAACTATCATTTTATCTAATTGACTACAAATCAGATTCTATAAATATATACAGGAAATAGGATATGAAGGAAGTTTTAGACGAGTTTTGTCTACATACGTCATAACCGGTACGAACTAGCTCATTTACAGTTCTATAACTAATTACTGATGATTATCATTTAATAAATGGCAAAAATTGATTTATTAATTTTAATATGTTCTTGGCGAAAAAGCATTATATTAAAAAAATATATAAAGCCGTTACAATAAAATAAATCAACCTTAAAAACCACCCCATACTCACTTATTATAAAGATCAGAACCGATTAAGTCCATCGCTAGTTCTGTTGATAATGAACGCAATTATGATTTGTTTCTAAGTTTGAACTATTTTGTAATTTTAACAATCAAATTTACTACATACGAAGCCAAGATATAAAAAGAGTATCAAATTTTTTCAAAAATCTACATAGCATTTTTTAATTTCGTAATCGGAAAATTCAGAGAACATTCAGCCCGATTTATGAGCTAATAAGTATTACTTTTAAGGTGTTCACTGTCAATACTTGGTGGAAAGGCATTATAATAAAAATAATAAAACATTTTTAGTACTTTTTTCCACATGAGGTTTATTTCATCAGGACCGGTTTCGCTCATGGCGAGCATTATCAACTGATAATGCTCGCCATGAGCGAATCAGTTGATCAGTTGATAATTGATCAGTTGATAATGCTCGCCATGAGCGAAACCGGTCCTGATGAAATAAATCTCATGTGGAAAAAAGTACTAAAAATGTTTTATTATTTTTATTATAATAAGTTTTAACTGATAATCAGTTGAAATAATTGAAAGAGTACACCGTTTTTTGAAAGGCTCGTCTTCGCTAAGCGCTCATACTTTTGTATTTATACTTTTATTTATTTTTTCTAGTAATATTCTCAACGTTGTTCAAGCAAAAGAATCGGACGTCATGTCTACGAAGCGAGATATTAAAATACCCTCCTTCCACGTGGACCTTCTTGAATAAACTCTATTACCCTGGCGCATGCGTACAATGTCGACGAACTTTAATCTGACTTGTGAATAACACACGCAGCCAATAAAACAAAATCAAATGAAATAATAGTTGTTCATTATTAATTTAGTGTTGTATCAGCTTCCAAAGCAACACGGTCAGAGCCGATAAATCTGGAAGCATTTTTCATTCAATGCATACGATTAAGCAACTACTAAATTAAAAGTCGTTTAATATGGTAAGAAAAATAACAATGTATTTTAATTCTACAGAAATTATTTTATATATTTGTGATAGCTATTTCGGCTTACGCCCTCTTGTAGTTCTGACGACAAGAGGGACTGACTGACTCTTTCTGTAGAATTAAAATACAATGTTATTTTTCTTACCGTATTATAATGGAGTTCTACCAAGTCAATGCCTACTCAATCAACCAATCAAAGTCGTTTATTAGTTAAATTATAATATGCTTTACACGAATTCCTCTTCCGAAATGGAATGAATATAATTTTTGCTAACTTTTCATACGTGTATGAATTTATCAGTAACGTATACTTATTGATTGATTGAATTGGCATTTACTTTGTAGAACTCCATTATCATACGGTGAACAAAATAGCAATAATGTATTTTAATACGTACGTATACTTAAGTCATATTTATCATGACTTATCCTTTCTAATCTCATACGACATCCTTGATTGACTGTTTGCCGATTATCTAGGCACCATTTACTGAAACATGGAACGGTACGAAAGGCATCGTAGTTAACCCATTACAAATAACCGATACGCACACCCTTGAATCGAAATTCATATGAATAAAAATAGTCGTCACTTAATTGTTTGCGTGGTCATGAAGAAGTGTAGCGTGGCACCAACAAGCGGCGTTATTAATAATTACCTGAGCCAACCTGGTGGTGGCACTAACAATATAAGGGGAATATTTCACTTTAAAGGTGTTTACTGTCAATACTTGGTGGAATGGCATAGTACTAAAAATAGTAACACACCAGTTGGTAATGCTCGCGATGATTGAAACCGGTCCGGATCCTAATAAATCTAATGTGGAAGAATTATTTAAAATGTGTTATTATGGGAATATTCCAATCGAGGTCATGCCACTTGCGATTTGACAATATGGAACACTCAAGGGTATAAAAACATTTTAGTTTTGCAAATGTATTTAAATAAAGCGGAAGATTACAATTTAAAATAGACAAGACACTGGCGCACGTCAGCCGTGATTACAAATTTAAAAACTACATAACGTTTTTTGGTGTTCATTAACAGGCCCCCAAGAACCACTAGATAGAATTCGAAATAACGTGTCGAGCGAATTGTAGTTGCACATTTTCCGAGTTGTCGAGAGACTTGTGTGAATTTTCGTGCAACTTTGTTTGAACGATTCTTACTGTATACTTAGACACGGTTTATAAATCTACATTGATGAATATCAATCAACAACAGAAAAATAGTAAATATCTAGTTTCGTACAACTGATTTTCAAATGCTTATCATCTATTTATACTTGATATTGTAATGGCTGTCAATACGAGAGATATTTCAATCTTTTATTGAATTGCAGCTACATATGTATTATAATAAATCGCATAACAAAACATTAAGTACACAGTTCAATGCGATCGATATTAAATCACGTACTTACATATTGAACAACAAATTTTTACTTTCATGACAAGTTCGAGATTAGAACATAACGACTTTAGAACAAAAGATAAACACTTTGTTCAGTGTTTTCTCAATAGTTATATTTTAATAAAACCATGAATAGAGTGCGTTTTATTCAATAGCAAATTGTAGGAACTTGGTTCCAAAATGAAGTAATGTAAAAAAAAATCGGACGAGACCAACCACCAATTTTACTTCGCGTGCGCGGCCGTGCAGCATTTTGAAAACCTTCGCGCACTCGTCCCAGGTTTGTACACTCTAATAGTTGATGAATTCATCGACCCGGTGAATTAATATTGCTGAAATTATCGTAGAAAGCCATAAAATAATAACATTTATTCTTTAATCCATGTCCGCTCCTAATGTAGAGAATATTGCTTGCTTATGAAGTAATTCAACAGAAGTTGTTCAATGATTAAAATTATGCCGCACATTTGTTGAATTGGCCTGCTCAGTCTTTGAATGTTCCTCGCAGCTAACCTTTCAGATTCGAGGGAACATTTCTCGTCATTAAATTTATACACCAATGGGCGTTTGTCCTACGCCCCCGTTGTAGACGGATTCGAACTCGTGTGTATTTCCAAAACATTCAGAAGAATGGATGACTGCGATTCTAAGACTCTCAAAAAATGGACTATAAAATGGAGGGCAGTAAAGCCAATCAACTAACAATATTCGTGTCATCCTTATATTTTTAAACTTATTCGAGAAAAGAGGACTGAGTGATTTGAGTTACCGTAAAACAACTTTTGTTGATATGTTCCATAAAGAGTTCTTATGGTCCGCATAAGGATGAAGCTAGTAGGATAGTAATAAAGTACTCCCTCCTGTCATGCCTCGTTTTTAGTATTTGATGGGTGGGAGGGAATTACATATAGATGCTATAAGATTAACGGTGTCAGATTTATGATGCTTAACAATCACGATACGTACCACAGGAGTGTTTCTGAGTTGCGGGAACATAATACATAATCCATTTCCGGAATATTTTTACTAATTGGTCATCTCAAACGATTTAAAAAATGGCGTACTATTACAGTATTTAAAACTGTCACGTTAGTCGGTCAGCAGCATGTCATGAGGCGGATATAGATAACAGAGCGATGTCGATAGCAACAAACTCAAACTCACAATCAACCGTGCCGCCATTATCAAATACAAAGGAAGGATAGAAGATACACAAATAATTTAATTTTACATTGGCCGATGCATTAGTATCTTGATATTTTAATGATTTAACCGATGCAGGGTTGTCATTTAATCTTTGTCTTTTTTCAAATTCATAACTTTAATCAGACTCCCTCAGATGGGTGGGGATAACAAGAAGAGTCAACAACTACTGCCATGTATATATCTTACAAGATTGTATGTTGTATATATTTTATTATTAATAACTGTTTCATTGTGTGATATCTTCTTAATTGTGGTTCAAAATAATTGATTGGGTAGCCTCGGAAAATCGTGTTCCACGAGGTTTACATTCTACCTGAGAGGCCTGCCTATAATTCTGTCACATAAAATAAGCTATCAAATTAATATTCTCATATGTTAACTAATAGTGGTACAAGTTCATCTGGAACGTTGCCTTAATTTGACTCTTAAAAAGGTGTTAAACTTTTAATGCTTTAACTGTCACTTCTTGTTGGAAAGGCGTTATTCAAATAAATCAAACACATTATATACTTACTACTTCCACATATATTCTGGTAAATATCAGAACCAGCTTCCTTCATCACGAGCTAACTACTTTAATTAACTTTGGCTGAATGTAAGTCTTTTAAAATCTCTTTTCAGAGAAAGTAAAGATACACCTATATATGTTTATTGATTCATACAGCATTAAGTAAACAGAAATATATGACCAACTACAGATATATACCTATTTGGATACGGATGCATTAGCCCGGGAGTTACTAACCCCGTGCCCGCGGGCGTTATGGCGCCCGCGGGCCGATTTGTGTGCGCCCACTCCCATTCGGCCGCGATAACAATTTTTCATTAAAATTTTCATATATTTGAATTAAATTAAATATATTCAAAAATAATTAAATAATTACGTAATTCGAACTCATCTATCTGCATAAATCGATATGGATCACTGCTAGAGTAACCCAGTAGTAGAGCTCTAGAATCCTTTTACTTGCCAAATGAATACATATAATGGAAATAGCTGCATATATTGCAGAGCTTGTTCAAGTAAAGGCAGAAGAACTGGAGTTAGAGATTTTGGACCTTCAGAGTGATATTATGTTAAAATCCTTAATATCAGATGAGGACTTCTGTAATACAGTGGACAGAAAAAAGTTTCCATTTTTAAAAAAGTGGCATGTAAGATTTAATCATTTTTTGGTTCCAAATACCTCTGTAATATAGATCTCAAAAATTAAAATATAGATCTCGACTCACCGATGAACATCTTTATGATTGCTTGTTAACAGGAACGTCATCATACTCCCCTAATTATGAAGCACTGGCCAATAAAATGCAAAGCCAAAGATCACACTGACTTTTTATTTTTTATAATAGAATATAAAAAATAATTTAAAAAATATTTTTTTGTGTATTACCAATTGTTCACATATGGTGCCCGCCACCCGACCGATATTTGAAAATGTGCTCTAAGGTACAAAAAGGTTTGTAACCCCTGCATTAGCCGATAGAAAAAACTAAGTCGTCATAACTTATTTCACGAATATGATAAGATTATTTACTATTCTTCTAAAATTAGTTATGAAAATTCATAACTGAAGTTAATGTAACTCCACTGTGATAATACAAGGATTTTTAAGACAACTTTTTCGGGTTAAAACAGTTAAACGATGTTAAAATGCAGGTGTTTTAATATCGAAAATCGGAAGTAGTTAACTATCATATTCAGAATTAAATAATACTTATTAATCATTATTGATTTAATTTTTAATTCATTATTGTTGTGGGTTTTTTTATAAACCTTCAATTAATAGTGGCTTATCTTATTAAACGTATGTTTTAAATATGTGGATGTAAAAAATATACACGACGAAGCATGATAAATTTCGAATGACAGTTGCTCGCATTAACTATAATTTGACGACAAAAAGCAGGTGAAATTCAACTCACATCCTTTCCACATCACCCTTTTTATTGTAATACAACACACACAAATATAACTTCCACATACTCGTGTAGGCTTATTCGTTCCATGCGAATATTTGTATCAGTTATAAATTAATATTGTCTTTGGGCTTGTACAAACGTAAAAGTTTTATTACCCATAAAAAATTGCTTAACAATTTTTATATCGTTGATATATTTGATTGATTGTGCACTCATTCAATTATAATTTCGTATAACATAGTTCTTTTTATTTTACCACGATAATTTTCTTATCCTATAAAAAAAAAAGCTGATCGTTAAGCTGTTGGACATATAGAATAGCTCTCTTTCATTTTTTTGAACTATTGTAATTTCAGGATTAATTATTTATCTATATATTGTAAACAATACAGTAAAATTAGCTAATTTATAATAATATTGCAGATAATTTCCTAACAAAATATAAACAATTCATAGAAATAATGTGACACATCTTTTATTTTTCCAATTAAGCTTTTATGTAATATTTATAGACTTATTAATACTGTGTAGTTGATTTTAAAGCACGAGAGCTATTTGAATAATAATAAAAATCATTAGATTATTACAGATTTGAAATGCAGTAAACACTGTGTTTTTGCTAGGCATTTTTTTTTGTTCCACCGAATTTTAATTGCGATGTATTGAAAAAAAAATATTTTATTTGAAATTCATTGCAAGACTAATGTTCAAATAAAATACTCTATTTCCAAAAATTATGGTTTATTATAATAAGTTATAATATAATTTGTTGGTCACACCTTGAGTTTGCGTCTTGCCTAGTTTTTGTTTAAGTGATGCTGTTTTGTGTTTGTTAATATCAGTTGAAAATGCTGGCGATGAGCGAAACAGGTCCTGATCCTAATAAATTTAATGTGAAATAAATACAAAAAATATATATTTTTTTTTTTAATATAATGCAATTCTACCAAGTATTATTGACTGACAGGGAGCACATTAAAAGAGATTTAAATAAGTGCATTCAAACGAGAATCTATATTGTTTTTAATATACATATGTACATTATAATATTGTTTATAAAATGTGGCGAGAAGAGAAGGTACATTGATAAAAATGTCCTCCGTTTTATAAACAATACTCTTATGTTATTAGTAAAAATCCAGAGTTGAAAACTAAACTTGTTTTAATTTATGTATAATTTTCTATTTTCCTTTAAATTTTAAATCATTTATTCAAAAGTAATGGATAATGAATTGGCTGTCAGGAAATAACGGCACAAATACTTTTTCAGTTACTGAACAAAAGGATTTCTTAGCAAGTTATTGATCGTCGCATTGTTCGATCGTTAAATAACATTTTGAACTATTACAATAACAATACAATTAAAATGTTGTGGAATGTTTACAATAGATTAGATTTTAATGTAATTATTTCATAGTCTTTGACCCTGCGACTGGCCAAAGATCATTTGAGATTGGTGATTCCAACAAATTCAATGATAATCCCCGTATTATTGTGTCGCTCTCTCACAATAAATAGCTGATAGAATGAACACACATTTTGTGTAAACTGATTGTTTGAAGTTTATCGAGTGGATATGGCAAACATGTAATTTTCAAGATAATTCTAATGGGGAAACCCGAAATAGTATGACGAAATTGTTGTGCTAGTCAATGTTAGATTCAGGAATACGAGCCGTCATAATATCATAGAGAATATTTGTTATTTCAATTCAATCACTGGTAAGCATCAGTGCTCCGCAACATTTATGTCATCAAACGATATTATATATGTCAAAAAATAAGAATTAATTTAAATTCTTCAATTGAAAAGTATAATCTGCGATATTCTATTTATATATGTTACAGTGAAACTGTATTCTCAGTGTAAATGTATCAAGTAATAGATTTGTATGACAACATGATTTCACTGGTCACGATCAGGGAAATTATTTAAAAGTCGATGATTTGCCGGCCTAAAATTTTGGTTTGCTTCAATGAAACAAAATCAGCAAGAAGTCGATTTCATAAAAGATAACCAAAGAAAAACATTGGGCTGAAGATAGGTCGGTCAAATTTAATTTCAATGACAGCTTGGAGAAGAATATATTTTCACTGAGAATACAGTTTCACTGTAACATATACAAATCTATTATACATATGCTTTCAATAACAAATATTTTGAGATTCAACTCTTCAGGCGTAACATAATTTCTTTCCTAATAATGTATGTTATTTCTACGTCTAGTTCGATGTCAAAACTAAACTACTCAATGTGTTATACATTGTATTCTAGCTGATTAACCTTTGGCAAAAGTGATGTGCGTGTTTTTTTAGCCGTACAAAAAAATGTCTTCATGCTTAACGAAACTGGTTTCAAGGAAAAAAATTTACATATTGTATACTATTTTCTTTCAATGTCAAGTTTAAGCAACTTTGTATAAGAAAACGCATTAAGAAAAAGCTGTTATGAACAAACGTAGTAATTAAACAGAATTCATTATTTTACATGTTTCTACATAAATTATAAAAATTAACCTTTTATAATATTATTATAAATTAGCACAACTTCATCGTCCCTATTTCTTCCAGCTATATATTACGACTAGGGTTTCCAATCCCGAGCCAAAATTTTGTTCCTGGGATTTCGGGATTGCAATAAGTCAATCCCAGGACTGGTCCAGTGATTTGGTATATTTTTTAATGGTCGATGATTTTAAAATTTTTAAATATCAATGTATCTTAAAAATAGTTAGGAATAATTGATGTCACTATCTTTTAATGAATATTATATTTCAGTTTTTTTTCGCTTACTGAAGAGCGAAAATATACGATTAAAATATAATGTCCTATAGTACCTAGAGTATCGGCCTCGTTCAAATGCGATTGATTACTAATTGAAATAAAAATATGTCTGGTAATGCAAATTTTTCCAAAAATTTTGCGATGATGTTTTCTTATCCCGAGAATCATCAGGTATTCAAAATCCTCGGAATTTCGCGATCCGGGATCCTGGGATTGGAAACCCTGATTATGACATGTCTGCTGAAAAGAGATTGAATTATCACAGAGTGCCTCTCGTTGGATAAAAAACGAATGAAAAGTTTATTGAGAAATAAGAATACATACGTCGGTGTCATAAGGAAGAAAGCTCACTGGATTACGATGAACAAAATACTTAATTGACATTGGATTTGGAATAAGTTTACACTTCATAGACAATCTATAAATGGCATGCATTAAATACCTGTATCTTGTATTATGTATGTAAAATGATAAATATGTAGTACTTTACATATAAATCTTATATTTCTTCAGGTTCACCGTCCGTAGACCTGAAGTGTGGTTTCAAGTATACTACCGCGTTAAACTTTCATTGTATCTGCATTAGAAGCATAAAGTTAAACCATAGATGGCCAACGGGTACGCCCCCCCCCCCTCCAACGTACCGAATATTTAAGCAGTGTCTCAATTTGTTGTAATAAATAATCGCAATAATTATGATATTTGTAATATATCACCAAAGCAATGTTTTTAGATTTTTTTTTTATTCTTTCGCAGACAAAAAAGCAAACAATTTATCATAACATATTACAAAGAAATGTTTTACTTTAAATGAGTGTTAAACTGTCAACTTTGGTACCTAGTAATATGATATATTTCTATGAATCGATTGCATTGGCATTTACTTTGAACAACTCCATTATATTACGGTAAAAACAGCGATATATCTTTGTAGAATCAAAATATAATTCGATTTTTGGACCATGTATTTAAGTATTACGGTAGGAAAAATAACAATGAATTTTAGTTCTACATAAATCATTTATGTAGAACTAAAATACATTGTTATTATTCTTACCGTATTATAATGGAGTTCTACCAAGTAAATGCCTACTCAATCAATATAATGTATTTAAGTGTTTTATTTTTGAGATACTATTTAATAGACAATCAAATATGTTAAACAAGTTAAAATTATTATTGTAAATGCAATTGTCAACGAATATAGATATGAGAATAGCTGCTTTTTAAAATATGTATGAAAAGAAAACATTTTTCAATAAGCATTTTTTTTAATTTTACTTAATTATATAAAATTGAAAAGCCATTACCTTAATGTCAAATCAATTAACTTGCGTTGATTGATATAACATTCAACGTTACTGTTAAGAGCGTACAAACTTTGTTAGTGCATTTTGCCACGTCAAGCGTTATCCAATTATTTAGTTAAATTTATATGCTGCACATATGTTATGGTGAAAAAGTAACATGCAAAACGCATTGGCAATTTTAATAGAGTAAATTATTTATATGGCAATAGTCCTGTTGGCCTTACCAAAGCGGGAGGGTGCAGAAAACACAGCGTTTCCTGTCAATTCCTGACGGTGTCGATACGCAACGATAGACTTATCCCCCCTATGCTATATTTTTTAATCGTTGTGTTATTTTTTTTAAATTATGTTTGTGCGCTTTATATAATTCAGCAATTATTCATCTATACGTGTGTTCGTTTGCTGGAATACATCTTTTTTTATTTTACTTTCAATAAATATTTATAAAAAAATCCCTAGTTAATGTTGTCTTGTTTTATTGTATTAGAAAGTTGTAACAAATCATCGTATTGTATATTAACATCTTTTTTTCAATTTTCTTTTGTAGACTATTGGCATTCATTGATGTTTTCGGCTGAAAGTGCGCGATAAAATTTCACTGTCAAATTTGAATAGTTTAAATTTTGTACAGTTTGAACTGACTTGAAATTCCTAAAGGACTGCAACCACTTGAACAACTTGAAATGTCTGAGAATGCCTTAAGGCGAAACCAGATTGTTGGTGACAAAATTCGATTCAAACTTGATATTCACTTTCAATAAATAAAATTGCTTCTGTATAATAAATTTTCAAATGATGTTTTATATATACACTAGTATTGCTAGCCGGCGTCGCTCGGACTAAGCGACCAATGATTATTTAATGTTATATCATTCGACATAATTATATCACAAAACCTAACATCCAAAATAGAGTTAAAATAAAATCACAAACATTATTTAATTTGATGACAGCCCCTTTCTCGCCCATTAAAATGTCCAAGATCAAGGAAAAAATCTAATTTGCTGTCAAAGAAATGTCAAAGAACCTTCACGTAAATAATAAACATTATTATATTAATAAAAGCCGGGAAAAGTTCAGTAGAAGCCTAATTCATTACATTTTGACTAAATTTCTTCGCCGATAAAAATTCAAACATATTTTCTTTCATATTCGTTTTTATGGCAACTTAATGACCAATAATGCAAAAGGGAATTACAGACCCACAGACATACATACGCCGTTTCGGTTTTATATATAAGATTTGGGGAAAAACATTGCATGAACATATTATGTTTTTAATAATCAATAGACTTTATCAAAGTAATACATCTAACAATAATTTATAAAAGTTACCAGTCTTTAACAGAATTTGCGACGTCATACGCAGAGCGAGTCATCCTCAACTGTTAAAAGCTCTCCCTTTAATTCGAGGGATTGATTTTCTGAACTCTTAATTACACGCCACCAAGTCTTGGACAGTTCCCTAATACACTTTAAGCAATACGTAAACTTTATTAAATATTTCTTGTCAACTGTTAAGTTCTAACTTATTAGCCACCCGTAATCAAATTTGGACCTTTTTGGCTAAAGTATCATGTTGTTTATAACGATTAATAAAACTACGAAAATAAAATGCGTTATTAATGAATTTGTCTCATTTTAATTAAGATACTTAAAGCACATGTATTTCCTCATACCATTATTAAATAAAGAAAATATTTTCACTTTCAAAACTAAAATAATGTTTATCTTAAATTAAGAGAGTGTGAAATCTTCTCTTTATTTAGATAACACGTTTACAGACACTTAAATGTTTGGTCAAGGAAATAGCGCTAAAATAATCCAAAAACGACTGATTTTTGATTATCATCTTCACATAAAATATAAGATAATCCTGTGTGTATTTATCAGAAATGGAAATAAGAAAGTGACACCTGTATGATATTTAACTTGTGATTCTGAGTTGATCTCTACAGGAAAGAGTTTGGTGTTTGGTGGTAAAACCCATCAGAATAATCTCACTTTCACTTGACAGTAAACCGCAGAAATATCTGACAAACTGTTATTGTTTGACATAAAAACGGTAAATTGTATTAGGCTATCTTTGACGCATACGTTTGACGTTTTAAATTTGAAAATTACAATCGATCGACAAAAAAAACCTCATGGGCTACTTTTTCTCGCAATTGTCCGACATGATGGACAAATCAGATGTGTACTATAAAAAGCACACCGAATAAAAATAAAAACGATACAAGAAAAAGTACAGGTAACGAATTTAATGTTCCGAGATTGACTTTACGTTTGGTATACGAGAAAAACGACGTAAAAGCCAATGCATATCAAATAATTCGCAAAAAATGAAATTTATATTATGAAAACCAAAATTAGAACACTTGCAGCTTATTTCAAAAGAGCTCAAATATTTTACACTAGTATGTGTACGAAAAAATAATGTATGTATAAAAAATAAATAAGCAACAATCCAATTCGATAAATGAGTAATAAATTAAGTAATAAACATAATATTAAGTAGCCACAAAAACTCTGACGAAAATTTCACTTACGTAAATATTTTTTCGAAAATGATCGTACACAATGAAATTTTGCATACATGTAGATGTAATAATACAGACATATGTTTGATCCATTTGAAAGTACTTATAATAATGTACCTTTTCGTTTCACAGTTTATATTAAAGAACAGGTTCAGCTAATGATATAACTTGAACTGATTCATTTTTATCGACAACGTTATAAGAAAAATGTCCTGACATGTGTAGTATTTTAAAATGTTATTATTTTAATAAGGGCTACAGATGTATTTATATATAAAGTTTTTTTTATGTATGAGGTATAGATTCAGTAGATATATTTATATATTACAAAACGCATTTTCACCATTTGTATTTTCATATTGTATGAATCACATGTATGACGTTATCGCAATATGCAAGTTGTTAAAGTATTTTTGATACGGAATTGTGTAAAAATATTCAAGCTTTAATTTCAAAATTACAGATATAATTATTCAATTTTCCAAAACCTAAACAGTATAAAATAAAATAAACAGTTAGGCTATAATTTAGAATAAAATTTCTTTCTTCTCAGAAAAGTAGTAATAAAATTATACTGTTTATTGTTTAACCGTATTTTAATCAGGGTTTTAAGTGACAAAAAACCGAAATCGAAATAGACAATCAAAATCGAGAAAAAAAATGTACCTTCTCGGCGAAATGAGAGATCATAATAATTTCTTTCCGCGTTGTTTTTATGCTTAGCATTTATTACTGAAAATATCTGCATGTACGGCTGTGGTGATATTAAATTTTGTTCAATGCATCATACATCTTGATAATTTTCCACGTTCATTTTTTGCACCGCTTTTTTTGCTGTCGATATTTTTACTATCGTGGATTTGAATTTCTGAAATTACAGACGGTTTATACAGGCTGTTATCGCTGTACATGATGCTTTTATACGAAACTCGATCTTAAGTGATTAAGTTTCACGGTGTGTTATCTGCAGCTTGGATAATCCGTGTGAAAGTTTTTACTTTTATATCTTTATGATTTCAGCAAAACAACGATGAGATGTTTACCATTCTTTATGCCTTTATGGTAAACAAAACGTTAATGATGAATCTCATAGATCATTAATAGAGGCACGTGTTTTTAGTACTTTGCAATAGATGCGAAATATATGCTTAAATTCGGAATAGATGCTAATAAATGCGAATTTCATAAAATATGCAAATACATGCTAAAATCACAAATAATTGCAAAATTTGCTTGAAATTTTACTATCCTACATATAAAATGATAGATTTTGCATACATATCGTATATAGACATACTTTGCATCGTTATGTTCATATTTTTATACCGGTAACATTGCCCATAACGCGCATTGTCGTTGCATGTACGTCAGGTTGATCTCGTTTTTGACGTTGTTTTCATCTGTATTTTTAAGTTTATCCATTGGTAAGTATATATGATATTTAATAAATATCTTTTAATTATTTCAAATTATTTGCTTATTTTTTAAAATAAAATATATATTTTTTTTTATTATTTAAAAATCATGGCGCGTACAAAAATATCTATACGCGAAAGAGCAAATACATTCAAAGCCTTATACAAGTACATTTTAAATCCTTTTTTTTCTATAATATAGAATAAACACACAATGTAATTTACCCTTTTATGTATATATGTTAATATTTTATATTAATAAAATGTTAAAATGAATTGTAATTGATAATTATTTGATATTTGTGTTTTATAAAAATAGATGCTTAATAGATGCTAAAATCCGAAAATCTAGAATTATAAATGCTACAAAATGCGAAAATTTAAAAAAATCGTTGCTAAAAACACGGGTCTCTAATCATTAATTTCAGTTGCATTACAAATTATCAGATTTAAAAGTAAATTCCAAAATTTGCTGTATATATTACACAATAAGATCATACTCACTCTAACGCAAATAAAATTGTGCTCATAAATTGCGCAAATGAAGTTGTGAAAACTTGAAAAGATACACCAGCTGTTTGAAAAAAATCTAGTAGTAGACATTGTCACATTATAATTAATCAGTCTTAAGCGCAGTGGAATTATGAGAGTTACAATCAATTGTTTACGATGTGTGATCAACAATCTTCAGATGTAATTTAAAGAGTATAATTGTTGGTGCATTTAATCAGTTAAAAGTGTTGAAGAGTGTTAGTAATATTAAACAGATTTATTACTTTATAGTTCTTAGCGTACATAAACTATTTTGCAATACTAAATTATAAAATCACATACTTAATAATACATACAGTTTATAATATTTGGTATTAAATATGACTGTATGTATTTGTAGTTAAGTATTGAATATTGAAAAGAGTCGTTAGAAATAATACTATAAACACTGTAAAATAAAGCTAATCTTATATATAAAACCGAAACGACGTATGTATCTATGTATGTCTGTAATTCCTTTTTGCATTGTTGGTCATTAAGTTGCCATAAAAACGAATATGAAAGAAAATATGTTTGAATTTTTATCGGCGAAGACATTAAGTCAAAATGTAATAAATTAGTCTTCTACCAACTTTTTCCCGGCATTTATTAATATAATAATGTTTATTATTTACGTGTAGGTATTATTTGACATTTCTTTGACAGCAAATTATATTTTTTCCTTGAATTTGGACATTTTAACGGGCGAGAATGTGTCATCAAATTAAATAAAGTTTGTGATTTTATTTTAACTCTATTTTGGATGTTAGATTTTGTGACATAATTATGTCGAATGATATAACATTAAATAATTATTGGTCGCTTAGTCCGAGCGACGCCGGGTAGCAATACTAGTAATAATATAAATATTCTACTCTTTGTAAGTGCATGATCAAATCGAATGGCATGAGTATCCTACTTTCTTTAGCATGAAATAAAATAATTATTTAAAAATATCGGTTTTTTGTCATGTTATAATGTATTAAAAAATATGTCTTTGTCAATTTCACTCACTTAACTTGTAGCTCACCGGTGTTCAATAATAGTTTGAAGTCTTTGTATAATGCAGTGATACACAACCGAATCTAATGATTAAATTTACTGAAACTCTAAAAATATCTGAGAAAAATATGTAAATATTGTATATACAATTATGTTATTTAAAAATAAATAATCTGATAAAAACATTAAATTACTTTCTTTAATATATTATTTTATAAAATATAAATCTTCTTATGCCCTGTAAATAATTCAAAGCAATATACTTTTTTGGACTTATTCCACACACTAGTTATAAACTGATAAGTTTTCATTACATTTCAAACACATTTAAAAGTAATTTAACATTGAAAGATTAATATTTTTTATTCAAATGCTAAACTTTAGATTTGTTTTTATGTAAATATTTTAGATTCCGTTGTCCAATCAGGATAATAAAATTTAAAAAAAATATTTTCTTTTAACTGTAAAGAATATCTTTTTAAAAAAAATTTAACAATAATGAGAACTTTTCAATACATATTTTTGAATGAAACTAACTATAGATTTAAATATTACGTCAAAATTATTTTATATTTTGATGTGTCTGCCAACATATGTAGATCTGGAAACAAATAATCATTTACTGATCAGTTAAAAATGCTCGTAATTAGCGAAACTGATTTTCATTATACTAAACGTGGAAGTAGGACAAAAAAAGGAATATGTTCTATTTTTTAAAAAAAATATCGTTTACTATATTGAATAAGTTCATTTCAAAATTTAAATTAATCGTGTATGGTTGTGCACTACTGGCTCGAAGTCTGACTCTCGCTAATCGCTTATTGCCAGCATAGAGTGGTGGATATGTAGAGTGGGGCGATTTGTCGACGGAAGGGAGTGCGCCGAGTTAAGGGGAGCGGGAGGGGAGCACAGTGGCGGTTAAACCTTCTCAGGTGTGACGCCGGAAGGGGACTTTGCATTCGCTATAGCTACTGCTCTTGCTCAACAGGGCTGAAATCGTTATTATATATTTTATTGAATTTGAAACATATTTTGTTTAAGCGCATCGATGATTTTATTTCAATGAAATATTCAAATTCAAAATTTTGTCGCAAAAATTGTGTTGGCGCATAAATTTTTCTCAATGCCTAATCTCAAACGATGTATAGAAAAGAAAACTAAATGAATGTATGGATATATTATAGTATTTGTTACTATTAAACAATTTTCAACGTTTTCGCTCTTAATACATGCATGCTATAAAGTCTAGAAAAAATTATACATGTTATAAGCCTGCCTAAATATTTTGAAAATATATATTTAATTATACTTTATTTTACATTCAAACCGAACAAATATTATTTACCTTTGCTTGGTACAGATTATAATTCTTATAATAAATACAATTTCTAAACGCGTTTTTTCCTACCTACATACATATATTCACTTAGTAAAATTATGCTGAGCATGAGTAGCGTGTTCTTAGTTTCCTGATTATTTTTATTTGTCATGTGAATATAGTTTGTCTGTATATCTGTACTGATGAAGATTCTGCCATTCGAAGGCTTCGAATATTAAATAATTAAGATAATCCCCTTACTAATACTAATTAAAGGTGCTCAACTCTTAACAAGAATTGAACGTTATGTAATATTAGATTCGTTGTTTTGTACACTTTTTTCAAAGTACATAGATTACTTACATGGTATCCAGATAGATTCTTCATCTCATTTTGTTTATTTTGAGCTTCCATTTAGGTGGGAAAAGACTTGCAGCTTACCTGTAACAATTCAAAAAACAGTTGCTAAAAAACAAATAATATCATTTTACATCGAAAACGACATGTAGATACATATTATGAATAAATATTCGTAAATTATGGATAAACATATGGTCACGGGACAGAATACCAATCCTCTTGAGCTAAGCTCAAAAAATGGATACATACTGGCTTATAATTTAATGTTTTGACTTTACTCTTTAGGTTCTTGTGTATTATTATATAAATGTGGAATCAAAATGATTAAATCTGACGGATATTACTGATTATTGTATGAGTTCTGAAAGAAGAATTAATATTAGCCTATAATTAATTATTTTTTTGTTTTGTTTTAAACAAATAATAAACTTATGCGACTGTCTCTATCTATATAATATTATTATTTGTGTAGTTTGTGGTTGCATTTTTGCTCCTGAAAATTAAAACAACTCGATTTCATACTTATTGCGAAATAGAAATAAATTCTTTAGGATCTTCTATTAAAATAAATTTAATTAATTAGAGACGAAACATTTTTAAAAAAATCGTAAGCTTTACATTCATTTCATTTAATGTGCTTATTTTTCATAAATCTTTACAAAAATTCTGTCCCGTGACGATATATCCATAATTTACGGAAATATTTTTCATTAACCACTAATATACAAACCGGCTGTATAATGAAATACTTAATTTGTATGTGACTACTTTCGTGACACCCTAGCTAGCTCCATCCCTGACGTGTCCCCTACACCTTGTTTTATCCACTTCCGGAGTTTGAACAAAATAAAAACGAAATACACCAATAAAAAAAAAACAATTGACTTGCCATACATAGACGTAATATAACAAAGTGAATAGGTCATGTTCCCGACTAGTGAGGTAGGGGTGTCAAGCTTAACTCATTTCATAACACGTTTTTGTAGATAAACGAATACAGCTTTATCCGATTAACTCCTGAGACGTCTAACGAACAAATTTTACTTTTAAACATAAGGCAAATAGACTCTTTAATTTTAGATTAAATCATACGATCAATCATGGTTTTAGTATGATACTTTAAATTCCGAGTCAAAATACCTTCATAACGAATGTAAAATTGATTCAGGAGAGACAAATGAAAAAGAGATATAGAGAAATAAATAAATACATCTGAATTTATAAGTTGGTTTTTTCGCAATATTTACCTTAAATTCAGAGAATACAAATTATTTATGGTATTTTCGATGGCTTCGGCGGTAATTCTGTGGAAGTTCATTTAAATATAAAATTTAAAAATAACTTTGAATATTCCACGTATTGTGCTACTAACTGGGACAAGTGTTTCGCCTCTTTCAGAGGCATCTAAGCTAAACTTCCTATACTTAAATCTGCAATTTTGAACTGCGTCAAAAAACACTATTCTCAGAATATATATTCACCAATTCTGCTCAATAATAGAAGAGCATATGGACTCATAAAGTATTATTAGAAAAGAGCTTAATTGCCATGAGTTCTGTTTCGAAGTCTGACACTTCTGACAGTTTGTCAATTTGGTGAAAAATTAGTGCAAGCTATCTTGATAATCTGATGAAAGTTTTTTTTATTGCTCGATAAAAAGATACAAGTATTTCAAAATAGCATGTGAAATTATAGTGGATTACTCACGCATTTCTTTATAAATATACAATGTATAAGGGTGAATAAAACTTATATAAGATAATCATGTGTACTAAGAAATACGAAATCTTTTCATTGCTACTAACTGTATTTATATTATAAATAGCAAATCCACCGCATTTCAATAACACTCGTCTCTGATTAGATTATATTTTCATATATAAATAAACACAATCGTTACTAACTTATTTACATAAGCGGCATTTTTTTATATAGTTTAAATATATGAATAGATTTTTCTGCAGGTTTATAATTATTTATTTCTAAACGGAGGACATTATTTTGACAAAGACAATTCTATTACACCTCACAATGTCAAAAAATATATTTCATTTTGTAAAAGAGTTTGACCGTGCCTACACTTTGTATCGGTGATGTTTGGGTATAAAACCTGATAACTGCAAAAAAATATGAAACTATGAGAAAAATAAGTGGGAACAAATAAATTATGATCAGAATTTAGATTATTCTACTAATCAACAAAATAATAACGGTATTCAGAAGTTCAAATATTAATGACAACTTTAGATCTTAAAGTATGTACCAACTACAATTTTTGCCAAAAATCATTTATCAGTTTATGCCCAAAAACGATCTCCTTTATGGCATATTTTATTTTTTTTGTATTGTGCATTATGTGTATATCGTAGTTGAAAATTATATTTTTAAAGCAGTGACAAAAATTGCTTTGTTGTTTAATGATTCTTATACGAGCGATGATAGACAGTCAAGTTTTCATTAAAAGCACTACAAATCTGCTAATTAAACTCTACAGATGCTTCTATTGATGTGAAAACAAGGGAATACAGCACTATTATAATAAAATTACTATAAATTATAGCACTCGTATAAAAACACAATGAATAATATTTCAACATTAGCGATTGTTTTTATTCTTAAGCCGAAGCATCGCAATCGCTGCCACGAAGGATATATAATATAAAATACCATACGTTTGCATATACTTAGGTATTACTGCACTTCTTTTCCAACTATTACACACTGCTTGACTTTTAAATACGATGTAAAATTATCGTAGTAGTATCTTCATATCTTATGACAAGAAAAAATGATACAATCTTGATTAAAAATATACGACACAGATATGATGAAAAAATGAAAAAATTAAAAAAATTGTAATAAAATATAATTTTACTACTCAAATATTGTTCATGTCGAGAAAGGCTTTGGAAATTTTGAGTGTACAGATTTAACACGCTGAATAGCAATGGATTTAAGTCCTACAAAAATTATATTATACATGGTTGATAGCCGAATAGGACCAGAACAAAGAAAAAAAGGACAGTTGATAAGAGTACAATATATTTGTAACATATTTGCTAATGATTATTCATTTATGTAATAGCTTGCATTGCTAAGAGGTCTTTCACATTTAAACTATAGTCTATTTTGCTTCAATTTATTTGCTTAGTGTAATACCAATTGTTTGTCATACTTGCTTAACTTTTGTATAAATATCACTGTTTCGTTGTATTTCTTATCGGGTGATAGTGTTCGCCATGAGCGAAACCGGTCCTGATCCGATGAATTTTATGTGGAATAACTACTAAAAAATGTGCTTTTATTTTTAATCTTTTTTAGGTATAAAATACATTGCTGTTTTTTCACCGTGTTACAGTGGAGTTCTACCAAATAAATTCCAATTCAATTAATGTACATATTTAGTTTAATTGTCAACTAAAATATTTCACATCGAACGCATTCAATACAATACCCTTGCGTACGAAAATATTAACAGGAAAATAGTTCCCCATATAATATATTAAGAGCTTTTAACAAGTATGTTCTTATATGTATGTATATGAACCTATAGATTATGACTTTTAAAACTCTACAAGTAGTGCAATACACCAGTCAATTGATCACTTCGATTGCTCAGGCCGTATAAAAATATTAAACAACCCTTCGTATTTGCATTCAAGTATCTATTATTAAGCACTGCAACGCGTATGAATGACGATTTTCTAATGCAAGCTTTAATGAGAGAATTATCGCAAGTGAATTAGACCATATACCACAGGAAAGCTTGCAAAAAGCTTATAAAATATCAAAGTTACAAATCAGACTATCTAAACATGTTCCAACACTGTTATTAATAAAGCAGATTTTTTCGAATTTATTATACGATATGCTCAGTGGTGTAGTGGGGTCAGGTCGGCGAACTTGCACCTGAAAATGAGCCAGGGCGCCGCCCAGCCAACTTTTGTGACTTGCAACTTAATTTTCTAGTGTATAACAAATATAATCGCGCGTTTTTTTGCTTTAATTGTAAAAACTCGTGGTTTTTTAGGTTGGGACGGACATTTACAATTTATTTACCCCTACAACATTCTATATGCTACTAAAAACAACCAGAATTTATTTCGTGTAATGACGGTCGGTTATTCATTATAGGTTTTACAGTGATATCATATTTTAAGCCACAATTTATCAAGAGCTATGATAGAAATGGTTTGCTAGTATATGGTTATTTTTATGCAACGATGTTTATAGTTAATTTTTTTTTTTTTTTTTTGATATCTGCTTGACGGAGCATCAAGTTCTAAGGCGTGTCAGCGCCAAAGTTCTTCCAGTTCCTCGTCTCTAAATGTTTTAACCTAATTTATTTGTTGACATACCCTTCCTATCGCTTCCGAGGGCGCGACGGTCGGAGAAGTCAGTTTAATATTCTCTATCTAGAGGTTTTCGAGAAGAATAGCTCTGGGCCTATATCGATTCTCTGAGGCCTTTCATAAAACGAATTCGCGAATAGTTGGCACACTCAAATCTCTGTGCAACAGCGAACCACGCACGAACCATGGAGCATCACATATTTGCCTCAATGACTTATTCTGAACAACCTGGAGAGTCTTCAGATGCTTTGGTGAGCAAAGCCCACACTTTTATACACCATAATTGGACGAGTTATTGCTGTATGTTTATAGTTAATAAGTGAAAAGAATTTAAATGGATTAAAAAAAATAGTTGTTTTATGATACATGCAGAAAAATCGATTACAAGTTGACTAATTTCCATGCACGTATAACATAATAAATTCATACAAATAATGCACCATACATCTTGATAAGTTTTGTTTTAAGCTTAAAAATATACAATCTAAATACTTTTATATCGGTAAGTTTTCATCACCTTGCGAATTTCTGCAATGTATGAGAACATTTTTGCTATGTGCATGGGAAAAGACTTTTTCAATATAACAACAACTACTCGAGATAGCCCCCTTACATTTTTTAAGTGGACGCTTTTAATCCGATGAGGACTTATTCAATATTAATAAATCTGTATTTGAAAAATAATTTGTAATGCCTTACAATACAGCATACAAATATATTATATTTGTATTTATGACAAAATTAATTATTTTGAATAGTTTCGCATATCAAATGTATAGCAGGATTTTCATTGAGGGAATTTCATTATTAAATTTTAATCGTTTGAATTTTGTACAAGTGCAAGTGAACATAAATTGCAATTTTTATATTTTTGTGATATTTGATTTTAAAATACTCAATTCCTCTTCAATATAGAAAAGTTACAGTCTAGCAATATTTGTATATATTTCTGCAAGAATTATAAAATATTATTAATTATTTCAGAATCGCACATACGAACTATACTACTGAAGATAACTTTGGGCTGAAATAGTCGGTCCCTGTGTTCTAGTGGCAAGAGCTTTGTCCTAGCGATCAGGGGGCCCAGGTTCAATTCCCGACAAGGTCAGATTTTTTCAATTGAAAAAAGAGATCTTGGGCTGGATGTATGTTATTTATCGTTGATTTTGTGCACAACTGATTCATTATTTATCATCGAGTTAATCTCGTATGACTTCACAATTAAGAATATTTGGCGCATTGGCGTAAGCTGTAATGCCAAATGTTTTTTTTATAAAATTATTTCAAAAAATAATGTTATCTATAGTTGCCAGGTACATTTTACAATGTTGCTATAGAGTTCGGCAAAGTAAATGCTTAGTTAAACAATAAACAAATGGATTTCCAGCCCAACGATCAATCTGGTTATCAGATGCTGTGGTAGGTTTGAAGACCACTGGTCAAGAGCAATCTCCGCGAGAAAAATCATGTGAACAAATCGAATTAACAGCTATAATATATAGCTTCAAAAAAACCTTACAATTTAAAGAGTGATCCGACGCGATGAATGGAGTTTAATCCAATCGAAAAAAAACTTCCAGGGAATTTGTATTGTGCATTTTTAAAGTCATCAACGTTTGACAATTGGCACCTTCACAACAATCGCTGCCATCTAGTGTCGAAAAAATCCAACCGGCTCATTGTCCGAGTACACATTACGAGAACCTATTGAAAGCGTATTTGAATTCCGCGAATTTTGGAGAAAGGTGTGAACACGTCCGGCCAGTACAAAAGTATAATTACTGATCGCCGCGAAATCTTCGCTCGAAATGTGACTGATCATTTTTTTTCATATATATCTAACAGTGAACTCACGTTACTTTATAGACAAGGATGTGTATATATGTTGGGATATTCTGACAAGAAGCGTGCATAAAAAAAATATTTAATTAATTAGTTTTAAATCAATTCGATTGTAAGAACGAAACAAAAGATTCTTAACATACTGTCTTATCTTTTGATTCATAAATATGCATGATCATTGAATATGAATTTAAATTAAATCACTTACTGCTGATTTTTAGGGATTATTGCATAAATGAAAAAAAGAACACTTAAAACAATTGAATTAACAAAGCATTTTAAATTTAAAAATCGAACAATATTAAATACATTTTATCTTAGTCGTACAAGTATTTAATACCATGCCTTTGTAACAGTTTGGTTTTTAAATAAGGATACTACTGATTTTTTAGTTATTGATTATTAATGTATTGACTAGCTATATGCCGTGTATATTACATTAATTGTATTAAGATAATATAACAAAATCGTTTCCGGTTTTAAGCAAATATTGTAAAACGTGTACGTGACTAAATAGTTTATTTTTTGAAAGTTTCACTACGCATTTTTTTGTAATCATAACGATAAACATATTTTCAATTGGTCGAAATAATTAAGTGTTAAAATTGGAATGAATAGTGAATCAACATTTCGTTTTTTTCTTTCAATCCATGGGCCAACATTATTCCATATACAATTATTTGCCCCGCATGCCACCTGACATATTGTGACAGACCACAATAAAATAAATTTAAAAGCGCCGCTCGATAACAACAATTATAATAAGTCCACAAAGTTCCGAGAAGCAAACACCTTCAGTTACGAATAACAATTAATTGTAATTTTCGGTGTGACAGCGTCTTCTCAAAACGCTTCGAGCATTTTTATACCGCGACGAAGTCACTCTCTGAAGAGAAAAGAAAAGATGCATACTATTGCCGAATAAACGAATATTGTACCCGTAGTGCCGGGATAAAATTATACAGACAAATTGAATGAACATAACAGTGCAGACAAATTGTTCTATCGACAAAAAAGTAATGACAAAATGGTGTAAGAAATATTTCAAATATTTTCAAAAATGTGGTGCAGATGGACTCTAAATACTCTTTGCTTGACTTAAGAGAGTAAAGATTGAAACGAAAGGGCTAGGATATTCTATCTCACTGCGTCCCGTTTTTTGGAATAAGGTGGGTGATTATGTATTTATGTTCATATCTACATACATATATATAGATATGTACAAAATTTTTGTGGTTTTTATTTGTTAATACATTTTGAAACAATTTGAACAGATTTTCATGTAGAGTAAAACCCTCATTTACATGGCTCAGAATTTCAATAAAGTTTACAGATAAAAAATTAATAAGTTTACTAATACATATTAATTCAAAATCTAAAGAGAGTCGAGTTAAAAGTAAAATGTATACCAAAGATAGTAAAAACATTCAGCTGTTAAATGTGAATAAGATAAAACATCGTATTGGTCTTCTGAAAAAATATGTATCGTTTTTAAGGTGAATGAAATTAAGACTCTTTCTAGTATATGAAACCTAAAAGCTTCATACAAAATTACGAAACCTTAAAAAGGGAAGGGTAGCTACTTGTTACCGGCGCCGCATTTGACTTATAATCCAGAGGCATATTCATCTGAAAATTGTTGAGCGGAGCTTCGGAGACAGGCGTCTTTATTGCAAAGCTTAGCCTGCCGTAGAGCCTTTCGCTTTTCCCGAGCTTATCTCTCGAGCCTTGATCCTTGCCTCTTGTTTGGCTGACAGCTTTTAACACACTTCACCAGGGGATGCTGCATTGAAAAACGGCATTGATTCTAAAATAGTAGAATACATTTAAATAACCCATTTCAATATGTAAAAATCTATAGAAACATCAAACGTATTTTGTATGCATCACTTTTAAGAATAAATTAAAATTCTTGATGGAAAATCATTATTAATTAAATTAAGTGAATCATAAGTGAACATTTTTGTTCCATTACTTCAATATGTATACTGTAAATATCAGAATCAGTTTTGGTATTATACACTTCAAACTTATGAGAAACAATGTTGTAGTTATCATGTCACCCTTTTCATTGAATCTGTTTTTAAGTCACATTATTTAAGGATGCTTGTAGTTTCTTAGCGAAATAATTCTTAGATTATTTTTAAACTGGATTGAAAATTACGAACTCCTCCATATAATATCGTGGCGCAGTGGTTAACGTTTTTCACTTGCGTGCCGGACCGCCCGGGTTTGATTCCCGGTACGAGCAGATTTTTTCAGTCGATAAATCGATTCTATCCGAAGACATGGGTGTCTGTGTTGTTGAAAATCCCCACCCACCTTTGACGCATAGCGAGAGCGAGAGCCACAAAAAGTGACGCATAGCGAGAGCGATTAGTTAACTACTAGTTCTGTCCGAGTTTTTGTATCCTTAAAAATCTCTACTCTCTTCAAAAAAAGAGAGGTTGAGCAACTGAGTAAAAAGCAGTTCTCGTAGAAAAATACTTGTTGAGATAAACTCTGTGAGGAGTCCATATGCTCCAAATTGGGAGCGGACATGGTTAAAAAAAAATCATACGAAATTGAAAATTACAATTTCATTTATGTAGTAATAAATTGTAATAAAAAATATGTGGTTTCTATTTGCAAATGAGTTTTTGGATAATGTTATTTCATTATTTCATTTTTCCCACTCTACGTGTGATTAAAAAAATTAGTAAGAACAATGATAAATTACCTTATAAAAAGTTTTCTTAAATGATTAATCGGAAACGTGCCTTTATGCAATCACACATTCACTTATCTCGCGGAAAGGTATTCGCAATAATACCTTTGTACTGGATTTAGGTTCCACTCAAAAAGACGTGGGAGGTAAGCGAAAAGCTGAAAACGGTTATTTGGACTATAATGGAATCCTTGGGCCAGGATTTAATTTTATTTACACCGCGTATGGTCAGTGATTTAATTGTATTCATTTTTATCTAGCTATATTTCATTCATATGAAGTATCCACTTAGAAGTGAGAGGTTTGGATCTTCTTTAACTACAATGTATTAATTTTTCAAGCGAGAAAAAACAAGTTTTAAATACCTGCCCATTTTTATCAATTCCTTTGTTGTAATTATAAATTATACTTATGCTATGTTATATAGTAGAGAGGTAGAAAAACTGGATAAAAAATATCGGTGTTGTTTGGGCATTTTGATTATTCCACTAATCATCGAATAAAAACGATTTTCAGAAGTTCAAACACTTTTTTGTAAAATTGTATCTTCAAGTACCTGTCCAGTACAATATAATATGTTACATATATGGCATAATATGCTGATTGAAAAAAAACAGAATTCAATTCTCCACATAATAACTAGTGACGATCAACAAACATGAATTATGCAACGAACCAATCCAGGATATATTACATATATATTCTTTGTGTGAGAACAATCTTACTATTCAAGTCTGTCTAAAATGTGTTTTTTTTTTAAAATTTTTTTGTCAAAACTTATTTGGTGAGAACACGTACTTACACATTCCGCACAGCCGTAATATAATCTGATGATAAATGGCGGTTATTTAAATGTTGTAAAAATGCAATTTAAATGTAAAATGAAAGGCTGAATTAATCAAGTGACGTGATAAACAAAATAAGAAAAAAAAACAACACAAACCGTTTGACCATATTTCCCATCACCGCAAAATTGTGAAACAAAACTGAAAAATTGAGTAAACACGAACTTATTGACGTGGTACCGTTTTAATTTTGCACCGAAGGAGAGAGATTCCGGTTTGCCGGACCGTCATTACAAAATCGTCATAAAACCAAATTGTCAATCATCAATCGACATCACCACAACACAGGCCATCCATCGGTTTTCGGAAGCTATCGTACAGATCGGACGCGAATACACGGCAAGAATTTTCAGTGAACTATACCCGCTGCACCACTTTTTACACAGATTCTCTTCTAAGGAAACAAATAATCTGCCTCTTTAACTTAATTTCTTGTTACACCGTTATTAAATCAACCTATCTTTTTTCGAAGAGAGTTTGTATAGACAACACTTACCTGCAGAATTGTGACGAAAATGCAAATCTGAATTGCTTAAGACTGAGAACCATTCTTCTCGATGGCCATCCGTAAAAAAACTTTTGAACTGGCTTCACTAGGGATTGTTCATTACTACAACGATTGCGTCTCTCATTTCAGTAACGATAAGTGAGGAATGCAACCTGAATATAAAAACTAAGCTTGGAGACGAAGGAGAACACGGAGCTTTCTTAAATAGTTATCCAAAATATCAGGGATAGAAAGAATAGGACTAGGAAACAACTTTTGGTTTGCCAATCGCCCTAGTTACGTTCTGTTTTGAGGATAAGTAGTGAATGGGGAAATAGTTTAATGTAGCTAATTTCTCCGAATAGAATTGATTGATTCCATTGAAGCTGCTCGGACAGGGGTTCAAACCCGTGCGCTCAACATCCAAATCCAATGGCGTTGGCACTCAACCACGGGCACTGCGACATTATTATAAATCATATTTAACATTAACTAAGATTATGGATTAATTCTGCATATTTTATAAATTACAGGACCGGTTTCGCTCATACTGTGGATTTTTAACAGTATTGCGATCCTTCAAAAATACCTTGCCACCAAGAATTGACTGTGTCCCGTTATGCTATTTGACAATAACTTCAATCACTTTTAAGGTGTTCACTGTCAATACTTGGTGGAAAGGCATTATAATAAAAATAATAACACATTTTTAGTACTTTTTCCACGTGAGATTGATTTCATCAGGACCGGTTTCGCTCATGGCGATCATTATCAACATCAGTCAGTTGATAATGCTCGCCATGAGCGAAACCGGTCCCGATGAAATAAATCTCATGTGGAAAAAGTAGTAAAAATGTGTTATTATTTTTATAATAACTTAATCAAGAACGATTTCGCTGATTGCGTGCATTATCAACTGATAAAAAATAAATAGCCTATCAGTTGATAATTCTCACGATGAGCGAAACTGGTCCAGATTTTTATCCGGAACAAGTACAAAAAATATGATATTTTTTATTAATATAACACCATTCCAGTGACAGTGGAGACCTCAAAAGTTAATTGCTCTAATATTGATGAAAAAGAGAATATAAAGAATCATTGACTTTTAAAATCGATCAGTGTATGTATGGCAGCCCATCCGCCAGCATGCAATATCTTCAATCCCCGCCGACATCGCGAACAACCGCCAAATAAGCGAGTTGCGATGGTAAATTGTGTAAGTAATTTGAAGCGTGTTCAACGTTAGTCGGTAGCCGGTTCGAGTCCACGTTTGCTCACGTGAAGCGGGGGCCGAGGGGGCTACCCCGAGGGCCGGAGGGCCAGTTTTTGGTGGCCCATGAATTTGGAATCCGCAAAAGGGAGTAACCTGCCCGCCCCAGCAGGGATGGTCATTTAAACATATATTTTATGTATCGCTGCATTAATGCAACAGTGAGACAAAACGGGCTATGAATGTCATATAAAAAAATGGTCAAGATTCCAATGCAACAGTAGGGTATTATGTATTATTAATATATAATACACACACATATTTTCATGTTACTATAGTGTGCTGACTCTGACAAACTTTTGAGAAAAATGACATAATGTGTTTTTTGAAGATTTAGTATTTAGTACGGTGAGAAAAATAACAATGTATTTTAATTCTAGAGAAATTATTTTATATATGTATTTGTTGATAGCTGTTGACGAGGGCGTAAGCCGAAATAGATATCAACAAATATATAAAATAATTTCTCTAGAATTAAAATACATTGTTATTTTTCTCACCGTATTATAATGGAGTTCTACCAAGTAAATGCCAACTCAATTAATCAATTTAGTATTTAGAATTTATTGAAAGCGGTTGATGCAAAAATTAACTAATTTCTTTGTAAACAAGCAATAAGCCAATGCATTGACTGCCTCTTTGTGAAGAAAACTAGAGTTGCTGCATTTTCGTTGCTAAGAGACTTATATGTATGTTAAGCTGATATCCATTTTTAGTAGAGTATTTTAGTTGTTATTCTGCTATAAAGTGAGCACAATATATATCTTAAACATATTTAGCAAATGGCAATCATAAGTCAATTGTGCAAGTTTCAGCCTTATACGGATTGCGAAATTGTTTATAAGCTTATTAGGAAACATCGTCTCGTTGTCTTTGTGTTTACAAAATAATTTGGAGAAGACTAATTGTAATTTAAAAAAAAATAATATCGTGCGTAACACAGAATATCCATTATATCGAATTTTGTACTGTTGTATTGATGTAGCGATTCTGTAACCCGTTCCCAAGTGAGTGGCCACTAAATACACTAAACTACGTGCAAGCCAAAATTTGATTGTAATAGAAGATGGACAACAAATGATTTTACAACGTTGGTAGTTCGTTGACGTAGGCTGAATTTGATCAGACGGTATAATAATTGCTATTTAATTGAGCATCCCTTTGAAAACACGGTAATTTCAATATGTAGTACAGCAAAATAATTAACACTATATTGAAAATATTATCTATAATCGATTAAGAACATGACATTAATTTTAGCGTCTAAAAGTGTCAGCTGTTTATATTCAACTTTTTTTTTTCATATTCATTTCTAAAAACTGAAAAGCAGACGAACCTTTCAGTATACAAACGATGTTTGTTGGAACTGTATAGATAGTGACTAATTAAAGAAATGTGTAAAAAATGCGAATAAATAATTCATGGAGTAGTTTTCAAAAGTGGTCAAATCCATTTGTTGAAAAACTGAGAATGTGAGATGTGACTTTTTCCTCATAAATTTGTGTTTACTATCAATATTTATAAATATGTTTTAAATTAAGGAATTACGGATAATGTGTAAAAATTAAAACTTTTCATATGAATAAAAAAAATCACAAAAGTTTAATCTAAAACTGGCAGTTGAAGAAAAATATTTTGGAATTGACCACTTTTGAAAATTACCTCCTGATATTACACATTCAAATCAATGTAAACTAACTATATAGCTGATTGTATCAAATGTACATAGACTGTTGCCAAATTGTGCTTTATTAAAGGTACTTCTAAAATAAAGTGACCGTATTTTAGAAAAAAACAACTGTCTTATCAATACTAGTTTTTCTTGGTATGTAGGTATGTTAAAATAAAAGTCCGATTGTGTGCTTTTTTTCTTGAAAACAATGCGTTTTTGCATCATCTTTTTGTGTAAGTGTAATAAGTATTTTATGCCCAAAAAATCTTTCTTGGAAAGCTTTTAATCTCGTATCGAACTGACGCATAAATTAATGGCACAATGCACTGAAAAAGCTTCCGTCATTTCGCCAGACGGTTAAAAGCACCACAAAGCGTTATTATTAGTGATCTCGCAACACTAACGACAGTTGCGTTTCGAAAGCTCTGATCCGTCAATTTGTTGTCCCAAACATCACCCCCCAGCCCCGCAATTTCTTTTTACTCCTGTGGGCGCATTAAGTTCCCCGCTAAGCCTTGCACGTCACCCTGCCCCTGCCCGGTGGCTGTTTCTTACCCTGCCGAATTTATCCCGAGCGCTTCATAAGATTGCATTTACGCATCATATTGTGAATGCATGCCTCGCTGGGACGTATTAGGCTAAATATTTTATTAAATATTTAAAAATCTAATAATACTATTATATTTTCAATGTTTTATTTCTATATATGTTTTTTTGTAAGAACTTTTTTGTCACGTAGGTCTTTTGAGTCGCCAGTCGTAAGGGCTGTTCGGCTGATGAATGCACTGCCTGTTGATGTATACATCTTCGGCAGTGAAATTTATTATTTGTTTATATTTTTTTTCTTTTTATGTAACTAATATCTGTTCTAATACGGTAAGAAAAATAACAATGTATTTTAGTTCTACATAAATTATTTTTTATATTTGTTGATAGCTTTTTCGGCTTACGCCTTCATCAGAACTATGTTTGAAACGTGTATTAGAGATAGCTTATATAACTATGCTAGACAGGGTGCCCAGCCCCGTACATCCTCTCTTTCTTTTCAAACCATACCAACCATGGAAGAATTTAAATAAGTTTAATTTATTGGTCTGAAGTAATGGTGCGAAATATAATCTGGGTATTTTTGGGTTATTTTTATCGTGTGAAACCACTTAAAATCTGCAAAGTCTTATGTTCATATATTTTAATTTTTAAATTGTTTCTAGTTTATTGCATAATAAAGGACTTTTCTATTCCTACCTCAAACCCTCACCGAAAAAGAGAGGTTGATTTTAGTAACGAGTAATAAACAGTTCTTTCAAAAATACCTGTTGAGATAAAATCCATTAGGGCATAGTTTAAAAAATTCATAGTATATTTTCACTCGATATATTAATCTTTGTTGCACTTTGTCTTGTTTTACCCTTCTCCTAATTCCCATCTGGTTTTGGAGTTTGATTTGCTTGTTACTCGCCGAGGGCTACCGAAATTCTTTGCGATACTCACGAGACAATTTCGCATGTGGCCAATAAGGACTTAGCTCGCATTATCCGCAAAAAGTTTCATGTAAGTATAATTAATTACCTGCAACAGTCGAGTAACATTTAATGATAGACCTTTTACAATGCTTAGATATGTATGTAGATTGCGGAGGCTCTTGATTAATTGATAAAAAGGACTATCAGAATAAATTCGAGCTTGTACCGCTTTTGTGTCGCACATTATTGTCAATATGTAGAAAATTTATTTGAAACAAATTAAACTAGTAAAATATTCAACATAGCTGTGGTTTATTCATAATTTAAACAAGGTTTTATATTTCTAAGCCGATTTTTTTAAATTGATTTAAATTTACATAAGCGTATTCTACGTAGCCAATGTGTTAAAAAAATAATGCTGGGGTCAATTTCTTCCGTATTGAAAATAAACCTAACAGATATTTTATCAATCATCACCTTTAATGTGTTCACTAAATACTTAGTGAAACTAAATTATATTAAAAAATAATAAAAGAATGATTTCGTTTGTACTTATTAGACAATTAATTAATTTAGATCAGTACCAGTTTCACTCATCGCAAGCATTTTTAACTGATACAGTACTCACTATGAGCGAAAACGGTCCTGGTCTAGAACTCTAGATCAATCATCAATAAAAATACCAATAAAACTAAAAAATCTTTTTAATACTTTCGTTGGTTTCTGCGGTAACTTTGTGGAAGTTCATTTTAATATAAAATTTAAAATAACTTTGATTATTCCACGTACTACTTACTGTGGCACGTGTTTAGTACGTGTGATAGTTAGTCCGAAGATGCCTCTGAAAGAGGCTAAACACGTGTCAAAATTATTTTTAATTTTATATTAAAAATCTTTTTTTCATTCCTACGTTGCGTAAGCTTTCTTCAGTATGCAATAAAATACATTTGAAAGCTCGTCATACTCTCGAAATCCGTGAAGCTTCTGTCTGCATTTCAAAAATACGCTGATCGCAAAGTGGCGTAATAATTTATGTCGATTTTTCGACGGGCCAGGACGCACTGGCTGGGCTTGCTTTGGCGCGCGGGTCGCCGACCGCCGTCGCGTCACTCTGCGATCCGCGAAAGCCCGATGCTGAGCGCAAGACGTCCAATGGCCCGTCATACCTTCAGGACCAGGTTTTTGCGCGCAGGACTGCATCCCGAATAACGCCCTATTTCAGGCATTGCCAGCCCTCGGTATGCGTAGTAGACCGATGAATGTGTGGCGTGTACTCCGAAAAATTGGTAAGATCAGTTTTTATATAAAGTCGCTTTTGACGGCAATCCGGAATCGATAGGAGATAAACGTCTTCAGATCAAATACAATTTGCGGTGTGACTTTGATTTGTTTTTAAAAATTGAAATATGTTTTTAATGCAGAAGGTTTAATTATTGGCTTAATTCGTATTAAATTAAAATAATTGGTATAACTAGATGACAAAATGCAAATTAATTGTTTCTTCAAGAAGTATGTTCGATAGCTTACTCTAGATCAGTGGTTCTTACGTAAAATTTCATTGTCAAATAGACTGTTTGACAATTTACTGCTGGTATAAATTACATATTTAATTTTTCTTACAATTGGTTCCACATCTTTCATGCACCCAATAACAGTCTTTGTTGACAAATTAACTAATTAGAAAAAACTTTTTTTTTTAAATATCGATATTAACCTCGGTGACCTCGGCCAAATCCTCTGGAGCCACTGTTCTAGATATTATTTTTAAAAACACAAAAATCCAAAACGGTATATTTTTTATAGGTTTCGTGACAGTATAAGCGTAGAATAAGAGTAGAATAAATATAATACTTTATTTTGTAAAATTTATGAGATCACTTACAACAAATAATTAGAAGCTATGTAAGTTTTTAACGTAAGGACGTAATGTTTTTATTCAAATAAAAAATATCTTTACAGTTCAAAAATAACTGAATTTATTATGAATTGATACAAAGAAACAAATTGATAATGAAACTGTTGACTTTCGTGAATAAATATTTCTCATTTAGCACTTATTAACGACTTAAACAGCGTAAAAAAATCAAGATGAATCAAATACAAATCATAAAATTTTCATTCATAAGCGATACAAATGTATAGTAGGATGTCAAATAAATTTTGCATCAGAACAATAAATAGGCATACAACTGCTTCAATATTTTTGGTACGATTAGCTTTACGCCAACGTTTGGTTGCTGAGGTAGGAGGTAGTGGCAAGGAGGTCGTTCGTACCTCACGCATTTCTCTGTAAGCTCGTCGGCCAAATTCGCAGCCGATGTCAGCGGATCAAGATTATTATGTACACCGCGAAGTTCAGGGAACAGAAATCATTTCGCAATATATTATTGGATATTTTTTCCGATGTAAAAAATTGTCAGCAGTTTTCTGTCGTTCACTTTGGTATTGAATATTTATTAATATCAAATATAAAACCATTTGCAGTTTGAAAGACTATTATAAGAGGAATAATAAAATAAATGCCACATCAAATACAGAAGCAGTGAAGCTTGGTATTTGTGCAAAAATGTTTATTAATTATTTTATTTCAGTGACATGCTTAAACGTTTTTTACCGTCAAGGAATTAAATCACTAAATGAACACATAGATTTTTAAACTTATCGACCTACAGTGTTTTGTATTAATTTTTATCTGCCTAAACGAATACAATACAAACCTATTCCTTTACTTAACCTTATAAAATAAGAACAGAGTTTTCCGCGATGCATAATCCATTGGAGGTTTTTTACTCCAAATTCATAGTACATATGGTTCAAATTAGTGTTGCGTGTTTCCAATGTTAAAAAGCACACTAAAATTTACTAAATCGACACAAAGTAAAAGAGTGTATTAGAAAACGGATTGAAATAATATTTATTCATCTAGCATGGGTGCCAGTTTCAAATCTTTTTTTATTTAATGATGATTTTTTCTGGTTTCTTTTCAATAAAAGAGATATTTTTTCTACACGTATAACAATATCATGGAAGTTCATTCTCGCATAGTGATGCATTGAATTCAAATATTTAGAACAAATGTACACTTGAAGAAACGACACAGTAGCTAATATGAAATGCTTTCGATGGATTCGGCGGTAGCTTTGTGGAAGTTCATTTTAGTATAAAATTGAAAATAACTTTGATTATTCCACGTATTGGGTATGATAAAATAACAAAATGGAGTTTGGGATTTTTCCTTTTTACGTGAAGCCAGGAGGGGGTTATTCGAATCAAAACAAGGCAAAGAAATAATTATACTACAAATGAAGTAAAGCAATTACAAATTTTGTAATTATAATTTTTGAAAATTAGTATCAATCTTGCTTCATTACTTAAGCAAACTTTGCGATAGTAAGTCCGAAGATGTCTCTGAAAGACGCGAAACATGTATCACAATTAGTAACACAATACGTGGAATAATCAAACTTATTTAAAATTTTATATTAAAATGAAATGCAATCATTAACATCGTTACTATCCAACCCTGCGTGGTGCGTGGCTCAGAGCTTTTTTGAATCGCCAAAACTTGGCAGGCACTTTCGCGGGATAAACGGGCTCTCAGGCACCGGGGAGAGGGCGTTGACGTAGCTCCCGGTTACAGCATCTAAATGCCTCCATGCCCAACGCTCTTGTACCGTTTATTTAATATGCATGCATGTATGGATATGTATTAAAATGGAATTTCTTTAAATATGGTGTTTTGCAATTTTTCGTAAACGGACGATTAGCATCGACACGCTTTAGTGGATATCGAAGAGTACTTTAATCCGGATTTATTTTCTTGTTCTGTAAAATCTAAAAAAAAAAAAAAACAAAATTCCTTTGATATGCAAACAAGTGGTTATTTATATTGCGTATTTTAATTTAAATAAACAAAAATATCAAAATGTAAAATATTCAGTTTGTTTTTAGTATTTATATTACTATATATGAGAGCAATATTTTCAAACGCGGCTCGTTCCCAAAACCATAACCATAATTACCAGGAAAATTGATTAAAATGTTAATTAATCGACTAATTTGATTTTTTTTCTAGTTAATTATAAATTGTACATAGAAATAATATGTAACATAATGTGGAACAAGGGGAGCCGTACTTGCAAGAAATACCTTCATATAAATAATATAATTATATATCATATGATGGGTGATGTGGATTTTCATTCGCTGAGCGAAATCATAGGCTGTTCTTGAACATAATTTTGATCAAGACCAGTTTCGTTCATCGCTCAATTACATCAAAAGTACATTCTTAGATGCATTTATTTAAGACTAGGTTTAAGATGTATACTTTCCTCTGAATAATACTGTCATTTCATAATATATCAGACCAACTTTGATTATAACTTAAAAATTAAAAATGATTCATATAGTTGAAATACTTATTCATATGTTTCAAATAAGTATAAATGACAATGAGTAGTTTAAAATGACAATATTATGCACACAATTATAAAATGTTATCCACATTATAAACAGAAAATATCGCAACTACTTATTAGAATAATTTTAGCACAATAATTTTATGAATAAATTTTTTGTCAAGATAACTTGTTGCTCATAAAGCAATTATGATTAGGAATTTGTACGTCTCACGCGATTAATAAGAAATACTCGGAACAAAAAAATTAGCTTATTATCAGTCTATTTTTTATGAGTTTAGGTAAAATAATTATTGTGAACTGATGTTTAATTTGAAATTCATGTCAACGTTAGCCCGGGGCTTTCACACGTGTCCGGAGATAACGAAACACACACTACCAAGCTAATGCGTACAATAATTCCATGATATTCTCTTATCTGGATAACCTCTCGCCGAAATGAACTCAATCCATATGATTTATATGAATTTAGTATTGATACCGATGACCGCTATATTCTAGATCCGTATTTCCAAACGCCACGTTTTTTTTTTGTTTTTCAAGACTTTGAACGTACGTCTTAAAAAAATATCGGCTTTTATCACTTTTTTGTTGTAATATTGTACATTTATATTTATTCTTTTATTGTGTTTTTTTTCTTATATAAAAAAATCACTGTTTTATATAGCTCCAGACGTTCCTCAATCAAACCTTCTCGTTCATGTAGGGCAGGGGTTCTTAACCTTATTTCGACTCCGGGCGCATTTGAGTGATTTAAAAAAAAAAAAACAAATCTTATGTAATACATGTTTATTTATTTTATCATTGTTTCCTGTGTAGTTTTATATACAGTGAAACCCCGATTCTACTTTCTTCAAGGGACCGTAAAAACAAACGTTAAATGCGGGAAACGATGAATGCGGGAAAGTTTTCAATATGGTGTTTCGCCGGGACTTTACAAAATGAACGAACCACGCGGGAAAACGGATAATGCGGGAACGTAAGATCGGGGTTCCACTGTATGTGCAACATTTATAAACTATTTTTTTAATTTACCTTGGCAAAAGAATTATATTACATAAAGTTACGTAAATATAATTACTTGAGATAAATTTGTGTTTTGTCGTTTTTTAATACTTTGTAGCGGGTGCACGAAAGTAGCTCCGCGGTCGCATACGTGCCCGCGGGCTTAAGGTTAAGAATCCTTGATTGGGAGTGAATTAATAAGACATTCACAATACATACCTGTTGTAATTAAAACTATGAATGAAAAGAGTGTTTATAATAATATTGCTTTACATTTTTTTAAACACACTGAATTAGTATTACCTAATCTAATTGAACAAAACATCGTCTGGGTATTAATACGATGTAATCGATAATCTTTCACTTATCAGTACTCGAGTTATACTTAGCTAACTAGGATTACCTATCACTGATCACTTGATAATTGATTTGCAGACTTGAACTTCATGAATAAGAATTTTCCATCAATAGTAAATTCAATGAAATTTCTTTCAATTATAGGGTGAAAAATGCTTTATAATATTTCTATAAACATCTGTTTATTTGTAATTATAATCCGATATGTTAAGTTAAGAAGTCATTCCTGGTATGTATTGATAATTAAAAATATAAAAATTATTTGTATTGATTGAATTGGCATTTACTTCAACTAAAACTCCAATCACTATCGTGGTGGAAAAAATAGCAATGTTTTTAGTTCTACAAAAATAAAATAAAATATAGTTGATAGCTGTTTCGGCTAACGCCCTCGTCAGAACTACTCAGTTGCTTCGTAAGTTTTATTTTAATTTATTTAAATATTAACATAACATTTGAATAAATGTAACCGTCCATCATCCATCTTGTTATTCAATTATTTTTTTATTTGAACTACTGTAGAGGCTGGTTTCACATGATATATTTATGATTTTTAAGATAAGTAATATAAATATTGGTACTATTTTCAGATTTATTTGTTTTAATATTAGCATTTTATTTAAATATCTCTTCGGGCAGAGTAGTAATAAGTGATGGAAGATAATAAATTGGTTCATTTTTATTATTGATTCTAAGCGACTACAACTACTATTTCTTGGTTGAATCTTTTCATACTTATTTGCATACAAAGAGTTGAATGCGACAAAATGCTTGTACATATATAAAGGGTCTTTTTATAAGGACACTTAGTTTTGAAATGTAAATAAAACAAGTTGTTTGTGAGATTTCGACTAAATTTTAATTTCATTTGTAAGTATATTTTACGGCATTAAATATGGAATATAGCATCAAATGTCTGCCAATATCCATTCATTATAAAATGGGCCATGTCGCTAAAGTTGACTTTTTTGACAAATTTGGGTAAACTTCCAACTGCTCCAGAACCCAATCAGACGTTGTCTGTGGTCGTTTACCTGAAGTTCCTTGGTTAGTTGGATTTTATACGGGTGCAGACATAAGGCCCGATTCAAAATTCACCAAGTTGAAGTCGCAGAAAAGCCAAGTTCTTGTGAACAACGAGAAATAAGCTGCCTTGGGTTTTCCTGTACACTTTCACACATAGCAGCAATGTTTTCACCAGATATTGTATTTTGATGACGTACAGGTAGGTGTTGGCCGATTATTTACCAAACTGGTTGACTCAAATTTGGCCACTAAACAATGAATAATCTACTCAGCAGGACAAAGTAACATATTTTGAGCGTCCCTATTGAAATACCCTTTATATATATTAAAAATTCGGCAAAAAGTTAAAATTCGTTGAATGTTAAACTAGTAAGATACGAACGACATTTATCTGACATTGGAACAGTGTTAATAATATTTTATTCAAAAATTAGCTCCACAATAATTTTTATGATAATTATTAAACGAAAGAATAATAATCGAAACAAAAAATATTTTTATAAAATCAAGATGCCCCTAAAATATATATATCTTGTTATAAAAACATTATGTACGTTATAATTAATATATTTGTGTGCGTAAAATTTAAATTCCATCCTTTAACTAATATGCTAAAATAAAAAAAAAATCTTCTATTAGGACAAGCATATATTACTTTCTATGCATTTGGCGATAACAATGTGGACGTTTTGCACATTGGCTACAAGGAAAATCAAAGCACCCCTAGAAAAAGTGTTAGTATAAAGAGTTTAAAATTCCTTTGATTATTCCACGTATTATGTTTTTAGACGTGACATGTGTTTCGCATAACAACCTTTTTGGAAGTAAGATAGTCTGAAGTTGCTTCTAAAATACGCGAAACACGTGTCAAGATTACTAAATACCGTGGAATAATCGAAGTTATTTAAAATTTAAATCAAGCATATAATCACTTTTAAGGTGTTCACTGACCAAATACTTGGTGGAATGGCATTATATTAGAAATAATAAAATATTTTTATTACTTATTCCACATAAAATTTATTGGATCAGTACAGGTTTCGCTCAAGTGAACTAGTTTTGCTAAAAAGTCTTCAAAATTTTAATTATAATCTATTTTTCTTGCATTTTGTTTCAATTTATATGCTTAGTTGTAATACCATTATTTTTTATACCTTGTAATTCTTACTTAAACTTTATAAAAATATCACTGTTTCGTTGTATTTCTCATCAGTTGACAATGCTCACCATGAGCGAAACATCAAGCTTATATTATTTATAAAAAGGCTCTGAATAAAAAAAGTTTGTCAATACCTGGCGAGTTCGTCACTCACGCAGTAAATGTCTGGGATGATTCTAAGAGAATAATTTCGTTGAAGTACGTACCTATTATCGTTTCACATAGTGGTCACACACAACTGCGGTTTCCATACAAACTCAAGCGACACATTGTTTTTTTACACGAAATCTTACGACGTGAGATGAAATTGTTTTTGAGGGAGCAAACACTAACGGAAAATTTTCAACTGGGAAGTTTGATTCTCTTCTAACAAGTATAAAATAATTGTTTTAATTTGTATCTTAAACCACTTAAGCCTGGATTGAGCAATTAATATGAGACGTAACTAAAAGGTGCATACATACCAAATTTGGAGACTTAATGGCAAAAAAATATATTTACAGCAAAAGGGTAAATTTGTTTACTATAAATTGAACTAAAAACTAGAAAAAAACTATAAATTGGTTTGTATTGTTAATTTTAAGCCAGCGGCAACACGGGCCGTATGCTGCCCGAAATAAAATGTTATGCGGCCTGATATGAGAAATCTTTTCAAATTTTTTCTTTAGAACTTTTCACGGACAATGTAAAAACAAATAAAAGAAAAAAAGATAATTCCATTTTTATGCATTAAAAATAACGATTTACTTATCACTTTTACTTTTACTAATGCGGCCCTCAATCAGTCGAAAAACCTACACGCTGGCGCTTCTGCCAAAAAGGTTGTGCATCACTGTTTTAAAACTTTAGCAGTACTTCAATTATAAATAAATTCAATTAAAATAGTGCTACTTAAAAAAAACAATTCCGCTATATATAAATCAAAAATATGTTTGTATGATCGCGGTAAGACCTCCGCTTAGCTATCGTTGGGTTTATTTTTTTTTAATTGTAGGCTGGATACAATCTCATGCTTTGATTCTTTTTCAACATGATTTTAAATACATTATAGTTTGTATTTAATTTACTGCAATGCCGAACTAAATTTACTTTTTGTATATCCTTGATGGATTTATCACTATGAATCCACATCAAGTAAACTAAACTTAGTCGTGCTGTCATTCCTATATAACTGTATAATTTGTTAATTAATCTAAATTTTGATTTGTATGAATTCAATTTTACCCATTTTGCAAGAAACATGCATTTGTCAGTATTCAATGAACGATGTAATAAACCAGATTTTGTCGTTAGTTTAATCGACCACACCATTGGCTTTGTCATATTTTACAACTTATTTCAAAGCAAAAAATCTACAGTTTACGACATTGATTTTAATAGTATAGAAAGTTTTTAACGGATTAATTAAAGTTAATATTAACCATCAAAAAAGCAGCACTGTGAAATGAGTTATGTCGCCAACCTCATCCATTCTTGTATAGATTGGATGTCTTGATAATTACTTTTCTAATGATATTCCATTGAAAAGTTATTAGAAGAAAAAATAAACGTGAAAAAATCTCGTTTATATGGTTATTTAGTACATGTATTATAATTGAAGCTTGATGAAGACACTAACCTATTACGGTGATGATGCTGAGATTAATTCTCGTTCTTTTAATTAACTAAATAACGCATTTAAACAGTTAGCTATCATTCTTTGCAAACATCTTCATCTTTTTATCAATTTTAACCAGGGCTGTCGAGTCGGAGTCGTACTCGACTTTGGAAATTTTGAAAAGTTCAAACTTTTTATTTTTGCATATAATATATCAAATTTGGCTATTGGCCGGATTGGTAGGGTTGATATTTAATTGAATACTCATAAATAGGAAAATAAGGCAAAAAAAAGTGACGATATTAAACTTTTTTAGTCGGAGTCGTGGTTTTGGTAAATGCTGGAGTCGGAGTCGAACTTTTTTTTACCGACTCCACAACCCTGATTTTAACACTTGAACTGATGTCAGTGCAAGTACATACATCCGTGCACTTTAAGTGCCTGAAGATGCCGAAAAGCGAAACCCGGGTCGTTACTGACAAAACTCATGGAAATGTACAAAATTCAAACAATTCAAATTTGATATTGAAATTCCACCAAGCACCCTCAGTTAAAATCCTTAGTCATACAAGAATAAGTAGCCTCTCTATTAGCAACTTTGATTTCTGCTTTATCTATCTGTATCGAATTATTTGAGCTGGAAAGATATAATAATAATAAATGACGAAATTTGATTTGGACATAAATTAGAAACAAGTATTATTTAAAAATTAACCTGACTTTATGTGACTTATGGCACTCATTGTAGCTTAATTTTGCAAATATATATTCCATTATTACAAACACCAAGGGCACAATAATTGTTCTTGCGAAATTTTGCGAAAAAAGTATGTAGCAAGCAGTCTAATTTTGATTTTATCACCGCTGAAGAATATCCGTATTGGCAAATAACCCAGTTGAAATGTGAACAGCGCCCCCGGGCTGATCTATTTTGTGTTTCCAAAGATCGTTAAGCGTTATGCACAACATTATATTGGTCATATTCGGCTAATGCCGGTTTCGAAATGTCAACATGGCAACCCCACGGCAGTGACACCGCTGTCAAGTGTCCATTTTGGAAACGATCAGATAAAACCGCGGCCGTTCGCCGGTGGTTGGTTATCCATTAGAAATCGATTAGATTATTCGAAATATTCTCGGACAGTTTAAGCTAAATTATTTTATGACATCGCGTAACAAAGCATCCATTGCCAACTGTCAGCCCACAAATTAGTAACAGTATTATTTTCTATCACTACTGTAACTATCTTTTGTGGCATTCTTTCTTATAATTTTTGACAGTAAATATTTAATTTCAACACTATTAATGTCTGACGTATTTTACCGGAATAAAATTAGCAATATAAAATTTAATTGGTTCAATTGAAAATGCCAGCGATGTACGAAACCGGTCCTGATCTTATTGTGGAACAAGTACAAAAATGTTATATTATTTTACAGTCAACCCTCCTACAGCACAGAGATAAGGATTGTATTATGACTTACTTTATAAAAGGTACAGGAACGTACTGTTTTCTACTGATTTATTATTCTCTGAATGCACATATGTATGTAAAATATTACTAATTTACGAAACATATAATTTGCATGTAGACTGCAGCACACGATATAAAAAAAACCGAGGGCTATGTAGAACGGTTGACTGTTATGCCTTTTCGTCAAGTATTGAACGCCTTAAATGTGATTTAATAATAATTGGTCGACCCGCCATCACCCGTCATGTTTAATTCGGCTGCTCAATACGCCACAGCGTGAGAAAAATAAGCACAAATATTGAATAGTAAAAAAATAAGCAATTGGATTACTTTGTAGTCTAAGATAATATTATTGGCTTATTTTATTGTTTTATTGAAAAAGATTAAAAATCTCTCTTAAGCCACGCTCTCTCTTAAGTCATGGTTATGATAACTTATTGTTAGTCAACCACTAGGTCTTGCGTATCCGATGAGTTCTGATATAATATTACTAAAAATAATTTGCTAAAATTTATTCGATTTAATGTTAAAGTAAGTACCTATTTCGGCGTACCGATAAGTTTTATAAACGTTGAATATTTACATTCATTATCCCGATAATGCAAGACAGAAGACTTTCTTTGTCCGAGCTTATCATATCGCTTATCCACATACGAAATATATTTACAAAAAGATATTAACAGATATTTGGTAAATCACTATTTCATTCTCAGTGTTTGGCTGTGAACGTAATCCATGTCAAAAATAAACATTTTTTGAATAAACTATTTTATCTCGGTTTTTAAGGATACTCTAAAGATTATTATAAAATGTATCCAATAATAATAATTAGAACATTTATTTGATAACTTTGTTATTTTCTACACCTTCTCTTAAATATACAATGGAAGCGTATAATATTCGTTTACTTAGTGCCGAAAGATTATTAAGTTTAAGAAAACATGTTTTTTTGTTTGAAATTCTACATCTTTCAAAAAACTTTCAATCCGAACACTTCCTAAATAAAATCAGTAAGTAAATTCAACTCCTTACTTCGTAACAGAGTGGTAGGGATCTAGGTGTTCATTCTACGCATTGAGTTTCAAAATCTCGATTGGAGCAATTCAATAAGTGTTTTTAGTAAAAAAAAAAACTCTCCGAAGTCTGAGGTATTTTTTTAAATATCCATACACATATCCACGTCCAACGTGAAGCATATGGACTACTCGCGGCGTTTATCTCGGCATATGTTCGCTACTCGATTGCTAAGCCTCTCTTTTTCGAAAAGGGTAGAGGTTGAAAGGATACGAGGACCAGGACAGAACTTGTAGTTAGCTTATCGCTCTCGCTAAACAACCATGCCTTTGAACAGGATCGATAAATCGACTAAAAAATCTGTTTGCGCAGGACTCGGGTCCATGAGGTCCGTCACGAAAGCCAACGACGTTGACCATTGCACCACGGACCCGGCTAAATTACTTCACACAAAATAATTCCATCAACTATAATACCGAGTTTTTATTTTTTTAAATATTTATTTATATACATTTACGTATACCTGCTTCTCAAATCAATCGATGAATAATAATTACGGAGATAATGCCAAACAGTAGCATTGGTCGATGAGAAACTGCCAGCCTCACGAACGAGCTGTCCGACAAAAAAGCCCACAATAGAAAAAAGCGAAAAAATGCATGCACACAACTTGGCAGCCCGAAAATATGTATAACCCAGATTCACGGTAAACCGCGTACCGTTAAAGTATAATCGAACATCGAAATGTATGTAATTGAACGTTTCAGTTGTTGTTGCGGAATAAAATGCCACTAACTTGTGCTGTGACAGTTATTGTAAAATTTACACGACACAGGCGCAAAATAAATTACATTAAATTTAGACAATTTCACCAATTTTACACAACGAAATCAAATAATTTTCAGTGCACAACTAAGAACTTTGATCGGCTATTTTTTTAAAGTTCAATAATGCACGTTACTGATTTATCGATTGAATATTCATTTGGTAGACCTCCATTATAACACGGTGAAAAAATGTCAAAGTATTTTATCTCTAAAGACATTATAAGTTAAAATGGTTAAAAAAAACACGTTACATTATACTTTGATTCTAAACTAATTTATCAGTTGACAGGAAATTAGCATTAGTCTTATTCTACGTTATACTCATCAATCTTTAGATACGATAAAACAACTAAAAATATCCATATATGTAATACATGTATTAAAGAACGACTTTTAGCTAATTTTAAACTATTTTATTTCAGTGACAATGATGAACAAAAGAAATATAGATATAAGTATGAGATGGATTAATCTGATTTTTATAAATCCATCCCCGCTCTTGCTGGAGCATATGGCGTAATGGAGGTATCTCATATAACATATGTTTTCTATCAAAATTACTTATTGCTCAGTCGCTGAATCTCTGTTGAGTTCAATGAGAGAAAAAGTAAGATGAGGCTGGAACAGGACTAGTGGTTGGCTAGTTGCTCTTGCTAGGGCCGCTTATGCAATAGAATCGGATGGGTGGGAGTAAATTTATAGACAACACATACCCATGCCTTCGAACAGAATAGATAAATCTACTGATAGTGTATAAACGCAATAAAATTAATGTCAATATTGCAATGATTATTTGGGATCCAATTTTTTTTTATTCAGCATGTATTCTGGATGAAGTAGGTACATTTAAAAAATGTAATGAATCGATTTAAGGTCATTTCGGTGGTATATAATTCGACACCTAACTTTGAAAAGGTTCTTACTGCTCTCGGCACAGTTTTGAGATATGAGCGTTTGAAGTTTTGATTGATTAAAATTCACTTGTAAAAATGTTTCAAGTGACTTATTTTAAGCATATTTTTTTCCCAACTCTTGCTTAGAAATAATCGTCTTAAAGATCTAATGATGACAATTTTAGAACTTTGTTAAATAAATTTAGTAAAACAGTGTGCAGATGCAATGCAACTACGGAATTCTGTTAACTCCGTTAGTCAACCATGGATAATTCTGAAATTCATATATATGATAGAATGCCGTAAATACAAGCTTTTCCGACCAAAGGGTCTTTTTAGGCAAAAATGTCAATGAGAACCTTTTCAAAGTAAGGTAACGAATTGTAGTTAAATATTTTTTAACTAATTATAAATGTGGTTATTTGAATGAAATAGTGCTACGTTTTGTATGAAATAATTGTAGAAACTCTACAAGTGACAATAATTGTAATGGAATAATGCGAAACGAAAAACACAATAAGCACAGTGAGCGCTTTGATAAAACTCCGCCAAAAGACGTGTCCGGATAATAATTGAAAACGAATTTTAAAAATTACAATAATCAAACACGGCTACTTTTTATTGAATATAATTAACAATTGCATGTCAGTGATTGTAATTATTGAATGTTTAATTTAATTCATCGGCTACTTTTACATATAAAAACCGTGATATTAATTTGGTTTTCGTTGTACAACACAATATTGCAACATTTTTAGAGAATTTAGAGGTGAAAGAAACTGTTTCTTTAAATAATTAAATGTACCTAAAATAACACGTGTATCATAATTTATTATACCTAATTTTATAGCCCGGTCCGTGGTGCAGTGGCTAAAGACGTTGACAACCGTGACGGACCGCTCGGGATTGAGTCCATGTACTAGCAGATTTTTCTATCGATTTAACAATTCTGTTCGAAGGCAATCGGTGTTTGCGTTGTTGAAAATCTCTTCCTACTCTTCCGATCCCATAAATCAGCGCGTAGCGAGTGCGATTAGCTAACCACTAATCCTGTCCTGCTCCCCGTATCTTTTGATTCCTTACTCTCTTCGAGAAAGGAGAGGTTGAGCAACTAAGTAACAAAGATGCATCTGAAAGAGGCGAAACGCGTGTCACAGCTAGTAGCACAATACTTGGAATAATCAAAGTTATTTTAGATTTTATTTTAAGTAACAAGCAGTGCCCGTAGACAAAAATATCAAGCTGTCTTTGCGAAAAGTTTTATTATTAACGGTGTAATTACCAGCACCTTATCGTTCATTCATCTCTTCTCGTACCAATTTATACGAAACTAGAATTATATTAGAAGCTTGGCCATCCACTGACCACATTAAATTTATTTAAACGTGTAAAAAACGATCATTTCAAAAAACGGCGTATGGGAAGAAAATAGTTTTGCAGTAGACTCGAGTCATTGACCACAACATAGAAATTCGGACATCCATTGTTGAAATTTAATATTCGATATAACAGCTAATATTTGAATATATATTTTTCAGGGCTGTGAATTCTAAATAAAAGTCTAAATGGTAGTTAACTGTATTGATGTCTGTGTCGACAGAAATCGGGGCCCTGTTTTCATGTATTTTTGTTTGTATTAATATAATAAACTATTTAAGTACATTATAATATGAGATACCGAAGTCATGCATTGGATTTTTATTTGTCGAAGATTTGGTACAAGGATTGTTTAATACATTCAGTAGTTTTTTTTTCAGGGAACAATTCACTAATAATTTTTAAATTAATCAACACAAGTTAAATAAGTTTATTTATATATACTGATTATATAAATAAATCTTAATTTTAATATATTTATCCAAACAAACGTAATGGGACCAATATTATAATGATACTAAAATCGTTCTATTTTTTTTATTTCTATCCAATTAGATAAAAAAAAATATAATAATGTTTGGGGGATTGTATATTTCATATATGTAAGTCTAAAATGGTTACCTAAGTATTGAATTTACAAAAGATAAATTATACACTGTAGTTTTTGCTAGGACATATTTTTTCATAATAATCTGCTTAAAATATATATGTCAAAATTTTGAATTAATTTACAGAATTAGTAGTACAGATAAAATGCCTTATTATTATATTATTTTGAATTTAATGCCTCTTCAACAAGCATTGACTGTTCTTGTGATCTATTGACTGATACATTAAATATAATATTTTATTTATAAAACATCATCAAGTAACTATCCGATGACTGGCATGCTTTGAGTATGAAATATATGATAAATTAACAATGAACACTATTTGTTTTTGCAAAGAAATCCTTAAAAAAGAACAATTAACATGTCAACCAAATCAACGATAATATTATAAATGACGATTATTTGATATTTATGCATGAAAAACTTCGAAATGCAGTTTAATAAAGTGTTACCGCAGATATTGATAACAATTAAAGTGTACCATTGTTTTAAAACACACTTTTTATTATAAGTTTCTGTTGAGAAAATGATTCTTTTCTTTTTTATCAGTAGTTTATAAGACTCTTACCATTTATGAGTCTTTATATATTAATTGAAATCCAATATTTGTATTTTCATATTTTCATGATGATCATGAACTGTTTATAAATATTGAATATAAATGAGTCCAGGTTCAGAGATTGTTTCGCAATATTTGTAATGTTTTATTTAATGTAGACGATTTACTAAATATTTGAAAAAATGCAATGCTTACAATCTTCCATACTTTATAGCTTCAAAATTGCTGTTTGAATAAGGTTTATGTTATAATAAACCGATATATATACTTCAACGTTATTAAGGGATTCGTGAGAAACAGTTACCATATGTATGTATATACCATTTATGAAATCTAGATTCAATTAGGAAAATGTCTGTGTAGAATAAATTCTGCTTCAAATTGTAATTAATTGTACGGTAACTATTATTGAATCAACTGCCGAGATACGAATGTATACTCTTTTAATCCATATCCGCTAATAAACCATGTGAGAGTACTTCAACAGTCACTTTATCTTCAATTTATGAGCTATGATTGTGTAAGGAAATAGCTGATTGTTGTCTTATCGTTTCCTATAATACCAGTTTTAGAAATAGTGTATCACGGATGACAAATTTATAATAAATATTGCGAATAAATCACGTACCGATTTTTCAAATAATAATTACTTATATGGTACTTTCTTTTACACAAATACATTCCCATACTGTTGTCTTATAATAGAGCTGATATCGAGAGTTATTCTGCAAGAACAGCTTGTAACTCAGTGGCTCAACCTTTATTTTGAATATAAGATTAATAATTGACGGTAAGGGCGGGATTAGAGGTAAGCTAATCGTTGCCGATATGACTTCGTTTTTTAAGATCTGATAAGTGGAAGGGAAATTTAGACATAACAGACATCCATGTCACAGAACATAAATTTTGTGTTTATACACCCATCCCTCGCTTAACACAGAAGATAGGTTCTGCTAGATGACCGTGTTAAGCGAAACCATATTAAGCGAGTCTAACAAATGTATGAAAAAGAGAGGATTGGTTTTTTTTAGAAATATTAAGAAAAAAATAGAAATGTAGAACTCCTGAAAATTTATTGAAATATTACTAACACGGATAAAATATATTATTCAATGTAACTATCACTAGAAGATATTAATATAGGAATTTTCTTTCTTTTTATTGACTGAATATCATCATCACTACAACTTTTAATTACATTTTCTGTTATGTTCCGTCGTCGTTTAAAACATACGGGATTTGTGTTTGTTCATCTATTTTGATATTCTTGTAAATCTCTTCATATCTGGCAACGCATTGTTTAATGTCTCGTTGAAATTTCAAAGCACGATCCATATTTAGATCATTATTTAGGAAATTCATTTCTATATTTCTTGCCATTTGTAACCCATCTTTTATTGTTTGAGCAGTAATTGTTGAAATTGGACCAGAACTTTCGGTGTCGCTTTCGGTATCGCTTCTGATTTCAGGAGAAACACTTGTAGTCATATCAATTAATTCTTCCTTATTTAACTCTTGTTCTTCAAGCAATTCATCAATTTCGTTGATAGCTAAATCCTCCAATCCCTCACATCCTATTGCACGTGCGATATTAATAATTTCCATGTTTATAGGTTATCTTGATTCAATATCATTATTACCAAAAAACGTCGAAAACCATTTTTTTTCAACTGAAACTGAAACCGTGTAAAGCGAGTATCGTGTTAAGCGAGGGATGGGTGTACTAGATACACGGGCTTAATACAATGTGACACAAACTAGTGCTTGATTAAAAACCTAAAATTTATATATAAAGAATTGATGTATCAAAATTGAAACCAGTAATCGGTTAGGTTATAAGTTTATCCCTATATAAACCGACAGTTGAATGCATTTTTAGTGTGACTGACATCGTGTAGAATGCACACAGGGAATTTATATAACTGTAACCGCCCTTGGTATTATACTGAGTCAGTAACCATAGAGCCCCTCCAGAAGCCCCTTGTAGTTTCAATGTTTAAATAAAATTAATGTTATGCTGAACGGTATTGATAATCTAATAATTTTATATATAAGCGATAAATAAGTAGACACTCACGATTATAATAAAAGATTAAAAGTGTTAAGATAAGATTAAATCTGTGATTTCAATGAGTTAGGTTACTTAAATCGGATTTAAAAAATACAGGTACGTAATCAGCATAAGTGTAAGATATCATCTATGAATAGTTTATAGATTATAACAATAAAAAAATCATATCACATAATAAACTCTTAAGACAAGCTTAAATAACTTTTTTATATACCTTATATATGCAATAAAACCTCTATGTAACAGACAGATGGAGGTTTCTTGAATGCGCTTTCCTATTTGTTGAGAAAACCAAACAAAGGATGTCAAGTTTTAGGATGGGTTGTGCATAAGGGCACACCTGATCATCGGCCGGCACGCGTTTAAACTACAGCATTCGCAGAGTTTTCTTCACAGGCTGTAACTTTTGGATTTCAGCATTAATCCATATTACAGACAGTAATCAATTAAGTCAATTTTTCAATCCGTCCGTTAAATCAAATCTTGTTTTATTGAGGTCCGTTATATGGAGGTTTTACTGCTTTATAAAAATATGGAATTAGATTCAACGATATAAATATGTACACATTTTCAGTGTTTGATTTAGTTCATTAACTGTAAAAATAGGAACCATTAATTGGGCGAAGCTTAGAATATATTTCAAAGAATTATTAATAATATTTTATAACAACATCATAAGCTTGGCATAACTTCCGCATTAAATAACACAAAAAATATTTACAAACGCAGTTTTTAATTAATAAAAATAATTAATAAATATATAAACAAGATCAATTCATATATTTACCAAAACATTTTATCTTGATATTAAATGATGCAATTGATTTTTTTACTATGAATATGAACAGGAAAATTCGTTTATAATAATAAAAAATACGTACCGACGGCTTCGGCATGTACTTATATAGAAGTTCAGAAGAAATTTTTAAAAGAGATTTTTGTTTCTTATGTACATACATATGTATGTATGTATATATATTTAAACTTTGATTAATGATTGAATGGTCAAAGTGTGCATAAATAAAGTGATAATAAATAGTTATTTCTAATAATATAAAAATCAATAACATTTTAGCATTCAAAGTATTTGATTTTGCTGTTTAAATGTATTTTTCTAAATTGGTATTTAAGGAAATACTATCTTTAGTAAAATATATATCACTGTACGGTCAGCGATGTACGCAAGAATCAAACTCATTACCGTCTAATCCGATCAAAACTAAACCGCATAACCATGACGTATTATAGTATAATCAAGTTTTGATTATCTGTGATTATTATATAGTCATAATATTATAAATTATCGATCATATATGTTTATAATTATAGTAACCAGAAAATGATTACTTATTTACCAATCACACCTATTAACAATATAGTAGATTTCGATATTCTAAATATTGCTATAATAGTTATTGTATCTAACCACATTCATATATACTAAATACATAAGATTAACATTTAAGTACAGCCCTGTTCTACCACCTGGCATTTGAATCTTGACTAATCCCAGTGTTACAAATAATAAAAATAGTTTTTTGAGCTGCCGTAAATTTATTTCATTGCTGCTGGTAAATTATTGGTATAAAATGCATGTGAATAGTTTATAAACAAAACAGCCCGTTCAATATTTCTGATCCTTCGAGAATATAATAATTTGTACTGTCATTCCTCAAATTATAAAGTGTATAGCAAAAAATTTATCCAAAAAATATAGTTGTGATAGATAAACATTAGGAAACAAATAATTTTTGATCAACTGTTATAAAATCAAAAAAAAAATGTCGACGAAGTGAATTCAATAGAAAAAAACCGTTCAGTTCAAAAATCTTTGTCAAAGGTTTAACATCGTTACTTGCTTTTATGCATAATATTATTTTATAGATGGTTTAATTGGGGATATAGTTAACACGCGAATTAAAGTTATAATAAATAAATCTAGATCTTTATAACCGTACAGTAATAATTATAATTTAGCTTCCAATTTTTCAATGATTAAGAAATAATATTCTCACCCATAAACAACCCGATCAAATAATTTTAAAATCTTTCCTGCATCAATCACTGTAATATTCTAATTAACAATCATACTTTGTTTTATCAATTCTTCAGCTTTGAACGGTAACAAATCAACGGATGTGCGTTGTGAATGTGTCGATTCTTTATTTATACACAATTGAAACTAAATAATCATAAATCAATACTTTGAAACTCAACTTTAATATCACTCAATAGTGTTTGTATTTTACACAAGAATTTTATATCTATAACCACACACAAAAGGTTAAATAAATAACAACACAATTAACATGTAATTAACTGTCAGTAATGTATTTATATACATACGAGTTTCAATGAAGGTAAATACTAAATAAAATGCGACGGAATAAATTTTTCAATATTTTTTTTTCCTAAAATATGTTTTCAACTTTTTTTTATTATACATGATAACAATTTATCTATTTAATTTTAATTCTAAATGGAATTGCAACATATCATTAAGTAACTAATTTGAGTTGAAACAAATAAAATGTAAGTCAAACAGGTGTTTAATTTTAACGAAATTCTAAATACCTAGAATATCATTTTTTAATACCCCCTTTGTTTTCAATGCAATTAAATAAAAAGGGGTTGTAGAAAATTGATGCACTATTTTTATTAAATCAAAGAAATATTATACCTGTGCAGCATCAGGAATGGAATCAGGCTTCGTGTTGGCCGCCACCCACGCTTCCGCGAAAGTCTCCATTGCACTTTGGAAGTCCATGATCTGGTGGAAACTTTTAAAGCGCGGGAAATTCAAAATACATACACACCGGACCGATCGACCATTTTTCGAAAAGTTACAATTTTCCACAGATCAATTCGTATGAGTTGTTCATTTTACACAGAATTTAATAAAAAGTCGAATTAAAAATCACACAAATAAATAGAAATCAAGGGTTAGTTCTACGTTAAAACACTAATGTAATTTTAATTTTCATTGAGATCTATTTTTCACTTATGATAGCACAAATAAAAGTTATTAAAATGTACCAAATAAACTGTGAGTCTACTTTTTGCGGAATTTCGTATTATTTACTTCTATCACGTCGATGTATATTTGCGCAGAATACGGAAGCGCTGTATACCCACGACGTCTAAACACCTCGACGACCGTCGAGTGACTGAGTACGAGTACAGCGCGCCCGTAACGCAACGACACCCCGTACCGCTTGCGTCAGAACAACCCTTACAACACACTCTGTCCTTCACGGCACCACTATACCACATTGACACATAACAGAGATGGGAATATTATCTGGCGGTTTGGCTAAGCGGTAGAAAATCGAGACAGATTTTCATTTGATGAGCTCCGAGTCGAAAAAAAAAACGCAATACCGTGGAAAAGTTTAGAGGTAATATTCGTTTCTGTTCGATGAGTTTGATTTTTTTTTTAATGTTTATTGCAAAGTTATTGGGCCGGCCCACCAGAGGCCATTGGGTAAAGATAAGCGGACAAATTCACAAGGCGTGAATTAAGAATGATACAATTTATTTTTGAAACAACATTTTTGGCGCAATCGCATTTCTTGTCGTCATCTTTTTGACACTGTCATATTATATTTTGTAGATTATGATCGGGACCGATACAAACTCGGACAGAAACTGTTTTAGATTCTTTAATGGTAATTAAATATTATACACATTCAGAAGTTATTTAAAACAGTTTGATTGTCAATATAATAAATGTCAGGCTAAACTTTCCAACTCAATGTTGATAGACATATTAAAAAGGCAAAAATATTAATCTGACATATATGATTACTAAATGGATATAAAAAATGTTTCAACCAAAACTGATTTCAAAGATACGTTAAATTGACAAGCTATACTATAAAAAAGTAATTTATGTATGTGCGTCTTTTATTGATGGAGCATTTCAACAGAAAGTATTTCTTAGTCTTATTCGCTTAATATCGGCACGGGGAACTGAGTCTTAATTAAGAAATTGCTCAATCTTTCAGAATACTCTATTGTAAATTATTTCATAATCTTATAAGGCGGGAGGTTAGCTGATGAAAACTTCTTCGTTTATAAATCCTTATAATAATTTAAAAATCATTGTACAAATGTCACAATTCGAGGATTAAAATTTTCGTTATTACTTAGTTAAAGTCAAATGAAGGTTTTGTTGTGTGGCCAAAACGATTGAACTTGTGTAGTTTCAATGAAAAAATTTGAATATTTACACATACGATTCAAAATGTACTGCTATACTGCCGTTCCAAGGAAGAAATCAGTAACTGACCTATAAATTATATAATGTGTTTTTTAAAGTTTTAGTATTTTTAATTTATAAAATGTAGTTGATTCGAAAATGAACTAATTTGTAGTTGCATTTACTGTCTTTTTTCTTAATTAGTCTAGAGCTGCTGCTTTTTGCTACGAAATTCTTATACTTTTAGCAGAAATGCATTTTTTTCAAAGGATTTGGAGGAATACTTTAGTAATATACTGCTATAAAAAAGCACCATATTTATCTCTCAAACATATATAGCTAATGGCATTCATAACTCAATTTCAATAATCTTGCGAGCTACTGCCTTCTTCATCAGAACGGCAGTATACTGCAATTTAAATACATATTATCTTATCGAAATTTTGAAAAAAAATATTTTTGAAAAGCTGATATATTATTGTTTTACAAACTTTGAACTGTCTTTTTTTTTTATCACAGATGCATTTCTATCAAATTGAGGTATATATTTATTGCAGCAGCTATTGAAGTATGCCCATACCTTGTAATGGTATGCTTTGGAGTCATCTATTCAAATTATATTATAATGACAATATTTCAGTTTTTACAGTAGTATTTTTGGTGGCGAATTATCTCTCATTGTGTATTAGTATAAGTATGCTATTCAATTATCTCAAATAGAACAAGCCTTATCTCTGAATAAAAAACCAAATTTAATAAAATATTTCGTTGAACATTGCATCAAATAATATTTTAACTAATAACCATGTTTGAACATGAAATTTCCTGTATAGATTTGAAATTATATATTTTATTAACTGACCAAATGTCGTGTACGTGATGCATGTGTTGTGATAAGTAGTTACATTTATGTATTGTTATTATTTGTTTCCTGATAATTATTTGTTCGTGGGATTTCCCCGGAAATTTAATTATTATATCCCTATTGAACCATTGTATAAAATCGATAAAGAATAGTGTTATTTTTTCAGTGATAAGTCCTTACCACTAAAAATTTTACTATCATTGATAGAAATGTATTATTTTTAGTTCGTTATTCCATACTAGAAGAATAAACAGTTTTTTTAAAGTAAATAGAAATTTTACTGTTCAGACTAAAAGGTATTAAAAAAATGTTGCCACTTTCTCATACCATTAATTGAATCGACACTTCTGCTTACATTCACCTAATAAAATTCTGTTAAAATTGAAGTAAATAAAACGTTAACCATAATGCTTATTGCGTTTCAAACTTGTTTAATTCACAACTGAGTGGTGAATTATTTTTTCCAATACAATTTACACTCGACAGCGTCACAGTTTGGTGAAGTAAAAATAAAATCTGTAAGTGGAGGTTGAATTATTACTTTTTGTATGGTTTATTTGATACCATACAAGCCATCCTCATTTGGACGATAATAGTCAACGAAAATGATTTCAGTTATTGTTATTAGTTTTAAAATTTTATGACAGATATCTTACGCAAAGTGAAGGTATTCATTTTCTAAATTATTTCCACCTTCTTTAATAACGATTGATTATAGAGCTGATATGATCTGGGTAATAATATTTCCTCGCTACTTAAACGGAGCATATGGTAGCCTCGCGGCATTAATTTCACGTGTGTGATTTCAAACACGTTATGCCATAATTCTGTATTGTATATGGTCCCATATTTAATATGGCTTATGAGCAGTCTTCCAGGATACTAGGATATCATAACTTATTCATAGTACAGTTTTTGAATATGTTGATGACTTTTATCCCAATGCTAAATTTTGGTCGTGTATTTGCCAATGAATTTAGTTTATTTTGTTCACCCCGTAATGAAACATTACGCAACTAAGGTAGCTTAATGGTGAACGCTCTTTGGCGCTCGTTCTATTCGGCTGAAGTCACCAAGCGAGTGATTTCATGAACTTAGATATCATCCGACAAATGCCAATTTAAAATCTTTAACACCTCTGTGTGTACGATTTCCACAAGCATCATAAAATGATCAAGGCTGTTTTTGTTAACCGTTATCATTCTCTTCAAATGCTTTACCCACCAGATCCTTAAACGATACGTTAAGTGAGCTATCCGATAACTTCAAATCATCACTTAACTGCTGTAATACAGCGAATTTGGATAGAAAAATTATTTGAGGCCATTTGAATCTTTCATATTTTTTTAGTTAAATTTACTTATCTATCCTATCGTAAGCATTATCAACTAATGATCGCGATGAGCGCAACCGGTCCTAACCTTAATAATTTTACTGTGGAATAAGTATTAAAAACATCATAAAAGTGACAATATTATCTATTACAAATTAATTTCAATGGACTCATCGATCCTCATGGAACGTTACTATAGTTAAAATTATGTTGACGTCAGAAGCTACTAGTTTTAAGTTTGGTAAGATTGGATGAATTGCCAATGAACAGTGGAATGAGATTCTATACACAGCTATAATCAGGGGAAAAAATATCTCACCGATTATATAAATCATACATTTAAACATTCCAGTCACTCCAATACGCAAAATCACGACCAATTCATCAATCATCAACATATTTCAATCCTTTTATGACAACAATACAGTCGTATATTATTATTTGTATAGTTATCCTTCGAAACAAACAGCCTGCCGAGCGCACCAATAAATCCGGACCGCTTCCCTTCTGAGAGATGAGTAATAAAAAGTCAAACACTGTAATACCGTCCATAAACAAATTCTAAAAGCCCGTTTTGAAAAAATGCCGTCCGGAGATTACCGCATTGGGAGCCGGTAATAAAATGTGTGAAGATTAGTGTACGAGGGCTTAAGGCTGCAAAGATCGCGAACGAGGTTCGGTTTACCTGAGGGCGGTCTAGACCGGGTGAGTGATTGCCAACATGCCGTTGAGATTATACAATCTTTTTAATCTTATAAAAGTTAAACACTGGTGTTAGACTTTCAACGTAAGGAATCAATACTTAATAATCTTATACAACATTTTTTATTCAGAGTGTAATTATCAGAGTTGTGGAGTCGGTAAAAAAAAGTCCGACTCGGACTCCAGCATTTACCAAAACCATGACTCCGACTCGAACATTGACCAAAAACACGACTCCAACTCCGACTAAAAAAAGTTTAATATCGTTTTTTTTCTATAATTTTCCTATTTATGTGTATTCAATTACATATCAACCCTATCAATGCGACCAAAAGCCAAATTTGACATTAAAATTTCCGACTCCGAGTACGACTCCGGCCAAAACCCCGCGACGCCTTCTGACTCTGGAAAGTTGGTTCTCATGTAGAACACCGGTGCCAGTGGATCGTTAAGTGTATATGAAGATTGATAAAACCTTCAAGACTATTTTCTAGCCTTCCCACGGCAATGCTGATTTGCTGCTTTCGTTCAAGAACTAAAATCGTTCATTCTTTTGTTATGGTAAACTAAAATAAATATGGGTACAGTCATAAAATGCGGAGGGTACATCACACTGTTTCATGACGATTTTTAACTGACCACCACCACATAATCGACACTCAATTATGTCTAACGATAACCCAGCAAAATTCAGGACATATAACTACACATCAGCGACGTGGATACGATTCGCACAGTGGAAGACCTCCACCCCACTTGAACTATTTTAATCTAAAAGTTTGAAGTTTAATGTCTTAGTGAGCTGCATTGGGATGGCTATAGTGAAAAGTTGTCGGAGGGCTAACATATAAATTATATTTTTTCACTATCTAACTATCATTACTGCTTTGTTCTCACTAAAGGAGTCAACACACAAGTAAAGAAAACACTTCATGACTCCTAACGCGTAAATCTTTGCAATCACTCAAAGAGACCATATGATCGGAAATGAAGAATTAATTGCCAAATTTGGAGTTAATCGATTGCTTGGACACACGGTATTGAAGTCTGGTGAAATCACTATTTCATAGTGGATTCATTAACCTCTTAAATATAACCGGATTAATATTACGTTCGGAGATACATTAAGTTGTCATACGCAAGAATAAGTAGTGTAACCCATTGTTGTGTAATGATGTAACTTAGTTCAAAATTTTATTTTATCTTGCAGTGAAAGTGGTGACGGTGTGCTGGGGGGTGCAAAAGGAAGATTCAACTATTTTTCCGTACTACGGAAGAGAAACAGTTGGTATTGTGAACATCTGAATTGAAAGTCCATGCTATAGAAGTGTTTTAAAATCCAATGAATAGGAAAGAACTCTTGCAAAAATGGTTGAATCTTCCATTGCACCCCCCAACATCCCGTCACCAGCCGTCACTGGACTCTTGAATGTAGATTTTCCGCGGAAGATGAACTGAAATCTTGAAAAACATATTCTCTTTACCGGAGGGTTCGCGATCACTGTTTTTTTTAAAGTGATGGTTAGTAGCAATAACAAACACGAGAACGTTAGTCGAGAGTGCTCAAATAATTATATAATAATACAATTGTTTGTATTTCAAATAAGATTTTATGTGATTATTATTGTAAAATATGACATTATAAAAATACAATACATATAAATGAAAACAGGATTTAATTTTATTGGAGAAGCTATTATCAACATTGTTAACTAATAAGCTGAAAATCAAATATGTTAAAGACATTAATTGTATTTAAACTATTTAAAGATAAACAATTATCGGGATAACATTGCGATTATAATTAGTGCGAACATAAATTTTGGATTGGTTTTAAATGCAAGTTAAAGTTTGGTTGTATATTTGGTTTTGATTACGTACCTACTTAGATATTGCGTGCTTTTTTAAGGAGTATATGGGTCATAACGAGACAATGAAATCATCTACGTATGTGCAATAATGCGTCTAGTTAATGTATTAACATCAATCTATAGAGTTCATCCTGAACAATGTTAAAGTGTTAAATGAAATTAACTGGCTTTGAACAAGAAGGCATTTGAAAGGTCAGGTACGTTATTGCTAACATAGATGTGTATTTTTGAAAAAAATAAAAAAAGTATTCAGCGCAATCCGGCTTATATGTAATTTTCCTGGGTAACTGTACCCGAACGTTAACGTCGTTGTTTCTGGTTTGATACTCACGAACTCGTTCCCCAGTACACAGGACAGTTTTATAAATCGTTTTGCGAACAATTTTTATATATCAAGGTTACCTTAATTATCTTTTCATGCATATGATACTTAAAAAAACAGATCGTAGCAGGGACGATTAGTAAGTCGCTACCCCTGCCTTATCCATATATTCTTCCTCTCTTGAAACAAGTCAAGCCAAATAACTTGCAAGACGTGTTGACATAAAATCCAAAGATATCTGTCTATATGCTCCATAATCGGAGCATAAATGGTTAAAAAATCTTTTTTGTCACAAGAACCCTTGCGCAAAAAAATAAAACATCGCTGTAAGCGGACCATGGTAATATGTACAAGCTTAACAGTTTAAGGGATTTAAAGATAGCGCTGTGCCTAATTTAGCATAACATCGTTTGCAACAATCTATTCATACAATATCGATAAAAAGCCAATGAATGAAAGTGTATTCGAACTGTGTAATGCGATTTGACTGGATTTCTTTTACATCGACAGATTACCACAAGGATTAAGACCTTTCTTATTAAAAGATCCTTGATACAAAAATATAATGCAGTCGTTTTTGAGCGTTGTGGAATATGAAGTTGAGGGTGGAAATATATCATTTCTAATATTGTTGTATAACGTTATGTATCATATTTTCGATGGTTTCGGCGGTAATACATCATTTCTAATATTGTTGTATAACGTTATGTTACATATTTGGAATAATCAAAGTTATTTTAAATTTTATATTGTTATGCATCATATTTGATGCAGTAATTTTTGAAAATGTGTGAAAAGTTTCATTATTTTTGCGTAAAACTTTTTACGCTAAATACGTAAATTCAGATATTCCTCTTGAAAGTAATCTTGGTTGTGTATTTAATTCATGGAAGTATTTAGCGAGTTTACTATCTTTTTTGTTGTAAGCTAACGTTAGTCATATTCATGGCGTACTCAGCATGTGGCCTAAGTAAATTGAAATTTTATTATTTTTAACGTATTAACAGTACATTTTTACGAGCCATATAAAATAATATTCTTTATCTCAAATGTGTATTCGAGCATATGTTATTAAAATAATGCATTAATGCAAAAAGAAAATATAATAAATGTATTTTGAGTACGATAAACATATCTTACTTTATTAATCTTTGAGTCAATTGAAAATTCGAAATAAGTCTTTCAAGGTTTACATATCCTATTTAAATCCTGCGCGTATAGCCTTCCATCCCGTTAAGCTCACAATCCAGTAGGAGTTTACCATGCAGACGGCCGCGTTATTCCGTTGGTGGGATAATTCGCCGCCGTTACAAATCCACTGCGCATAATCGCGTCGGCTAACGGATAACGGAGGCTCCAATCCGCTTGGCCGCCGCCTTGTAACGTCTAATCCCTTATCCTGGCGACGCTGCCAGCGCAGGCGTCGCGGCGCCCCGCCTTTTCCCCGCCTCCTCCCCTCCGGAAACACGCCTACCTTCTGCTTTCCGCCCAGCCGTGAGGCAGATCTGGACGGCTGGAGTCCACTCAAAATCCTCAGCTGATCGGAGGCAGACGTCTATGACAACATAATTGAAAAGATGTCCCGTATTCAAACCAATAATAAATAAACTTGAAACAAATCCTAATTGAACATTTTTTTACATTCTATGAAATCCATACTGAAAATCTTTTTTAAACGCTGTACTTAAAGAATTAAAGAAAACACTTTTTCAAAATTCGTTTATGAAACTATACGACATGTCTTCAATATAATATAATGCACTTATTTTCCATCGTGTTTATTGGTATACAAAACAAAAAAAAAACAGTAGCAAATAAACATTTTGACGAATAAATGCCGTTTCCTGAAATTATTCATCATCAAAGATTCATTATAATAAAAAAATGGAGGTTTTCAATGTTTTAAACGTTTCATCAATTAATGATGGTCGAGAAACAAATGATATACCAATCCTTTATTGTATTATTTGAAATCTATTATTAATTTCCCATGTAACAATTATTGGTAAAGAAGAGTTTTAAACATTCCATAAAAGTGATACAATTAGCTTAAATTAAAAAATAATAGTATTCAAAAGTTCATTTAAAAATAAACACGTCCAGTTTTAATTGTGAAATACAATAATAATTACTGTATGCATTGTTTATGGATACAAAACGAAACTTCGAAAAAATACTTCATAGTAACTAAAAAGAATCCTTTGGCTCAAAGCTTTTTCTTTTTACTGTTCATATATAGCAAATACAGTTTGTATTATTTATTGTGGATAACTTCAATTGTAATTGGAAATAAATGAGAAATAATTTTAGTCGTTCTGGACCAAAATACGATCAAAATAATTTGCTAATAATTAAATGTCGTAATTATCTTTTTTCCATACACTAATAAACCATCTATAATGCCATGTTTTTTTTGATATTCATATTACTTAAATATGCAAGTCATATGATTGTAACTATCTCATATCTCACGATAATAGACAAAAACCACCTTGATGACTAATTGGTGCTAAAAATTATAAAGCGTTTTTCTTTATTAGTTTTATTACCCCCTGACATAAGGGTAGATTGGATTTTTTCAAAGACAAATGGTTTAATTTACTCCTCCATAAAAAACGTGCTACCATTAAGTCACTGCTTTCCTGACGTTTATTAAGATTCATTTTAATGGTAAGAGTGAAGCTGTTTACTTAGGATTTTTTTATTAAGTCACATTTTGTTCATTTAAATAATATATATTTTTAAAAAGATTACATACAAAAAAGAGATTATGATGTACTCTTTTATTTTATACGTGTCGAATTGGTTCTAATGATAACACTCTAAATTTAAAAACTAATACCTTTTTGTAAACGAGGATTCAAATCACCGAACAGATATTTACTTAATTAACTTCATGCATTTATCTTAAATCGGTGCTGTACACAGGCTAATAGATTTATATTAATATTGAGATGACGCTGAATCAAAATATTTTAAAATTTTTTATTGAATTTGAATTAGCTTGGAAGACTTCATTATCTTTAATATATAGCAGAAAATGGGGATTCGTTTAGTTCTTGAAAAAGTAGCGTTATGCCGAAGTAGCTGATGACTATTTTACCAGCAATTCTTGTGCATAATAGTTCTATACTTTGATGCCTGCTAAAAAAAGGGGAAGATTTCTTCCAAATTATCACATCAAAAAATAAAGTAAATTAATATTTTACACGGTTTTCAGAGATTAATATGAGTTTATCCCGGATTAATAGTAACAGAAGCTGATAATAATTACTTATATTTTAACACAATATACGTAAATATTTTAAAGATTCATTGAATGCAAATTTCACAACGTGTTTTCAGTTAATTCTATATGACAGGTTTAAAAAAAATCAATTAAATAATTAGGGCTAGTGAAACTTTTATTCAACAACAGGTAAAAGTGTATTCGTTTTTTTTTTGTATGTAGTAATACTACAAAGGTTTCCAACGTCTGCCAAGGATGATTTCGTTTTATGTATTTGGACCTTAGCTTACCCGGCATAGAATTAGAATAAAGGATTCAGGTATTTATAGAAAAAAACGGGCTTATCTTAACAAATGACATCTTTTGACAGTATTTTCACCTAAGTTATTGGATTTGCAATACGTACAATGACTAGGCAGTTAACTTTTACATTTAGTTGGCTTAAAAGGGATTACTTTTCGAACTGAGATACATTCTAGGGCACTTATTCTCGTCCCTTGATTCTTTCATTCTAAATTATGTGACCGAAATCTGATAACAGATAAATAGAAAACTTATTCATTAAAATATTATATTTATCAACAACTGATAATTTTTTTAGATAGCCCATACCGGTTTCGGTGGAATCAGTACAAATAATTAGTGCGTTTATTTTTATTAAAATGACTATTCACCAAGAATTGACCATAAGTAAAATACAGTTAATTATTATATAAAATATTTCACTATGATTTACTGTCTAAATTATTTTAAAAAAAATGATCCATTGGAATTTAAAAATACGATAAACCTTCACAGAAAAATGACTTTATTGCCTGCCGTCTTCGATCCACTTTTGAATTGAAGCCTTTACAAGTTACCTCCGTTTTTGTAAGACAAATTTCTGCGTAATATGTAAAATCACTACGCATATTCCACGTGCCTCTTTGTTACACCAGGAGAACTGAATTTTCATCAGTTATTGTAGATCTATCCGCCGATGCCTCTAGCTTATTGCCATTGAAATATATTCGCGAAATGTATACCATCACATACCAATTAAAAATGAACCAAGTCACAAGACACATAAACTCTTGTGACTTGGTTGATTTTTCACTTCATACTCATGTTGTTTAAGACAATAAATATAAAGTAACGTTTAAGACAATAATATTGCAAGCCATTGACAAGTCGATGAAGTAGGTACTAGTAGCTTTGAAATACGTCGAAACTTGAAGCAGTCAGGATTTTATTACTACTTATTGCATACATTTAGATGGGTGGAATCCTTCAACTAACTCTTGCTTGGCAATTGAAAAACAATATAAAAATATACCAATGAGGGCAATTTTATGAAAACATGCTCAGAACAGGTGATTCAAATTATTTAATTAAAGCTTGCATACCCAAATTGAATAATATAAACACGACGAACGGATGATTCGAAGTCATATTATAAACAATACTGAACCAAAAATATGGATTTAATAATCACATATTGAAATTAATTGTTTCGATTGATGGAATAATAAATGGACATCTCGTGTTGATTCGAAATAACAATAGAAACGAACACGAGAGAATCGTGTCTTTGCGAAATTCTGTCGTCACCCTTGTGTGTAAATCCAGGTAAGTTTTTGACGCGTACAGGTAAAATTTTTGTACAAAAAACCATAAACATAACAAACTGCACCATATATAGAATGTAAAATACAAAGGTCGTAAATAAAGAGAAATGACTTGGTCAAAAGTTTCAACCACGCCTATCTATGGGCTAAACTCGTGTATGCTTTTGTTAAATCGGAAAACGATAGTGTGCTCTTGATCCTGGCAGTTACTGGTTTTTTTTTAAAATTTATATAAAAATTGAGTGTTGTTCAATAAGCAGCTTTTAACAAGAAAATCCATTAGAACCCTTTCATTATTTTATTCTAAATTTAAAAAAAAATCAGATGATTTTTAGTTTATTTTTGATGTGATTTAATATTATTTCAAATATATGATTGGTTTTAGCTGTTTTATTATAATCATAATTATATGTATTGATTGAACTTAAATATTAAAAGACTATCTTCGTATTTAATATGCAAGCATTCTTATTCTGTTTTTTTAATACCAAATGTTTTGTATTAATATTTCCTGCCAGGAGTATCTGAATGCAAATTTATTTTAATGAAAATGACATAAAACGCAACAGTATTTAGCCGAATCCGAATCATATCGGCTCACACACTTTTCAAACGTGTTAAAGACTAACACTCACGATACTTAACTTCGTAAAAAATGAAACAAAATACAAATTGATGTAACATACTTATTAATTTATGTTTGAAGAATAATAGTGAGACAGTTGTTTTATTCATAAATGGAAAAACTTCATACAAAACAGTGTAATTTATTAACAAACTAGTATTGCTACCCGGCGTCGCTCGGACTAACCGGCCAATAATTATTTAATGTTATATCATTCGACATAATTATATCACAAAATCTAACATCCAAAATAGAGTTAAAATTAAATCACAAACTTTATTTGATTTGATGACAGCCCCATGCTCGCCCATTGAAATGTCCAAATTCAAGGAAAAAATCTAATTTGCTGTCAAAGAAATGTCAAATAATACCTTCACGTAAATAATAAACATTATATTGCAACTTGCAACAACAATGCAAAAGGGAATTACAGACCCACATACATACATACGCCGTTTCGGTTTTATATATAAGATTCCTACAAACATTGTTTGTTTTAGTATACACTTTCCAATGATGGTGACGCAAATCATGTCGTGTTGACAATATTGTAAGATAAAAATATATTAAATAATAATTTGTATTCAAACAATAACATCATACCATATCAAATTAGCAGTTTTGCGTTAAAGTGAAGCGTCTATCGATAACAGTTATCTAATTACACAATGAAATTCGGAATCGAAATTACGCGTAGAAAGTAAACTGTAGTATACGTGACGATAAATTAAGTTAACAAAGGAATTAAGTTAAAACCAAAGTTCATCTACATTGTGATAAGCTCATGTTAGAATCAGTGGCGGCTGGTGACAGAGTATTAGGGAGTACAAAAAAAGATTCAACTATTTTTCCGTACTACGGACAACCAAAAATTCATAATACTGGCACTCCGTTGGTATTGCGATCATCTGAATTGAAAGTACATGTTATCGAAGTGTTTTAAAATCCAATGAATAGGAAAAAACTCTTGCAAAAATAGTTGAATCTTTTTTTGTACTCCCTTATACTCTGTCACCAGCCGCCACTGGTTATAATGTTTATTATTATTTTAGTGTAAACTGTAAGATATCGATATAAATTATTCAAATATATACTATTTTAAAACCTACGAATTTTGAATGTTTTTCCCACTAGTGGTCAAGACAATCTAATGCAATCTATTTATTATGTATGACCACTAAGGAAGCCCAGTTACAGTACTCAACTTAGGCAATTCATTGATTCCATAGGCTTTCGTATTAGTCGAAATATCGCGTAAGCCGAGGAAATCTTAAATACAAGAACTATTTTTTAATAACATGTTCTAGTTTCAAAAGATAAATAAAATCAAAATTTATATATATATATGTTACAGTGAAACTGTATTCTCAGTGAAAATGTATTAAGTAATAGATTTGTATGACAACGTGATTTCACCGGTCACGATCATTGAAATTATTGGCCCAAGTCGATGATTTGCTGGCCTAAAATTTTGGTTTGCTTCAGTGAAACAAAATCAGTAAGTAGTCCCTTTCATAAAAAGACAACCAAAGAAAAACACAGACAAACATTGGGCTCAAAATAGGGCGGTCAAATTTAATTTCAATAACAGCTTGGAGAAGAATATATTTTCACTGATAATATAGTTTCCCTGTAACATATACATACACACGTAAGAAAACATGAAAGGAAAATATTATTTATTTAGATACATGAAAAATTCTGCATATTCATTGCCCAATAAAGTATCAACATACAACAAACACACGTATATTAAAATATCAATCCAGGCATCACCAATATTTAATAAAAGCTTTAAAAAAATTGTACTTTTTACCAAATTGTATTACAATGTTCCGTTATGTATAATCAAAAGCTCCGACCGCTTGGTTTATGTATTTCGTAGTTTATACTTTTTTAAATGTATGATATGTATTACACCTTGATCCATGGGTTAAATAATATAGGTTTTTTATTTGAAGGAAAAATATTTTTGTAATATTCCCATTAAAGTCGCAAGGTGGAGCCCGCGGTTTGCAGTTAGTGTATGCTTATTTATCATTAACATTTTTTAGTCAGCTATATAGATGTCATCTATATATATAAAAATGAATGTTTGTCTGTCTGTATTTCCGCTATGGACTACTAAACCGCTCCGACCGATAGATGTGAAACTTTACAAATTTATTGAGTACACTCCCGCAATGGTTTCTGCCCTACCAACCCCCAAACACCCCCAACCTCCACTCCCAAATTTTTTTTTTAAGCTTTACGAATTTTTTCGAGTTCACTCCTTCGAAAGTTTCTGGCATACCCGCCCCATACGCCCTCCAAACCCCACCCCGCCAAACAACCCTCCTCCCCACCAAAAATTGATATCGAATTTTTACAAATTTCTCGAGTAAACTTCCGCGAAACTTTCTGGCGTACACTCAAATTGACTCAAATTGAATTGAATATTTGTGTAATGTTTTCCTTCAAATTTATTTTAGTTGCTGGCGTAGCAACGCGCACAGGGTACAGCTAGTTGTATTTTATAAAATAGCACCGAATCATCGTACGTGAGGTGATGGCTTTTTATGATATCCCGGGCTGAGCATGGCATCGCAGGTATGACAGCAAAGAATCGATGGAATTAGCAAAGATAGATGAGATGAGAGAGAGGATGAGTGGATCTTTTGGAGCACAGCTAGGTTTATAATGGCCCATTAGCCAAATACATTTATATATTTTATTTATATTAATCTCCTTAAATTTTCATCTCATAAAAAAATAATTAATGTATGTTTGTGCTAATGTAAGACAAGATTAGTGATAAGGCAATCGCTTTGTACAGATAGTCATACAATTCAACAAAAATACTGTACGTCAATGTATATGTATGTGAATTTTTTAAATTATTTATTGACCTCATTGTGCGTCATGTGGTCACTTTCCACAATATGTTAGCGAGTCGATTTAAAATAATTAATTCATACTTTAAGATTTAAGTTTTACAGCGAAACACGTTTAACCCCTCTGAATTATTTTTAATATTTTGCAGTCAATCCTTCCCACCCCCCTCCATTTAACATTTCAATGAAAAAAAATGTTTCACGACTTGTTATTTTAAAAGTGAATGAATCATTGACTCCTGAAATCATTTCTCAAAATATCTTGAGATCGAATGATTTAACAAAGAGCTTTAATTATGTCACACGAAATCGCTTCGGCTATCGAAAAATTTCCCGTGGACATGAGTGAGTTCATACAAGTACTAATTGTAAGGTATTAAAAATGTTTTCGTCATATTATTGATTGAATTGGCATTTACTTGATACAGAACAGAAACAGGACTAAAATTCATTGCTATTTGTTTCACCGTGTTACTTTCTTGTAACTCACTCGGTTAACTTCCTTGTCAATTACCAATGTATATTTTTTACAGTATTTACGTCCGTGACGCAGATGTCAACGTTGTTGGCTTGCTTGCCAGACCGCCCGGATTCGACTCCCGGTACGAGCGGATTGTTTCAGTTGATTAATTTGGTCAAAGGTATGGGTATTTGTGTTGTTGAATATCCCTTCCCACCTTTCCTATCCGAAAGAAAGTTGAGCAACTGAGAAACATTCTTAGTCGTAGAAAAATATAGGTTGAGATAAGCTCCGTGAGGAGTCCATATGCTCCAAGTTGGGAGCGGACATGGTTAAAAAAAATCGAATCATTCTTCAAATTGCAAAATCAATGAACTTATTATTTGTGCGGCTTGTAGTTAACATGGAAAAATTGATGGTTGAAAACAATGGCATCTAAACGGTTAGTATTATTTTGTCGCATAATTATCGGGCCATTAGCCTAGCGTGATGCGCCTCTGTCGCGCACATTTCTTTAGCCAAACGATGGATGAGATGAATAAAGTACCATTCTATTCTTTATTTTTTTTATTATTATGTTTCGTATATGAACGAAATCGGTGTTATGCCGGTTAAGATATTGAAGGAGATGATCGTCGGATAGCGAGCGAAGAGCGACCATCGGATCATTCCAGGAACTGCTGTCACGTGGACACGCTACCTGCATATAAATTTATGTATTACAGGGAGCACACACAGTGCCTGACTGAGCACCATAATACCTGTTCAAGGAAGCAACATTACATGCTGCTGTCTCACTCTCACATCAAATAATTATACAGAGCTTAAAAATATAATATACCATACAGTTCTTAATATATCATAATAGCTTGATTCAATTTGGTAATATTATAAAATTGATATTCGTCATAGATTCAGTGGTTCAAATATTTTTCAATTAAAGTATATTTCCATTTTATTTTTCAGACTAACATTTCACATAGTTGAGGCGTGAAATAAGAACGCCCGTTTTCCCTGATGTGAGCTTCAAATTAAAAATTGTGTGCAGTATCTCAACATCAATCTTAAAGTTAATATAAAATATCCTCATTTTCTGCTGAAAATATTTACACGTGTTTCGCCCATTAAAGAAGCATCAGTACACTAACAATTGCATGGTTTCTTGATTAATGATAATTAATCCATCGTATTGTAAAGGTTCTTAAAAGAGGACGTGTCCCGTGATTGAATAATTTGTAATCACAGTAAATATATGATGTTGAAGATGAAATATGTACTTTTAATTCTTCACGACTCTAATCATCTATATATCTACATTATATACTAATAGTTTTTCATTGCAAACCCTTTTCTGACAAATTAAATCTCTTCGGTCGCTTATTTCAAAGAAATCATAAATAATATTTTTTCATTGAAAATAAAACAAAAAACACGCTTTTTACATCATAATTGGAGTATATTTCTAAGCCGATTCCGATTCCCGATCCGAACACTTCCAAATCATTATTCCATGAAGTCTGATAAATTATCGGCATACACTTCATCGTCACTATTATTATTTTCTGAAAGGATAACTTCTTATGCAATGTTTATATAAATTCAAATAACAAAATACGAAACAGTGAACAAAGCAACGCGAGCGGAATGAAAAATATTCCAACATGTGTCAGGGCTCAAACTGAACAAGCAACGGGGATCGCAAAATAAAATGTAAATCTATAAGACTGTTTATTCGCTCAAACTTCGACCCTTATAATCTGGCAAAGAAGTAGAACTAATTGTAATTAGTTGCGGCGTGAAATGAAACGCCGGCAAACAATTCTGTGCTGACATGTTCAAATACGGCATTTGCCGTGTCCCGCATTCAACCGACAGTCCGAAAAATACGGCAAATGCCGTGTCCCGACAACAATTTGTTAAATACTGACGTTCGTCGATCATAAACAGAGCGGTGACATTACAAATATGAACATCGTGAAGCATAGTATCAATGGTATAGAATGGATCAAAACTATATAACAGTTGCTTTTGTAAAATAATAAGCTCGCTATAATGTTAAATAATTCCAAATTTCAGCTTGAAGTGGTATTCTGCTCAAGGTTCTTTTGTTGTGTGCTTATTCAAAGGCTATTTGTACGTAAAAGGGGATGCCGCCACTTTTGGTAAATTTAACAATTTATTTGAACCCGTTTTAAATTCTTGGCTGCAATATAGTCGCCCTAAGGTGGGATCCTTCATCATGCTTGATCGCCTTCACAGATTACGTGATTGACTCTATTTCAACCAATATCCATCCCATTAATACCCTCTATAATCGAATATACACATAAAGAAACACTTAATGCGGACACTTGAAGAAATGAGCTTTCAATATTGTCTCTTAATTATTCACTGATATTACTAACAACTGTAAATCACAGCACCGAAATTGTGATTTTGAATCAACCTTACCTATTGTCATAAAAAACACCAAAAAACGATCTTAAGCTTTTTTATACACCTTTTGATAAGATATATTACCTAAATGTTGCCAAAACGAAATTAAATCTAAAACTCATATTTTATTTTAAATTGTAAAATCGCTTAATATTTTTTTTTTAATCGCATTTTAAAATGATACGTTTTACCTCAAGTTGTGGTTTGCAAACTTAAGAAACTGAGACGATAATATATAAAATAATATTAATTGGATTGACATTTTGTAATTGCAATTATAGGAACATTTACACTCGATATAATATAAAATGAAGTACTTAAACATTTTGAAAAAAGAAACCTTAACGTTTTCTTTAAATTCAATGATCTATAAATTTAATGTGTAAGCACAAATTTTGCATGTTTTCTAATAATCCATGCCATTTCACTATTAAAGAACTTCTCATCAATCCGACCTACAAAAACTATAATTAACTCAATTTTGCACATTTTTAAAATTTCTTAATTTCGTATTTTTATCCCAGAATTCTGCAAGGCGATGTTTGAGAAACGCTGAGAAATAAATACAAATACTTATATTATAATGACGGGTCGAGTTTTCAGAGAACAGTTACTAGCCCGAGTGACTGTCCGTTTTACATGACACATTTAAATGGATCATAAAAACAGAGGCTGACCGATTGAAATGCAAGTAGAAGTATTTATTTATCATTACAAAACTATATGATATAAAGTTCTATTTTTATTTCATTTTAAAGTCAATTTAAGCGATGGTATTTATCTATTAATATGTTGATGATGATGATATAATATTTAAAATTGTTGTTAATTATATTTTTTGTTCAAACTATCTGACGATTTTATGCCTATAATATGTGTGTCTTATCAGTCATATTATAGGCCAGTTTGAACTTGAGTATTTAGTAATATTGCAAATCTTTCTTATCACCATATTCTTGTTATCAATTCAAATTATAGATTACTACTATTATTAATAATATTATGTATTTACCAGACTAAACAGAGCGTTAAGTACTTTGAAACAAATAAATCTGAAGATTAGCATAGCTTATCTTTATAAACATAAGTTCTCCAACTGTAAAAATATTATAATTTATATTTTTATGATTGTGAAGACACGCACTGCTCTATAGTCGGGAATAGGTTCGCCGAAGTTCTATAACAGCTGTCATCAACCTTTTTATAACTACCGTCCACTTTTGCTTATTTATCATTGTAAAATTTCCTTTCCGCTCACCAACATCGCTATATTTCAATCCAGTAAAAGGTTGAAAAAATTGGTGGTAAAGGCAAAAATCGCCCACCGCCTACCATGGAAGCCTTTATCGCCCACTAGTGGGTGGTGCGGACCAGGTTGACGACCCTTGTTATTTATTATATGAGGCAACATATTTTATTTGTTTTATTTACCCGTAACGTAAATAAATAGTACCGCTGATTCCATCGCTCAGTTAAATACTCGAGTAGTTAGTGGGATCAGAGATTTGAATTTCCAAATCGATACTTTCACACGTTACTTTCTTACTGGATTTAAAGTCTTCGATCCATAAGCTTGGATACCTTTTATGATTCCATTCTTTCCCTTCTACCCTACCCGCCACACGGTGCCTCCAAGATTCTCTGTCTCCCGCAAACCTCCTCGCATCTTCCCAGGTCATCCCGGTGTCCCTTAGCTCCCCTGAGTACATCCTATGGATGGTCATCAGAGGCCTTCCGCGGCGTCGGGATCCATAGTAAATACATTTATTCTTTATATTTGATAACAGTAGCCGAGTGGTCAAAGTCATTGGTTTTGAATGCGGAGTTTATGGATTCCAATATTAGTGCGGACAGTTATGGATTTTTATTCGAAGGCATGGATAGTTAGCCCATCCGATCCCTAAAACAGGTAGTTTCAAAAGGAATAAGCTTACCAATAATATTTTTCTAGCCACATACTTCTATCCTAACCCTAAGAACAATTTATGTCAAGATAAGCTTCATGAGGAATCCAAATACTACACATTAGATGCAGACTTGGTATATATTAAACAATTAAAAACAAAAAATATGTTTTAATCGTTATTTTCTTTAAGTCACTTATCTCATTCAAATATGTATTTTTAAAACAAAAGTATCGATAGTTTGTGCATAGTACATCTATGGTATCTTTTGAGAATATAATTTTGTATAATATATAGAATGAAGAGATAACGAAGCCTTTTAAAATAACGAGCGTACCTTTTATTTTCAGGCAAAGTTTGAACATATTTGTTCGATTATCTAAAAAAACAAAAGCACTTCGGATTTGATTAATAAATCTGCAAATCGATTACATACACAAATCAATTTTTTTCATCATACTAAATAGATTTAACTAATTGCGATAAAGTTTACGTGTCTAATCGGCACATACATACATACGTTCAAATTATGCAGTAATGTAAAATATAACTGCTAATCTGTAATGTTGTATTTGTTTTTAAAGATTGTGATATTATTCATGACATGGTTCCGTTATAGGTTATTTTCACGGCAAATGCATTCTCGATTAACGAATATACGATTTACAATCATTCACTTTTCAAAAATCGATAGTGATTTTTCTGTCAATATTCACATGAATTTTATTTCATAATTACATCGGAAACGAATACCGATTACTACCGATATTCTTTATAATGATTTGTTTCATATGTTTAAAACGTGGCTTTGACATGTTAAAATATATCCGCTATCTCATATGATACCTATGCTAAAAATGAATCTTTATAAATAAATGTTTTTAAAGTTAACTACACTAAAATTTATTAAGTAAAGTTGTCTGTTGCTGAGGTGATATTTAAGCGATCAAAATGTTGCACTTAATTACAAGTGACATACTGAGCGGTATTGAATGCATATTTTTTTTTCCATATCCACTCCCTATTCGGTGCATATGGCCGCCACACAGTGTTCCAGGATTTCTATCACTCGCCATCCTCGTCGCTTCCTCCCAAATTATCCCAGCGTCCAGTAGTTCGCTGAATACATCCTATGGACGGTCATCAATGGCCTTCCGGGACGACGGAATCCATCAGGTTGATAGATGAGACAGGCAGGGTTCAGGTTCCCCTGGGGCATCCACAGCACAGGCATTCTACATACTTACTTAAAATTCGCTTAGCATTGAAATACATAGATTTCACACAGCCAAGTAAATTACCTTAGCAGGTATCGCTTTTCAAATCTGTAAATCCACAGTACCGATAATAATTCGATATCTTCTAACGATAAAAATTGATTAATTTTGAATCACTTATATACAAGATTAATACAAATCTTTTAAATGACTTTAATTTGACCACTTGACAACAGTAATCTCTATACAAACAGATTATGGATTAAAAAATAATTTAAATCACATGTTTAGATGACTGTACTGATCAAAGTGTTATCACTAACACGTACGTTTAGGTTACTAATTTATATTCACTATTTTTATTTTTTATTATCTTCATTTGTTATAAACTTGTCCGTATATTACAGTGTTTCTCAACCAGTCGCCTGCAGACCTTCTTTCTTCCGTTTTCTGCCGGTACGAAAATGTTGCACATTCTAAAATTACAAAAAATTTATACGATAATTGGCATTATTTTTTAATATTTACATTTTTTTTGCAATTGTATCTACACGTATACTTTCGATGGTTTCGGCGGTAGCTTTGTGGTAGTTCATTTTAATATAAAATTTAAAATAACTTTGATTATTCCACGTATTGTGATACTAACTGTGACACGTGTTTCGCCTCTTTCAGAGACATCTTCAGACTTACTATCGCAAAGTTTGCTTAAGTAATGAAATGTTAGAACCAATCTTGCTTCATTACTTAAACAAACTTTGCGATAGTAAGTCTGAAGATGCCTCTGAAAGAGGCGAAACACGTGTCACAGTTAGTAGCACAATACGTGAAATAATCAAAGTTATTTTAAATTTAGTATCTACACGTATTCAATTTTTTGCATTGTGTTTTCGTTTATAAACTACCTTTATTATTAAAAATTGTTGTGCCTATATGTTTCGGCTATTCAAATTTCAGAAAAATACATTAATAATTGTTGTGTCTAACAGTACACAAATTCAATATAATAGTATATTTTTACAAACAATACAAACAAAGACCAGAGCACCAAAACGCCTTACACTAGAGTTGTAGCTAGCTTGTGTACATAAAGAAAATAGTTTGCATATGCATTATTATAGCAGGCGCAGTATATTCTACTCAATATCGGACATCGTTTCTCGGATGGTTTAGTTAGAAAATGCACAATGAAAATTATCACCGTCAATTACATATACATTGTATATAAATAAAAACATCTGACTCGTTTGTGAAACAGTTTGGAGTAAAACATATTATATTATCTAGGATAGCCATCTCCATTTTTACGGTTTCACACTCCTATTACAGGCAATAACATTATTCCAAAAAAAATCCACGTGCACTATGACGATTTAAAAAATATAATGAAAGTGATTTAAGAATGAAGATCTATTTGCTTGGTGATTGCGCTATAATTTTCCCTAGCTGTAACCAAGTCGGCTTGACTGAAGAGACCAACAGATTACAGACTACAGCTTTTTATCATTTTATATTCATTGGGGAATATTTCAAAATATTAAAAATCTAGAATTAATTAAATCAATACAGAGAATAATAAACATATTGCTCTTATTAGTATCGTATTATATAACGGCTTGCTTTAATTTTTCACATTTTTATATGCATGATATAAGTTAAAAGAAATCTTTATGCACGTATATTTTGTATTGAAATAATACAACATACAACTCAAATGGCATTTGAAGATATCTACTCTATGAAGACAATTTAAGTTCCGAATTCGGCGGTGGTCAAGATAGTAAGTCTATACTAAAATACAGTGGCGGAGTGACAGAGTATTAGGGAGTACAAAACAAGATTCAACTATTTTTCCGTACTACGGACAGCCAAAAAATCATAAGACTGGCACTCCGTTGGTATTGCGAACATCTGAATTGAAAGTCCATGTTATAGAATTGTTTTTAAATCCAATGAATAGGAAAGATTTCTTGCAAAAATAGTTGAATCTTTTTTTGTACTCCCTAATACTCTGTCACCACAGCCGCCACTGCTAAAATAACATTATTTTAGGTATTGAATTTAGCTACTTTTTAAGTTATTTACCAATAATACTCACTAGAAAACCATTAAAGTAAATAAGAACCACTAGAGTAAGAGTCTTATTAACTCTTGTACAGTCTTGAACAGTGGAAGTAATTTTATTTTTGAAATTATATAAATTAGGATATAGCTGACTTTTTGCTTCTTACAATCTTTAAAAGTTTTGACATTGGCTCCTTGATAAAGTCAATCATCGTCAGGCTATCTAGGGGGTTTATATAAAACAGAGACAAGGAGAGTGGTTGCAAATTTAGATTGAAGAAGAGGCAGGGTAGTTTCCGCCCTTCGGATGTTGCCAAGATGCCTGTCCTTTGAATATAGACACGGCTTCCGACCACAGTGATCATTATTCAAATCTTTCTGGGAGGTTCAGGATATATGTTATATTGATACAATTCAAATTTATTAATACAGAAAGTTTATGTTTTATGTACTATTGAAGGGGGTTTTATTTGCTAAAAAACAAGTTGTGCAACTTGGTAGCAACAATTTATCGTGGTTCAACATCTGTTAAGATTACTTTTATGGGACATTTTGAATCGTTTGAATGTTCTTTGACTTTTCCATGAGTTTTGTTGCTAATTATTCAAGTTGTGCCGTGCCTTTCGGCATCTCCGTGCATTTAAAATCCACAAATTGACTTAAACTGACACATAAGAATATAAATAATACATCTAAGCTTCAAAGGTATTGTTGGTAATCTGGATATATCAGCTATTTTTTCATTATGAAGTTCAATAAATTAGATGAATATTTGCAAAGATAAAATTACAATTTCAGTAGGTCTTAAATTGATTGCGTTTTATTTATAGTAGTTTAAATTCATCATTCAAATGCATGAAGATGCTGAAAGGCGAAACCTGGGTTTTAAAAGTAAACAAATAAATTTCTCGCTACACCACGTCTGTAGGATTGGATGGCTGGGAAAAAATTGAGACATCACAGACATCCATACTTTCGATCACAATTACAATAGCCAATTTATGAACATGTCCGTATTGGGACTGGAGCCCGCAAGCACCGCATCCGAATATAACAAGTTTGATCATTCAGCTACAAGCCTGAACATGAATGGCTGGAAACATACTATTGGGAAATAACATCAGAAAATGTTTTTCTGCATCATACCAAAAATGATGACGATTTCATCCAGAGTGTAAAGCACTTAGTCATATTTTCCAAAATATCCGTTACCTTTGAGAAGGCCCCTTCGCCCGTCTAATCAACTTAATTGAATCGCCAGCTAATATAATATTGTGAACAGTAGCTTTCTAATCGACGCTTCGATACACTTCGTCACCGGACTATTACCAATCGAGAATATTTTTTTGAATATAGCACAAATGATCCATTCTATTCTTTGATGCCAAACTATTAATATACTCACCAATATTATACTACTAGCAGATCCCTCGGCTCAGTATATGAATATATATTTGTCAAATGCATAGCACATTCACGTTAGCTGTAATGCCATGTAGGAGTATCATTCACAAATAAAATGACATAAACGTGATAATAATTATCCGATTTGAACTCAGAAGATTTTTTCAAAGATACGCCAACTACAAATGATAACTTAAAATTTTGCATAAATTAATGAAACACCATGACCACTTCTAATGTTTCTTTCTTTTTTTGTATATTAACATATATTTGATGTAGTAATAGTGTTTTCATCATAAGCCTTAAAATATTCATGAATTTAAAATGTCTCAATTGAGTAAGGAAAAGGCATGGAGAGACGTCATGACTAGGGTTTCCAATCCCAGGATCACGAGGGCTTTCAATACCTGATGAATCCCGGGATGAGAAAACATGATCCAGAAATTTTCGGGATTGGTTTATTTACTAAGCTATTATCTTTAAGAAAATCGTAATTTTACGTGTACTTGTACGTGACATCTTTGGAACACCAGATGTTATTCAGATTCGTGAAAAATAAATTATTGCCCTTATCGACTGTCTAAATAAAAACTTTACTTATTTCCATTAATGTTTTCTCATTTTAACAATGTGATTTTTTTTAATGCTCCTATTTATGCTTTTTTGTGAATAACCTGATATATGTTTAATTTCAACAAGTTAACAGATCCCATTCAAACGAGATCGATACTATCGTACATTATATTTAAATAAAATATTTTCGCTCTTCAATAATAGATAAACAACCAAAATAAAATATTCATTTAAAAGATAGTGGCACCAATTATTTTTAACTATTTTTCATCATAAATTAACATGGCTAATATTTAATGAATATGAAAATTATCGACCATTAAAAAATATTTCAAATCCTTAGAAAAGTCCCGGGATCCTGGGATCGACTTTTTACAATCTCTATCCTTTCTCTATGCTTTTACAACGTCTATCGTTTCTCTATTTTATCTTTTTAAAATCCCGGGATCAAAATTTTGGCTTGGTATTGGAAACCCCAGTCAGGACTAGTGAAACACTAACCGTTTTCACTACGTCCCGTTTAGGAACGGATGGATGCGAGGAAAATTTGGGCCCGTAAGCACCGAAACCAAAGTCAACGACGGTGAGAGTTTTCATAAAAAAATATCGCTTGAGAAAAAAAAATACTTTTATTATTGACGCCGAGTTGTCAATGCGACGTGAAATACTGTGTACTTGAGGAAGCTTTCCCAATCGAGACGCGGCCCGGCATCTGTCTGCGAAATAGATAAGTTGCTTCCTGTTCAGAGCTTTTGCCGTATCCGGATTGAATGGTGTTCCCCTTCCACTGCCGGCCAATAAAAGCTGGTAAACTCTACCTGGCCGGGTTTCTCAAAAGGCCGCGTGAATTAGATTTCCGAGATGAGAAGGTTCTATTCGAGAAACGGACGGCTTTTAGCTATGTTCCGGTGAATATGATATCACAGCGATAACCGCAATATAACAATTATGAACTGATGTGGGTAAATTTAATTGAATGACGTATGTACACGATACGCATAAGTCCCTTATCTAAATTTGAAAGCTTTCATCGAAGACTTTGTCAATGCTTATTGTATAGTAAAATCTTTGATATTTTAGATTCTATAAGTTTCTACAAATATCTGATTCTATCTTGAATATTTAGTGGTTGAATAACTATGGTTGAAAAAAGCATCTCATTTCTATGAATATAATTCTGCTACACCGAGAATTCACAACACTCACCATAAAAATTACTAATCATAAAATCTTTCTGTGACTAACTTCATGTATAGTGTTCACAATTGAATTTTAAATGATATGGAACTGAAAAACCAAAAATAATAAAAAGAATACATGAACTATTTTTTTTTATCAGGTGTTGATAAAAATATTTCAAAGTATGCTTTCTTGTTGTAGAATGTAGGTCATATGCAATCGTAATTGAAGACTTCATCACAGATGTTGCAATATTTCAGTGACTACACCGTCATTTTTGATATCTAGAAATTTGAGTGTCGAAAAAAAATTGTCCACAATTTCACATTTCTATTCGAAAAAAAAAGTTTATTAATGTATTAGTAAGTTCTAAGTAGGTAGTACACCTTCATTACAAATGCAACACATTAATAATTGTATTAAATGTATTAAATGTTGTCCAACTGACATTTTCTTACCATTACGAGTGAAGATAGTATATTTATATGACTGAATACGTTTAACGAAAGCACATTTTCCAATTTTATAAACAGATTTGAACAAATTGCATGTACGCGAATAGCGTAGCAGAGAGAGCTCATAAACGTGTAAATACGTCACATCCGACTACATATGGTTTGATTAAAGTCGGCGCTTCGCATTCAGAACGAGTACATTATTACATATTATCATTGTGAATAGCTTTTCGAAAACACTCCGCTTTCGAATAGAAGAGAAGAAAATAATAATATGTAATATCATTTAATAATATCGCTGAAGATAATGTATGAAACTGGCGCGGGCGCGGGCTCGTCTCTCAGTTCGAGTCCCCAGATGGTGAATCTCGTTTCGCTTCCGCAAATGGCATATTGTAAGCGACGCACTGACGGACACATTTATGTAAATGTATCCAAATTTATTTTTTATCAAAAATATTTTATAAATGAAGACTAGGGTTGTGGAGTTGAGTCGAAGTCGTGGAGTTGCGGTCGGAGTCATCGCGGCGTTTTGGCCGGAGTCAGAAATTTTGAAAAGTTTGAACTTTTGTTTTTGCATGTAATATGTAAAATTTGTCTATTGGCTGGATTTGTTGGTTGATATATAATTAAATACACATAAATAGGAAAGGTAGGAAAAAAACGTGACGAAGTTAATCTTTTTTTAGCCGGAGTCGAAGTCGTGTTTTTGGTCAATGTTGGAGTCGTATTTTTTTTAACGACTCCATAGCCCTGATCACAACAGAAAACTAAATCGAGAAATCGGTACCTATTTATCGACTGAGAAAAATTGAGATAAATTGTTTTATGAACATTCGAATAGGTAACTGATGAAATATGAATCTAATGCCTTTTATTATTAAAATATCTTTTTTATCTGAAAACGTTGTATGTTGAAATTCCTAACGTAATATTTATGTTATGTAAAATTCATTTTAAGGATCATAATCAACTCTTTTGTTGATTATGATCCTTAGTTTAATGAGAAAATATGTTTTTGTCTGGTGCTGAAAAATTTAAATTAAGATATAAATTGCTCATTTATATTCTATTATAAGTGACGCCATTATGTTTGCTATATAACTAAAATACGAGTCTAATTTAAAAAATATTTCCAGCATTCAAAAGATAATTTAAAATAATAAATTGTTTTGTACGAGATGTTTTAAATAATGCCCACTGTGATACTGTTTGAAAATGACGTTCGCAAAAAGCTTGGGCGGTTATTGAAGCTTTCGACCGGGTTTCGGTTTTCTGGTTTTAGAGCTTCCAGCAGAGAGTAATTTTCCATTTATTTCATCCGACGCAATGCCGTGTTTTTGTAAATTAGATGTATGGCAAAAACATGCTTGTGTTTTTATAGGCAACACAAATGGGAACGTTAGAAAATATTGTACAATTCTCCCAATATATATTTACTTTAGTAGTTATCGCATTCTATATCGGAATTTTTTTATTACAAAATATACTCTATTTATGTATATATATTAGGATTACAAAAATATATACACAGAAACATATAATTAAATTCATAACAAAAAAATCTCCTCACAGAATTAAATACAATTAATAACTTATATATTGCTGAATATAATCACTTGATAGAATTAAATTTAAATTTTATATTCGATAAAAATGTTATTTTATTTCAACCATTGAATCCATTTTCACAGAAAGATGTATTCAATATTCTATATTTTTATATAAATAAATTTTCGTAAGATTTTTCAAAATAAAACTTTCATTACTATTACAAACTTTGTGTTAGGAAAAATTGTAAGGAAAATTGCGTTTATCAACCCTTATTTTTCCCCGTTATCAAATAGATAAAGTTTTTTGGCACTTTAACTTTATAGAAACGACTAGCGCGTGTTTAAATGCTTGGATTGTTTTTGAAATTGCTACTTATGTTTTTGGAAACAGTCAGTTTGCGTTGTAGAACCGATAAAAAGTTATTGAATTACCATTCCATACAGTTGGAACAAAAGCTCCTCATTTCTCACAAGAAAAGATCTACATACAAATTGAAATAAAAGATACTAAACTTTATTGTAACGCGTTTTATCGACAGCTAATTTTTAATATGTCGGTGTGGTAAATAAATACTTGCTGCAAGATTTTGTTAATCTGAAATGATAATTTGGGAAGAAATTGGGAAACAGATGATGGCGCGTAAAATTTTTAAAAAGTCTTTGATGTATAAATATGACAATCTTAAGGGATAATCTTTTTTTTTTAAATACAATAAGGCAACATTTTAAACGGTAGAAATATAAGATAACCAGTGAAAAATCTTACATATATAATAATGGTATATTTTAAATAATAAATAATCTTCTTCATTCACTTTAAAGGTGTTTACTGACACTACTTTCTTTATCGATCACTGTCTTCATAAAGTTTTCAAGAAAAACACATTAATTTTCATCCTATATTATTATAATCAGATACATATACCATAAATTGATTATCATTAAGGCAAAAATTATTCATTCCGCTGCTTAAAAAATGTGGAAAGATATAGCTTTTGTGTATTTTTTAACAGTCAACCATTTAAAGTTTATTATTCATCAACTTAAATGAATTTCTGCATAAAGGAAACAAGACTTCTGTCAGCGTGTTGTAAGCATTCCAAGTATCTTATAGACATCCTAGTTGCAGTGACGGCTGGTGACGGGGTGCTGGGGGGTGCAAAAGGAAGATTCAACTATTTTTCCGTACTACGGAAGAGAAACAGTTGGTATTGCGAACATCTGAATTGAAAGTCCATGCTATAGAAGTGTTTTAAAATCCAATGAATAGGAAAGAACTCTTGCAAAAATGGTTGAATCTTCCATTGCACCCCCCAACACCCCGTCACCACCGTCACTGCCTAGTTGTATACTGAAATTAAATAAATATATAATACTAGTATTGCTACCCGGCTTCGCTCGGACTAAGCGACCAATAATTATTTAATGATATATCATTCGACATAATTATATCACAAAATCTAACATCCAAAATAGAGTTAAAATAAAATCACAAACTTTATTTAATTTGATGACAGCCCCATTCTCGCCCATTAAAATGTCCAAATTCAAGGAAAAAATCTAATTTGCTGTCAAATAATACCTTCACGTAAATAATAAACATTATTATATTAATAAAAGCCGGGAAAAAGTTGGTAGAAGACTAATTTATTACATTTTGACTAAATGTCTTCGCCGATAAAAATTCAAACATATTTGTTTTTATGGCAACTTGCAACAACAATACAAAAGGGAATTACAGACATACATACATACGCAAGATTCAGCATTTTGTTTTCAGATGATAGCTAGTCAGAACGTCAGAATTATTCAGGCAACGATGAAAGACAATAGGTTCTCATTATTCCTCTACATTCACAGTACACTTTATATCATTTTTTATTTACAGATAAGTTAAATATGAATATATACGAAAATAATTATGCAACCAACGCGGTATATCCATTTTCAATGCAAAACAATGTTCAAACTAGTAAAGCATTTTCAGCATCACTTTTTGAATACAGCTACATGGTGCAATAACCGCATGTCTCTCGAGACTCATTATAGCTCCAAACTGAAGCTCGCAAGTAATGTAATTTGTTTTATTTACACCGTAATCGAATGAGATACTCTTCTTTATGGCTCTTGTTTTACAAGTCACTGCACGAAAATAATAAAAAAATATTTACACTATACACGTAGGGATATTACACCCGATCCGCTTTTTGCACGGGGGTACGTTCCAAAGACTAACGTGTTAAAAAAGATTAGGTGCCCATACAAAAGTGGTAGATAGATTCTATTAATTAGAACTTTTTAATAAAACCGTTTTATTTTCAAACCATGCAAAAAAACCCGTGCCAAAAGTGGATCGGGTGTATTTATAAAACTATATGTTTGTGATTTATCGGCAATGATTATTCTGCCAAGCTATTTATAAAACTATTGAATAGATTAACACTTTTTTAAATGTATATTATATTATTATTATAGTATTAATGCAAAATACATATTTACGGTAAGCCCTGTTATAGATTTACAAGAGAAAAGAAAGAGAAGTTTCATATAGCGTATGCAGCCAGCTCCCTTATTGCGACCCCTTATAGCGTTTTTTAAATAAAAAATGCCAAATTGTCAGGGTCGAATTATAATTTTAATTAATTAATTATACTATAAATACAAGTTTTCATTGAAAAATATATGTCAAAAAGCTGTTGTTGATATTCTGTGACCGGCAAAAATAAAATAGGAAAAATGTTTGATTCACAAAATACAATTGAAAAAACGTTTCTTAAATAAAAAAAAATACACAACGTTGAGGGCTGACATATAAATAGTAAAAAAATGCTGATTAAAAAATAAAATTACCCCCAACAAATATACTACCTTCTAAAAATGAAAATGTGTATATATTACATACATATGTATGTACTAGTTTAGTGACACAGCTATTATAGAGGCAGTCTTGGGCTAAAATCTGAGTATCCTTTGAGGGATTAGACTTAGCAGCCACAACTTATTATAAATTCTACTATATTAACAAAAGTGAAACGACGACCCACCCTTTCTATACATTTGCGAGTGGCAAATTCAAAGCTAGAGCGTAAATTAATTAATACAGTCTAAAACGTCTACCTTTATAATTCATATATACACACTACAATATTTAGTTATCATATTAACATTTTCATTAGTTCGTTAATGAAAACAACTACGTTATGCCTTTTTAAAAATACTTATCTCATTAAACTATGTATCTTCAAAAGGTTAGTGCTTATATTTCGTACTGTCTCTGTGCTTAAATCGTTACGATTTGCTGAAATTCATTAATACTACGAATTATCTTGTAGAAAAATATTTTTCTTCGTAGATTTAAGTGTTTGAATTGGTTTTTAGCGAAATCTACGAAAGTTTAAATCGTTCAGCTTAGTCGATACTTTTGGTCGGGTTCAGGGTTTGCGAAGCATCTGACATTTAACCAATATATATTTTTGGGTTCCATGACAAATCAAAACATGACGTTTCAGAACATGACTTTTCAGAACATGACTTTTCAGAACATGACTTTTCAGAACATGACATTTCAGAACAAGACTTTTCAGAACATGACATTTCAGAACATGACATTTCAGAACAAGACTTTTCGGAACATGACAATTCAGAACATGACATTTCAGAACATGACATTTCAGAACAAGATGTTCTGAATTGTCATGTTCTGAAAAGTCATGTTCTGAAACGTCATGTTCTGATTTGTCCGGTTACCATATTTTTGTGATATAATTCAACATATGGTGTCAACGTCATCGGTTCGTTTGCGAAACGCATGTGCTGGAATCCCAGTCCAATCATTTTCATTTTTCAATCGAATTATTGATTCCTGTTCGGAAACATAGATGTTCTAAAATTCCCATTCATACCCATCCGATCTTTGAAAAATCCTTTCTTATTTTGAAATAAACTAAATGTATAATATATGCCTCACATTGGACATGGCTGTCTTAGATTTTGTCATTCCTCAAACCTAATTCTGAAACGGGGCTATTATAGAGAGATATTATGTCCTTTCTTTCCCGTATGATTATCGTTAAAAACAATAAATGTTGAGACTCATTATTAAGAGACCAAATAATGTTCTACAGCAGGGGTTCTTAGCCTTATTGCGACTCCGGGCGCATTTGAGATTGAGGAGAATAGTGACGGGCGCAGGCCGGAATTTTACAAAGCAAATCTAAAGTAGTATATAAGTATTTACTAATTTATATCATTACTAGTATTGCTACCCGGCGTCGCTCGGACTAAGCGACCAATATATTTTAATGTTATATCATTCGACATAATTATATCACAAAATCGAACATCCAAAATAGAGTTCAAATAAAATCACAAACTTTATTTAATTTGATGACATTCTCGCCCATTAAAATGTCCAAATTCAAGGAAAAAATCTAATTTGCTGTCAAATAAATGTCAAATAATACCTTCACGTAAATAATAAACATTATTAATAATAAAAGCCGGGAAAAGTTCAGTAGAAGACTAATTTATTACATTTTGACTAAATGTCTTCACCGATAAAAATTCAAACATATTTTCTTTCATTCGTCATATTCGTTTTTATGGCAACTTAATGACCAACAATGCAAAAGGGAATTACAGACCCTCATACATACATACGCCGTTTCGGTTTTATATATAAGATTTCGTGGGAAGCTTTATAAGGTGTAAATAAAAACGTAACTTCGTAAAATAATTTCAATAAATAAAATACAATTCTGATAAAATTAAGGTTTTTTCGTCATTTGATACTTTGTTGCGGGCGCACGATAATAGCTCCGCGGGTACATTGTTATGAACCCGTACTCTACAGTCTACACTGATAGAGTGGATATGGGTGAAAAATGTATTTCATATCCTAACTGATTATTAAAAATATTTAAATGTTCTGTTATATGACGCCACAGCACATCATTATTTTTATGCGCTTCAAAGTCGAGCTTTCATCTGATTGTTTGTGCTATAAGCTTATACTGGTTATAAGCTTCCATTTCAAGAAATTCCTGTGAATTTCACTCATAAATCCAAAGCAGCTTTCTAGCACAACTGTGAAAGTCTTTCTCGCCTATTATGCACAGCATTATTAGTAACATAATATTAGAATGAAATAATAATATTATATATGCATAAAATCTATCAAAGGTTAAAAAAACTTGATGAATATAAAATTGTATTCATACTTTATGAATTAATTATCTTTTACTAACTCTCGTCGTTCACCAATACTGGTATTACAAACTAATAATTTTTCCGAATTGAATCATCATAGCAAATAGAAAAGTTTGCAACTTTTAAAATACTGGAAATAAAAATTTTAAACACCTTTTCTTAGATATTCATAAAAAAAACAGTCAGTCCTTTGCCACCTTTTATGTATAAAAAAGTGTTTACCCTAATGAAGTTGATTTTAGAACTATTTCGAAAATTAAAACGAAATACTTCAACCCAATTATGACACACAATAGTGATGAAGTGAATATGTAAAATTATTATATCTGCGAATATGAGAGGATTACATTCAAGGCTGATGAAATTCATAAAACAATTTATTCTGCCATTCATAATATAACTTTGCATGAGCTATTTATCCCACTCATCAAGATTTTCAGCACCAGTTAGAAGGCTCTGCTCCAAGCTCCAAGTCGCAATTTTATAGAAAACGCAGTCACCCAGTATGTCTTCTGTCCCAAGCCAGCAAAAAAACAAAGCCAAATAGAAAAACTTTCAATTTAAAAATAGAATCAATATTTTTTGATAATGTAAATATGTGAAGGTTGTGATGAGCAAAACATTTGCATTAATCATGATTTGATATCAATTTATAATTTTTAATATTCTAAATTTGAACTGAAATTTTAAAAAGCAACTGAATCGTCCAAAATATTTTTTTACATAAGTGTACAATATTTTTCATTAAATTATAAACAAATATATAATATTGACTTAACGTTACCATTTATTTGCAAAGTGGTTTTTACGTATTTTGATATTGCGGATTTTTTTCATGATAATGCCTCAGTGGTTTTATTTTCGCAAAATTCTACTCCACGGTTTCACAAATCATTCCGATTGATCAGCACACGAGCGTTGCTTTGACATCGGTTTTATTTTTCTTTATATAAGAATCTACAACGACCTTCTTAAAAATGAAGCTTAAAGCTCTCGTACATATCAACTGTCGTTTGTCCCATCGTCAACGACTTTTAAATGATTGAACATTATTTGTATTGAAAAACTCAGCCTATAAGTTTAAACAAATATTAACGAATTGTGTTGTTTAAATCATTTTTGTTTTGCTGTAAAATATCGTAAAATTTACTGCTCTTAAGATTATTTTTTTCGATGTCGTAGCCGGATGGTTAAGACTTTTAAGTGGCCTTGTCCTATAAACCATAAATTAATCGTTTAATTCATTGGTTCTAAATAGATTAATGAATATGGATCTGAAGGAATCGATGACTATAATAATTCAATTTCTTTCTCACTACTTAAATTGACCATCAAACAAAACGTCACTTCTTAACGATATTTGTAATCATCTCTAGCTGCATATCTTATGAAACAAAGTAAACAATACGAAAAAATATTACCGTCGTATTGCTGTGAAAAATGTCATCCAAGCTTGCTTGTTTATCCAAAATATGTAAAAGGGTAATTAAAAAAGCTGGAAAGAAGACCACAATCACCGCAGAAATATTTTTTCCACATATAAAATTATAATCTCGTCGCTCTATGGCTTTGAAATAAGCACTCTTTAATATAAGTAGACTGACGATCTACTAATGATATATTTACATCTTTAAGACTGCCCTCCCTCACAAACTAACACACACAGGTATTCTCTCCCTATATTTTTCTTTTTCACTGCAAAACTAACAGCCTCGATCTACGCTGCCGTGGCACCACTCTACGGTTGATTAAGAATACAGGTGGATTCTAATTTCGAAATGTATCATCACTAAATAATTATATGTATCTATAAAACTAGAAATGAAATCTTCTACCATTTTGTTTGTATATTGTGAGTGGATAAGCCGTTCTTAAAATTATGTTCATTACAGTCAACGCTTTCTAGTTACCAATATGTTTTAATGTGCTAAATTTGTGTTTTAATGACAATTGGTATATTAATAACTTCATGCGTAATATAGATAAGTTCCCATTGATTGCTGAAAAGAGTTTTGCTATTGATTTGCCATTGCTTTGCGATTGATTGCTGGAAAATGGTTTATCCAAAAATATAATAAAGCTCTTTATGAAAATCATGTCTCAAAATTATAAATTAAGGTAATGAAGCGAAATTAAACAAGGATTGATGAGATTTTCATTGAGAAATTATAAAAAATGTATTCTTTTGATAACCTTAAAGAAAACTTATTATTCATCACATATGTGATATATAAAACACATAATTATTATTAAAAAGGGGAGGCAAAAATATCTTTTTTTCATAGGTTATATCGAAGAGTTCGGCGATAAGTTTTGAATGATTACTTATTAATTTTAATCAGAAATTTCTTATAAGCTTTGCTAGCACACATTTAATCTGAAGCACATGTCAAAAATAGTAACACAACTAGTAGAATAACAGAGATATCCGTTTAAATGTAACATTTAATTTTATTTTATTTATGAATCATTCTAAGATATACCTGGATGAATTCGTTTGGCAAAAATATTCAGTAGCCATCTTATTTGTACTCATAGAAAACTACAAGTACTTACACTCCGAAAGAGGTGGCGTAAGAAAAGTTTAAAGTTTGACAGAGCCGGACTTACAGGTTCTCGAAAAAAGATAACAAAAGAATCACCAAAAAGAAATTTTCTTTTAACGTTTATGTTAACAATATGTGTATATATTTATTTGCACAAATAAAGAGCTTCAGAATGATTCACAGGTTAATTTTACAACCTTCAAGATACCTCACTTCTTCAACACCTCTTAGGACATCACCCCCTTGAGACGTAACGGAAAAAGAGCCTCACTCAAGATTTCCTTCTTCAAACATCTTTTCCGATTTCCAATGTAATTTTTTGTTTTTCTTACAATGTTTCAATTTTATTTATATAGCAAAAGCAATTAAAACATAATTTGTGCTTTTGTATTACACAAAACATATTATCTTGGCCTGCGAGCTCTGTATTCACGCTCAGTTACATAGGGCTAATTTAACAGGGTCATAGATATTAGTGATGTTTACATTCCGCTCCACCCATTGAATACAAAATGCATTCCTAACACCAACCCTCCATCATCACCATATCCGATAAGAAGAAGTTGAGTGACTGAATAATAACCAGTCCATCGAAAGTTTCATATTACACTCCACGTCCGCAATAGACATGATTCTTTTGTTCACAAAAATCTACATTTCATACATTGATAGTCAGCGATAGTCTTTTTAATTAATCTTTCATTAAAATCCTAAAACAAAATATTGGAGTCTTTTCAATCCGTCTCTGTACTGTTTTCTTGGGCGCTACTCCGCATATTTAGCACAGAGACTGGAATAACTTTTCTTTTACGAGACGATTGAAAAAAATGTATTTATTTATCGGTTCGTTTTCCGAGCGCAGAAATAAGGAGCACAGGGGTCGGGGGTGGTGGAGGACTTACTCAGATAAAAAAAGCAGTGGATGGAGCTAAGGGAGATGTCAAAGAGACAGGGTGGCACTCAAAGGTGGTTCATATTTGACCCAATGTTTTATACTTCATTTCCAAATGCAAATGCATAGCTTTACTCGAAAACGTACGTATATGATATCGTTTGAATAATTAGTAACTTTATTTTACGTCCTTGTTAAGTTTTACCTCTACGACCGCATTATCAGTTTACAATTAGTTATGGTTCTACAAAGTGAAATATATTTCTTTATTTTATTGATATCATGGAATAAAATCCGTAATATTCTATTATTGCTTCGAATAAATGGATGTGTAAAAAATATGTTTCTTTCTAATTTCAGGTGTGAAATGAGTCTTTCATCTATATTCCATACGACTGAAATCGATTTTTTTTTAAATTCGTTACGTAAATTCATACTTCCTTTATTCTACATTGGAGATCATTGGAAGAATGGTTTCAATTGAAGGAGCTTCACAATTCGCCGATTAACGAGGACGTGAACTTATCATTGGTCACAAGTCAAAGGAATTTTTAATCTTGGAATTTTGTATAATTTTTTACCTTACTACTCTTAATTTTATAATCTTTCCATCAAAACTTGCTCCGACAGTAAAATTTCCATTGTCTGAATAGAAACAAGTTATCACAAAAGCAAATTAGTAAAACAAATTACCTAAGTTTTTGGAAAAATTTCTCAGTCAATTTAAAGTCAACTCTGAACGACGCCGATAGATAAAATCCCTTTGAAAGTTGCAGAACGGAGATGGCAAAAATCTACACGATGAACTTTCTTTACTTTCCTCCCCAATACAGCGAAGATATCGGACACAGGGATACATCCGACAGCCACCATCTACCATGGCGCCTCCTGTGAGGAATTATTTCCCAGAAAGCGCCTTTTATGAGAGCTAATAATTTCTAAAGATGATTGGATGGAAAAATGTGGGTAGGCGAAAGGCGCTGTCAATAGGAGCTCTACGCAAATGAATCGTTTAAAAGGAATTAAGCTCCATTTCACCTTTGGAAATAATGCCGAATGCTATTGAAGGTGGTTATCAGCCGACATAAGTATTTTTCCATATATAACATACACCGTTGTGATCCAATTTAATTTTAACAAAAAAGTATTTGTATGAATAATTTGAACTGACATTAAAATGATAAAATTCAATTATAATGCATTAAACTGAATTTAACATGGAATAGAAACTAAAAACGGGGATAATCATCGTATGTTTTAAGACTATTTTAGTCAGAGCTTTGGTTAAAAGAATTTTCGTTTACTTATGAGCAACTTGCAAACTTGACAATATTTGTCAAACCTAAGCCTTTGCATTAACTAGGTTAGCACTAAGCACGGTCAAATATTTTTTAATTAATCTTAAAAAGGCAAAGTATGTAATCGAATATGAAAGCTTTTGTGGTAGTATTCTAAAATGACTATAGACCAGGGGTTCTTAACCTTATTGCGGTGGCGGGTGCATTTGAGATTTAAGAAATGAGTGACGGGCACATGTCGGATTTTTTTAGCACATACTTATGTATTATATTTATTTAAGTATTGTTCCCTTGGCAGCATAGCATGTGTTACATTCATTATATTGTTACTTGACTGTGTATTATAAATCGGAAGATTGTGGATTTATTTACATTTACAAACAAAAATCCTTAATATTCACATTTAGTGCGATAATTTACATTGCATTTCATTAAATAACTTTTCAAAATGAGGAGTTTAAGATGATAATCCCAGTCCTAAACAATTTATCAAGGTTGAAATTGGCAAGTCGAGATCTTGTTTTTGATTTTGTTATATTATGGTAGAAAACAAAGATTCACGCAAATATGTGGAACCAAAACAGAACTTTATTTTGTAAGCTCCTTTTTTCAAAAGACGGTAGGTAATTTTTATGGGCAGCTAAATTACAAACGTTTTCAGTCAGTCCGTTCGATTTTAGGATGATGTCATTTTGAAAATCTAAAATTTCTTCTTCAATATTTACGTGTCTTTTTAAAGAATTTCCACTAGGGAACTACTTTACCTGCTATTTTTATTAATGTCTACGTTTGCATTTAAAGTATTTAAGAAAAATGTAGCCATTGGTTCGATTATGGAAAATTGCTGGAATCTTTAATCAAATTGCTCTAAAAGCGTATAAAGATGAGTAATAAATAATTTCACGTTAAAAATATTTTCACCCGTACTTTTTTCATCCTTGGAAAATGGGCAAGAGAATTAGTATATTTTGGCTTTAAATGCTTTTATGGAATTGATCATTTCTGCTATATCTTTACTTTTTCTCTAAAGTTCAAGATTTAAATTGTTTAGTTTTTCACAAATATCAGTCAAAAAAACCAAGTCCATCAAGCAATGATGGATATCTAATTGTTCGAATGTTTGACCTTTTGAAATAAAAAATATAATGTAGCGCAACACTAAAATTTTGACAGAGCGGGCCGGGGTGGTGCTGCCAGCAAGAAAAATACGCACTTAAACAAGCGCACAATATTGACATTTTATTAACCGCACTAATCATGCAAGATTTATACCCCAAATATTTGATAAACATAGCCGATAAATTCGACTGTTCAATTAAAATTTCCCTTTAACTCAATGACAGTGGAAAATAACCTATTCAGAAAATAAGATAGACATGCTAATATTTTTGAGATTTTAATTAACATTTTATTTACCATTATTATTGCTTTATTTCTTTGCCGGGCGCATGAAAATGGCTTCGCGGGCACGCGGTCAAGAACACCCGCTATAGACTATGTAGCATCATTTTTGTGGAAATTAATACTTATACATTACTATCTTTGACCAATTCTTTTACTATTGAGACGACCAGGGTTTCTTCCCAATCTGACTGCGTCAGACAGCGTCATTCTAAGGCGTTCGTCGACGGAACTTAGGGACAGGATGGGGAGAAAGGTGTCTCTCGCAAAGATTTCAAACGGTTTCTCTTTGCCGTAACTCTATCCCAGAGTAGGCTAGTTTATTGTTCTCAATTTAGATTGTCAGTTACACAGATATAATTGTAGTTGCGACTACATTTCAAAGCGTAAGACCAAATGAATAATGCGACTTCCTCCTGTCCGAGAAAGGAGGGCGATAAAAAAAACTGATGACTTTTGAAAGAAGGATAACGACTAACTCGCTTGGCGGTTATTTTATTTGACAGCCACATTTATACTCCGTGATTCTAGTATGAAAAACAGCTCGACCAATCAATGCAAAGCATTCTGGCCTGAGCTGAATTCAACCAATCACTGCGAAGCCGTCGCAATGAGTCGGTTACATGAATTTATAACAATTTGAATGCATTTATTCGCGTTATATTACTCGTTTGGTCTTATTATTATTGATTGAGGTGATAAATAAGATCGCCCGAGAGAGTTCTGATACCCTACAACATCATGCGGTATCACGATATATTATTTTATTTGACATTATACTTGTTGAAATTATAAGCTATGTAATTGCTTTCGTGCACTATTTAAACTGTATCTTTTCTACGCCTGAAGCTTAAAAAAACCATGAAATAATTGGGCGAAAATATAGCGATAACAATCGTCGAATTAAAAGATGTTCTATTATCTATATATTTTAAAACATTTGTAGCTTGAATTATTATATTCACATTGAAACGCATGCTTTATTGTAAGTATTTATATGATCTGAATCATTTTATTTATTTATACGTACCAAATACTAGATACACTATTTGGTTTGCCTGAAACAAAACCCATGTTTATTCCGATCTATGATTTAGCTATTTGAGAACAAAGTGAAGAAGAAAGATAAGAAAAATCGTCGGTGTCTTCTTTTGATTTATATGTAAACAAATATTTGATAATTCCGACCATTAACTTGTGTTTTCTTTCCATTCGCTCTGGTGGATAATAAAATGAGACAGCTTTGATTTATTTAATAGGGGAAATTTTGAACTATGGATATTTTTTATGTATGACATCGCTCGCGTATTATATATGGATATTAAACCAACGATAAAATTGCATACGTCAATAAATGAATAAGCTAATTAATAACTATTTTATTAGGCGTATTCATTTTACATCGATGATTAATAGAATATTGTTTTTATTGCTCAAACAATAGATTTGCAATGAGAATCAATTACAAATAAGTATAACAGAAAATTAATATCATAGGTTTGTTGTTGTATAATTTCGGTCAACAAGAATTTAATTTGCATTTGTTTTAAAGAACTCCAATATAACACGACGAAACAAGTTGTTAATAATTATTTTAGTTGTTCAAATATTATTTTATATCTCATAATATTTACAGTTGAATAGCTTTAATATGTATAGCTATAGTATTTATATAATACTAGTATTGCTTCCCGGCGTCGCTCGGACTAAGCGATCAATAATTATTTAATATTATATCATTCGACATAATTATATCACAAAATCTAACATCCAAAATAGAGTTAAAATAAAATTACAAACTTTATTTAATTTGATGACAGCCCCATTCTCGTCCATTAAAATGTCCAAATTCAAGGAAAAAATCTAATTTGCTGTCAAATAAATGTCAAATAATACCTTCACGTAAATAATAAACATTATTATATTAATAAAAGCCGGGAAAAGTCCAGTAGAAGACTAATTTATTACATTTTGACTAAATGTCTTCGCCGATAAAAATTCAAACATATTTTCTTTCATATTCGTTTTTATGGCAACTTAATGACCAACAATGCAAAAGGGAATTACAGACCCACAGACATACATAAGCCGTTTCGGTTTTATATATAAGATGTAATGATAATTATTTTGGCTTTTTTCTATGAAATATATTATAACTGTCACTTTTTTGGACAGGCATTCCTTAAAATACACATTATATAATTATATTTCCAGATGTTTAACTAACTAGAACTAAATTTTAAAATTCTCGCGACTAGCGAAACCAGTCATGATCCTTTTAAAAAAATTGCAAGATGTACAAAAAGTGTTTTATTTATTTAGTTCCGCTTAAGTTACTTTATACCCGAATAAAACTTTACTTTCAATCTATCTAAGCACGAAAAATTATTTGCATTTGTTTATTATACATACATAGATACAATAAATATTTTTTACTGAAACTAATGTGTAATAATCTAAGACAATAAGAGAAAATATTTTTATTTTCGTTTTTAATACAAAAATTCAAAAGGGGTATGATATTCATTATGCTGTTAGTTTAAAACAGTCTGTTTTATTGTGTTATGTGCACAGACAGAAAAGGGGCTCTGGTAACTGAGAGAAGTACATAGAATGTCTTAGTGAAGTAATATCTGAGAGGTTCCGTGTTCGGTAAGCTCCGTCTTCTCTATCTGTCCCACTAATAATACGATATTTCTCAGTAATATGTATCTGCGGCCTCTACGACTTGAGACTCTGTTCAAGCTCAGGGCTCAAATTGAAGCTTTTAGTTTCATCTGTATATAATATTACAGTTCCTTAATTGATATGATTGAAATTATACATTTATGATATGATAGAAATAGTTCTGACGATAGCGTAAGCTAAAATAGCTATCAACTACATATACAATAATTTCTGTAGAGTTAAAATACACTGCTTTTTTTCACTGTGTTATAATGGAGCTCTACCAAGTATCTGCCAATTCAATCAATCATTATTTTTTCTTTGTTTCTATCCGCTCTTCCTTGTTTCCCCTTTTTATAATTATATTCACACATATACATGTACAGAATGGCAAATTTTTCCATTCTGCACTCGTATTTTCGATTGAATGCAAAAATCGTAGTTTTTATTGTGTAATAATCTATCGCAGAATTTATACATATACTATAGTTCTTAACATCGCTGCTTTTAAATAACTCTATGATCGTTATACGGAAAGAAACATAACAATGTATTTTAATTCTACATAAATTATTTTATATATTTGTTGATCTAAATAACTAAATCACATGTCGGACAGATAGTATATGTCGGACAGACTGGGAGACGCATTTCCACCCGCGCAATCGAACATGTTAGATCCTTTAACAATGGAAAAACTGATTCACAATATGCAAATCACCTTATAGAATTAGCACATAATCCGAATTCGGTCCCAATTCGTTTACATTCCTGCAATAAGGGCCTAAAACTGAATGCATTGGAACAGCTAGAATTAAAATACATTGTTATTTTTCTTTCCGTATTATAATGGAGTTCTACCAAGTAAATGCCTACTCAATCAATAATCTATGATCGTTATTAAATAGTATTTTTTTCGGTGGGTATTAAAAACTTTAACTATACTTTCTTTTATTTCAATACAAAATCTGATTCTTTTCGGTTAGGTCATATAACTTTTTAAAACAGTATCGCTGCCTGATATGACATAACTTATATAAGGATATTTTAATCTGTCAATAAAACTTAGAAAAAAAGAAATTTTCATAGAATGCTGCTGACATCTGACGAAAAAAATTATCAAAATATTTCTTGCTACTGTGCTAAAATGTTCCATTTTCAAAATACATTATATGAAGTAACAATTAAAATTATTATCTCTTCTTTATTTGAAAACTAGATTTTGCAACAGTAAAAACAGTTCAATAAGAAATATACAATATTATAAGATAATCAAAACGTAGACGGTTATTATTCCTAATACAATTAACTTAAATAAATTGACTTTTTACTAGTAAAACGCTTTTCAATTGTTGTTAACAATAGCGTGATTTGAAGATCTCTGTCGTAGGACTTCTACCGCGAAGCGCACCAAATCGACTCCCACTATTCGTAGCTCCGATTCGCTTGTGTGCGCGAGGCAAAACCTTGCAACTTGAATTTATACGAAAAATAATCTCGCCAAAGAAAAGATAGCACTCGACCGTTTAATGGGTAGCATTTTTGCATATTATTAAATAAATATATTAAACCTCTCATTTTACAGGACGGATCCGAATCATTTCACATCTTGTTCTATGACTTATTAAAGCATTATCAACTGGTGAATGCTCGCCATAATCAAAACCGGTCCTGAGAATTATAATCTTATATATAAAACCGAAACGGGGGATGTATGTATATAATTCCCTTTTGCATTGTTGTTGCAAGTTCAAACAAACGAATTGATTTCGCACGCGAAAGTTTCGACGGTAAATTTGTTTCGTTATCAGTGTGTGTGTAGAGACTCCAATTACTCGAGTATCGAGTAGTACATATATAAAACCGAAACGGCGTATGTATATCTGTGGGTCTGTAATTCCCTTTTGCATTGTTGGTCATTAAGTTGCCATAAAAACGAATATGAAAGAAAATATGTTTGATTTTTTTATCGGCGAAGACATTTAGTCAAAATGTAATAAATTAGTCTTCTACTGATTTTTTCCCGGCTTTTATTAATAGAATAATGTTTTTATTTACGTGAAGATATTATTTGACATTTCTTTGACAGCAAATTAGATTTTTTCCTTGAATTTGGACATTTTAATGGGCGAGAATGGGGCTGTCAATATATGAAAGGGGCTGTGAAATGTCAATGCCAGTCTGAAATGTTCATTTTAATTCCATTTTAATTGACCTAGACTTTTGAATTTTGAAAAAAGTTGTTTCAACTTGGCCCGTCTGAATTTACGCGCCGAGCTGAACATAACCCCAAACTGGTCCGAGCGAAGCCGGGTTCGAACACTAGTATAATTATATATGTGGTAGTATTGGTGGTAGTATTTTATCACCAATAATTGACAGTAAACATCTCTAAAGCGATGATCTATGACTGTATATTTTTATTGATTAAAACGTAAAAAAAATGTTTCCGACTTGATTATGATATTACTTACAATACGATCATTTCTTGTTTTTTCATATATGAATGTTTGAGTCGATTCTTTTCATATGATTACTGTATTAATTAAAATGCTTTTACGACGTTTAGGCTTAGGTGAATATCACCTAAATGCTACCTATATATTAGGGGTCGCTAAACTCTTATCATTACGTGCGACATTTTTGGGGGGCGATCGACTCACGAAAATAAATTGAATTCATTATCATTGAAATAAAAGTGGAATCAGAGAGATATGTACATCAGTACACCAGATAGGCGGGCGACTTGGAATAGCTACGCGGTCGACGCTTTGGCTACCCCTGATATATATCATAAACTATAATTCAATATGACAATTTGCAAGAAGAATTTTAAAAAATAAGAGAGTTGGAAATCATTTTCTTATTTTATTATTATTACAGCCTTTGAGTTCTTTGTGTTGAATTTTTTATTGAATTTTCAATAGATTTGTTAATATTTTATGTTTTATAAAAAATATGTTTTTTTTATCCTCAGCTCTTATGTTTTTTTATTATAATTCTTATAATCTATTTTAAGTATTATTAAATATTATATGAATGAAATGCGCAGGCCATATCAATGTACCCGTAGAAAAGCCGTAAGTTAAGATGGCGTCAGGACAAGTAGAGCCTTCGGTTCGAGGCTTTCATTTGCTTTATTTCCCGCGCAGCTTGGCTCTCCTCTAATACTCGCCGCGCGCTTCCCTCTTTATGAATCTGGTAAAGATTTAAATGTCGTTTAGTTTTTGGCCGGTTTCCCAATGACTTAATGCCTTTGATACTGCCCCCGCTCTCCTCTTTCGCGGCCTAAGTGGGGGAGAGTGGGCTAAGATGGGGGCAGTTACGTAATAAGCGGTGTATAATAATACCAGCGGACGGTATCATCTTTAATTCCCCCGCGTCGTTGGCAATTATACGGTTTTAAGCAGTGCTTCAAATGTATTCTTACACATACGAATAATTTAATCCCCCGTTTTTTAAAACTCATCTCTCTATAAATTAAAAGACTGGAATACTCAAAAAGATATATATGTATATATAAAAAGAATACTTACGATGGGTTCGACGGTAAGTATGTAGAAAAATTGTTGGTATTCCACGTATCTTGCTACAATTAACACCTGTTAGATAATAACCAAAGTAACCTTACGACAGTAAGTCTTGAGATATTTCTCAAAGAGGCGAAGAGGTTTTACTATCTGTTATAAAATACGTGTAATCTCAAAAGTAATTAATTTACCTTCGTAAAAATAATGGATGCGATTTTGTACTGAAAAATTAATGAAAATAATCTTATTAAATTTTTATTTAATTGAGTTTTCCAATATTCTCATGTTTGATTTAGGATGTTGACTGAAGGTGTTTGGTGAAATTTCAATATCAAATTTGATTCGTTATTTTTTAAAATTCTTCATGAGATTTGTCGCTAGCGAGATCGGGTTCACCTTTTGGCATCTTCGGGCATTTTAAGTGCACGAATGAACTTGAACCGACTTGGTCTTGGTCTTGGCTGGAATTGAAATGCCTGACAATGTCAAAAGGCATAACTTGGGTCGATAGCGACAAAGCTCATGAAAAAGTTCTAAATTTAAACCATTCAAATTTTATTCTACCGGTTGTCAAGTATTAAATGTAACTTCCCTGCTATACCTTTAATATGTCGTGCCACCAACCAATTACTTTAAAAACGTGCATGAGAAAGTACCCTATGGTCATTTCGAGTGATAAGCGTTGATAAGATACAGTATGTGATAGTTTTTTGGGTGTTATATTACTATTATATTTACACAAAAGTTAAGGAGATCGTTGAAGTTCTTTGCCAGTTGAAATAGATGGCAGCAGATTTCTCACAATAGTTACATCAAATATTGTCGTCATATTGAAGCACTGGTTTTAATGAAATAAACACAAAACGAAACCGTCTCTGAGAGTAAAGAAGTTAGTATTCATTCTTTATTAGACGTCTCTCATTTAGATGTAGCAAGTCTTTTGTGTTGTTATGTTCGAGTTTTGATGGTTTAATTTGGAAGCACTTTCTTCGGCTTAAGTCTGTGACAGCTTTACTTTTGCATTTTCTTTCCATCCTTAATTGAAGAGACTCTCTTTCACCTAAGTATTATATTCAATCTTACCAACTGAACCTCTCAAGCAAAATTCAAAACGAGAAATTATTTATCCACAAAAGCAAATTCAAAATAACATAAACTACCAAACAGATTTTAAAACCTCTAATGTACATAAATTAAAATGTTTATATCGGCAAATCTTATTGTAAATACCTATGACGTAATGTAAAATAGTGACAGTTAAACTTTTACATACTTTCACTATATATTTAGGTATAAATCCATTAAATCATAACTTAATCAAAGCGTAACTATATCTTTATTCATATATTTGCTAATTTGTAACGAATATCTAGTACAATCTTTTGAGGCATAGTTTTTTCTTTTATAAACTAAAAAGATATCAAAACACTAAAACACGCTTATTCTTATTTAAAATTATTAATAGCTATATCAAATTTTATTCTTTTAATGGAAGATGTGTGCCACGGTCTTTTCTGACGAACGTTATAAAACAAGGGTCTTCATATTCATATCACGAACATTCCGAAAAAAAATATAAACTATTTCAAACTGATAATTATCTCAACTCATGTATTAATAAAAGTGAATCTATATTTCTATGTAATAATCCTAAACGTCAATATTCAATTTAAAACTACAAACCAAAACCAAAAATATGTTATTTGATGTTTGACCATATTTTTTAACATACCGTTGGAAACTGTATTTAATGAGATTTCAAAATACTAAATAAATATTGTTTACATTGTAATTGAGTTTTTTGACAAAAATACGTTAAAAATATTTTACGATTAATTTGCAATAATCGTGTCGATACACAGAGGCCTTTATTAGATTTAGCGACAGAGTAAAAAGGGGAAAACCCTTCGTTCTACAATCTAGATGGAATATAATTATTCAGAGGTGTGCACAACGACCATTCAAAGATATACAATAAAAGAATTTAAAACTAAAATAAACTGAATTTAGCGAATCTTTGATACTTTAACATGTAGTATGTATTTTACATTTAGCCCAGCGTATTAGAATAAACATCACAACAGATTATTAAAAAAAATACTTATATACAACTGCTAGGTGGTTTATATTTTCTTTTTCATTCAGTTAAGAATTTGATATGAAAATTAGGTTAAGTGAACTATGCGAGTGCAGAAGCCAAGGTTGCAAATATCGTAGGATTTTATTTAAATTTTAATCATTTAACTAGAAATTTGGTCATGGAAATTATAATTGTATGAATAAGACAATTTTATATACCGATCAGCTCTTTCAATAAAGACAGTGTTTATTTAAATACAGGCATGAATAATTTGGCCCAAAAACGATGTTTATTAAATAAATCTTTATAAAATAATAAATCTATTATTATTTTTCTTACTGTGAATTTAGGCGTAAAAAGAAGTGAGAGAATAGGATTAAAATCTTTGTACTTGATTTCAAATATAATTAAAATTATAAATGCAAGACAATCTCAATTGGCTTTCGAATTCGTAAATTCATTCAAACAATCAAACAAAATTCTACAAATTGAAAAGGATATTTTTAAAGCTTTTTACGATTTAAGTGCGTCACTGTCATCATAGCAGATGATTCAGTGGAGTGAGTTGAAAGTCAACGTGAAAGCTCGACCGAATATCTTCGCATCCCGTCGCAGTAACAACAGACAGTGTTTTAACTTAATTTTTGAGCTTTCAATCGAATTAACAGGCGATGCGAAGTAAAAGCTCCAAGCTCGAAAGAAGCACTTAAAACGAGACTCGGTCTAGTTTAGCTTCAGATCTAAAAATCAAACCTTATTTCATCGCGAAGCATTTGAATAAAACTTTTTTATACGTAAAATTGAATTCAACAAAATATTATCGATATCGAGTTTCCAGTTGTTTATAAAGTTGTACTAAATATTGCCTTCGTGCGCATCGCGATTTCTAATATTATATGAGCACATAACATTATTTTACTATACATGAACCCTTACCTAACCTATAATTAAGTTATTTTTTTACTCTCCATTTAGTAAGTGCACAGTGTCTCGTGAAAATGCCAGTTTTACAAAAAAGACGTAATAAGATATATAAAAAAACATTTGTGGCATCTAAATACAACATTTTCAAAATTTACCTACCATTGGCTTCTTATCATGCTCCGAGAAAATAAGGATGTCCAAGAGATGGATCAAATTATAATATAGTATGGTTTGACTTATTCACCAATGAAATTTCAAATCTAAATATCGTCATAGTTTTAAGAATAATGAATTAGAAGTAGCTGACTATACATTATTTCTCTAGATATTAATTTATCACCGATTGTTTATAATATGCATTAAGAATGAATAATATTCATATTTACATATTGGAATAAAGTGTATAATAGTTTGGAAAACTTTTAGATGCAGGTGGAGGCTTCGTTAGCTAATAACATTAACGTCGAAGCCTTTTTTAAAACGATGCGGCGTCGTCAGCGTCAGTGGGCTTTATTTGCGACAGTATAAACTGTAAGCGCACGCGGTGTTCTTATTATTTTCCTACCATCACATGATAAATAAACGAATTATCAAGAAAGCTTTGAATCGAGAATAATAATTGACATTTCGTTTGAAACGTTTCATATTTAAGGTTCAAAGTGACTTAAAAAACTATTCAACATGCTGTTTCGTATAAACGTGTACGTTGGATATATGTATGATAAATCCTATTGTTTGGAAATTGACTCATAACTTTAACGGAATTTTTCCTCGGATCTCCCTACAATTTGGAGAGTTTTCATTGCAAACATTAAAACAAATTTCGTATAATTTACATTTTAATAAGAAGTTCTTTTGCTGATGTATCAATTTAAATCAAGCAAAATCGTTAGTCATTTTGTATTCGAGATCCAAAATCAGGAAGCTGGGAGATTTTTTACCTTTCTGAGCTGGTTAAGAATGTTAAAAAGTCCTTCCGTTTTCAAAATGAATTTCGCAAGCGGCAATACATGATATAAATAAATTATAATTATTTGTAAATATTAACTCCTTAAATCAGGCACGGGCAAACTGCGGCCCGCCGAGTGTTTTCTGTGGCCCGCCAACATAAATCCTAATTCTAAGTAAGAATATTATTTTATATATTGTTTAAAAAATATGTAAAATCAAATAAAAACTCTTATAAGTTATTAAGTGATAATAACTTATACGAGTTTAATAATATAAGATATTAAATGAGTATACAGATATTCCTTTTCACAATCAAATTTGATGGCTTTGCTTGGAAAAAGTGCTTCGAAGAGTTTGGGATATAAAAAATATTATAATTTTATTTTTGGAAATGAAGAATGACGGACTTTCCCGATACTAATGATTAGGGATTTGTGATTTTGCATTTACTCTGGATATCATGCCACATTAAATACTATTAACTCCGTGTTATGAACGCTCTGAATGACGATTTTTCACAAAGATTTGGTGACTTGAGGTTGTCCGAAAAATTTAGACAAGTTTGGCGCTTATTATATTATTGTAAGCGATCCATTTTCAAAAGATATTAAAACTGTATTGAGTATTGATCTGCAATGTAACTCTGATGTAAGAGAATTAGACCGTCGTGACGACATCTGCAAATTTTTCAATGATCTTAATTCAGACAAATTCGACCAATTAAAAAATTTTGCACTAAAATGTGAACAGAAATTTTTGATCATGACCCTTAGCTTAATTCTGATTTCATCTTCTTCTATGACAAGCAGTTTTAAAAATATCAACAACAAAATGAGCACCAGAATTTTAAAAAAATGTTCAAAATTTGTGAGTTTGAAAAAAGTGTGAAAAATGTAAATCTTCATTTCAATCTTCATTAAATGAAACAGCTTCATTCTTATATTGTTTTTGAAAAAAATATTTTTCGTGATAATAAATAGAGTACACCCGGTCCTCATCTTAAACGATTTTTTTCAGTGATTTTTTGAACGGCACCATGATTTATTCTTAGGAAGGCGATTTTTCTTTTTAAAGACAAAATGGTGCGCAAACTCATGCGATATCATTGGTGACTGTGCTCTGAAACTTATTTAAGCACAATGCATTTATAAAATTCGTTGAATAGCACGTTTCCCGGTCGTAAATTTTATCACAGAGAGTTACTAGGTCAAATAAATGAACTTCAGACGTCTAAATATTTTAAATGCACAATAATTAATTCGAAATGAATAATAAATATAATTTTTAAATGAAAATGTTTGAGGTATATTTTTATGCAAAAAAAATTTTTTAGATCGAATTTGAAAAACAATTTTTGTATTTTGGATACTTTTTTCCGCGATTTTTCTAGGTGCGCCACTTTTTGAAATCAATGTATCACGTAAAAAACGATCGGGTGTATATCTATAAATGGAATTTTACTTGCGGCCCGCTGCTCATTTTGAATTCTTGGAGTTGGCCCTTCTTCCGAAAAGTTTGCCCCTCCCTGCCTTAAATGGTTTGAATTTCTACAGCTATATTTTTACAAACATGATAATTTACTGATTGAGTTGGCATTTACTTGGTAGAACTCCATTATAATACGGTGGGAAAAATAACAATGTATTTTAATTCTACAGAAATTATTTTATATATTTGTTGATAGCTATTTCGGCGTTCTGACGAGAGCGTAAGCCGAAATAGCTATCAACAAATATATAAAATAATTTCTGTAGAATTAAAACATTTTATCTTTTTACCTCAAACGCCTTTTTTTCATTTTGTTTAAGAATTCAATTATTGGAATATTTTCTTTAAAGAAACACCTTTGGAATATCCTTTACGTATAAAGTTTTCCTTTGCGGTAAATTCTCACCCTTATATTATTGTATGCGGTAGGTACCTATCGAGTACAACGCCAAGGTAAAACATAACCGGAAAGACATTGAAAGAACAGGAAGTCGACGGGTGGGAATCTCGTGGCAAAAACCAACAATAGAGTGATAAATGTACCGCAAAAGCTCTGCCATCATTTGAATATTTATTTCATTTTTCTTCACTGCTCTCTCTTTAGATCAGGAATTATTTTGGATTTTTAAGCTTTCTTCGTTATGTTTGAATGATCGACTGTGAGTCTGAGGATTTTTCCATTGTAATTAAGATGGAAAAATGATGTCAACTTGTGATTATAAAAGCTTTTTTGTTTGCGTATCGGGTTTTTCACATTGAATGCTTTATACAATAAACTTTTATTTATTCATAAAATCGTCATAAAAGCCAATGAAATCACTTAAAATATAAAAAATATTGAAATGGGTATCAACGTTTTTTATTAAAAAAAATCACGCAATCATGACACACTTTTAATGTTAGCAGTAAATATTTTAATCAAAATGATGTTCAGCTAATAAATTTGAGTGTCAAAAATCATGAAATGTTATCTCAAACTATATGTAAGTTTAAAGATATCTTAAAATATAAACCCTTTTCAATTATTCGAGACGTTCAATGAAGTAATAAGAACAATTATAATAATACAGATATTCCACAATTTAGTTTAAGCATTGAAATTTAATGATAGACAATAGACGCTCAGATACCGTGTATAAAGAGCCCCGGTTCACGTGTTCAAATACTGGCATCTTACATAAGTAACAGGCAACCTTTTTTTAAAAAATATTTTTAATACATATTATATCATATTTAACGGTTCCATTGACAAAATTTCCACGTATTTTGGTTATAGTCTTTGTATTTTAACTATACTGACCTGTCTTTTTCTACCTATATAAAGATCTCCTATCTGAAATAATGTTTAACCAGCGAGGCGGATTCATTGTATCCATCCTTTTTTATTTCTATGATGGGTACTACATAACTTATTATACTTACTACCAGTGATGGCCGGTGATAAGAATATTAAGGAGTGCATAATGTATGTATGTATATAAAAAAATCATTCATAATTTTGGCGTCACGTGTGACGTGTGTGAAACATTGCTTTCTGAAACACACACTTGAGGTATTAAGAATGATAAAATTAGCTGGTAATTTTGAAATTGTTTACTGCCTAAATATACGCGGAGGAACAGTTCACCAATGCACCATTAAAAGAATTTTCAGCGAGTATATAAAGAGCACTATCTATTCCTGCTCGTTAATTTGGCTGTCCATATTATTATTTCCATAGCTATTTCTTATTTTTTCTTAGCCTTCACCTACAATCCTTTTTTTTGTTCGAATAAGAGAGTTTGAACAACAGAAATATCTTCTTCTTGTAAAATCTACTTATATATGAGGTATAATATTACACATCAGTTTGATGTAGTTGAAAATATTTAACAAGTCATACATAATACACCAGGTTCGTTATGTAAATAATATGTTTTATTAAGGAATTTAAATGCAATAAATATTATCGAATTCTGTAGATGATATATCTTTTTCCGCTTATGTATAAAATATTTATATTTTCATCACATTATCAATAATATATCTTTTATGAAAAAAGCACTAAAAAATTATGTATTTGGTATTGAAATTTAACTTTTTAATCAACGATTTTGATTTTATTTTGTATCGAATACAGTTTGTAAAAAAAGTGTTTAGTTTTTAACGATCAATTGTTTTACTTCCATAGTCCAAGGACGATGTTGAGCATCACTGGCAGAGATAGAAAGACAGCATAAACCCTCGTCTGAGAGATTGTAGTACCGCTGGTGATAATAGTTAGCAATAGTTTGATGTAATAATTGTTAATAGAATGTGATGGTGACATCTGCCAACATTAATGCGAATGAGGACTATCAAATGAATATTCAAGGGATGCCTACGCAGTATGCCGGCAAAGCTTTTTAAGGACATCTCTCGGATAGGCTATTGTTATGGTAATACATTTTGGAGCTTTGGAATACTGTCATAATGATTGTGCAGTCTTTTTTAAAATCTCTATTGAATTAAAAAAATATTTAAACGATAAATATTAAGAAAGCAGCAAAATACTATGCAATTTTAAGATATTTCAGTTTTAAAGCTTTTCGAGTGATTTAAAAAAAGAGTTCATATCGGAAATTAGTAAATTTAGTGCTAAGAGTGTCTTTGATATTGCTTTAGTTTAAGAAGACTTTGAGATTGTTTTGGTAGATGAAATAACACTAAAATGACTTTAATATTTTCTTGATTGATTGAGTTAGCATTTACTTGGTAGAACTCCATTATAATACGGTGAGAAAAATAACAATGTATTTTAATTCTACAGAAATTATTTTATATATTTTTTGATAGCCATTTCAGCCAAAAATAATTTCTGTTAATTAATAATCATTGCTATTTTTCTCACCGTATTGATATTTTCTATATGCTGTCAGAACATATTTAAATAAACAAACAAGGAATTGGTCTGTTCAAATAAATTGGTATTCAAATTTTACTCTTACAAATTAGCCTTCGAATTTGCCTGAAAAAATATAATACGCTATTTGATCAAATTTTACAAAAACATTCCTACTAAAAATAAAGATTTCATTAAATATTTAATCTTAGTATATTTTTGCATATGCGATTATTTATATAAGATAGTTATAACTGGCTAAAAAAAACTTTTGAATTTGTTAAATAAAAAATTAACAACCGAAATTTAGAAAATAAACACTACCTTAATATGATTCAATATCTAGATTATTATGTAAAATAGTCAACTATAGTTGTTTGCGTTATTGAAATGGCAATACAATTAAAGGTATTATCTTGGAATATATACTCAGGAAACAACAGTGGACATTCGTTGCAGAGGCTCGTTGAAGTTTGTAGATGGAGGCTTCATATCAGCACTCACCAACCCTTTGCGGAAAAGCATTAAATAATTATAAAACTAACATGAAATTTCTTAGTTCATTGACAGTAATAACTTATGTTGAATTCTTGAAAGACCTCGTTTTTCACCGAATTATAATAGAGTTCAACCAAGTAAATGCCAACTCCGTCAGTCACGCCTGACAATAATTTATTAATAACTTTTAAGGTGTTCACTGTCAATACTTGGTGGAATGGCAGTATAATAAAAATAATAAAACAATTTTAGTACCTTTTCCACATAAAATGTTTTTTTTTTTTTATAATAATTTATTACTTCAATTCTTAGTGTTAAAGATACATCATTATCATGTAACGTAATTTGATAACAGTATCAAGATCCCAAATCCCAAACTCAATTTTGTAATTTTATCATTTTAAAATATTAGAATCAATCTTGCTTCATTACTTTAAGCAAACTTTACGATAGTAAGTCCAAATATGCACCTGAAAGAGGCGAAACACGTGTCACAGTTAGTAGCACAATACGTGGAATAATCAAAGTTATTTTAAATTTTATATTAAAATGAACTTCCACAAAGTTACCGCCGAAACCATCGAAAGTATCAGTATCAAGATCTTTGCCACATTCTTTTAAATACTTGTCCGCATCAAAACTATTTTCAAAAAAACATAGATAGCACTTAGGCGACGTGTTAGAGACCTCTGGTATACGCAGTAGCAGAGCGGAAACGGAAGATGTAAGTTGGGTAAGGGTGGGAAAGGAAGGCTCTACAACGCTTATTGTGATCCTATTGCGGTGCTTAAGACGCCTGTCCTAACCACTACCAAAGAAGGTACTCATCGCAAATTTGTAACGAATTTCGATTCTAATTTTGGGAAAGTCCCCGTGATTAGATTTTGAGCTTCCATGAAGTGCTTTCGAAGAGTTTTTATATTATGCCAATAAAATGTGAACAGATAGTATTTTTTCCGATACTGAAACACACAGTCTATCTCACTAACGTAATTTTTAATTGGTCTGGTAATTCATAACTAATAACCGATTTCCATTTGAAATTTATTGCATATACACAATAATGTTAATACGTTTTTGAAAAAATATTTTAGTAAACACCCATAATAATATGTCAAAAATTGTGTATTATTTATATGTGTGTTTTCATATAAATAAACCATATTGCAATTTTATTTTAACCAAACACGACAGTCTCCATTAGATGTTAATTCATCAAAATTATAAAGAAAAAAAAGCAATCGTTCATTGAAAAATTCTTGATGAAACGATTTTATTTTAGAATTTACTTCAACATTTTCACGATGCCTATACTCTTTGTATGCAGTGGAGTAGATCGTCTTTGATTTTTACTTGGGGAAACATGGAAAAATCGGTTTTTTTAAATAAAAATGTTTGTATTACATACGAATGCTTCGAAATTAAATTTGTTTTAGGAGATGGCTAGGTTTTGATATAATTTTGTTTATTTTGGTCATTGACATCAATATACAGTGTTTAATAATTAAGGATTTCGACTGAGGGTGCTTCATGGAATTTCAATATCAAATTTGAATTTTGTATTTTACCATGAGTTTTGTCGCTTACGACCCGCGTTTAGCCTTTCGGCATCTTGATGTACTTGAAATGACTCAGTTCAAATACATTCGTGCACTTGAAATGCCTGAAGATACCGAAAGGCGAAACCCGGGTCGTTAGCGACAAAACTCATGGAAAAGTACAAAATTCAAACAATTCAAATTTGATACAGTGTTTTGTTTAAAATTCTTTTGTTTACACATACATGCATTCTGTTTTCCCTCTACATGATCCTGCTAGCATTATTCCCACCTTACTTTGAACAAACATCTAAATCTTGTATGTCCTCTTATGTTCGCATTTATACGACCCAAACACCTCTAACCAAGGTGTTAGACTTAACACTTTCACACCCACCTTTTATCTCAATTAACCGTAAGAGATACATTCTACATTTAAAAACGTTTACGGTACAAAAATTAATTATTCTGTATTTACAGTTACATAAAAATGGAGCTATTTTCAAAAACATTCTTCAATAATAATTAATTTTGATAAAAAAGTTTTCTTGATTTTTTTTGATGGAAATTTAGCACATGATATTTTTAAGGTGTTGATTTTCTATAAATTATACTTATATAAATATTTTTTAGCTGCTTCTACTTAACCTTCGAAAGACTGTCGTTGGAAAATAAGGCCGAAGGGGGGTCTCAAAAGACCCCAGTGGTATGACCTTATTGGCATAGACTGCAATAATAAAATGATTGACTATGCTTTGACGTATCTTTATACATCGTTCTATAAAATAATTTATATGATAATCGATAATTTTTCTATAATTATTCATATTTTAAGTCGCGCATGAATGAGACAACCTGATCGTGTTCTCGTTTATTCTAGACTGTTGATGATAACCGTGAATGCGATTTCTTATCTACACTCTTTAATGTAAAAAGCATCCATTTGATTTGGAATGTTTGTTGAAAGAAGCGGGTTTGAATAAGTGAAGTTTTAAACCTGGCAATTGGTAGCGATAATATAAATGGTGTTCGGCCAATAATAATCCGACTTATTTTCTTTTTTATTTAATTGCGACGAAACTAGTCAATCAAAATCATATTTTTTTACTGCGAACGATGTAAAAAACAATGATTTAAGAATACCAAAAATTTACACATTGTCTCACTAATAGTAAGATAGATATTTAAGATAAAGTAGCAGTGGTGGTCGACTGTTTCACCCTCAGCCTGGCAAAAGTTAATATAGTGTTTATAGATTGGGACCTATGTATTTTACTTTTGATGAATTCGACGGTAGCTTTAGGCGAGGTTATTCAAATACTGCTTCGTCTCATTAAAAAGCATCTACGTGTCGCTATTTGTTAAAAATACGTGTGATAGCTAAGTTATCAATATAACTCCTACAAATCCTATTCGATCTAGTCTATCTCAACATCGTATAGGTGATGCGCAACTCTTGAGCGACTCCTGCTCGACGTTGTACAACTTTGTTGGAAAAATATTTTGTATTAATTTCAAATTATCCTAATTCCAAAAACCGTACATATTGGATTGTGTCCATTAGATATAGTTTGTAACATATCACAATAAAAGGATTGCTGGAAGAAAAAAATAATGTATTGAGCAGTGCAAAGAGCTAATTTTACGGTTACGGCTAAAAGCGGTAAAAATTGTTTCCCTTGGGGACAACGATCGTTATGTAATTAAAACAGAGTAATAGTTAAGATATTAAATGGCATCTAATATACGTAACTCACTAATATACGGTATTTAATTTCTAACGTATGGTTCTCGAAGTGTTTCACACTACCGCTTAAAGATTACGAGGCAAAACTTAGACACGAATCTTAGTTTAGTGTTAAGGATTACGTACCCTAAGCAAAGCAAAGGTCTCCTCGCAGATAGCAGTGGTTTCTGATCTTAAGTAACAATGCTAATTGAAAATACTACTCTGTTTTACAAAGATGGGTGTGTGTTGAAGAACGGATAGGGAACTATGAAATCTCAAGTGCGGAGATGTATACTAGTTGAGTATACCATTTAGTTGCAATAAGAATACTTACAGTATTATTTTTAATATTCGAATCATGAATAGATAATAAAACACTGTTATTTTTAACGGATGCATATCTTTGACTTTACTAATATCGTAGCTTTTACGGCGTTGCGTATAGCAACTATGATATTGAATCATTATCGATGCTCTGAGAATTTTTAGCAATATTATTTATCCTAAAGTGGAAAGTAGAGTACATGGCATAATTCACTGCTGATCAATACTTTGTATATATCAAGATATCTTGATATATTTAAATAAATAAAACATATTTTGTTTCTACTTCTTCATTTATTGAATAACGATCAGGACTGGTTCGCTCATTGCGAGCGAAACTGATAACATTTAAATAGAAACAGGGCTATTTATATCAAATTGAGAAAGGCAAGAAAAGCTATGATATACAATTGGTAATTTTAAATAAATCAAGTTGTCAAAATGTTTAAATTTATTTCAAGTGGACAATTTTTTTGTAATATACATATGAGTATTATTCATAGGTTCGGGTCCGTGGTGCAGTGATCTACGTCGTTGGCTTCCGTGAAATATGGGCCAAAACAATGTATTTTTTTTTGGGCTTAGGTGATATTGGTCGATAGCTTTCTCTGAAATTCCGGGACAGTCAGACATTTTCTGACATTCACTCAGGACTACTTCACTATTTCCAGGACAATCCCGGCCAATCCGGGACGGATGGCAACCCCTGATTTCAGTACGAGCAGCATTTTTTCAGTCGATTTATCGATTCGGTTCATGGTTGTGTGTTGTGTTAAAAAATCCTCTCCCACCCATCCGATCCCTATAAGTGAGGCGTAGCAAGCGCAACTAGCTAACCACTAGTCCTCACCTAGCCATATCCCTTACATCCCTACTCTCACCAGATTAAAGGGGTGAATATATATATATTTGGAATGCAGTTAACTATTCTCACTTAATATATTAAAAGTTAATTTGACATATTTCAAGTTATAAGATAAATTGTTACTGGGTAGGTATACAATAACTAAATATAAGTAAGCGTGAGTATAACTGAAAGACAATCTAAAAAAACACATCATTTATCTTTACAGTTTAATAGCTAAATAATAAAATTAATAGCAAAAAAGGAAGTATGTAAATATTAATTGCTTCTGGGTAACGCTTGTCACGCGCAAATATTAAGTTAAATTGAAGTCAAAATCGAGAAGCCTTGTAAATTTATATGCGTACTTATTATTCAAAGGAAAGTTGGGCCTCAGATATAAATCAAAAGAAATTAAGACCCGTGTCGGAGTTAATTATTAAAAAAGTTCATCTTCACCTATTCATTCCGTCTTCGGTGGGTTTCCATACTAAGCCAAGCTCCCATGAGTAAAATATTTTGTAGTAAAAGAAGATTTAAGTCTGTGTTTTACGTCATTTCAGTTATTTAACATTATCTTTTATATAGGAAATGCTATACTATAAGGATGTCATTAGAAAATTAGATGAAGCTATCTCTAGGTATGTAGGTAGGAATGAATCTTATATATAAAACCGAAACGGCGTATGTATGTATGTCTGTAATTCCCTTTTGCATTGATGGTCATTAAGTTGCCATAAAAACGAATATGAAAGAAAATATGTTTGAATTTTTATCGGCGAAGACATTTAGTCAAAATGTAATAAATTAGTCTTCTACTGAACTTTTCCCGGCTTTTATTATTAATAATAATGTTTATTATTGTGAAGGTATTATTTGACATTTATTTGACAGCAAATTAGATTTTTTCCTTGAATTTGGACATTTTAATGGGCGAGAATGGGGCTGTCATCAAATTAAATAAAGTTTGTGATTTTATTTTAACTCTATTTTGGATGTTAGATTTTGTGATATGATTATGTCGAATGATATAACATTAAATAATTATTGGTCGCTTAGTCCGAGCGACGCCGGGTAGCAATACTAGTAATATAATAAATCATGGAATGAGTGAATAGAAGTTTAAAGAATGACCATAAATCCGGAAGGCCTTCAAAATTTGATGACGACCTGCTGAAATTCCAGATTGAGTCGAATCCTCGACTAAGTATCGAAAAAATATCGCAGAAGCTCCAATCTCCATGGTCCACCATACAGGAACATTTAAAACGTATCGGCAAAACAAACAGAATGGTAATTTGGATGCCACACGAGCCATCCCCGGCGAACAAAGAGCAGCGGATGAATACTTGCGATTCATTGTTTTCAAGACAAAGAATTCATCCTTTTTTTTCGCAAGTGGTCACTGGGGATGAGAAGTGGGTTGTTTACGATAATGTAAGAAGAAGAAATCAATTGCTTTCTACAAATCAACAACCAATTCCAACACCTAAACCAGGATTGACGCTACGTAAGGTGCTTTGTGCATTTGGTGGGATGTATGCGGAATTATTCATTTTGAATTGTTGAAACCAGGCCAAACAATTACTTCGGAATTCTATTGTCAGCAATTGGAGAGATTACATCAGAAACTGAAGGGAAAACGTCCGAGTTTGATCAATAGGAAAGAGGTAATTCTAAATCAGGACAATGCACGACCTCATACCGCGAAGATGACCCGAGAAAAACTGAAGAAGCTGAAGTGGGAAGTTCTTCCACACCTACCATATTCGCCAGATAAAGCTTCTTCGGACTATTATCTGTTCAGGTCCATGGAACATTCCTTAAGGGATAAAAAAATTAACAATGTGAAGGAGGTAGAAAGCCACCTTAATGAATATTTCAATTCTAAACCAGCAGATTTTTATAAAAAGGGAATTGAAAAATTGCCAGATAGGTGGGAAACAGTTGTAAGTACAGATGGAAATTATATATGTATTACAATAAATTGTAGAAAAATGGTGAAAAAATATTTTTTTTATGTTAATCTTAAAAATAATGGTTTTCTTTCCGGTCCTCCTAATATGTATAGCTCAGACATGATAAAAATAAAGTATTTTGTAATACATTGGAATAATTCCTTTTATTAGAAGATTCTCACTATGGAAATACAGCATATTAGGGAAAACAAGATTTCAAATTAATTTTATTGTTTGAAAATTGTAGTTTATTTTATGACTTAAAGTAATGAACCGTTCTAATCATTTCAAAGTATGATATATTTCCACCGTGTAGGCGGCGCATTATATTCACCCCCGAGCGATGGACTAATAAAGAGAAGGAAGGGAAATACTTACCATACTTCCAAACCTTTAATCCCTTATAATCACCTTTACAAAGCAAAGATTAAAACCATTTCTTTTCGAGGCCCCGACGCGAGATGGTGCCACCGTGCCCTCCCATCTCGAAGCTCATTGGGGTGGTGTGAGTCTTCGGAGATATTTTTATATGCCCGACAACGAAAAAGTAGGATTAAATCATTATTTTTTCGCTCAGTGTTCTTAAAAAACAGGGGGCTGCTTCATTTGAAAGGACACGTATTTTTTGGGCGTACAACCGGTTAAATTGAATGCCATAATTGTATTATTCACTCACAACACAAAAAAATTGTCAATTGTAAATTAGTATAAAAATTGTTTGAAATAACTATTACAATTCTAAGGAATAGAAGAATATCATTCCCATAATGTTCTATTATACATCGACGCAATAACTGTTAATAAATAATTTAATCATATTGTTTATGGTTGTTATTGTCAGATGTGAAATCTGATTAATAACATTAATTTAAGCAATTATCATTTGTATTGTGCTAACTATCAAAATAAATAAAACAAATTATTTAATACTATTTCCACATGTTTTCTGATAAAGATCGGAACCGGTTTCGCACATAGCGAGCATTGTCATCAGTTGACAACATTTAATCAATTTATAAGCCTAATCAGTGATATATATATTTTTTATAAATTTTCTCGTGTCCACTACTAAATATACTCACTAAAATAACATATTAGTGAATATTACTTTTTACCTGTCAATTTAAGATTTTTTAAGCCTTTTTTATTCGCATGGAAAAGCTTGCATTTTTACACATTATCTGTAATTCTTCAACTAAAAACATATTTTGAAAATATTGCTAGTAAACACAAACTTATGAGGAAAAATTAATGAAAATATCTCACTTTTTCAGTTTTTCAACAAATGGATTTGACCAAATTTGAAAACTAGATCCTGATGCATCCGTTACAAAGAGTTCTGTTCACTTTTAAGTTTCTCACTAACTGTCAATACTTGGTGAAATGGCATTGTATTCAAAAATAAAAACACCTTCTTTATACTATTTCTGCATTGGATTTATTAGGATCAGGACCGCTTTTGCTCATCGCGAGCATAATAGAAGGTTCAGTGTTGCTTATCAAATTATGTATTTGAAATAATCAAATAAAACACATAAGACAACGCGGTAAAAAGAAATAATTAAGAAAAAAAATACTGTCTGGTTGCAGACGATGGCAAAAAAATCACAGTTGAATTGCAAATTATCAAAGATCACAAACTCTTTTTATAACTTGAAGGTGTACTTAGTTCGCGCTCGATTCATTTGGGAGGGATTACAAGACATTGCTACAAAGCTTTTGTGCCTCACAAAATTTACACACACTACGACATGTTTTAATCGTATTGAAAATAAAAGTTGAAGTATATATTTTTTTAAATTTCGAATAATTCAGCTTATTAATAAACGTCATTTGATTCGATACGACTAATTAAAAAATAACAAGATAACTTTTAGAATATTTTGCAGATTTCTACCGATTTTGCACTATACTAATAATATTACTAAAGAGTCTATATGAGAACAAATGTATTTAAGTAAAGCAGTAAACCATTAATGAAAATCTTTAAATCATGGATAGACTAAATATTACTTTTTTAAAAACAATTAGAGCTTATTTAGTGTTAGTTTAATTAATCACTTTTAGGGTCTTCACTGTCAATACATGGTGGAATGGCATTATAATAAAAATTATAAAACATTTTTAGTACTTTTACCACATAAAATTTATTAGATCAGGACCGGTTTCGCTCATGGCGAGCATTGTCAACTGATAGGGAATACAATGAAACAGTGATATTTATACAAAAGTTAAGTAACTAAGCAAATAAATTGAAGCAAAATACAAGAAAAATGGATTATAAATAAAATGTTGAAGACCTCTTAGCAATGCAAACTAATACATCAAAAATCAATTAAGTATGAATTACCATAACCCAAAAATGAGTGCATTTAATAAATAAATAAATCTTAATGTCTGTCAACCATAATTAGACGTGGAAATACCGGTAATGAGTTCAATCCGACGAAATTGTTTTTTATGAAAAGAATAAAGGCCATATCAATTCTTTTATTATAATTATATAATTATTATAATTAGGTTAATGAAATGGATATAACAAAGGTGAAGAAACGAAGACAAATTGATAGTTTAATAAATATAAGAGTCAGGTAAGAATTTATATCGATTTATTTTAAGAATTTCTAATTTATCGAGTTTTAAAGATTTATTGATAACATGCAGGATTTTAAAGTAAGCCACTGTATGTGTCTATCGGAAAATTTTATAACTAACGATTTTAATTCTGTGTATATACATTAGACATACTTTTTGTTAACTACCACAGGGTCTAACTCCATAGTATACTGTCCTGTATTAGCACTGTAAAATTTATAGTAAGGCTGTTGAAAATCAAAATCTCAAAATCAGCGCACAGAGCTTTACAAAAGAGCTTTTCTTTGCAAGAATTTACTAGCTAGAGGTCTCAGCAAAGAGCTTTCGTCATTTTTCATTACGTGACCGGATCAAGTTGGCAAGAAGAGTGGAAGTAGTCTCGGCTGAAGCATCCAAGGCTCAGCGTCGCTAAGTGCGGTGGACGGGCATAGGAGTGGGGGGAGCCCCGATAACTTAGCTCGACAGCCATTTGTCCAATAGTATGTAGCTAAATAGTCCTCGCCCCATCACCCATAAGACCAGATAAAATAATAAGAAAGTAAAATGAAATGAAATGGATGGAATAAACTTTTGTCTTTTGTTCGTCTGAATGCAAAGCTAGGGCTTAATAAAGCTACTCTGATTAAACATCAGCGTCGAAGCCTTCGTTCTAACGAATTATGCATCGTCTATTGTGGCTTATGAAAATTAATTTAATTACGAATATAAAATTTAAAATATTAAAAGTCACCGTTAAATTATCACGAATATAAAAAGGTCAATGAACGCTAAAATTTGTAATTTTTAATAATTAATATTACAAAATGGAGTATGTAATTTTAGATTCGAAGTTCATGAAATATATTTAAATTATCTTAAGATTTTATCTAATGCAAAGTAAAAATAAAAGAAATATCATTGAAGAAGCAATAACATTTTACGATTTGTTATAAATATTTAAACATATTATATTTCTCTGAAGATTTGTATAATCATACAATATTTGTACTTTAAACCTAAACATGACATACCTACTAAGTATCACAAATTAATCAACAAGAATTTGTAACTACAAAAAATGTGTCTTTTTTATACAATGCCTTTCCATCAAGAATTGATAGACTTCTAACAAAACCAAATATTAGTAAAACGAAATGTTTGAAATGGAAAGAATATTTGATCTTAGTCACCTCTACAAATTAATTGATCGGACTGGCAGACTTGAATTTCAGGAATAAGTTTTTTCAACCAATAGTTAATTCAATTATAAGGTGTAAAAACGCTCTATAATATTTCTATAAAAATCTAATGGAATAAATATAAAAATAAAAATAAATGGAACTATAATCCGATATGCTAAGTAAAGTCATTCCTAGTATTTATTGAAAAATGGAAAGGAATAATTAAAAATATAATGAACTATTTTCTTCATTGAATTGGCATTATAAACACTGTGAAAAAATATCAAAGTATTTTATTTCTACGTGTTATATAATTTTTGAAGAACTAAAATAATTCGCTATTTTTTCACCGTGCTTAAAAATTAGCTTCACAATATGCTTTCGTGGAATGATTCCGAATAGCTGTCGTTTACACGAGGCATTAAACTGCAATCGCACTGCTCATAAATCTAAATTTCAAATGTCCACCTAAGTGGTTGACAAATCTCCCTCCGCGGCGTCATATAGATAGGTAGTTGGTTACTCAGCCTTAATTTACATTCAAGAATCGATATTCGAACAAACCCGATATTCATCTCTCGTTTATCACGGGGCGGCCATCTTTGACGGGCATCCACCTACCATGCACCCCCTCAATGTCTACCACCCGCGACCCCAAGATGATACCTCCTGTTTCTCTGTACTTTTATGGAAATCGTGAACCCAAGAAAGCTTGATCAAATAAACTTCTTTGGTACGGCCTAATGAAATGGCCTAGGTGACCTGGTCAGAAGCTTTTTATCATCGTCAATATCGAAGATAGATATATAAATACAAGACTTAGATTTTCATACAGTATTTTTTAATAGCGGTTTTGCTTTGCATTTACATATCAACTATCTTGATTCAAAATACTACATTATTATTATCTTATTAGGTAAAAACATAATGTTTGTAACTAATTTTGTCACAAAATAGTCGTGAAATAATGTTGAATAACTATTTCGGAGTAAATCGTCAGACGTTAGAAGTTCGTTTGTTTGCACAATTTGCGTCAATGATAATTTTAACAAAGTTACTCTAGACATAATAAATTTGAGTCACATTAAAATAACGAATTTCCATACTGAAGAAATAAAATTTAAATTTGATATTGACGATATTGGCAGAAGTTGAGCCTGGAACGGTATAATCACTAGGTTGGCCATTTTTAGTCTTATAGAAACTTTCATAATTGACCAGTGCCACCGTGTTTTTAATTGCTTGTTGACTTCTTTTATCAATATATTCAGCCACAGGATTCGTATTATTGCATTGTTTGTAGTATTAAATATAAAACTTTGTTTAGACAAATCAATGTCTATAAATTAAAAAGACAGTTGTAATTATGGAAAATTAAACAATTTAGTTTATTCTACGTATTGAATGACAAATAGTGACACGTGTTTCGCCTCTTTCATAGGCATCATCAGACCTTCTATTGCACGGTTGTTTTAGTGATGACGTTACAGCTGATATTGTTGAAGAAGGTACTGTGCGTTTGTATAATTATGTCTTCTTATCTAGTCACTTATAAAATAGATAAATAAAGAAGTTATTTTTTTTGGTTACTTAATTTTGACAATAACATATAAAAAGATATATCCAAGCCAAAAGCTTTTTAATTATTAAACTTTCTCAGTGCTTAATTGCATTGTAATGTTAAAATGCTTTTTTACAATCACTTAATTTGTAAACCCTGCCCAAGAATAGATTGTACAACACTCCATACTACGCTCTTAGACGGCCCGACACCCCTCTCCATTATACTTTTTAAGCTCCAATCTCGTTCATTTAAACGTTGGCTTTGAACGCGAATCGCATTTTTCTGTTGCAGGTCACGTCTCAAGCGACACTCGCCCGAATGCCTAAATCAACACTCCCAATAATAATAAGATTCTCTCAAATTAAAAACGTAATATCCGCAGCGGCCATCTTGGTCTGCGAAGGCGGGAAAAAAGCGCGGGAAAGCCCTAACGAATATTTATACGCGAGGCTCTAATCCCAGCCGCGCTCGGTTTTCTTCTTAGTTAATCGAAAGCTCTTAAAATTGAAGCTTTTTAAATTAAAAGAATGCCAGACTCGTTTGCATAGTTAAATGTGTAAGGCTTTTTTTATATTGTGTTTCTTTCGGAGACGGCGTGTTTTCGTGGCGCTTTAAGCACCGTGGATTAAGAAAGAAATTAAAAATGGTTCTTCTGAAAATATTCCAACCGTGTCAATAAAAAATACCGGTGGAATAATGAAGCCAATTTATTTGAGAAAAAACTTTAAGATTGTTGAGCACGTCTCTCGATGCTATAATTATTATATCTGGAGTGAATTCAATAATAGTACAAAATAATATAACAATTATTACAATGAAAAAATCTGCTTTTGTATTTATATAAAATAAATTTATTTATATTTATATTAGCACAGCATATATATTGAGTGATATGCATGGCACTGAAAAAGACTTAAATGAGAATAACAAAAAGAATTCACTTTAAAATCCCGTTTTTCCAATACTATACAACGGTTTTGACTAATCGAGTAAGTGTTTTCAGTTATATTTCAGAGTGTTTTTTTAGTAAGGAAAAATCTGACCTTTTCTAAGCCAATCCAAATTCGTGAAATATTCCGAATAAATAGTAAATATTTATGAAAGATTGTTTTGGCTTATGCTTAGTCATACATTTTAAGACAAAAATTTCCGATGAATTTATTTTTTGCACGAAATTCATTTCGTAAACAATATTAAAGCATTCTTAAGCTTCCATTCCGATCGAGATATTAAAAAAATAACGAGTTATTCTAATAAAGGGGTGGCTAAAACAAGGGGGTGTAATTTCTGGTAAGACAGTGTAAGCCTGTTTGGCCCATCAGAATTGTTAAAACGGTTTTGGAACCACATCTTCTAGAGGCTTTCGAGGATAAAATCCTTCTGTAAAAATATAAATGTATTTTTTTCGATTGAGCGGTTGAGTTTTGGATGAGAAACAAAGGGAGGAAAGGGGGAGATATGGAGGCGAAGAGGAAGGGTTTAATTTTATTCGTATCTGGGCAAAGAAGCAAAGCTATGGAAAAATATTACAATTCCAATTGTTTATTAAAATGTTGGCAGCATGTTTTCAAGAAAAAATTGCCAAAGCATGTTCATTGATCGACCTTATAACACTTTTTGGATATATTATTTATTGTAATGAAATTTACACACTATTTTTTTACCACATGACTATTTATTTTGCAGTATATTTAAGCAAAATAAGTTTATTTCTACGTTTTAACATTGCAAAGTATTCACGAGCTAAAATTATAATGAAAACGTTTATAAATCTAATAATAAAGCAGTGGTTAGTGGCCATATTTTTCAGTATTAAAACCAAGCACCTTAACATGGGTTTATTTAGTATTAGTGTACGGAAAAAATGTTTATAATTAAAATTTAATACGTTTCAATTAGTTAACTATATCAAACTGACTTATTGCTAACATTATCTAATAACTGATAACTTATTTTTTTTGTATATATGTATGTATATTATTTTGTTCAATACTTGAGATTGTATTTTTGCTTGATAAAGTTTTAATATAGATATTTTATAATATAAAATGATAAAATTATTGAAGTAAATAAATTTATTATCGACAACTAGTTAATACGAAATCGTGTCTATAATGCAACTTTGTTATTATATTCGTTTGTTTTATAAATTCATCGCTCAACCTTCAATGCGATTTCTATCTTTAGCCATACTTTTAAATTGCGAATCTCGTAACAGGAAACGTAGCCTTATAAGTATTGAGGTTTATTATACTTTGATAACTAGGTAAGGTTATATCGAAGGCTGCTCTTTCTGGAATAATTCCGCCATTACATCGGGATTACTCCACGGTACGGCGTCGTGAGCGGACTACCAAAATCTCTCGGTTCTTTAACTAACTCTTTTTACCTAAACGCAAAGTGCTGAAAATTAAATATTTTTTTTGCTTTTTTTATACAATTGAAATTGGGATTCTTGGGCCTATATCCAATGTATGCTACGAGCACAACCGTCTAGACCTGGAGACGCCTACACACCGCTTCATGAAATCTTTTATTTTAGTAATTAATATTTTACCAACATGATTTTAAAATACTTAAAACAAATAACAGACACTATTTCTTACTAATTTTTGGGCGTACTAACGTTTATATATAACATGTATATGTGTACTGAGGACTAGTTGTAGGTCTGAAATCTACAGTTGTCTGTTTAAGTGTGTCTACGTGAATTCCTTTATCAATATATTAATTCATTAATTTTCAAAAGAATCGATGTTTGCATCCTTTCTAATAAATCTACCAATGAATGAATTTCCTAATTGTATCACTATACTCTCTAAAACAATAAAATATCCTGACTCAAAATCAATCAACAAATACTTAGTAGTTAGAATAGAAGAGAAAATGTATTGTCTACCTTTTCTACACAGTATGTATAGATAAGTTAATGTGTGTTTAAATTTAAATCTGAAGAGGGCGTAAGCAGAAATAGCTGTCAACCATATCTTATATATAAAACCGAAACGGCGTATGTATGTATGTATGTCTGTAATTCCCTTTTGCATTGTTGTTGCAAGTTGCAATATAATAATGTTTATTATTTACGTGAAGGTATTATTTGACATTTCTTTCACCGCAAATTAGATTTTTTCCTTGAATTTGGACATTTTAATGGGCGAGAATTAAATAAAGTTTGTGATTTTATTTTAACTCTATTTTGGATGTTAGATTTTGTGATATAATTATGTCGAATGATATAACATTAAATAATTATTAGTAGCAATACTAGTATTTTATATGTTTTAGAACTAAAACACTTGTTATTTCTTCACCGTGCTATAACGGAGTTCAATCCAACAATAAACTTCTTATTTAAGTTATCCATTGAGAGTTAAAGTGCTAGTAAATGGTTGCGGAAAAAAAGTTATTCAATCGACCAACCATTTTTTAGAATTGGAAAATGGTAGCAAACGGTTTCACAGAATGTTTACTAATTTTATTTAAACTTTTTATGAGCGAGTTGTACATAATAATATATAACTGAGAACCATCATGAGTGAAAACAAACGTGTTTTTATCCACAACCCTTCGTATTTACTTTCTTTAAAAACAGAATGAAGCCCAACTGGCTGACACCCTTCTTTGAAACATCACGAATATGTGAGTATTCAAACCTCACATCGCAAAAATAAATCGTCACCACCAATATTTATTCTACTAGTATTCACATATTCTATTATATCCACAATTAGTTCTGAGGAGTAACTTATTCAAACTTCAATTATATGCGAATTAAAGCTCTTTTGCGGTCAACTTTTCGCTATTTATATAATCGGGGTATCAAGTGGGCTTGGGCCAGGGGCGTACTCAGGGCTGTGGACGGAAAGGGGCGAGTTTCATTTGAGCCGCTTTGAACTAGCCGGAGCTTGACGCGCGGCTTTTGCAAATATTGTCCGCACTTGTCGGACCGACGATCAACTTTGTTGTACTCTGCGTCACAAAAAGTATATACACATTTCAATAAAATAAAACAATTTAATAGTTCCCGAAGAAAAATTCTTCGTGAAAATACACCACACCGTTTTGAGATGAACATCATATGTAAAAAGTGCTCAATACGTTCTACAAACCTACTCCGCCATATTGGTAGCAATTTATTTTAGTTCTAATTTTTTTTTAATTTAATTTTAGTGAATTGCAATTTTTCACTCTGTCCTCTATCCCGATCGACCGATAAGGTACAGTCGCAATAAAAGAAATTAGCGCACCATTCACAAATCCATTCATTTGCGAATATTTCCTCTAAATCTTTATCGATTTCCATTTTTTTTTCTTCCGATTGTAAAGAAAACTAAAAGCCATATTTTGAAGAACAGGCGAGATTTGAAGGCTTCAACGGTACTGAGCCAGATCTAGTCGCGTAAGCATCTGACTAAATTATGAAAAATCGCAAAAAAAATTATCGCGATGAAAACAAAAATTGAAGCAGTTTACGGGGGAAAACTAAAAAAAAAGAAAAAAATTGCGTAGACTAGACTGTGTGGAATTTTTCAAAAATATTTCGTGGAATTGGTGCTCTGGAGGGGTTTGTTTAAACTGGCGAGGAGCGGTGAACAGCTGACCGGGATTTCAAAAAAAAATGCATTAGAAATTGCTTAAGAGTCAAAACTCTTTATAAATATATATTTCTACCAAATATCACAATTGTAATCGTAACAATTATCCCTTAAAAAGTATAGGGGCGTAGCGCAAGTGATCAGCTTAGCACTATTTTTGTCCTAGTCACATCCTTCAATAAGTGTCTTAAATCATTATTTTTCTTTAATAACATACAGTTTTCGTCGAGCAACTTCTGTTGGAATAAGCTTCATTAGGATTGGATATAGTCATAATATTTATTTTACACGCAATATTTACGCCTACACGAATAGATTATCATTTATATTACATATTTATATAACATTTTAATATATTTTAAGTATCCTTTATTTCTTGGCAGCTCTACACTTGTGGTCGTCCGAATAACGAGTTTATTAATGAAATTAAGCTTTTGGATAGCCACCCGCTTAGATATAGTATCAAATGAGTAGGAAAGGGAGATGGAGGGTAATGAAGGGTCAACACATCAAAACTATGGATGACCACATGCAATTGCGATTTATAAATAAATAAAAGAAATACACGACGACGGCAATCTTTATTCCATTTCAATATTTCCGCCTAAATAATTTTTCTAGAATGGTTTTTTAACTCTACGATTATATTACTATACATATTTGTAAGTGGAAACGTTTGCACTGATTAGCAGTTGATAATGCTAGCGTTGTGCGAAACTATACATGGAAGAAGTACTAAAATATGTGTTTTATTTATTGTAGTGTTTTCTAATTAGAATAGTCAATAATAATCTATTATTGCAAATATTCCACCAATAACCAATTCTCTATAAAGTATTAGAAAGTAGTATCATCTATAAAGTTAACTGATTTACAGCTTTCAATAATATTTTTTGAAAGATTTTTGGCATTGTATATTTAAAATAGTTTTTCAGTTGTTGTAAAAAAATTCACAGTTACGTAACTCAATGTTGTTTTTATACTTCATGGTTGAAAGATAGATTTTAAAATATAAAGTTTGCTTACTTATGCGTATAAATGACATTTATATTATACACATAGTTATATAGTATAACGTATTTCATTTTAGACGGAAATCATTAGTAAGCTTCTATCGCAGGATTTTCAGGGATTACAAATTCTAAGAAACATCTCAACAATAACAGTTGTTCTCTAAATAAATAATGAGCACTTTTCAAACGATATATTACTCGGGTTTTTGATATCTGAACCTACAATGCTCATACTTGATAGCGTCATAAAATAATCTGTGGTGGCCCTGGATTAGTTTGGTAAAAACGGTGGAAAATGCGTTCGGGTCAGACTAGTGTTTACTATTGGAATATGAAGGGGACATTTAAAAAGCACTAAAGTAATGACAATAATTAATACAAAGACTCCCGTAGATTAGGTAGAATTTGATTTTGTGGTTTTATTTGCATATTTTGACGTATTACGAAATTACATTTGAATTGGAAATAGAAGTCGATCAACTTGACATATCACATTCATCAATTTTAAGATGGTCACAGTTAATACTTGATGAAAAGGCATTGTATTAAAGATTACATACATATTTTTTTGACTTATTCAACAATAAACCTCTTAAGCCCGTACTGTAGGGCCCAACGGTGGCCGCCGCGTACGGACGTTGCCAATAAAGTCGCAAATATTACAAGATATCTTATATATAAAACCGAAACGGGGGATGTATGTCTGTAATTCCCTTTTGCATTGTTGTTGCATGTTCAAACAAACGAATTGATTTCGCTCGCGAAAGTTTCGACGGTAAATTTGTTTCGTTATCATCTATACACTCTCTAGTACATAAAAAACCGGTTATGTCTGTGGGTCTGTAATTCCCTTTTGCATTGTGGGTCAAGTTGTCATAAAAACGAATATGAAAGAAAATATGTTTGATTTTTTTATCGGCGAAGACATTTAGTCAAAATGTAATAAATTAGTCTTCTACTGAATTTTTTCCCGGCTTTTAAATAATAATGTTTTTATTTACGTGGAGGTATTTTCGACATTTCTTTGATAGCAAATTAGATTTTTTCCTTGAATTTGGACATTTTAATGGGCGAGAATGGGGCTGTCAATATATGAAAGGGGCTGTGAAATGTCGATGCCAGTCTGAAATGTTCATTTTAATTCCATTTTAATTGACCTAGACTTTTGAATTTTGAAAAAAGTTGATTCAACTTGGCCCGTCTGAATTTACGCGCCGAAGTGAACATAACCCCAAACTGGTCCGAGCGAAGCCGGGTTCGAACACTAGTGTATATATAAAAAATATCTTCCTGTAAGAATTCTTGACATCTATACACTCTCTAGAAAAAAATGGTTTTTCTGTCATCAATCAATTTGTTGAAAAAAGGATTTTTTAGAAGTCGGGTGGTAAATGTGATCAACGTGACCATTTTGCTCGGTACTGAAGCGGTTAAATTAACAATAGCTGATCTTAATAAATTAATTCATTCCCACCCATCCGATCCTATAAACGGGACATAGCGAGCGACTAGCAACCACTAGTATTGCTCTAGTCCATAGGCTCCCAATCTTTTCCGGGTGACGACCCCTTTTATAAAAGCCTTGTGACCCGCGACCTACTAATTGTAATAATAGTTGAAAAAGGCATTTTTAGTAAGCTAATTAAAAAAAAACAACGAAAATGCATTGAAGTGAATATTTCTTTTAGTTGACTGTTTAAGTGTTAGTGACCCCACAGAAAGACCGTCACGGCCCATAGGTTGGGAATCCGTGCCCTAAGCTAATACTTTCTATCTCTACTCCCATCGAACTGAAGAAAGATTGAGCAACTCAGTAACATGCAGCTCTCGTAGAACGAATATGTGTAGATACCTTCATTAAGAAGGCACAATATGAACCACAATACTGAATATTTTATATTATTTTTTGCATATTGAAATGCCTGTACCTGTGTTACGAAATATTCAATTAGTATTTTTAATTTTATTTATGCTAGATGCTAAAATTCCATACGGCTTGACGCACGATCGTAAATAGCCCATAGTTATGAAGCGTTGGAGTCAGAATGAGCTCGTCATCCGTCATCCGACATTGGGCGTCCGCCGTCTCCGCGTAGTACTCATCTCCTCACTCTTCATTCATCACTCTAATTCCAATCATCCAATTCAAATATTGCGGATAACGGTGTCGTCGTTTTGTAAATAGCAGGACCGGACTCACTTAAACAAGGATAATTCTTTGAATTTTGACAATTATTTTAACGTCAGTACATTCGATATTTTGGTGACACAATTTTACCATTCTCTGGCATTGATCTTTAATATTTTTAAATCAACAAGTTGGTTTTTCCATTCACCACCCGTTTTGCATAAGCAGATTATTTTTCATGACCGCCTTTCACAAAGCTATCGACAGAGAAAAGGGAGTATACTCCTCACATTCGTAGCCCGAGCAGATCTGCACGGAATGGTTTATAAACCATGCACTAGTGTTCTTGAAAATAGAAAATAAATTAAATCAGAATGACTAGCTTAACCACTGAAATCATTTTGATACTAAGTTTAATTTTATAATCCGTATACTGTAGGCCCGTCGTGTTTTAGGAGTTTATTGACTACAGTGAAGAATCGTGTTTTTGATTGGAGTTTATTGACTACAAAGAAAATGAAGAATCCAAGAATTAAAGCAATCAAAAATTAAGTTTTTATTTTTCTTTTCTTCTACGCTCATTATTCTTTTCTCAATTCCTTTGTTAATTGTTTTATCAATAACTATACAAACTTAAACTTATCTCATGTAGTTTTATAGTATCTTGAGTTAATTTTACTAACCCACCCTGCTATCCTTTCCATCTTCGAAAATATAGAAGTTGAGCTAGTGAATTTCTATCAATTGTAATAAAACAACATCTGTTGTTGCCTCCATGAGGGTCCGTACTAGAGACTCCAATAAGAGTATCGAGTACTCGAAACTCGAGTATACTCGTCCATTTTTCAAGTACTCGATACTAGAGTATTTTGAAAAATACTCGAATAATACTCGTAATTTATAAATGAAGACATATTTCCAAATTTTATTTACTTGCTTAAAACGTATAAACATATAATTTTTAACCGTTGCGTTTAACTGAGTCTTACGCGTGGTTTTGCCGTCAGGTAATATTTATTTGTAATGGTTTTGCCGTTGACAGTGCTGTCCGAGAATTTCTTTTGTTATTTTGCATTGGGTCCTACTGACTTATCTTCGATTATTCAACGATTATGATGACAAGAGACAAAATTAAATATTAAAAAATAATCTTTTGATTCGCTGACAATGAATGCAGCTGTTGCATAATCAATTAAATACGCTTATTTATTTATTAATCATTCATTTAAATACACACATTTGAATTTATAAAAAAAAATTAGTACATCTGAAACTACTCGAGTATTTTGAAATTTTAATACTCGATACTCGCGTAGTTGAGATGTAGAGTAATTGGAGTCTCTAGTCCGTACGACCCAAAGTAGGAGCGCGAATGCATTGAAAAATCTGTGCTTAATTTACATTGCACTATTAAATGATTTGCATTATTTAAAAAAAATATGGGCCATCAAATGTAAGTAAGAAAACTAATATAACCAATCAAACTAATAAGTCAGTGTTTAAATAAATATAGTCCTTAATCTACCCTGTTGATATTAAGCCCGATATGATAATTCTATGGAGCATCATATACATACACACATACAAGACATACTTATGATAAAGTCTCGTGTTGTCTACCTACATACAACTTCATGTATGTTTAAATAAACAAATGTTTTTATTGTTCTTACTTGATTTATTTATGTTTTTGTATAATGGGACCAGAGACACTGAAAATTTTATTCGACCATGTAATTAATTTTCATAAATAGTACCATTAACTATTCATTTTGAAACTACCTGCTTAAATCGCACCCATATTATTTTTTCTAGGTATAGTTCTGACGAAGGCGTAGGCCGAAATAGCTATCAACAAATATTTAAAATAATTTAAGTAGAATTAAAATACATTGTTATTTTTCTTTCCGTATTATAATGGAGTTCTTCCAAGTAAATGCCTACTCAATCAATAAAGAAAAAACAGGATTGTGTCAATCTGACTCGATCATTCAATCTCTTCGTATTTTAATTGCGGGAAGACAAATTGGAATTTAAAACATACAGCTACTTACAAATTACCGAGGAACTTTAAATATGATTATTTTTAAACAGTCATTCAATGTGTATTATCTGTAGACTGACCTATGTGTGATTGTTTCCCCATTACAACCCAAAAAAAACAATCATTTGTTGATTTTGGCATAGCAACCCCAAATATATTTTTATTCATTTTACCATGTCCGCTCCCAACTCCGTAGGGATTTAAAGGATACGAATACTAGCTACTAACTGTGACACGTGTTTCGTAAAGTTTGCTTAAGTAATAATACGTGGAATAATCAAAGTTATTTTAAATTTTATATTAAAATGAACATCCACAAAGTTACCGCTGAAACCATCGAAAGTATAGTAGCTAATCGTTGTCGCTGATAAACCGCTTTTTTGGGATAGGAAAGGTGGGAGGGGATTTTTAATAACACAAGCACCCATTGCCATCGAACAAAATCGATCTATTGACTGAAAAAATATGCTCATACCGGGACTCGAATCCGGGTGATCCGTCACGGAGGCAACGACGAATAATAATTTTATATGAAAGTAAGATCTAAAATTTCACTAGCATTTTTGAATCTATACACTGCATTCGCAATTTGAAAGACAGTGCGGAAAATCATCTACCATTCAAATTTAAGCATTTCGAAAATATACCATGCATTTATTTTTTTTGACGATTTAAAAAACACTCCTTACTGTTTTAATATTAGCAGAAATGATAAAAACGTTTTCATGTGTACACTTACCTGTGTACTATGCACTTATTTTATTCACAGTAAACAACCTGTTAATCTAAAATATAAAACCGAAACGGGGGATGTATGTCTGTAATTCCCTTTTGCATTGTTGTTGCAAGTTCAAACAAACGAATTGATTTCGCTCGCGAAAGTTTCGACGGTAAATTTGTTTCGTTATCAATGTGTGTGTAGAGACTCCAATTACTCGAGTATCGAGTAGTACATATATAAAACCGAAACGGCGTATGTATGTATGTGGGTCTGTAATTCCCTTTTGTATTGTTGCTCATTAGGTTGCCATAAAAACGAATATGAAAGAAAATATGTTTGATTTTTTTATCGGCGAAGACATTTAGTCAAAATGTAATAAATTAGTTTTCTACTGAACTTTTCCCGGCTTTTATTAATATATAATAATGTTTTTATTTACGTGAAGGTATTATTTGACATTTCTTTGACAGCAAATTAGATTATTTCCTTGAATTTGGACATTTTAATGGGCGAGAATGGGGCTGTCAATATATGAAAGGGGCTGTGAAATGTCAATGCCAGTCTGAAATGTTCATTTTAATTCCATTTTAATTGACCTAGACTTTTGAATTTTGAAAAAAGTTGTTACAACTTGGCCCGTCTGAATTTACGCGCCGAGGTGAACATAACCCCAAACTGGTCCGAGCGAAGCCGGGTTCGAACACTAGTAAATAATAAAGTTGACCATAATAGCGAGAAAATATTTTTTCTTGATTTTTTCAAATCTAAAAAGAGTCTGCGTTGGGCATTCTTAATAATTGTGTGTACGTCTGTTGTTTAATGTTTCTCTCCTCGTCCAAATTCATAGGTCATAGTCAAGTTGTTTAGAGTCATTTACATCGCAAAGACTCTAATTTAGCACATTTCCGGTATGTGGGAGACGATATTTTCATCAAGGTCTACAATAAAATTGGTTCTTTTATGTAAAAATTGCATACAAAAATAATTGATCAATAAATTGATATTCAGTATTTTTTCATTTACTTTTTAACCATCTTTAAATAAAAGTATTAGTAAATTTACTACACATTTATTCAACTCTTTCAACACGTAGACAAATGAAATTTCAAATTTAAAAAAGACTGTTCTAATTGTTTAAGAAAAAGCGGGAGAGAGATATGCGGAATTCATTATGAGTTGATTTGAAATTTATAGAACGTTGGTTCTTTTTTAACACGTTGTTTTTCACGACCATGGCTAGCTTTCTTTACACGCAAAAAAAAGTAAGTAAAATCTGAACCAACTGAGAAATTTTAATTTTCTGAAGAGCAGCGGTCGTCAAGAGGTGACCCGCAAACTTTATGTAGATATTTTGCAAACCAAACCAAGAACCTAGAAACTTATTTCAAGCGCGTAGCAAGAAATGTCACTCGTATTAATTTGTTATAATCAAGGAAGTATCAGTACGATGTAAAAATCCAAAATGTGTACCCACCATCACCCGCTATGTCTTAACAATCTGTTTGCAGAGTCTATTCCGCATCATAAATTTTAGCGTTTTGTAAATTACAGCTAAATGCATTGATTAAATAACCAATGGTTGGTTTAACAATACTTCCGAAAAACATTATGCTGTTCTATAAATATTTAATTATTTTATAAATTTCATTAGGTGAATGACCTATAATTATCATGAACAGTATGGTGAATTTTAAATGCCTATCTTGTAACTTGACTCAGGTATGTTAATTGTGTTGAATAACAAGATAAATAATTACGAACTAAATCACAATATATCGTGTCAATTGTCATAATCTATTTTTATTTTACATAAACATATTATTATACATCTCGCAACGCAGTACACACACAATAACACTCATTTTGTAAGCAAAGGCGCAGAGAGAGCGTGTGTGTGTGTTCGTAGATATTGATTGTATTTGGAAAGATCATTTAAATTTTAACGAATTAAACCAGGGCTGTGGAGTCGGAGTCGGAGTCGGCGCGGTGATTTGGCCGGAGTCGTACTCGGAGTCGGAAACTTTGAAAAGTTTGAACTTTTTATTTTTGGATTTTATATGTCAAATTTGGCTTTTGGTCGCATTTGATCGCAGGATTGATGTTTAATTGAATACACATAAATAGGAAAATTAGGGGAAAAAAGTAACGATATTGAACTTTTTTTGGTCGGAGTCGGAGTCGTGTTTTTGGTCAATATTGGAGTCAGAGTCGGAGTCGTGGTTTTAGTAAATGCTGGATTCGGAGTCGGAGCCGGAGTCGGACTTTTTTTCACCGACTCCATAGCCCTGAATTAAACGATTAAAAAAAATTAATCATTTAATAAAGACAACCCCCTCCTTTATAGCGATCACCCCTGAAACGCATTTTCCACAAAAAACTCAATTTTAAAGGTCAAATACATATTTCGTTAATATGTTTTTTGATTCATTCTTACATGTGCACATATTGATTATTTACAAAAAACCTAACATAAAATTTTGCATGAGTGCCTAGTTTTCTATAGAGTGCGTTTCTATAGCACGGTTTCCATCTCGGCGATATAGGAGAGTTGACTATTCTTTATTTAAAAAAATGGTATTTCTAAAAACAGCTGAAATATCGATATTGCAAGTATTACGAAAACATCTATTCCAAATTTGAATATTTAAGCAACTGGTGTTTTAATTGTATATTTGGATAAAGTTCAGATGGGAAAAGTGTGCGATAGCTAGCCGTAGTATCAACTATTTTTTTCTATTATTCAACACAAATATGTTGCTGCTTAATTTTACTTCGACTCGACTGGTTAAAATCAATATTAATAATTTTGATTGGCTGGCGTTTCTTATCTTAGCTGTTAATGGTTTATTAATAGTTATCATATGAATATGAGACACAATTCATCTCGAATTTACGTCAATAACATACAATATACTAAAGGCCAATCTTTCAAGGTCGTCCACCTGGCTGAGAATATTTTATGAATATTAAAATAGCGTATTATTATAGAAATACCCTAAAATGACCTGTCAAATACAATTCAATTATTTGAGGAAAAAGAGTAATAATTATTAGAGCTACAACCTAATATTCGGTAAAAATAATAATACATTTTTAGTACTTTTTCCACATAAAATTTATTTGATCAGGACCGGTTTCGCTCATGGCGAGCATTGTCAACTGAATGCTCGCCATGAGCGAAACCGGTCCTGATCAAATAAATTTTATGTGGAAAAAGTACTAAAAATGTATTATTATTTTTATTATAATGCCTTTTCACCAAGTATTCACGGTGAACAACTTAAAAGTGACTAATATTCGGTATTTTAGTATATTTTCTTCCTTTTAATGATTTTCTAACATTATGAAAATTTTGTTAATTATTCTTTTATTTCTCGACAGAAATTAATGTAAAATCATTGCATCGTAAATTGTAGATTATATTATATCTCTAAACTCGAAACATGTACCTGTTCTAAATTGTCTGCAAGAAATACTACGTATGTATTTTATTTTCTTATAAATTTTACGTATATCAAAATTGTCCGGTTAATTCTGTGTTTCTGTTTTTTTTCATAATTCAGTATTGACAAATAATCTAATTTCAATTTTTGTTAGTGTGCACAGTCTACCTTCATATAGCACCGAGATAGGGACCGCGCTATATGAAGCCGCCTAATATGAGTCCAATCAACCATTCAACATTTTGGGGGTCAGACTATTTGTAATATATTTTTTTATATTGCACGATTTTTTTTCTCATTCTCGTCCATACATATTTTAAACGATTTACTTGACAAATCGGTCCGTTAGGATGAAATAAACGTATCTCAATTTTGACCGGCTTTGAGTTATGAATACCGCTAGATACAAAATAATATACAGTAAAACCCCGATTCTAACGTTTTTCAAGGGACCGTATAAAACAAACGATTAATGCGGGAAAGTTTTATATATGAACCAAATGACGGGACTATAAAAAATGAACGCACCACGCTGGAAAACGTATAATGCGAGAACGTAAGATCGGGGTTCCACTGTATTACGTTTTGTGTCAAAGAGCCATATCGAAAGGAAAAGTAGATACAAAGATATTGCAATATGTAATGATATCAGTTTCATGTTCATAACTCCACTAAACCTTAAAAAAATATTATTTCAAATTTGTTGTGATAAAATGGGTAACGTTTCTTTGATCACTTGTAAGGTGTTCACTGTCAAGACTTGATAGAATGGCATTATAATGCTTTTTTTGTGGAATAAGTACTAAAAATGTGTTATTATTTTTACTAACGTATCTTTGCTTCTAAGAAGCCGAAATATTCTTTCAATGCAGATATACATATAATATCATATATTTACAACATATTTAATTTGACATTACAAATTTAGCGCTTTGTATAAAATGGCACTCTAGAAGGGAGTGCTATATGAGAGACTCCCACACGCGCTATATATTTAGTAGGGAGTCATATAGGAAGGTTGGCTGTATTTAAACCCAAAGCCACCATGCCATTGACGCTTATTTTAATACGCTTGCGTAGCAGTTTGATTTTCACTTTTAATTATTTCTAAAAGACATGTGTATTTATTGGCTACACATCCCCCTACGTACTACGTTTATGATTGCTAATACTCCTCACAAACGACTTGTAATTTAGAAGAGCAATAGTAATAAACAAATTGGAACAGCTAGGAGCAAGACGGAGCTCAGTGTTCGATGGACGCGGGTTAGAGAACATTATACTTAGCCAAGTTGTTACCATAATAATATTATATTAAGCTCACGCACTCTAAAAAAAATTGTGTTTTATTAAAATCTATATTCAGTGGTTTGAGAAGACGATGGATGATTGTGAAAATAGTTTTACTCAACTCTGACACAAGATAAATAAAAAGTACTTATATCATTGAAGAAACAAACAAATGGGGTCTGTTTTGTTTTATAGTGTTTCATAATCATGCATCATTAATAAATTAGTATCAGATATTTGACTGGAAATTGATACTAAAAAAATCAACAGATATTAATACTTAATTTTAATAATTGTTTTGTTTACATAATTGAAATTATTAAGCTAAAGCTCACATCGCATCAAGATAAGCTATAAGGATAATTGTTTTCTATAAAAAAAATGGTTAAAACTGTTTTTATTACACAGTGATTAATTGTTTTTTTTAGATCACACGAAACCTTTATCCTAAAATAGTGTCGATCAGCTTATTAAACAATATTTCATGAGTTTTGTTTAAAACTAGACAAATTCTTATTCCTTGTTGCACAAAACATCACTATTAAAACACAATTTCTATGTAGGCAAAAAAATTTTATATTTATTTACATCTGAGTCATGTTTGTAATGAACATTTTTTAGTTTTACCTACATAATTATCTAATTGCTATTATAATATATCTTTTATCAAAGAAATGTGTCATTAGTGACATCTCTCGACATTTTCACAAACAGTAAAGAAAATTCTGTCATGTAATATTGTTATTTTTATGACAGTTATCAAAAGATGGCGGGTTGAAAAAATAAATCCACTATTAACAAAAATATTAGCTATCATTCTATACATTTTCATGTGTGTGAGACTTTTCGTATTATTTTTCAATTTTAAATTGTCACTTATTATATGAACACAATGAAATACTTGTCCATTATTATTCAAATGAATTGATAAATATAGTATCATTTTTGTATGTGAGTACTGCAATAGTGGTATCACATAAATAATTTTTTTTATGCTTTTCATCAGACGATAATACACGATCAAATCTACAATTCAATTGATTCAATATTTTGTTTATGGCGAGACTATATTTATATTATATTCATTAAATATTTTGAATTGTTTTATCGTTAGTAATAACTTTCGCATTTTCTTATTTTTTTCTAATACCAGCATTGGTCCATTTTCGCAGGATTACAATCCATTTACTATTAGCGAGTACCTGATCAAAGATGTGTTTTGTAGTATATTTCATAATTAAGAAATAAAATATTTTAAAATATCATAACGTTGCTGCTTACATTATAATTGGTTCTTTTAAATATCTAATCTTCTTAGACAAATATTTACAGAAATTAAAATAACAGTTTCCTGGAAACCGTATGAAGAGCTAAATAATACAAAATGTTGTATCAAATTAATATGAAGCTATATTTTAAAATATCAAACACGTGTATACAAACATAGTACAAATAAAACATATAGCGAGCCCTCGTAATACAAAAAAAAATCAAACAAGCATACTCATAAAAAATGGCTATGAATAATTTATTTTTAATTTTATTTTGTTCTTCTTAAAAATCTTTAAAACGTGTATTAGCTATATTAACAGATTTTCCACGAGTTTGATATCTTATTCTATCTACCTCGATTCGCAACTACATGAGAAGAATGTATCAAGCTGAAAATAGTAATTTAGGATTTCGACCGAAAGTGCTTGATGGAATTTCAATATCAAATTTGAATTATTTGAATTTTGTACTTTTCGATGAGTTTTGTCGCTAACGACCCGGGTTTCGCCTTTCGGCATCTTCATGCATTTTAGGTGCACGAATGTCAAGTACATTCATGCACTTGAATTCAAACGATTCACTTTCAGTAAAAATTTGATTCATTTGTGCAGTACCAAAAGATGCAAGTAAAAGTATATTTATTGAGTTTTAAATTATATTTTTTAATATGCACATTATGATAAACCAGTTTAAATTTTTTTATAAATATTATAATATCAAGAAAAGCAAACAACGTCATTTTAAAATGTGTAATAATTCTAATAGAATATGAATATTCAAACGCGTATAAATAATTTTATTGCTAATTGGAATAGAATTTTATTTTCAAAATTCTTGCTTGGTGGGCAGATTTTTTCTTCGTTTAATGTTTTTTAGTTTTTTTTTCAGTTCATTTTCTCGCAATTTGAATAACACAAAATTTTAAGTATGTCTTTTATTGTGCTCTGGTTGTTGAGTCAATTGCCTAATAACCTTTTAAACAACAATTGAAATGCCTAGTTGTTTACTAGCCGAAATAATTCTCTCTCTATACTGTACGCATGCACACGCGCAAAGAAATAATATTCATATATTTTTGTTTATTTAAAATCATGAACATATAATTAGATTATGTCCAAGTTGTGTAAAATGACCATGAAAATTTCAACTACCTTTTAGTTTGCAGTTGTGCCGTAAAGAACGATTTGGTCGACGTTTTTTTATTTAATACCATTTTCTGACTTATAGCAACACTGTTATCACATTTTTACACGATCTGTTCAATTATGTAAGATAAACAATATGAATAAATTAAAATAAGTGTACATCGCTTATCAATATTTAGAATCAATTAATTGTAACATTTCGTACGAATAATTAATTATACAATCACTTTAAGTAGCGTTTTTTTACGAAGTGTTAGAGCCACCTGTAAATTCGCTTAATACACACGATGCGCAGAAAGATAGCGTATACATGTATGCTGTGCGTTACAGATCTATCGATTGCATCATATATGGTGTATTTATCTTGTTTTTGATTTCCAGGTGCCGATAGAACACCAAAGCACACTCAAAATTGGTACATTATTCTGAAAATATCTTCGAAAAAAAAAACAAAACTCTACATGTCTGTTCATAAAATATGAACTATACATTGCTGGGAAAAATCGTAGAATATTTTATCTTTTGTTACAAATTGAATATTCAATATTTTCATCTAAACATTCAAGCTCTTAATAGCAGACCTTTCAAAGGATTTTCCGAGTATTAAAAACGTTTATTTGATACGCTCATCATAGCAATAGCAAATTACCTTGAATTTAGCAATTTAAATAACTACTACTAGCACCTAATAAAAATGGTCTTAGGAAGTAAAATACGCGTGGGATACACGTTTATCTAATCCTATGTAAGTCGAGATAAATTTTGTAGCTCTACTGTTTCCGGGAACAAATTAATAATCGTGTACAAATGAATGTATGAATATTGGTATGAATTGCTTCAACTGCTATTTATATAACTGATTCCATCAAATTTCAATTCAATATCCAAAAAAAACAAAAATTTCGATTTTATATCTACCAACATGGAATGTTTTTTACGTACAAGCATTTTCAAATATCTTCGATAGCTATTTCAATGAGTTTACGTAATCCCTTACCAATAAATAAGTTGAGTTTTCCCACCACCACCCGTTGTGTATATGCAGCCAATGTTTCATGGCTACCTTTCACAACGCTATCGACATAGAAAAAGGAATTTACCCCTCAAATTCATGGCCCGAACAGATCTGCACGGTACTGATTTTGAACCGTGCATTAGTGTGCTTTAAAATAGACAATAAAATAAAAAATAATAAAATGAATTGTGAGTGACTAACTCAGCCAATGAAATCAGTTTGATACAAAGTATCCTGTGTATAATCCGTATACTGAGAACCCGTCGTGTTAGACGAGTATATTGACTCTAGTGAAGAATCGAGATTATGTCGATCCCAATAAAACTATTTAGAACATCTTTTCAATTTTATATTGAATATTAAATATTTATTTACAGCTGAATTTATTGGGCATAGTTTATGATACGTACCATTAAATTGAATTAAAAAAAACATTGAAATTAATAATACTAAAAATAAGCACATTTATTAAACTCTCTGTTATAGCAGGTATCAATGATGACAAGTCCGTGAGATGAAGACATTGGTAGACAGCTGTGTAAATGGTATTTTTTCACACGTGGGATCATTATATCTACAAAACATACATGGCGACAAATCTGACACACACAACTTAAACAATGAAAATAGATTCATTGCACTAAGAAGCGGTCGAAGCAGCATTCCTCTCAAACTAATCGAGAATTGATAACTACATAAACAGTGAAGTGATAAGGCAGTCAACTAGCCTAAGAAAATGAAAAACATTAGGTATGCATACCAAAAATATTGTTATTTTTAAGTTAACAAAAAGTACAGAACAGTTATTTTTCTAGTGATCCAAACAGCTATAATTGTTTTTATTAGATATTGATAATAACTAGTGAAAAGATATGTCGAATAGAATCGACAAAGGATTGTCAAACGTGAAGAATGGAAGTCGGCACTCGGAGAAAGAAAAAGAAAAGATGCTTCCGGGAGACAAGTTTGAGGAGGAACTGGACGATTTTTACAAGGATATGGATCTGACTGAAGACACAAAATGCGGAATTGGAATTTTTAGAGGATCTCTATTGCAGAATTTTGCGAATAAAAAGACGTTTGTTCTCATTTATGGACTAGCAGGAATGTGTTTTTCATCTACATACGCGTACTTTAGTGGGACTATTACAACAATGGAGAAAAGGTTTAGGATTCCCAGTAAAACTACAGGTGAGTGAAAACTATTGTTCTATATTTGTTAAGTCTTGAAATTATGTGTGCGAGAAAATAGTCCGTAAAATAATGAGGTTAACTTATTTTAACATACATCACAAAACAAATACATCACAACATTAGAAACACTCAAAATAAAATGGGCACCGCTAAATAGTTTGCCAAATCTAAATGAACAAATTCCTAATTCACTCTTGTTATTTCCTTAAATTTTAAAATGTCTAAATATCATAATGTATCTTATATATAAAACCGAAACGGCGTATGTATGTCTGTGGGTCTGTAATTCCGTTTTGCATTGTTGGTCATTAAGTTGCCATAAAAACGAATATGAAAGAAAATATGTTTGAATTTTCATCGGCGAAGACATTTAGTCAAAATGTAATAAATTAGTCTTCTACTGAACTTTTCCCGGCTTTTATTAATATAATAATGATTATTTACGTGAAGGTATTATTTGACATTTCTTTGACAGCAAATTAGATTTTTTCCTTGAATTTGGACATTTTAATGGGCGAGAATGGGCAGGGCTGTCATCAAATTAAATAAAGTTTGTGATTTTATTTTAACTCTATTTTGGATGTTAGATTTTGTGATATAATTATGTCGAATGATATAACATTAAATAATTATTGGTCGCTTAGTCCGAGCGACGCCGGAGTAGCAATACTAGTACTCTATAAATTCAAGCAATTAATTAGATCCCATTCTTTAAATAATACACTGGTTAATACACACCGTCCTAAATTGATAGGCATTTCCATGCTGTTACTTGATAATTAGTTCTTAATGATATCACATTTAAATACCTACAGGAAATGTAATTTGCCAATGCAACTTTCTGTCTGATTCACTGAAACTAATAAATTTCAAAACATTCCGTAATTAATCCAGATCATTAACATCTAAGCACGGTGATATTAATTATATTCTTTTGTATAAGCCAGTGGTCGGGGAACCGGGGTAAACTACCCCATTAAGGTAAAAATTAAATTTATGGGAGTAATAAGGAAATCTAGATATGCACATGTCGCATATATTTTGGGGTAATGGTTAAAAAAGTTCCCCGACCGCTGGTATAAGCAATACAAACTATTAACTTCGGGTCCTTTCAAGATTATTTGTACAAAACTATTCTAAATTGATACAATTTTTTTCATCCGTCTATTTTTGTATCTTGTCTGTAAACACAGCGATGTGGCCTTTTTATTTTATATAAATGATACAAACTATTTACTACGCGTCAGCTCAATTTCATGCCGTGCAATTTAAATTTCTAAAATTGACGAAAGACGAAACCCTGGTCGTTAGTGACACAACTCAAGATTCAAAAAAAAATAGTATGTTTCATAAAATTTGTACTGCAACTATGAAACATTTGTCAACAAATATTCCATTAAATTAAAGGTATTATCAGCGTTGGAAACGATATAACTCAGCTCCTGTCAGCAGTTCTTCTCAGTTACTATGCAGGGCGAGGACACAGGCCAAGATGGATAGCATTTGGTCTCTATTGCGTCTCGGCATTCTGCTTCCTCAATGCTCTTCCTCATCTGATATATGGCCCCGGCGAGGATGCTCTCCAATTGACGGTAGAATATGGAGATGACTACAATGACAACTCCACGTATAATCAAACAGATGGCGTTAGTAAACATCTTTGTGGATCAGAAGGTAAACCATATTGTGAAGTAATATGTTTATATACGAGTGATGCACAATCTTTTTGGGAGGAGGGCTAGATTATCAAATATCAGACAGTTCGAGGGTCGCATGGGTAAAACTGATTAAATTATCGATATTTTAGTGTATTAAAAATTGTATTGTTTTATATTGTTCTTCCATCGTCCGTAAAAGGTTCTGAAAAAAAATGGTGATTGATATTTGTGCGCATGCAATGTCATTGAGGGCCGCAGGTTGTGCATCACTGTACTGTACAATAAAACAATCATTTTTATGCATTACTTCAAGGAACATAAAGAACAAAAAACTTTTGAATATAAATGTTCTTCATTAAAAGTAAAGTAAATTATGAATATTAGCTATTTATTTCAATTTATAATCTATCTAATTATTTTAGTTCTCCAAATAATATTAAACTTAAATTATTTGTACCAAGTAAATGACAATGCAATCAGTATCTTTACAATAAATTCTTTTGATAAACTATATTAATATTTGAGAAAACATAACATATTGGATATACTTTTAGTAAATTTAAATAGTATCATTCATCATTGTTTCTTGATTTTAATAAATAAAAAAATCACCATGCCTTGATTAAATATTAGATCTTTAGATGTAGCTTTATGTTTTGAACAATAAAATATTATGCAGTTTGCCGTGTCTCTGTTCAAGTGCGATTCTGGTGTCTAAGGTTATGAAATTTCTAAATTTACCATTCCTGTAATCTGTACAAAGGAATAGATTTTTTAAGCTACATGAATTATCTCTTTCAGGTAATGATGAATGCGAGCTTGGTGAAGGCAGCATGGTACCAATTGTCATTTGGTTTGTAGCACAACTTATCTCTGGAATTGGTGGAACTCTCTTTTACAGTCTTGGTTTCTCCTACATGGATGACAACATCAAAAAATCTAAATCTCCTGCCCTCATAAGTAAGTTTTTTTTTTTTTAATTTCCTTTCGACATTACGCACTCTTGCTTTAATTTTTGAAGTTACAGTGAAACCTCGATTCTACGTTTTTCAAAGGACCATGAAAAAAATTCGATACATGCTAGAAACGATCAATGCGGGAAAGCTTAAAATATGAAATAAAAGTAAAACATTTAAAAAACTTATTTATTTTACCTTTTACATACATTTTTTTAAAAATATAAATATTAGTACGTTTTGAGCTCACGCCTGCTAGTACCACGTATGAAGAATCTTCTCAAGCTCACTAAAAGTAGACTCCTTGCCGCACTTTTCAATTGTTTTGCGAATGTCACTCTTCCTAGCAACAATCGTGCTCAGAGTTGATGGTGTCAGTCCCAGACGTGACCATAAAACGTCAACAATTGCTCAGTTGCAGTTTCGTTTCGTCTTAGAAATATTCAACAAAGCGGTAAATCGGGATAATATTTGTGACGGGACCATTATATTTCGACGTTAAATCGGGGAACGGATAATGCAGGATTTTCTAACATTGCTCTTATGGGTATTTCGCCGGGACTATAGAAAATGAACGAACCATGCGGGAACGTAAGATCGGGGTTCCACTGTACTACTTGAGAAAATAAATAAATCTCGAATAATTTTGATTAAATCTAACTGGCATACTTTCAAGGTTTCACATATTTCATCAGAACAATGGGTCCAACTGTCGGTTACGCGATGGTTTCAATATTCCTTGAAGATGTACATAGCACCGGATCTAACTCCGACGATTGACAACACAGACCCTCGGTGGATTGGAGCGTGGTGGGTTGGATGGTTCATCCTGGGGTTCTTGATAATGTTTCTGGCCACACTCCTTGCACTTCTTCCGAAAACGTTGCCGAGAGCCGCTGCTCGGAAGGAGTTAGTCAGACAAAAGAGTAAAGACAGGAAGAAAGATGAAGCCTCATCAAAGCCATCGTTTGCAGGTAAAATCTTAAGAAAATTATCTTTCTTAATATTCATACTTCCTACACGTTTCCTCCAAGATTTTCTATACTTCGCCAGCCTTTAGGTTTCCTTATATGTCATCCACAGAATTGCTACATTGCATACATTATAAAGAAGACTATTAGCCTAATTTTTCACAAATTAATTACCGTAAAACGGGGTCAATAGAGACACTTTTTACCCTTCACGACTATGTATCTCCATACCTGCGCCACATAATTCAAATATGAATGGCGTGAAACTTGTTTTTATGGTCCTACTACACATTCATGAAAATATTTTTCAAATATTCACTATCGTTTTTGAGACACAGTCAATTTTGTTCAATGTCTCTATTCACAATGGATCGGGGTGAATAAAGACGAGAGAGGGTAAATCGAGACTTGGCAGCTGAATAGAGAAAAAAATACAGATTGTAATGATTGCAATATATGAACCTATATTCTGTACGAGTCTCTTATTCATTCCGTTTTACGGTACTTATTAACCATAAAAACATGATTGATTTTAATTTTCGTCCAATTTGTTTGCACTAACTTTTTGACCCCTTAAAAACGAATCCGTGATAACTCGGCACAACCCAAGTCGGCACATGGCACGTCGACACATGTCAAGTCGGCACATGACAGGTTGACACATAGACAATTCGGCACCTAGACATCTTGACAAAATTACCTTTTTGTAATACAGTGAAAAAATGTATTTGAGCTCTACAAAATAATATATTGTTGATGGCTATTTCATAATAATGCTTGAATTGTGACAAATTGATATAAGTTTTTCTAAATGAAAGCAAATCTGGGTTTTTAGTGAGTGGTAATGAACGTACATTAGTTTTACATCAAGATGATATTAGTAAAATGGCATTGGCAATCTGTGATGATCAGAGTATTGATGTTGGATTAATGTTTGTTTTCTCATTAAAAATTTCATTGGATTGATGATATCTATTAATTTCCAATTGTTCTAATGCATTTATCTAAAGGCCAATTAATTAAGATCAATTAATAGTAATTCTGTACTGGAAGCTACATATGGTTATGGCTGGCTATGTTAGACTGTAATAACGATATGACTTTTCATAATCTAGCATGCAAATTTTACGTAATTATGTAGGAATTCACTTCCCCTAGTGTGCCAGAAGGTGTTTTCTTCCATAAAACACCCCTTTCGTGCAGTATTTTGACGGATATCGAATAAAAATAGGAGTGTTTTGTCAAGTTGTCCAGGTGCTGAATTGTCTATGTGCCAACTTGACATGTGTCGACGTGCCATGTGCCGATTGGTCTGGTCACCCTTAAAAACAACATAGAGCAGTTTTTAAGGGGTCAAAAAGTAAGGATGCACAGGCATCGAACTTAAACATGTTTGTTTCAATTTTGGCCAATCATTTAGTTGGTTTGGTTTTGTTATTCAACAGATAGTATTATAGTCATTGTAAAGAATTGTAGATAAATAGTAAAAAATACATGGGATACTTAGTGAAGTTGTGCTAAAGTTCAATCCTTGTTTTTGTCTCTATTCACCCCGTTTTACCGGTAATCTTACTTTTTTATCATTTCCTTATATTCACCTATCGATTTTTACGAAGTTGATTTTAAAGAATAATATTACGGCGAAAGAAATCCAGTTGGGCCTAAAAATACTCAGTTAAAAACTCTATTTTAAGCACTACAATATAATCCACAATTTTCTTTAAATTATTTACCAGTAGATTATCAACATTTTGTCTTTGTTAAAATTTTATCTCCCTGTGAGTCGTTCAATATTTAACTGACAAATTCAATTTCATGTCAGCAAAAATAATTCATATTCATTTAATTACAGTTGTGTTTCAATCGTCTCTATTACCATAAAACAAAAGGAAAATCTTTTAAGAAATTTAATTTTAACCTACATAATTATGTGTTTGGCCGCGATTTTGTTTTTGTATTTAAATGATAAAGATTGGTTTTGACAGGAGTTTCTTAATGGAATTTACCTGATACAATAGAAATGGAGTACATTCAGTTATCATATTATAAGGAACGTTTTCTTATCTTTGAATGTAATATCTTTAGTAAATAATTCATAATACAGTGGTCCATAACATTACTGCTATGCTTCAAAATGTCATATCTGCCTTCAACTGTAATTACCTGTTATGAAATACTTTGAGAATTTATCAGCGGTCATTCACTTGAAATTCAAATTTCGAGAGATAATATGGATGCCAAAGGTTGAAAAATAAAATGGCCAGGAAAAAATGGATTACACATTACAACTATGTATCATAAAAATACTTATAAATTATAGTTACCAATAAATACAGTGTTTTGAATGGAACCTGTTTGTCAGATAACTTTTGGTAATATTAAGACAAGGAAATATTTTTATACTAATGGATATACATGTATGTAGTTGACCTTGGTTAAGATTTTTACTTCTTTAGGCTGAATTTTTCTTCCAACAAACCAATTGTTGGATACTTCTGAATACCTATGCCCATATTCATATTATAAATACAAACTAGGACTGTATGAATTGCCACACTTAGATAAAAGACATTATTTGTTTCTAAAAAAAAAAAGGTTTTTCTGACTGGCAATGGCAATTAAATAATAAATTATTTGCACTAAGAAAATAAAATAAATCATTCACAGCTGCCTGCATTGAAGCTATTTCTCAATGTTTAATATAACAAAAACAGGTGACTTTAAGTCAATGACCTAGGTTACTTCATAATGAAGCTATCTTTATTTCACTATTTAGATGATAGGAAAACATTTCTCCTCCATTTTAAAATCCATAACAGATCATTTCAAATAACAAAACCAAAACTCAATTTAGTTACTGTACCTAATTATGATATTCTTTATATAATATGAACAATTTCTAATAAGCTGAAAGTATTCAACTCGAATAGGCATTTTAGATTAAAATTTTCAATGCTTTGATATTTTTGAATGATTCACACAGTTCTTTTTTGACAGAAATTAAAGGATTCTTAAGAAATGATAATAAACTTAAGTTCCTTTTCTTTCGTACGAGCCACATATTTTTATCTTCATTTAAGTCTTGATCATTGTTTTATTGTATAACTTTAATTGTTTTCAGATATGATGGTTACAGTGAAAAGACTTATGAAGAATTCCACTTACAACTACAACCAACTCGCTTCAATATTCTACATCTTCGGCTACGTCCCGTTCTGGGTGTTCCTTCCCAAATACATCGAAACCCAATACAGAAAGTCCGCTTCAGTTTCCAGTCTGGTAACTGGAACAGTGGGTCTAGTATTCTCTGCTGTAGGGGTGCTGGTCTCCGGTATCATAGTCCAGCGATATAAACCGAGGGCCAGGTATATGGCTGCATGGAATGTCATTGTTGGATTGATCACCGTTGCTGGAGTCATCGTTTATTCATTCCTTGGATGCGCCGCAGTTGATGAACAGTTGCCGATGGTGGAGAATGGAAAGTAAGATACACCTTAGTATGATGTTGGAAGAAGTAAGAATAGATCTGCCATCTTGAATATTTTTAATTTTAACTCAAATGATTAACAAAACTTATGGGCTTTATTTACTGATAATATAAATTATACATATAATATTACCCATGCGTTTCATAAGAACCGCATGGGATTTTTATTTTAACTGGATGACATGCTACTCTCAGTGAATTTCAAGAACTAGCACACCTTTCAAACCTACTCCATTCAAATTGTAGCCCTACTAGATATACTTCTGAGAAATATTAATTCACTATCAATTTTGTCTTTATAATAATAGCTATTTATTGCAAAAGTAATCGATTAATTTCATCCTTACATGTATCCATAGTAAGCATTTTAAGAGAAATATTCTGAATGCAAAATTCATTTTTTCCAAAGAGTTATTGAAATTTTGACTCACTATCGCTGTCAGTAAAGTTTAATTAAATTAAGTTTTTCAGACATAACAAAATATTAATGAATACTTAACTTAAATCGTATGTCTGTAATATTAATGAATTCTTAACTTTACTTTAGTCTTATGTCTGTTGATCGACTTATAAATATCTTATAGTTTGAACAACTCTCTTAAATGCAATGCAGATTGCAAATGTGACTATGTGAAGTTCTCTCCGGTTTGTTCTGTTGGTCATGCTGAGACATTTATATCGGCTTGCCATGCTGGATGTACTCAACAATATCCCATCGACAAGCGAAAAAAGGTATAAAAATATTCTTCTTTTTAAGTACTCACGAGTTTGAAATAGTTAAGTGATAAATTATAATAATTATAAAGCTTGCTCATTACAAACTCCATCAAGCGAAACATTGCATCAAAATTTTGGGGAAAAATATTGACAAGAGCTAATATGTGGGAAAATTTTCAACCCATAGTGCGATTAAAACTAGCCGTGTAGTCCTCACATTGCTGAACATTTTGAATATAAGAAGTGCCAATATACTCAGCTTATGCTAGTGATGGTTATGGTTCAATATTTGGTACATAAGAACATGATAACACATGCATACACTCAAACCTCTTTTTGTGCGATTTCAAAGTTATATTGTTATTTTTTAATGCAATTTTTAATTTTTTTATATATATTTTTGGGACTATGTAAACGTAAAAAAAGACTTGTTAGAAGGTGTACTCAGTTAGACTTTGAGAGGATATTATCATGATCGCAGTTTAATGTTTTAAGTTATAATAGGTTCAATTTAAGCCAGAATCAAATTGTCCGATTGGTGATAAATATCAAGATTAGGATCATATTACATGAATTTGTGTCTACTGAAAAGGGTATCCTTTTGAGTGCCAGTGGAGATAATTTTGACGGCCCTATAAGGGTCCTGTCTGCGACAAATCCTTATACTATCCAAAAAAAGAGAGGTGTAGCAACTGAACCTACTATAACCTGTTCTCATAAAACAACTTCTGCTGGGATACTCCATTGAAAGTTAAGACTACATATTTAGAAAGGACATGGTAAAAAGAAAGACAGAAGGAGAAGTTGTATAATTCTTCAATAATTCTTTATAAATCGTCATATAGAATATACATTTCCTAAGGATATATTAATATGTTTTATTTATTTAAACATTTTTTTCATTTTAATATAATTATTAATGTAGACTATAATACTGTCTTCCTCTTTTAGCTATACACAAACTGTTCCTGCATAGAGCCTTTCAATCAGACCACTCATTCAGAATTCGTCGAAGAAATGACAAGCACTGAACTACCTTCTTTTATTGGTGGGTCAGCTACATCAGGACCATGCATAGTCGACTGCCAGAATCACTTTTATTTATTCTTGGCAATTGTTTGCTTCTTGAAATTATTTGGCGCAATGGGAAGAGTTACCAACTTTTTGGTATCTGTGAGGTGATTAAGAAATCATGATACTTACATAAACATCAATTAATACAACAAATATTGCACCATTTCTTTCCTTTGGTTTATTTTTACCTTCCAGTCCTTTGTTGAAAGCTAATTAACATTGCTGACCGTAAATATCCCCAAAGTAAGCATTATTGGACTATTGTAAGTTGTTTGTTTAACGCTTTCAATGCTGAACCTGTTTTTAGTATGAAAATGGACACGCTAGGCGTGTTCTCAGCATCCAATGTGTTAATGAGGGTGTAAGTGTCACACGTTGTTATTGAAATATCAACCCTTTTTTGAGATTCTCCATCTTCACAGAAATGTCAGACTTGTTACTTGTTTCTTTCCAAAACACTTGACAATTGTATTCATTTCCACATTACCAATAAAAACTATTTTCATGACAATCGTCAGCTTCCGTTTGATAGAGATTAAAGCAATTAATATAATTATCCAGACTTTTTCTTCAGGACAAAGGTACAAACCATTTCAGTAATATGATAAATGTACTATCGTTTTGGTACCAGATAATAACTTTGGATTCATGGAGGTTTCAAATATGTATATCAATGCATCTCCCTGTATAATTATTAAAATATGTTTCAGGTGTGTTGAAGAAAGAGACAAAACTGTTTCATTGGGAATTAGTATGATGGTGAGCAGTCTATTTGCTCTTATTCCATCACCTATATTTTTTGGATACATAATGGGTGAGAATTTGAGTATATTGTAATTAGTTTTCTAAATTCTGTCTACTATTTGAGGTGCAATCATGAGCCTTCAATATTCAATGTTGTGTATCATTTATTTCAGATTCTACTTGTCTTTTTGTTTAAATGGGGAAAGACTTTTTCGTACATGTCAGACTTTCTATCTTAAAATCCGTTGGTTATACAACTCTGCTTTTTATTAAGAACTAGACTTTTTTTTCGAAAGAACCTAAATTATATATCTGCTGCATTTTTATTTATTCAGTTCATTCTTATGGGGAAAGACTTAGCTGTTTGGAAACAACGCTTTATTAAGAACAAGATCTAAATATGTTTGATGATGAATTAGAGAAATGTTTGATGATGAATTAGAAACAAGAACAGTCAGGGGACCCGAGAAGTCTCACCAGATGAGAAAACAACTTCAAAAGATGACGGAGAAAATGATATAAAAACTATTCCATAAAGACTCTGAATATAAAGATGAAGGAAAAAAATAAAACACCAATTTTTTTGTAAAGTTTATATTGTAATATAATATATTTTATAAGTTTTACAAATAAATATATTTAAATATATTGCTGAACACAGTTTACTATTCATTCAGTACCAAATCACTGATCAATCTAATATTATAAATAAGACTAATTTCAAATTAAGGAATGAAAAATTTACATTGATAAAAATATACTTAAAAAAAAATAATTATGGATCTACATACTTCTATTTTTGTATATAAACGATACAAAGTGTTTATTGCGCGTCAGTTCAAGAAAAATCCGTGCACTTGAAATGCCTGAAGATGCCGAAAGGCATTAGTGACAAAACTCATGGAAAAGTACAAAATTCAAATAATTCAAATTTGATAATAAAAATTATTTTATCTCCTTGTATCCTGAGTGACAAATGGGTTTCTCTAGGGCAGGGGTAGCCAAAGCGTCGATCGCGTAGTGATCCCTAGTCGATCGCCTATCTGATCTGTACAAATCTCTGTTGGCCGTCATAAGAAGCGTGCGTTCAATTTAGACTGATTTTTGGCTTTAAATTACTACTTTTAATGTTGGTGGATCGCCGCCAATAACTTCAAACGAATCGCGGGCAAAAAAGTCTGGCCACACCTGCTCTAGGGCAAACTAGTTTTTCTTGAAACACGATGAAAAGACCATTTAAAGTCATGAATTCCCTATAACAATTGAAAAAAAAAGATTTATTAGATAAATAAAACACATCTTATAGTACTACTTAGACATATACATATATCCAATGGCAGGCAAGTAGTACATGGCATTTCGCCAAAGATAGATGGGTTTTACTGGCAGCATTTACTATAGCTCAGGGGTGGCCAATCATTTCCCACGACATGCGACTTTTTTTGAAATTTTTGCTAGCGATCGAAAATAAATTGTTTTTTTATCATTGGAATAAAAGAGGAATCAGAGATATGTACATCATCAGTACACCAGACATGCGAGTGACTTGGAATATCGACTGGTCGATTGCGATCAACGCTTTGGCCACTTGGCTTTGCCATAGCTCATACAAAGTGCAGTAATCACTGTATTCGGTAAAATTTAAATTTAGCAATTAAATATAAATGTGGGCGGTAAAGGCTTCTGTGGTGGGCGATGGGCAATTTTTACTTTTACTGTTACCACCAAACTTAAAAAAAACAAAGAAGTTGTCTGAAAATCATTGAAAGGGGAGACCTTCATTTGTTTTTAACGAAAATTAAACCAGATATAAAATATTTAGTCTCATAGCATCAGACTCAAGGTTCTCATTGACACCTCCTAGTATTGTAGGACATCAGCACTCTCTCGAATGGTCTAATGTTCACCTCAGTCTATGAGTTTAAGTCGATATCAGGATATAAATTCAGTCTTATAATACTCTATATTGAAATCTATAGCGATTTAATATAGAGTAATTTTAAATTGTAAAAACCGACATGTGAGAGCGACGTCCCCGGATTGGATCTGCAGACATCCCGCTCTAAAATGTCTTGTCTCTGTTACGCCCTGGCTGCGTGAGATATATTGTAGTATTGCCGCCAGACTCCGCTGTACCAAAAAAAATGGTACAGCCAACGCATCTTTAGCCGGATGCTGCTCCGTTCGCATCACAAACAAAGGGGATGCGTCTGCTACAAGCAGAGGCAAAGGCGCAGATAAGATCGGGTTTTATTTTCAAAAAACCAGTCAGAGTTACAGTCCGAGAATCCGACAGTGAGAGATTACGGAGTCTGGAGGGAGCATTTGTCAGATAAGGCGTACAGTCCTGGTGGAGGGTTCCTCCCAGCTGTATGCTCTGAAAGTGGCCTCCAGCTCCTAGCCCTCTTGCTAAGGATAAATTCTTGTTAAATCCTGATATCGCCTTTGTCAAGGCGAGAAGGTGGTCGAATCGTTATTTTTGCAACCTATAATTAGATTCTATAACTTCTTAAGTGTAATTGTCAAATTGTATAACGTGTGATTGTGTTAAAAATCCGAATAAATTGTGCAGGTGCTAATTCGCACTTGTGTTTAACCCTTTGAGATCATTCATAATCAGAGTACCCTACTTTCTCACCTCCCAGTCCCATTTCCTCATCCCGAGAGTGACCGACAGGGAGGCTCACCCTCTTTTACGAAAAGGCCGAGATTGAGGTTGTCTCATCATGAATGATGGAATTTTATTTGTATGGTTTTTTGTTTTTTTCAATTTTTTCAGCACTAAAATTATTAATGTCAAATTAATGTACTTCTTATGTTGTATCAACTCATTTACCAAACGTTTTTTCAATGCAGATGTATTCAACAGCTCCTCTTCAGTAAGAAAATGTAGTCTTCTGACATATATTGATCCCTGTTGTGTGGGTATTTCATCTATAGAATCATCATCAGGGAATATTTTGATGTGTTTCGAATAATACAACACACCACAATCTGCAAAGGCCGATGCTATCAGAAGACAGGCTGTGAGGATACTGACTATATCTCCGAATTGTCCATTTTGAAGAATACATTCTTTATCGGAGCTTGTATAGTGACAGGTAGCATCTGAAAGATGTAAATATTTCTGTTAGTAATACTCGAGATAATCCAAGACTAATCTACTTTTTAAATAAACTTCCACTCAACTGATATGGAAGAAAAATATTTGATTTACTTTTCGATTTTGGTTATTCATTTCCAGTTAAAATGAAGTGAGAGTTTACTGTAGGTTTGACTCAGATTCTCAACTGTCAATTAAACTCTAGAGTATTATTTAGGTTATTGTGGCCCACCAAAGATTTAGCTTGTACATTTTTTACATAAAAAATTAAATGACATTACTGTAAAATATGAAATATGGTTATAAAGACAAGGCTTACATGATGAGTCAGTAAACATTAACAAAATTATGCAAGCCTCGTTTTAACAATAGATTTATTATTCAATTGTTATTTATTTGTACAAAGACTAGCTTATTTAAATGAACAGATATTTATTGATAAGATAATACGAACTAACCAGCAATGGCTTCATAAATAAGTTTTCCAGGAACATGAACTACGATGGCTGTCACACAGAGTTCAAACATTATCGCTATTGCTTTATCAAATGGTGCAACAGATCGTAGTATTATCAGAAGATTCCCAACTAATCCCGAAGCTGAAATTAATTTATAGTAGATATAATTGGAATGATTTTGGGATGCAACTTATTCTTTCATTTGGAATATAGCTACATTATAAAAACAAATATACCTGATACATTTTTTTGATATCTAACATTTCACAATCAACTTTCAAATTTCAATTAAAGGTACTGTAACATAATCAAGATATTTGCTAATAATTAGACGTTAGAATTTGTTGTGTTTTTCAAAGCAAATGAAAGTAACTGAAGCAAGAGTAACACTACATTCTACTTAGTGTTCCAATTATGAAAATATTTGTAATTTACAATACCTATAAGTGCCGCTGTAAGAACAGTACCGGCCTGAAAAAGTTTCCAGTGGATGGCACATTCTGAATTATCATAAGCGCCTACAGTAGCTACTATTAAAGTCGCTACAAATTTGGAAGTTTTGGTGCCGCAACTACAGTCTCCGAAAAATCTGAAATCATTAACATTGAATATGGAGTCATTTAGTAAATAAAAAGCCTTTTCTTTCAGGTAATATATAACAAGATGAAATATAACAGTAAGAAAAACAGAAATATACAATTCTATGCCTGTACACAACAGCTGCTATCTATTTCTTTATTAATTATACATTAAAAAAGTAAACCAAACTGTACGATACCAAGTTAGAGATGTATTATATATATTTCAAATATTATTTGTCATCATCAAATAAAAGTGAAAATAAAACAAACATTTGTTGTTTGTAAACTTCGCGATTGAAATATTTAATTTGAATATTGTCAATGTAATCATGTTAACAAAAAAAAAACGTTTTAATTACATTACAAAACTAACGTATCTGCAAAGTATTCGTGATTTGGCAGCTAGAGTCAAGTAAAAATCTATAATTGAATTTCTTAATACAAACTTCAAGTGTTTTTCCCTATCAATATAATATATATTCATCTCAAACTTGTTGGCATACTCAAGGTTTTACCGTAGTTACTTACTTCACATCATTGATATAATGGATATCCTTGCATCCAGCATGGCAAGGAGAAAAGTATGTCATGGAAGAGTTCTGCGGACACACTGGTTCAAATCGTTTGCTAGTATGAGCACAGTTACATTGATGACTGCAGAAAGGATTCGACAGTTGGCCTTTATAATCCCCGGAAATAGCATTCTTTTCACAGTCAATGAATATATATGAAATATAAACGGCTGCTACGATAAATGATATAATTACACTCCATCCGGCTATGAGCGTCGTCCTAGGTTTAAATTTTTAAATTATTACTCCCGATAGGATAATTGAGAGAGCGACAATAGGCGGTTTGAGGATGTTTCTCAAAAAGTCTTGAGGTCCAAGGGTCATCGAAGCCGACGCCAACCGTGGGAATGTAATACTGTGATTCCATATACTTGGGTTCCAACGCTTGGAAATTGTCCAAAGCCATAAACATGAAGACAGTCGAAAGAGTGTTGACAACTACAATCCTGTTGCTGATAATTCTTTTGAATGATGACCAAAACTCTAAAAAAAAAAATGGTTTACCGAATATGATTGTCTAGATTCAGTTATACAATATTATCTAGACTAGAGTGACGTAATACAAATCAAGATTTCTGTACGAAGCTCCCGCTGTTGAAGGAGTGCTCTGGTGGGAATGCCCGCATTCAGTAGGCATCAACTTCTCTAGTTTTCGCAACGTATTTGTTTGTCATAGTTTTTTTTGCAATATTATTTTCTGATAAACACGCTATGAATTGAAAATTTCTGAACTAGTACAATTATTATGTTTACATATTGTTTATTACTTGAATATTTGTATGTGAGTGCAGTGCACTTTTTTCACCTTTACATGAGTCGTCCCTTATTGAGACTAAGCATTAATTCCTTGAAAATATATATTATCTCTATCAATCACACAGTAATTAGATCTACATCACTTACTTTTCTTCGGGTGATCCTCGTCATCATCATTATGTATACTTTGCGTTGAATTTCCAGTAGCGATGTCGAGGATAGAAGCAGCAGTCTGATTGATCACTGTCCCTAACAGTTTAAAAGGAAACATTGCTACAAAAGTTCCTGATATAATGAGCAATAATCCGATCACTGGATACCCAATCCACCATAAATCTTCATTAAGCATAAAATACCATGCTACATACGATCCAAACTGAATTGATGACATCCTGATGGAAACTGCTACAGCTGAAATATCAAGGCAAGGTTTACACTACCTTATCTAGAGGCTTATCTATACAGAATCAGTCAATTGGTCAGTAAATAACAAAATAATTACTCATAAAAACAACTATATTAATGGTTGATCGGCCAACTATTACTTATTCAAGAATCAGAACATATTAATGTGAATAGAATATTTTTTTAATATGGTAATATAATATAATGGTTAATCTTTTCAAAGTTATCATGTGTCAAAATGTGCTCACCCAAATATACAGGACTGTTACTTTCTTCAACATTGTCATCAATATACGAAAATCCATGAGCGTGGAAGGATGCATTTCCAATGCCTATGAAAATCTGAAGAATGAAAAGAACAACTAATGTTGTAAAACAAAACTCTTTCTCATCAGGAACAATCTCCAAGTGGCTTGAAGTCATGTTGCTTTCCTGGCATAGATTCGGAACTGAAATGTAACAATATGACGAGTTGGTAATTTCATCACAAAAAGAGATTCACAGGTGAGAATCGGTACGGGCAGTTTCAATTAATTAACCACTAGTCCTTTCCTAGCCTTATCTTTCTACGCTTTTCGAGAAAGATATGTTCAGCAATTGAGTAACAATAAATTCACATAGAAAAATAGTTCATATGCTCCACATAGTCAGAGCGGAGAGCATAGTTTAAAAGAATAAAAACATGATATATACAACTTAATAATGAATTGAATATATACAATAGATGACATTTCAAACTAAGTTTTAATTTTCAAAGTTAAGATTTTTAGTTTCTCTGTGAGATTGTTTAGCCTTGTATGAATTAAATCAACAATCAATATTTTTTTTAAACTTTAACGTTTAAAATTTGCACTTTTCCGTGAGTTTCATGAGTTTCAAAATCATGGAAAAGTACAAAATTCAAACAATTCAAATTTGATATTGAATTTCCATCAAGCACCCTCGGTCAAAATCCTTAATTAAATCAATATTTTGTATGGTAATCTCCAATTACTTCCAGTTGTAGCTATTTCCTGTTATATTTTTACCATAAAACTGATTTGAAATATCTTACAAATCGGTGATATAACCCCGGAGAATTGTGGCTGTGATTTGTGCTCCAAATACGGAATCATGACAAGAAAGCAAACGACTCCTTGAAAACAAGTGATGCCGCCGAGCCAGGCAGCTCGATGGATTCTATTTCCCCAGTGGGCGACTGCCAATCCAAACACGAACAGGAATAGGTTGTGTGAGACCATCAACCAATCTGTGGATAAGAATTAGACATTCATATCAAAGCTTATGAGAAGAAATTTCACTCATGTAACAAGTTCAACAATTGAATGTGGATTTATATCTTTTCTTCCAGCGTGGTGCTTTTCACTTTTTTAGTTCTTTAAATATTCTCATTCATTATGGGAAAACTAACAGTTTGATCTATCATCTTTTCCCCACACTGATCATTCAAAGTTTTTTTTTAATCTTTAAACAATCGTACGATGTGGGCAATAGAAGTGGCCCACTGCCCAAGCACTTTTTGTGAAATATTCTCGCAACCCTCAGCCGTTATAAAAATGATTATATCTCTTTTTTTTATAGCATTTTTTATTATTACACATTAAAGTTAAAGAGTTAAAACGATAAAAATAATCTCTCAAGCCCCCGGAAAAAGCTTCCCATACCTCAGGCTTGGAGCCACTGCCCCAAGCGATATTTTACTAGAAATGGAAGAAAAATCTGTATCCTGTTGATATGGTGTGGACAAAGCTGATTTATTACGGTCTGCTCAAAAACACATGCATATCCCAAGAGTCAACCTTGCTACGAATATTATATTACTAATAATGAGTCATAAATATTTCTGGATGCCGAAAATAAAATTATGGATCGGTATCTCAAAGACATTATTTATGAAACTTAATATTCATATCTTAAAAACTATTATGTTAAATCAGTGTAATCCGGCAGCGAAATGCACCATAATCACTGGTCCTGTACGGGACCGTAGGGCATTAAACCACGCAAATTCGCAGTCCTATACGGGACAGTAGAGCTCCTAAAGGTTAACAATGCAGGATAATCAGGGAATGGGTTTATTATTATCGTTTCAGTTTTTTGAGCAGTATTTATGGCTTGAAATGAAAATTTGAAAATCTTGAATTAAAAAGTTTTCAGTCAACCTAAAGCTTCATTCTATCATTACAATATTTCAAATCACATACAAAATACATGTCTGCATACAAACCTATGACGACTGCTGGGTATTGAAATATCTCTCCAACATGCGTGGCAGTTGCTACAAAATATGCTTGCAGAGAGCCTTGACATATTCCAAGAAAGACGTAGGCCAGCAAAAATACTTTGGGCGTAGCGAATATGAGGAACCATTTTGGAAAACAGCACGGATGGAAATTTAATCCACAATCCATCGCACCTGAGGAAAAACAAAGAAAAATTGATAATGGACTTATTTTCTTAAAAATACATTCAACTATTACCCCTTAGATTCTTAAAACAAAGAATTAATGCAAATTATTATTAATTCTTTAATAAGGACAAAATAAATAGATAGTGAAACACATTTTACAGTACTACTTTCACATATGTATATTCTGAAAAAATCAGCATATATGTGGAAGTAGTTTTATAAAATTTTCAAAATTGGTCAAAATAAACAAAGATATTAGAAATTTCACGTTGCATTTGTTCTAACAATAAGTCCTGTGTAAAATATGGGTCAGTCATCATCCAAATTCGATATGCATTGAAGGTTTGTTTCTTGAAAAATTGATCACGATTTAAATATTTATTTTTAATATTAGCGATATGTCAACGAAAAGAAAACGTGTCCTAGTTTCATTTAAAGACTAATTGGATATAGTCGATGCTTTGAAACGGGGTGAATTGGGACGTTTTTAGTCTAATAAATATGGTGTGGAATGTCAACGATCTCGGATATAAAAAAATAAAGTGAAAAATTCTTGAAGTTTACCTTTTTAATTGTTTAATGAGAGTCAAGAAGATTGCTATTCAAGACAACTTATGTGTCTTAAAGTATTCGTGATTTGGCAGCATCGAAAAGAAAAGCTAGCTGTAAGCAGATAATTGTTTTTTTCAATAAAAAATAGTTTATTATTAAAGCTATGTACTAATTTAAAGAAATAAAAATTATTTATACTGAATATAATTGTCATGCCAATTATGATTTTTTCGATTATCCGGATTTGTCCTTATCCGGACTATTTTCATCCCCAATTAGACTGGATAATCGAGGTTCAAAAAAATTTTTTTTTAATGAACATTATTTATTGTGGAACAACGGAAAGCATGGTGATACACATAAAAGAACACTTTGAAGGAGGCGGGAAACCCTCCTTGACAATAAGTTGCTCTGAGTCAAATTTCATTTTTTTTTTAGGTAAAAAGGGGGCCCGGAGCGTCATGCGCCTTTTGGTATCGCATTAAGAGGGCTTCAAGGCACCCAGTGGGGCACTTTGGGGAGGAGAATCTTATAAAGTTGAAAATATTATTTTACCTTGTTAAAACTAACTTTTTCCCTCCTGTCAAGTCAACAAGTGCGCCGGCCACGAATAAAACTGAGGAATGATGGTTATGTTACGGTCGATAAATCAGATCTATATTGCATTGTGTTGGTGTCGAATTCCGCTATACACATGGTTTTTGAAGCTAATAAAGTCACTTGGAAACAGTATTCCCACGGCCCACAAAAGGGTAAAAAAGATTAGATTAGAGATAAAGAAATGTGTGTGATAAGATGGTTAAATTTAAAGTTTTTTTGTAAAATCTATCTCCATACAGTGAAAATATAATAACAGTTATTAAATCATAAAAATCATAAGTACTGATATTCCAATAAATAATTGTGTAATCAATGAACAATCCAAATCAACATTTTGTTAAATTAAAATGTCTGTTTGAATGAAAATGATTTTTTTATTTTTTAGTAAACATAAACGTTATTATTATTTAAAACAAAAATTGTCCATCAATCAAAAGTCTTCATGTTTAATTTCAATCTTTCATCGAAGAAAAGGTTGTTTCTACTAGGGAAGGGTTCAAACCCCCCCCCCACATAAAACTAAAAAATGCCAACTGAGCATACTTACATGGATAATTCAGCCGTTTATTTTATTTATTCAGATGTTTGCTGTTTTAAAAGTGAACACACTCACAGAAATATTGAAAATCTCATTTATTTTACTAAAATTTTGAAACTTAAAATTACAATTACATACATTATGATGAAAATAATATTTATGGTTATTATATGCTATTTTTATTCCATTTCTATTCCACCAAGTATTGACAGGGTACACCTTGCATTGTTGCATATTGGTAAGTATATTTCAAGTCCTGAAGATGCCGAAAGGCGAAACCCAGATTGTTAGCGATAAAACTCATGGTAAAGTACAATTTTTCAAAGAAGTCAACCGAAATAGTATTCATCTGAACTCACTCACGTCGCTATGAAATATGTTGACATCCGAAACAATGCCGTTAAAAATTGCTAAAGCACTTCCCAGTGGCATCCCCATTGGCAGACTGGTTCATCCTCTTGGAAGAACAAACAACTCATGCTCACGATTCCTCAAAAAACTATCAGGAACATTCAATTTAACATTTTCAAGAATGGTGGAATCTCATTTTGGCCTCGGATAAGCCGAAAGAAATATAATGCCAAGTACATTTCTCTTCGAGCATTCAAACTATTGAAAGTGAGCATGCCTAAGAGAAAGTCGGTTGAATAAAGCCATGGGTAGTACCCATATGTCTTCAAATAGAGAATTTCTTCTGAACCCTCTCTACCATAAGAACATATTTTGCACCCCTCGGTGCCAAAACAATCGATCCACTCTCAAGTCGGCTTTGAACTAATAATATAATAGGAATATGTATGATGGTGAGCAGTCTATTTGCTCTTATTCCATCACTTATAGTTTCTGGATACATTAAGAGTAAGAATTTGAATATAGTGTAAACTAATTAGTTTTCTTAATTCTGTCAACGATTTAAGGTTCAATCATGAGCCTTCAATATTCAATGTTGTAATTCATTTATTTCAGATTCTACTTTTCTCGTATGGGGAAAGACTGTTGGTTATATAACTCACTTTATTAAGAACAAGACTAAATTATATATCTGCTGCATTCATCCTCATCGGTTCATTCTTTGACTTAGCTGTTTGGAAAGACGTCAAAGATCTAAATATGTTTGATGATGAATTAGAAATGCTTCAGAAACAAGAACAGTCAGGGACCCGAGAAGTCTCACCAGATGAGAAAAGAACTTCAAAAGATGATGGAGAAAATGATATAAAAACTATTCCATAAAGACTCTGAATATAAAGATGAAGGGATAAAATAAAACACCAATTTTTTTGTAAAGTTGATATTGTAATATAATATATTTTATAAGTTTTACAAATAAATATATTTAAATATATTGCTGAATTACTGTTGACTTTTCATTCATTACCAAGTTACTGATGGAAAACATTCAAATTGTTGATAAAAATATATAGAATAAATAATTTTATCTCCATGTATCACCAATTTTAAATGTAATTTGATTAAGAGAGGCAGGTAAAATGGAATTATTTTCTAAGTTAATCATTGAACAACACAAGTGTTAGAATGTTAAGACAAGTGACAAATGAGTATCTATAGGAAAAATTATTACACAGTCCAAAACCAAAATATAAGTATATTCAATAAAAATTTTAAAGAAAAACATAAAACATCCACACATATTTGTAGAAAACTGTAAGAAAACGTCAAGCAGCAAAGCTGTTATTAAGCAGGTTAACTTACCTAAAAATAGCTTAATTTTACATACATACATATCAATGTAACTGAAAATCACTCATCATCGTATGTATTTTTATTTGTAAATTATAAATAAGATATTTGGTCCCAGAAATAATAAAGGCTTTGGTAAAAAATAAAAATGTCGATGACATTTGAACTCAAATCGGCTAACTGTTTAAAATTTACTGTATTAATAAATGACACCAGAGTGTTTTATTCATATTTTGTAAATTAAACCATAAAAATAGTTGAATCTCTTTTCTGCAATGAATAAAGCAGAAGTGTTAGTCAAGCCAGGCATCATTTGCAATGCTATGCAAGTGGCACATTGCATTTTGCAAAAGACGGAGCGTTGCACTGTCACCATTTGTGAAAGTTAACACAAAGTGCAGTAAGCTTTATAGTTGATATAATTAAAATTAAGCAATTAAATATAAATTAATACAATGTAAAACCAATCAAGTATTCAATGTTATTTTTTTATTATAATTTCGCTGAATGCTATTAAAATGAGATGAATTTTTTGATGTTTGCCAACAATCGTGAATTGATAAAAAATCTATATGTCTACCTATTCAAATGTAGAAATATTACATTAGTTAATATTATTGTTTAAAAATCTCTTTCCGACTGGCTAAGCTGTAATATTTGTTAAGCACTGGCAATATTGATATCAAATTCTTGTACTTCTATGTTGTCTCAACTCATTTACCAAATTTCTTTGCAATTCAGATGCATTCAAAGGCTCCTCTTCGGGGGATAATGTCTGTTCAGACCTAGGCCTTGAAAGTCTCCTTAATTCTATTGACGCTCTGTCAGAACCTGGCTCTGTATGTAGTCTTCTGACAAATATTGAACCCTGTCGTGTGGGTATTTCATCGATAGTATAATCATCATCAGGGAATATTTTGATGTGTTTCGAATAATATAACACACCACAATCTGCAAAGGCCGATGCTATCAGAAGACAGGCTGTGAGGATACTGACTATATCTCCGAATTGTCCATTTTGAAGAATACATTCTTTATCGGAGCTTGTATAGTGACAGGTAGCATCTGAAAGATGTAAATATTTCAGTTAGTAATACTCAAGATAATCCAAGACTAATCTACTTTTTAAATATACTTCCTCTCAACTGAGATGGAAGAAAAATATTTGATTTACTTTTCATTTTGGTTATTCATTTCCAGTTAAAATAAAGTGAGAGTTTACTGTAGGTTTGACTCAGATTCTCAACCGTCAATTAAATTCTCGAGTATTATTTAGGTTATTGTTGCCCACCAAAGATTTAGCTTGTACATTTGTTTGCATAAAAAATGAAACGACATTACAGTAAAATATGAAATATGGTTATAACAACAAGGCTTACATGATTGTGTCTGTAAACATTAACAAAATTATGCAAGCCTTGTTTTAACAATAGATTTATTATTCAATTGTTATTTATTTGTACAAAGACTAGCTTATTTAAATGAACAGATATTTATTGATAAGATAATACGAACTAACCAGCAATGGCTTCATAAATAAGTTTTCCAGGAACATGAACTACGATGGCTGTCACACAGAGTTCAAACATTATCGCTATTGCTTTATCAAATGGTGCAACAGATCGTAGTATTATCAGAAGATTCCCAACTAATCCCGAAGCTGAAATTAATTTATAGTAGATATAATTGGAATGATTTTGGGATGCAACTTATTCTTTCATTTGGAATATAGCTACATTATAAAACAAATATACCTGATACATTTTTTTGATATCTAACATTTCACAATCAACTTTCAAATTTCAATTAAAGGTACTGTAACATAATCAAGATATTTGCTAATAATTAGACGTTAGAATTTGTTGTGTTTTTCATAGCAAATGAAAGTAACTGAAGCAAGAGTAACACTACATTCCACTTCATTACATTAGTGTTCCAATTATGAAAATATTTGTAATTTATAATACCTATAAGTGCCGCTGTAAGAACAGTACCGGCCTGAAAAAGTTTCCAGTGGATGGCACATTCTGAATTATCACAAGCGCCTACAGTAGCTACTATTGAAGTCGCTACAAATTCGGAAGTTTTGGTGCCGCAACTACAGTTTCCAAAATAATCTGAAATCATTAACATGTAATTTGGAGTCATTTAGTAAATAAAAAGCCTTTTTCTTTGAGGTAAATATATAACAAGATGAAATATAACAGTAAGAAAAACAGAAATATACAATTCTATGCCTGTACACAACAGCTGCTATCTATTTCTTTATTAATTATACATTAAAAAAGTAAACCAAACTGTACGATACCAAGTTAGAGATGTATTATATATATTTCAAATATTATTTGTCATCATCAAATAAAAAGTGAAAATAAAACAAACATTTGTTGTTTGTAAACTTCGCGATTGAAATATTTAATTTGAATATTGTCAATGTAATCATGTTAACAAAAAAAAAACGTTTTAATTACATTACAAAACTAACGTATCTGCAAAGTATTCGTGATTTGGCAGCTAGAGTCAAGTAAAAATCTATAATTGAATTTCTTAATACAAACTTCAAGTGTTTTTCCCTATCAATATAATATATATTCATCTCAAACTTGTTGGCATACTCAAGGTTTTACCGTAGTTACTTACTTCACATCATTGATATAATGGATATCCTTGCATCCAGCATGGCAAGGAGAAAAGTATGTCATGGAAGAGTTCTGCGGGCACACTGGTTCAAATCGTTTGCTAGTATGAGCACAGTTACATTGATGACTGCAGAAAGGACTCGACAGTTGGCCTTTATAATCCCCGGAAATAGCATTCTTTTCACAGTCAATGAATATATATGAAATATAAACGGCTGCTACGATAAATGATATAATTACACTCCATCCTGCTATGAACGTCGTCCTAGGTTTAAATTTTGCAATTATTACTCCCGATAGGATAATTGAGAGAGCGACAATAGGCGGTTTGAGGATGTTTCTCAAAAGTCTTGAGGTCCAAGGGTCATCGAAGCCGACGCCAACCGTGGGAATGTAATACTGTGATTCCATATACTTGGGTTCCAACGCTTGGAAATTGTCCAAAGCCATAAACATGAAGACAGTCGAAAGAGTGTTGACAACTACAATCCTGTTGCTGATTATTCTTTTGAATGATGACCAAAACTCTAAAAAGAAAAATGGTTTACCGAATATGATTGTCTAGATTCAGTTATACAATATTATCTAGACTAGAGTGACGTAATACAAATCAAGATTTCTGTACGAAGCTCCCACTGTTGAAGGAGTGCTCTGGTGGGAATGCCCGCATTCAGTAGGCATCAACTTTTCTAGTTTTCGCAACGTATTTGTTTGTCATAGTTTTTTGCAATATTATTTTCTGATAAACACGCTATGAATTGAAAATTTCTGAACTAGTACAATTATTATGTTTACACATTGTTTATTACTTGAATATATGTATGTGAGTGCAGTGCACTTTTTGCACCTTTACATGAGTCGTCCCTTATTGAGACTAAGCATTAATTCCTTGAAAATATATATATTATCTCTATCAATCACACGGTATTTAGATCTACATCACTTACTTTTCTTCGGGTGATCATCGTCATCATCATTATGTATACTTTGCGTTGAATTTCCAGTAGCGATGTCAAGGATAGAAGCAGCAGTCTGATTGATCACTGTCCCTAACAGTTTAAAAGGAAACATTGCTACAAAAGTTCCTGATATAATGAGCAATAATCCGATCACTGGATACCCAATCCACCATAAATCTTCTTTGCTCATAAAATACCATGCTGCATACGATCCAAACTGGAATGATGACATCCTGATGGAAACTGCTACAGCTGAAATTTCAAGACAAGGTTTACAATACCTTATCTAGACAGTAATTATCTACACAATTTATTTGAAGTCAGTCAATTGGTCAGAATTAGAGGTCTGCACAGGCCGAAATTTTAAAATTTCACCTGGCCCGAGCCCGAAAGCCTACGACTCGGCCCGGCCCGAGCCCGAGGCTCATTTCCAAAAATCTTACCCGAACCAGACCCAAGCTCGACATTTTTCAACCTTGCCAGAAAAAAACCCGATTTTTTTTTCCGACAATTCTAATAAAACTTACAAATAATTAAAATTGACTCACCAACTATTGTGTGTGTGCAGTTTTGCAAAATACACTTTTCTAAATTACTTAATAACTTAATGACTTAACAACATAAATTGGTTACCAGCAAAGTCTTCCTGGTTAACAGTTCCCACTATTTTAATTGTTGTGTAAAAAAGCCCATTTCTTGCCGATAAATTAAAAAAAAATCAACTTAACAAATCGAATTGCGACCGATCGAAATAACCATTTAAGAAATACTGAATTCGGGATCATATTATTATATTTATCATGCGTATTGTACAAACTCCTCAACAGCAGATATCATTAAAAATAATATAGTATTTAATGACTACTGTCGCGCAGTCATTAAATTAAGAACAATGTGTGTTGTTCTTTGAATGGATGTGTTCATACGAGAATATAAGGTTTTTAAATTACGAACGAGGCGTCGAATAGATGACTGTAGTATGAGTACATGAAGTCTATTATTGTATTAAATTAAGATTAACGATAATGGTGAGCTCATTCGGAAATAGCCCGATTTTTGCTATATTTTTTGTATGCCTGGGCCTGAGTCCGGCCCGGGCCCAAATCCAAACCCTCGTTACCCGACCTGACCCAGCCCGACCCAGCCCGCAGGCCGGGCCAAACCCGAGCCCGTGCAGACCTCTAGTCAGAATATAACAAAATAATGACTTATAAAAACAACTAAATCAATGGGTGGTCGGCCTACTAATACTTATTCAAAAATTGAGTATCCGTAAACCCTTAATCCAGTCACATGTGGGCAACATACAACCCTCATTTCATGTTATATCACTCTTAACTCGTCTACTGCAGTGTACGCTTCTGGCGTGTACACTACTAAAATAGTCACATCTTAAATATACCCCACTAGGCGGTCTTTCTGTTTCATTTAATAGTTTAACACTGATTCCTCATGTCTTCAGCATTCTTCTGAAATATATTCACCATCTTGATCGATATCTATGTGCACTATGGAGCAACATCGATGTATACCTAAATTATTCCACACTGTTAAAATCAGGGCTTTGGAGTCGGAGTCGGAGTCGTGGAGTCGGGGCTTTTTGGCTGGAGTCGGAGTCGGACTCGGAGTCGTCGCGGCGATTTGGCCGGAGTCGTACTCGGGTCGGAAATTTTGAAAAGTTTAACTTTTTATTTTTGCATATTACATGTCAAATTTGGCTATTGGCCGGATTGGTAGGGTTGATATTTAATTGAATACACATAATTATGAAAATTAGGCAAAAAAAAGTGACGATATTAAACTTTTTTAGTCGGAGTCAAAGTCGGAGTCGTGTTTTTGATCAATGTCGGAGTCGGAGTCGTGGTCTTGGTAAATGCTGGAGTCGACGTCGAACTTTTTTTTAACCGACTCCAAAGCCCTGATTTTGGGATGATGATTCAAGTACACTGCAGCAAAAAAACACGCATAGAGGAAGTGGTGAATGGAAAATTACTGTCCACATTTAATGTGCAGTGAATTAATAATTACAGAAATGTACATACTTTCAGTGTTCTATTAAAAATATGTCTTTTCGTAACATATCAATGTGAATAGAATATTGTTTTAATATGGGGAATATAATATAATTGTTAATCTTTTCAAAGTTATCATGTGTCAAAATGTGCTCACCCAAATATACAGGACTGTTACTTTCTTCAACATTGTCGTCAATATACGAAAATCCATGAGCGTGGAAGGATGCATTTCCAATGCCTATGAAAATCTGAAGAATGAAGAGAACAACTAATGTTGTAAAACAAAACTCTTTCTCATCAGGAACAATCTCCAAGTGGCTTGAAGTCATGTTGCTTTCCTTGCATAGATTCGGAACTGAAATGTAGCAATATGATAAGTTGGTAATTTCATCACAAAAAGAGTTGGTTAAAGTGGGATTTAAAATTGGATAAAACAATGGTTTTTTTTTTCATTTGAAACTAGTTAATCAATTGTGAGATTCACGGGTTAGAATCAGTACAGGCAGTTTCAAAAGGGCATGGATGTCCGTGATGTGTGAAATTCCTTCCCATGAGAGTGATTAACTAACCACTTGTCCTATTCTAGCCATATCCTTATACCCTTAATCTTTTTCGAGAAAGAGATGTTGAGCAACTGAGTAACAATAAATTCTCGTAGAAAAACTTCTCTTGCGATAAGTTCCATTAACAGTTCATATGCTCCACATAGTGAGAGCGGACATGGCTTAAAAGAATCATAACATTTATGATATCTACAACATAATAATGAATTGAATATATACAATAGATGATATTTCAACCTTAGTTTTAATGTACAAAATTAAGATTTTTAGTTTCTCTGTGAGATTCTTTAACCTTGTATTCATATGAATCAAATCAACAATCAATATTTTGTATAGTAATCTCCAATTACTTCTAGTAGCTATTTCCTGTTATATTTTTACCATAAAACTGATTTGAAATATCTTACCAATCGGTGATATAACCCCGGAGAATTTAAGCTGTGACTTGTGCTCCAAATACGGAATCATGACAAGAAAGCAAGCGACTCCTTGAAAACATGTGATGCCGCCGAGCCAGGCAACTCGGTGGATTCTGTTTCCCCAGTGGGCGACTGCCAATCCAAACACAAACAGGAATAGGTTGTGTGAGACCATCAACCAATCTGTTGATAAGAATTAAACATTCAAATAAAAGCTTCTTACAAGAAATGTTTATTGGTTAATAATGAATACTCTATTAGACCAAAAGTTCAACAATTGAACATTGATTGATATCTTTTGCCCGGAGTCATTTTTCTAACTTTTTTAGTTCTGAAATACTCTTATTCACAATAGGAAAAATAGCAGTGTGATCTATCATTTTCCCACACCGATCGTTCAAAATTTGATTAACAATGCAGATGATCAGGGAATGGGTAACATATCGTTTCATTTTTTTGAACATTATTTTATGGCTTTAACCTTTTCAGTGGTTAGTTTTGAATGAAATTAGGTTTTTTGCAATAAACTAAAAAAATATCAACGCCAGACAAAAAATATAAAAACATATTTTTTTTGCTATCCGTAAATCTAGGAAGAATATTATAAATTATTTGAGTTACAGATGTTTCTTTCAGAATTTTAAAACGTTAGTAAAATTGTTTTTAATTAAGGATTTCGACTGAAGCTGCTTATTGGAATTTCAATATCAAATTTTAATCATTTGAATTTTGTACTAATCAGTTCAAGTTCATTCGTGCACTTAAAATACTTGAAGATGCCCAAAGTCGAAACCCGACTCGTTAGCGACAAAACTCATGGAAAGGTACAAAATTCAAACAATTGAAATTTATTGAAATAATTCATAATAACATTCAAATAATTATCTATAAGATATTACTTCCAATTCGGGACTGGAATTGGATTTTTATTGTATTCATCTGTGGACATGTACATAGTTCTCTATTGATGTTGATTCCAGGAAGCGTATTGAAAGGAAATGAATTTTTAACACAATAATATACGACCACAGATTTGTTTGAATGAAAATTTTAATGTCTTAGATTCGAAAGGTTTCGGTCAACCTAAACTTCCATTCTATCATTGTAACTTTTCAAATCCCATACAAAATACATGTCTACCAAATACAAACCTATGACGACCGCTGGGTATTGAAATATCTCTCCAGCATGCATGGCAGTTGCTGCAAAATATGCTTGCAGAGAGCCTTGACATATTCCAAGAAAGACGTAGGCCAGCAAAAATACTTTGGGCGTAGCGAATCTGTGGAACCATTGTGGAAGACAGAATGGAAGAACAGTAATTCCACAGTCCATTTCACCTGCAGGAATAACAATGATAAATTTTAATAGATTTCCTTTTAAATATATTTTATTAAATGTACTGTGATACGAGTACCCTATAGATTCATACAACAGATAATATTGATAAAGTTCTTTGAATTCAGCAATAAGGAGAAAATAAATAGACAGTGAAACACATTTTTTAGCAAGACATTTTGATAAAGATCAGGACCAGTTTCGCTCATCTGGAGCATAATCAACTGATCGGCTGAAAATGCTATAAGTGGTCCTAAAAAAAGTGGTTTATTTATTTAAAATAAAACCTTTTTTTTTTAAAAAAGTGAAATAGATAGTGATTTAAGAACACTTACGAATGATAATTTTACAAGCGATGCCGTTGCACAACTGTTTCAAAGTGTAAACATAATAATATGTTGTAAATACATAATAGCATTTGTATGTTGATATGTATAAAATCAAAGCATGCTTAATATTTATACAAAAACAATTTCAAAGCATACATATTATGCAATGGTTAAATAAATATATCATCCACATTTCAATTATTTATAAATCAGTAATTATTGATATCAATACTACAATCATAATTTCATCGTCATCAACCATTTCATCACTATTTTTTGTCCGCATTTCAGCAGATTCATATCAACATAAAAACAAATACACAAAGCCATTCGTTGCCTCTGCACATTCAACCCTCTTGGCGATTGAGTAGGTTGCCTACGATACCACTACAGCATTGCACATTTTGTGGATTAAAAATCACTAGAAAGTGAAAGTCCCCAACCAATTGATATTATCAGAATGGTTAACGTAGAAGAAGTGTAACAGTGGATAATATGTATCACTTTACCTGCTTTTATATTGCTAGCAGGTGCAATGAACACCCCTAACCGTGTTGAGTCATTCCTTAATAATGACACTGGTCTAACCATCTTAAATTTTTGAAAGAAATCTGTAAAAATTCACTCAAAATATCCTCACAGACTAGCAGTATATTTCAGTACTCTAACACAGTACATCATCACAGATTATTGTCATTAAAACACGAAGTAAACGATTGTAAAATACCATTACTATTTATTTAATAATACACTGATTATTATAATATTATCCAGGAAATAAGATTTTTTTAAATTTCACTAAAGTATTTGAGCACACAAGATTTAACAATAGGTACATGAAACTACAGGTTAAAAATTGAAATAATTTTCACACACTTTTTAAGAAAATGATAGATACAGTTTGGTAAAATAAATACAATTGGTGGATACTACTTAGTTAATGATGATACTTTTTAAGTTATGATATTTTTATACAACTAATTTAAGTATAACACCCATGTGCCACATTATAAAAAAATGGAAACAATAAACCTGCATACATTTGTATGATAAAAATTAGATTAGATTAGACTAGATAATGAGACTTTGTATATCTTGTATGAGAATTGATAAAATTTCAAGCCTTTTAAAGTGACATCTGTCTCTATTTTGTGAAAATATTATAACAGTATTTTAACAAAGAAAACTGATATTGCAATGAAACACTGGAGGGCAAAAATTGAATTTTATAAAAAATATTCAAAAATACTTTTTTTGTTGAAATATAATAATGTTGATTTTTAAGAATACTAAAACATAATTGTTATTTAATACAGAAAAGAAAGGCAATTTCAAACTTACATTAAATGTAGGACATGGCTATTTTTACTAGGGAAGTGTTCAAACCTTCGACATAAAACTAAACATTGGATCTTGAGCATGTATCATTCAGCCATGTATTTTATTATTTTAGGAGTTTGCTGCTTTAAAAGTGAACATACTCACAGAATTATTTAAAATCTCAACAATTATATTTGCTGCTAGTACTTAATGGTATAGTAGATGACATCATCATAGCATTGAAATAATTAAATTTTCACATTACTTATACCTCAAAAGTTTTAGAAATGCGCGAAATTTTGAAAAAACATGTTAAATGAATCTGATCATTTCACTGATATATACTTACATATGACGAAATAAAATATTTACATATCATAGCGCACTATTAAATATGATTGACATTTGCATTCAAGCAATTTTACTTTAAATTGTCATCTTATATAACACTTCAACTCATTTCTTTTAATTGATGATTGATTTCATTTTTTATTTTTATTTTTGTATAGTATCACAATATTTATAATTATTTTCTGCTGTACTGTAGCCGGGTGGTTAATGCATTTGGGCGTTCGTCTTATTTGGTTGAAGTGTTAAATTTCCATCCCACCCATCAGATCTTCAACTACTAGATTTTTCTCCTAGCTCCATCTTTATATCTCTACCACCTCTACTTAAAAAAATAGCAACTAAATTTCGTACAACAATTGTTCTTAATATGCCGTAAATTGGGGGCGAACATTATTAAAAAATAGGTTTATATGGTGGGTAATTTCATAATCATGGCTGTTACGGACATGCACCGCCGCCCCACGGCCAATGGTTAAATAATTATAGAGTCCTGTATGTTGATTATTGTGCGATAAACGTGAAACTGATGCTACAAATCACAATAAGTGCTAATTAGTTTTTGATTAGAAAACTATTCGCAATGACACTAAAATGCTCAAACAAAGAAAAAGTTTCGTGAATCATTTACTATATTTCTACTTTATCGCATTGGGTATTAATTAAGATACGCAAACTTATGTAGATTTATATAAATAGTCACATTGATTTAAATAGCTTGGACATCAAACACCTCTTATTGTTTGTAACCGGTTCCAAAGAGGTAAGTGGTTTTGACAGTTGTGTAAAGACTGTAAAGGTCAAGAGTACAATGTTCAATCAAACAATTATATTTATTATTTCAGAAAGTGAGTCATCAGTTTCGCTCGTACATATACAATAATATATTACATAACAAAATAGAATACTCTGATATGTCTATAAACATAGATAGCTACATTTTTACACAGGTGAATTAAAGAGCTCTTCAAATGATTTCAAATAAAGAATAATCACACACTACTGACCATAGATAAGATATTAAACGTAACAATTAAAAGATGTAAGTGCTACTGACACTTCTCTACACCGTGATGACATAAAGCAGATATTTACTTTCACGAAGAAATGAACTTATTATACCAACGCCGAAGTTCTATTTTGCATTACATAATAATAATTAATACGCCTTTTAAGTCATTTTATGTAGTTGAAATAGTCAAGTGAGATTTTACACACACTAATAAATAAGAAATCATTCAAATTGCGACTGGGTTCGTTTGAATTAATTTTGGCAAGTAAGAAATCCAAAACTTACAACTGTGTTATGGATGGCGTCAAAATTTTAGCAAAACTAGCACAAAATGAAAATTAATGCGTCTATGATATGAAAATAGAAGATACATACAGTTTTTTTCCTGGGCTTTTATGATTTTACCTTACATACCTACTACAGTGGACAGAATATTTCGCACACGCAAAAGTATTCTTATTTTAAATTAGACCGCTCTTTAACCTTCGCTATTGGATTACACTGATTTATGATAATAGTTTTCAACATATGAATATTAGCTTTCATGAATAATGTCTGAGATACCGATCCATAATTTTATTTTCGGTTTCGATGAACACTTTTGTCAATATGAGGAATATAAACATCTGTGTTACAAGGTTGACTTTTGGGATATGCGTCGTGTTATATCCGGCGAACCGTAATAAATCAGATTTATTCACAGTATACAATATATTTCAATGCGGATACAGATTTTTTCAAACCTAGAAAATTATCTTTGGGGCTGACCGATTCTTTTTTCAAGATAGCTGTAGCTAAAATGGAAAGCATACAAGTAACGGCTCTGGTCAGTGTTTGTAAATTATAAGCAGTATTTTATTTTGTTAATGTTTTTTATTTTACCCAAATAATCTGACTTTTAAAGATATAATTATTTTTATAAGAGCACTGGGTCGCGCGGATATTTCGCAAAAAAATACTCGGACGCTTAAAGGTTAATGTTACCAAACCCTTTTCATGTGTAGTTTTGTTACTCGGTGATTGTTGCCGTAGTGATTCATAAATAAATGTGCTTTTTATATTTTTGTTTATTTCTTTTTTTACTGCGCACTTGTTTTGTTTTAATTTTCATAATTATATATTATTTTCCATAAAGTGTGCCTTATTCATCGATATTTATAAATTATGTAATCATAGCAAGTGGGTATTTTGACAGCTATCGTGACAGCTGATAAGATTAAAAAATACGTGCATACATATAAAATCGATAATCATTCTTGTCTAAATTTTATATAAACTATTCGACCCACTCAAAATTTCAATCGCGGGGAATTATTTCTTAGATTATTTCTATTCAAATATAAAATTTATAGTAAGTCTGAAGATACTTCTGAAAGATACTAAACACGTGTCATGAATAGTTACACAATACGCGGCATAATCTAAGTTATTTTAAATTTTATTCCACAAATTTACCTCCGAACCATTTAAAGTATGTATTTCTATTCCACTTTGTAAGAGATTAATCATATTATATGCTTAGTAATTTATTTTCGGTAATATTTAAATATGATAATTTTAAGGTCGTATACTTTTGCTTGTAAAATTCATGAGCTTTACGAAATGTATTCAGCATGCATCTTTAGATAAATAAAATTGAGGTAAATAAGATATTTACATATTAAAAAATATATATCATCAGTTTGTTGTTGATAATGCTCGCAATGAGCGAAAGAGGTACTGATCCTCATAAAGCGATTGGAATTACATAGTACAAAAAACTAGTAGTATTCATTTAAATATCATGCATTTTCACATAGAGTTGATAGTTCGAGCACCTTTCATTTTTCTCATTTTTAAAATGGTATTGGATTACGTAAATATCTTTTATAAGAATAAAAAAAAGCAATTCGGTCATCAGAATGTTCAATATACTTTCTCCACAATGAACACTATTGTCTTGTACAACTATTAAATACATTTTCTACAAGCCCCTTGGTGTACCTACGTAAATATAGTTCTATATGGTGCCTACAGTCCATATTACCAGCCAGGCCTAGCGGACAAAAATGACAGCTTCAAAACATTCAAAAATTTTGGAAGCGTGATATTGTTTATGTAAATTATCCTCAAAATACAAAAGCCTCAGAATTATGACGTCAGTACCTAAACGAACGGAAGGATGACATACATAAGTAACGAATGTAATATTTATTACAAATACCGTAATTCAATGGAGCCACTTTGACTTATTATATACCTGTGCATATATTTTGTAGAAGGTATCATTAGCATGACCTTCCCACAAAAATACGTGTAATTCTTCACTGCAACAAAGATTAATGATTTTTTTATTAAAACGAATTGAAAATTTAATTTCAGTTACAATAGACAACCGCTTCCGGTTAGATATCAAAATTATATATTTTGTCTTTTTATAAATATATAAAACACATCTTTTTGTACTTCTTCCATATAATTATGAGAGTATTACTTGCAAACACAGCTCGTTCCACAAAAATTTAAAAAATGACCTTGAATGTCATTTTGTTGAGAAAAATAAACTTAATTTTTCAGTTAGGAGTAAGTTCTCTTTTGTAATATATTATGACTACATTAAAAATCAACCCAAAACAATAATAATTAGTCATACGTTATACATTAAATCATTTTTTCCGGGAATTATGATCTTTGGAACGAGCCGCGTTTGCAAATAATGCCCTCACATATTATGTGAAGATCAGGACCGGTTTCGCTCGTCAAGAGCATTTTCATAATTTGAAAAACAACTTAAAAATGATAACCATCTTTTTATGAGTAACTGACATTACCTAAATCCAGATGCATCTTCGGACTTAAAAAGTGTGCTTAAGTAATAAAAATACATTACCTAATTTAGAATGTTTATCTCGGGGGTTACCAACGCCCGCGGGCGCCATGGCGCCCGCGTGCTGATTTGTGTGCCCATTCGACCGCGACAACAATTTTTCATTTCAATTTTTATATATTTTATTATATTCATATATAATAAGTTTCTAAAATATTTTCAAAACATAATTAAATAATTACGTAATTCGAACTCATTTGTCTGAATAAATCGATATAGATCACTGCTAGAGTGACCCAATAGTAGAGTAGAGCCAATGGTCTCCTTTTTATCCATCCTTTTACTTGCCAAATGAATATAATGGAAATAGCTGCATATATTGCAGAGCTTGTTCAAGTAAAGGCAGAAGAACTGGAGTTAGAGATTTTGGACCGTCAAAGTGATATTAAGTTACTTGATGTCAAATGAGGACTTTTGAAATACAGTGGACGGAAAAAAGTTTCCATTTAAAAAAAAAGCGGCATATAAGATTAAATCATTTTTTTATACTTTCGATGGTTTCGGCGATAACTTTGTGGAAGTTCATTTTAATATTTTTTTTTTTATTAAAATCGTTTTTTGGTTCCACATACCTTTGTGAATCATTATTTTCAACAATGAATTTAATAAAATAAAAATATAGATATCGACTCACCGATGAACATCTTTATGATTGCTTGTTAACAGGAACGTCATCATACTCCCCAAATTATGAGGCACTGGCCAATAAAATGCAATGCTTAAGATCACACTGACTTATATTTATTTTATATAATATAATATAAACAAAAAAATTTAAAAATATTTTTTTGTGTATTATTTATTACCAATTTTTCACATATTTTTTCAAAGCAAAACTTGCTTTGAAAAAATATGTGGTGCCCGCCGCCCTACCGATATTTTAAAATGTGCTCTAAGGTACAAATAGGTTGGTAACTCCTGGTTTATCTTATTGATTTATTGATAAGTTTCATTGAAACCACTCAAATCATCATCATCCTATCATTTCAGATGGCCAAGATAGTATTATAAAATTCATAAGATGTCTGAAAAAAAGTAAATTACAGCGATAACAATATAGTCATATAATAGCGAGAATGAAATAATTAGTTGTTTTTAGCAGGATGCAAAAAAGAATCATACGTGGTAAGAAAATCGCTAGTGGACGAAACTCATTTAATATCCAAATTTATCTGAGGTATTTAGACTGTTTTTTATTTTCTACACTCAACAAAATATTAAAAGACGTGTAATAATTGTAAATCTGAGAACAATTTTAGTCGTTCAGCGTGCCTATATTGTATATAATCTTTCAATCATATTGACGTTCGCCAACAACTACACTAAGACATCTTTAACAGTTCACTCGAGTTTGCGGCAGCCGTTGATACTAAATAAATGTTCTCCTCTCTGACATAAGAATCCACCTACCGCACTTAGCCCCACGCGTTCAGTCTATATCGAATACGGGAATTAAATATTTTCGAACCCTGGCAATCTTTTTTTTGTGGGCGTCATTCAGGACATTCTCACAGTGTGCCACTCTTTCGAGTGCATAAGTAGCGTTGTCGGTCTGTACAATCAACTTATTATCTCGCTGTCCTGTGTAAGAGGCAGGGCTGTGTAGTCGGAGTTGGAGTCGTGGAGTCGGGGTTTTTTGGCCGGAGTCGGAAATTTTGAAAAGTTTAAACTTTTTATTTTTGCAGATATTATGTATAAGTTGGCTATTGGCTGGATTGGATGGTAGATATATCCTGATTGAATACACATAAATAGGGAAAGTAGGAAAAAATCTGACGAAATTGAACTATTTTAGTGATTAAATTATTTAAATTACGAAATTAAATTATTTATGTGTAATATTAAATATTTCCGAAATATGCGTCATGTAGGGGTGAAGGGAGCCAAGTCTTGATATGGTAAAACTTTTAAATTATACTTTTAAGTTCAATCACGTTTTTACTTGGTTTTTATGTGAAACTTTCTTAAAGTTTTTACATTACGTGGAAGCTAATTACATAAATGAACGGAAAAAGGTATTTCACAGAATTATTCATTGAAATAAGGTAATAAAAGAGATGAGATTAGTTCACCGCTAACATATCAATCGAGAGTTTGAAGAGGTGAAGTGAGTGACTTAAAAGTCTCACTTCACTTATAGGATACTTTACGACCTGTAGAATATGAGACTGCATCCTAACTTACTTCACCTCTACAAGGCTAATATATAATTTGCCTGAAAAATGCAGCACACGCTATTAATAACCGCTTTATAGCAGACTTTACTGTAGGGGTGTTGACTGTATATTGTAATGATATTGGATAATACAGATATTTGTAACAGTTATTTAACGGCAACAGTGCATATATTTACGCGGAGGAATTTTATACTCAGGAGGTGTGGTGTGCCTTACTGTAATCAAATTAATATAATTATGTATGCGTTTGCAGATTGCATATCTTTTGAAGCGACAACGCAAATATACATCTTAATTCATCCAATCAAAAAATCATAAATTTCATGACACATTTATATTACGTAATAAATTAAACCGTTTATTCCACGAAATTCAAGAAAATTGATATAATGAAAATAAGCTTCATAAAATTGAGACAGTACGAATACCTTCAAAGTCAACACGTGAGATAGTGTCGTGGTATATTTAGCAGGACTGTGGAGTCGGAGTCACGGAGTCGGATTTGACTCTTGGCCGATTTGATTTTTGGCCGGAGTCGGAGTCGACGCGGGATTTTGGCCGGAGTCGTACTCCGAGTAGTTTATTTTAAAAAGTTTTTGAAAGAATTGTTTTTGCATATAATATGTATGTATGTCAAATTTGGATATTGGCCGGATTGGTTGGTTGATATATAATTTAATACACATAAATAGTAAAGGTAGGAAAAAAATTGGAAGAAATTAAACTTTTTTTAGTCGGAGTCGTGTTTTTGGTCAATGTTTGAGTCGGAGTAGTATATTTAAACGACTCCGCAGCCCTGCGCCATAATTTTAACATTTCAAAATAAAATAAAATGCATTTTTTTCCAAAAAACAGCTAGAATTAGTTTCACAAATGAAATTTAGCATACATATTGAGAAACTAGTCATTAATTTGCCTCTTACTGCACTCCGGATGTAATATATATGAAATATTTAAAACATTCCATGTCAAAGATAATATATTTATCCAAATCATTCAAAGTATCAATTAATTTGAAATAAGATGCAGTTTTAGTTGAAAAGTCAATTTCTTTAAATTAAAAAAAAAATTTAAAAAAAAATATTTTGCGCGCTAGTGTTAGTGTGGTAACGTTGGTGCGGTAATTTTGGGGTGCAATATTTAGAATTTAGATAAATAATCGAAAAAAGATTTTTTTTTTATCATCAAACTTGACATAAATTTACTCCAATAAGAGCAAAGGTTATGAGCCATTGATAACTTTCGCAGCATATTTTAAAAATTAATAATTAATCATTTTATGTTTAATTAGAAGATTTGAGATAGTTGTACGACCAATGAATATGCAAGGTCGAAAATTAGTTTTTGAAAAATAAATATTCTTTCTTTCGAACAGTTACGGATCGGACGATCGGTTATCGGACTATATCGGACTCAAATTTGCGATTGTTAAATATAATATTACAAACCGTTCGAATCAACTTAATTACGTTAATTTACGAAACACATGGTGTAAATATGTATAATTCAACTAAGCCATCTTAAAGTACGCCAATATTTCAGAGCCCAATCATTTACCAATACTGAATTAAATGCTTTTTTTCTCATCGTCATTTTGCTCATTTACCATGTCGGTGACGATTTGGTTTTTAATAAATTTGCGCCTACCTACCTAAAAAAAAAAGGGAAAGCGACCAGCATGTAAATTATAAAAAATATGTGTCTATATAAAATTATCATTAAAAATATATTCTTCAAAGAAGCTTTGCGGGGCCGCAAGTTTGACATACCTTCTGTAGATAAAAGATTTTCCACGCACCTGTAGTCAATAAAGATAATTATCTTTTATGCAGTAGCTACAATCAATAGTGAATAACATAAGCCGACTCACATAAACCAAATAAAGCACGAATATTCAAATACTTAAGTATCTTCATTTCAAAGATTAACCGCTCAGATGCCACGGCGTGCAGGCACGCAAACGCAATTACGAGCTAATTAATGAATAAATTAAATATTATTAAATGCAATATTATGCAGAGACACTTTTTGGAGGCAATGTTATTGTTAGAATACCCATATATTGAATTATTTTTATTTGAAGTTGGGCTAACATACGTCACTAGGGCTGGCACCTTATTATCGCAATGATCGCTCGATTGATAGAGCGCATCAGAGTGAGAAGAGAATAGCTAAATATCAGTAAGTGCGAGTAGACAACACATAGCATTTTGTGATATTTATAAAATAAAGTTTATTATAAAAAAAAAATATCTTACCAGTCATAACAAAATAATTCTCATTTATTCATAAATTACATATTTTTTTTGTGGCAGCCCTAGATGCAATTTGTGCTACCTATATAATTTGTTTTATTATAGAAAATATATATACATATATATGTTTCATTTTATTTATAATATTAATCTTGGCATCCCTGATAAAGAGCGCCAAAATTTCCATAAAAAATCTTGGAAATTTTTCTAAAATCTTACTATCAAAATTATAAACAATTTTACGACATATGCATGATTTTATTTATACAATAATAAATTACAGAAATCGGCAAATAGCATGTTAAAAACAAAAGTTAATGATTGTTTATTTTACGCGAAATAACTTGACACAATTCTTTACCGTACACTTATCAACATTTAACCCTGATAAAGAGCGCCAAAATGTCCATAAAAAAACTTTAAAAAATTTCGCTAAAATCTTACTATCAAAATTATAAACAATTTTACGACATATGCATGATTTTATTTATACAATAATAAATTACAGAAATTCTGCAACATGTTTTATTGAAGATCTTTTCAATAATCATGAAGATGAGATACAATTAAATGTTGCCATTAAGTAAAGCAATCGCGTGATATTAGGTCTGATGATGCTTCTGAACGAGACGAAATACGTGTCACTATTTGTCACACAATATGAAGAATAAAATATCTTTCAATTGGCTTTTTAATTTTAATTGATAATTAAAAAACAATGTTTGTTTGTCTGTTCGTATTTTATGCGTTGCCATACCGTTCATCCGATTGTGATAAAACTTTGTCAACTTATTGCTTGCACTTGTGCAAAGGTTAAAGGCATAGTAAAATCAACTTACAGTAGGTCTCTTATATAAAAATCAATGTTTTTTTTTTATTTTTTGCGCTGACATACCGTTCACTTTGACAAATTATTGTTGCACTTGCGCAAATGTTATAGGCATAGTACAATTAACTTTCAGTAGGTGACGCGTGTAGACAATCGGCAAATGTCATCGATACCGATCAATTTTAAATCAAAATTATTCATCTTAAAATATTGTGCATCCGAAAGCACTTCAATACACACAAACACTTGAGTGGCATTTCAACGCTTGCCGGGTACCGGCTAGTAATGTATAAAATTCTTGAGTGATTTTCAAATTCTAATAAATTGCATTTTATGATGCCATTTTACCATTTGAATAAATTAATTTATGTGTAGAAAGTTTAATAAACAAGTAAAAAAAATACACGAAGAAGGAATCCGAGTGTGGCAGTAAATAGTGAACTTATTTGTAAGATAATCATGTCGAGTTGTCAGTCGTAGTAAATATTGAGGCAAACGTTTCAGAGGAGCGACTGTATCGTGTTAAGTTTGTATTTATTTAAACACGCTGAGCACTGTATATTCTTCAAATCAACTGTATTTTAACACTTAACATAACTCTCTAACTACCTGAGTGAGTATCAAGTAGAGACTCCAATTACTCGACATCTCAACTACTCGAGTATCGTGTAGTAAAATTTCAAAATACTCGAGTACTCGAGTATACTCGAGTAGTTCAAGATGTACCAAAATATATATTTTTAATTCGAATTTGTGATTATTTATATATGACAAATAATAAATGAAACTTATTGAATATTACTAATAGATTTATTTCCATGTATGCAAAATATATTTCAACAATAATAGAGAATTAAACGACTCAAATTTTCAATTGGTTTGATGTTTTTTTTTATAATTCTCGCAGTAGAAAAAACCTTCGACGATTATTACTAAAACGAGTATTACTCGAGTGTTTTTCAAAATACTCGAGTATCGAGTACTCGATACTCGAATTGGAGTCTCTAGTATCAAGTAACATCGATGCAATAGTAAGACAATCGATAAAAACAGTGTTTGTTACTATGGATGCCATATGAAGGAAAATATAATGATAGTTCCAGTGTTACAGTTACTTAAACTGTAATTTTAAAAAAAACTACATAAGCGAACACTAATGGTACAAGATCATGCAGAACTACCAGGGCTGTGGAGTCGGAGTCAGACTTTTTTAGACCGACTCCACAGCCTTGAGAACTACTAATTTATTGTCAGATTATCCGCTGATTGACGACAAAGTCTGATGAGTTTTATTCGATTTCCTCGATTGATGTGTTCAAATTGTGTGTATATAATTTTCGTAAAGTTTTCGGCTGAAGGTGCTGGACGGAATTTCAATACTAAATTTGTATCTTTTGAATTGTGTACTGTTCTATGATTTCTATCGCTTACGACTCGGGTTTCGTATTTAGACTTCTTCATTCATTACAGTTCAAGTTCACTCACCGATTGCGAAAGGTGAAACCCAGGTTCTTAGCGACAAAACTCATAGAAAAGTACAAAATTCAAACGATTCAAATATTATTATTATTATTATTGATATATATATACATAAATTGTATAGTAAATAAATATAGCTATCGTATGATTTGACAATTATCTCAAAACTATTACTACATGATACTGCTCTTCTGTTGTATTCATGTAGCGATATATAATATATGTAGATTTTAATGAGATCAAATTTGATTGAATATATCTACCATTGTTACCTGGCTTCGCATGCAGGTTTTATTGTTATGTATAAAAAAAATGCGAAACAATTCAACGATCTAACAATGCAAACCGGACATTATCACATATAAAATCACTTACATATAAACAAACATACGTTACTCTCTCAACGGGTAAAGATAACTACGTCCACGTAATTAGCAAATTGTATCCGTCCGTTTGGCGTATCTTGCTATTATCCAGTCGATGCCGAATCTTCAGCCCGATCGCAAGCCGCGCGAGTTAAGTGAAGGCCTCTAGTATATGATATGTGACAAGTGGTACCGTTTTGTTTACTATGTACCTCGTTGAAAACTGTGTCAAACGATCTCGTAAAAACAATCTTCTATGAAGTAGATCGCGGTGTAGCGTCAACCGTTAGTTTATTTTTTTACCAAGTTTGGACTGACATGTGTGCAATCTAAGATGGGAAAGGTATAGTTTAAATTTTCAATAAAATAATGTACGTACTATTTACGTGAGGTTATTGCACGAAAATAATCAAGGATTCCGATACAAAATAAACGTCCGGCAATATTAAGAGACACGGTGTACAGTTATACATATGAATTGTTCGTTTATTATATAACAAGGATCATTCAACTAGCAACCTTCAAATAATCGTAAGATACTAGTGCTATTGGCTTTAATGTATAGGGATCTCTATTAGGGATGTTTTCAATGCCATGAAATATGTATAATACCATTGAGTTATTAAGGATACGTAACTAAAAATTTAAGATCTTTCAAGAACAGATTACAATCTATTTTATTGCCGGATGTCTCCATCGATTAATTTATTAAAAACGTACACAATATACTTCGTTAAAATAAGATTTGTATATAAGAAGCGAATAATTATACAATCAAGTAAAAGTTGTTCATTTTATTTTGTATGGTTTTCGTGTGGGGCCACCAACAGCTTTATAGTAAATATTGGTATTTAAAAGTCAATTTCTCAATAAAGGTTCGAATGAAATATTTTGTATGCATTGTATTGTGCATCAAGAAGTATTAATTTGCAAAACTGTTATCAAATGCTTTAAAGATATGAAATTAACATTGAGAAAAGATTAAATGCAACACAACAGACCCAAAACAAAAATGTATGAATTTTTTAAAAACCAATGTCGCCACCGTAAAAATTTACGTGAGATCCACTAAACTGTACTAGAGTACTAAACTTTTAACCCACAGAACAGAAATTAGATTTAAATGCTCAAACGAATATCGCTTGCAACGATATAAATCGAAATAGTTTCGTCTTGTTGGTCGATTAGCTTAGTAAAATACATAATTAACTCCATCGATGTGCATTTTTTTTATATTCTTGCCAAAAATAATGGCAAGGATATAACAAAAAAACAACGTAAGATATTTTTTTACATATTATATGCGACGGGAACTCGACACTTGATTAAATCATCATCAAATAATAAAGCACTGGTCCAATATCCGAGTGGTTATTGCCCTTGCACGTTCGTACTATACTACTACGTTATCCAAGAGTTTAAATCCCCGTGCAACAATTACATAATAAAATTTTAAAACGATCCGACAACCCACCAGTTTCTAAAAACGGTGTGCATAGCGAACGATTTGCTAACTCTTAATCCTTAACTAGCTCCATCCTATTATCCTTGCCCTGCATGAAGCCCATAGAGCGACTGAATGAGAGCCAGTTCTAGTAAAAACAAATATTGTATAGATACTTTTTTAGAAGACTATTAGCCGAACATAAGAAGCGGATATCGTTCACAAAGCATTATATTACATAAATAAGAACATTATATAATACTGTAATTTAAAGTTTGTCGCTTAATGTAAATTTATAAAATAAGTTTTGTGAAAACGTATATTATAAACTCCAAACAACAAATTTGCATTAATGGTTTTTTTTCATTACATGATCGATATATTCTGATTAAGATCGGGACTAGAGACTCCAATTCGAGTATCGATTACTCGATACTCGAGTATACTCATCCATTTTCCAAGTACTCGATACTCGAGTATTTTGAAAATTACTCGAGTAATACTCGTTTTAGTAATAATCGTCAAAAGTTTTTTCTACTGCGAGAATTATAAAAAAAAACATCAAACTAATTCAAAATTTGAGTCGTTTAATTCTCTATTATTGTTGAAATGTATGTTGCATAAATGTATTATTAATATTCAATTAGTTTCTTTAATTATTTGTCATTTATAAATATACACAAATTTGAATTAAAAATACATATTTTGGTACATCTGTAACTACTCGATTATACTCGAGTACTCGAGTATTTTGAAATTTTACTACTCGATACTCGAGTAGTTGAGATGTCGAGTAATTGGAGTCTCTAATCGGGACCGATTTCGCTCATCGCGAGAATTGTCAACTGACCGATCCTGATCATTGTCAGAACACATGTGGAAGTAGTCGTGTATTAAACGTGACTTATATAAATTAGTTCTCAGTTTTCGCAATACCATATTTTCCCAAGATGCCAGGGTTGTACAAAAGCTTTGGAATATTCGAGTTTATCAAATAATTTTTTATCATTGCTGGTTAAATTAATCCGTAAAAAGCTTACCTTAAAAAAACGTATACCACCGTGCAGTAACATTAGTCCACCGTTGTTATAACTAATTTTAGAAGCAAAAAAATAGAAGTTAACAATGTTGCTATGTTTGGAAACATGGTATCGTCGTCTCCTTTACTTGTTTTATTTCACTGACTCGATTTACTACCGTTACTGGATGACTTAGCAAATACTTTTCCTATCCGTACCTAATTTAATTTGTTTTGTTATTATATGAGAATCAATTTCATAATTGCGACATAAAGATAATTAATTATTTTTATGTAGAGTGAACTTAACATCTTAATTCAATTTAGTCTTCAAAGATTCTAAAGAAGACGGAGGTTAAATAAAAAAACATGTTTAGGAATAATAAGCCTCAATATAACGAAGATCAAATGACTGCTAATGGAAAATAACAGGTATTCAACCGTGTTTTTTTTTTAAATAAGCCAATATCCCGTTCGTTGCCTTATTTTTGGTTTGAACTTTAACGATTGTATCTTTGCACATACGCAAACACTCAGGGGTTTCAATTTCTGTCATAGAGAATGGCATTAGATTTGTGAATGGTAGTCTCAAAAAATCGTACAAACTAATTCTGTAACTACGAATGAAAAAATCGAGCAATAATAATCGTTTTTATCAGTGCATGTCTATCATGAAATATATCACGCATTTTCAATTTTATTTTCGTGTTCTTATGTAATTTTTTAGATAAAAATTACCTACGCCAATGTTTTGATGCCCAATCAGCAATAACACATTGCCATCTGTTAAGTCTAGCGTTTTAACAGACATGCAGTAACTATGTGTAGTGAAAATTATACAATGATTACCATGGTATATTATTCAGCATAACAACATAATTTAATTTAATATTTTCGTTTCTAAGATGGACCTAATTAATGAAAATTCAGAATGATCGACCACGGTGATTATTTTTTAGGGTGGCATGTTACATGTTAATAAATAATACTTGTAATTTTCTTGATTATAATTTTTCAATTGATGTTGAACGATGTAATATTTGTTATTATTTGTAAGAGTTGTCAATTCAGGTTGTTGACTTCACAAAATAAAAATGATCATTTCAAAAATAGTGCAGAATATTGAGTATTTTAACCGTTAAGATCTTTCATTTTTTACAAACATAAGTTAATGATAAGTATTTTATTTGATTTGGATGGGCATTAATTGACAGCTAGCCATATAATAAACACATTGTATATGAGATCGAGGTGAACAGGTTGTTTTACAAAATACCCCATATTGAACAGGCTGTCATTACATCGAGTTTAATTCTACATTAATATTAACCTCGCGTATTCTTCTGTTTTGGAATGCTGCAATAGCAAAACCAGTCAGATAAAATACAATTATTAGGTTTTTAAATAGCACTCAGCAAACAGATGATCGATTGATTCCGTCTGTATATGCCTTACGAAGCGAACAATTAGATTTTCATCAAAAGCCATTATGTGGCCGATATATTTTGGTACCTATCTATATCAGTAATCACACTTTAAAGATAAGTTTATTTGCCTTAATAAATGATAACGTGCCTACTATTTTGCGGACCGATCAAGACAATGACAAAGGCTTTTATGTTATTATCAGTAACAATGCATTGGGACGAAAATGAACACTCATTGGTTTACCCAAAGTTTACAAATCGAATCATTCGAATACCAATGTAATGACATTTTCAGGATAACGAACTGTCATTCCCAAATCTTATATATAAAACCGAAACGGCGTATGTATGTCTGTGGGTCTGTAATTCCCTTTTGCATTGTTGGTCATTAAGTTGCCATAAAAACGAATATGAAAGAAAATATGTTTGAATTTTTATCGGCGAAGACATTTAGTCAAAATGTAATAATTTAGTCTTCTACCTGACTTTTCCCGGCTTTTATTATTAATAATAATGTTTATTATTTACGTGAATGTATTATTTGACATTTCTTTGACAGCAAATTAGATTTTTTCCTTGAATTTGGACATTATAATGGGCGAGAATGGGGCTGTCATCAAATTAAATAAAGTTTGTGATTTTATTTTAACTCTATTTTGGATGTTAGATTTTGTGATATAATTATGTCGAATGATATAACATTAAATAATTATTGGTCGCTTAGTCCGAGCGACGCCGGGTAGCAATACTATAATTAAATAAATTCCAAAATAACGAAAACACTTTGCCGCATATCAAATTTGCAGAAGAGGTTGACGCGTGTAAGTTCAAAGATATCCGCGTTATGGATAATTTTGAAAGAAAGAAAGTGTTTGTGTTTATTGTGCAAAATATTTCTGTGCTTTCGGGTGCACAATATTTTAGATAAATAATTTCAATTTAATTTCACTAACATTGATCGGTATAGATGACATTTTCCGTTTCACGTTTTCTGTTTGTCTTTTTTCGATTTTCTATGGGTCGAAACACGCGCCATCTACTGAAAGGTAATTGTACTATGACTATAACCTTTGCAAAATTGCAACAATAAGTTGACAGAGTTTTATCGCAATCGGATGAACGGTATGTCAACGCATAAAATACGAACAAACAAACATTGATTTTTATAGATGTAAGTATTAGATATTCACAAAAACGAAATGCCTGCATTGGTTCGCGGAGTTCCTTGTAGTGGGCTTCGATCTATACATACAATTATGTCGCAAGTATAACTGCGAACCATAATTACCGCTTTGTCGTGAAGAAAATAGTTGTTTGATTAATAAAGCTAACAGTTCGCAAAACCTAAAGATGTAGGTATGTATCAATATTATACGAACACATCAAGTCTTATAAAACCGAATTGAGATGGCGCTGACTATCATCTTTGAGAAGAAATATGTATGTACCTGCTTCCAATTAGCACCTTCCGTGTAACCGGCGAAGTCATTTTTTCGTCAGAATTTGAAGATACATACATTGAAACCTTGCACACATAGACGAAATAAAAAATATCAACCTGCTAACCATTACTAAAAGACCATAAAAGAGATGAAATAACGTCTCGGGTTGCTAAACGCTCTATAGCGCTCTTAAACATAAAATGTTTGATTATTTTTTGACGAAACGTTGTCAACAATGTTTCGTTGTTGCAAAGGTGTAGAACAGCCTGCCAATGGGGATGCCTTTACAGCTTAAACAATGTTTGACGGTATTGCTTCGGATGTGGACATATTCCGCGCGAACGTGAGTTGGTTCAGATAGACGTTTGTTGGAAACATATTATACTATAATTAAATTTTATTATTTGAATTATTAATACATAATACATAAAAAGAGCCAGAGCTGAATTAATCAAAACTTTGACAGTAGTAAAAAAACGCCGTTTCAAGATTTAACAGACTTTTCAATAATAATTGCTTGACGTTATCTAATACCTCAAGTAAAAAGCGCGCATTATCAACTGATGATGCTCGCCATGAGCGAAACCGGTCCTGATGAAATAAACCTCATGTGGAAAAAGTACTAAAAATGTGTTATTATTTGTATTATAATGACTTTCCACCAAGTATTGACAGTGAACACCTTAAAAGTAATACCTCAAGTATTGTAGATAGGATAATATACTGATAAAACGCGGTCAATAGGCGATGTCAACCAGACTTAAAAAGTTATTATGGATATAAGATAATCGTAAATTACTCCACAGGTGGTTATTAATCTTGTCATCCATTTGAACGAGCATGTTTTGAGTCATTTTAAGTATATTGATAATGCGTCCAGCTGATAAATATCGCAATACAAAAAATCAATACCATCGAAATTATTTCAATTAACATTTATCGTTAGCTGTTGACGTAAAACTACAATAGAGGGCAACAGGTCCGCGCGTATATTCGAGAGATCGTCAAAGATAGCGATTAATTCTCGTCAAAAGATTTACGTTACGTTTTTCATAGAAGAAATAGTAAATTTAGTAATATTAAATGTGAATCTTATACTTCGCATAAATCGAAAAGACTTTAAAGCGGTGTCTATATGATATTTTAACTATTTATAGATTGACGCAATTTTAACTTCAGACAGGCAATATCATAACACTACAATGCCCAGTTAATTAGATTTGAATGTGAGCGAAATAAATTTGACGATATTTTTAACGCAAACTATCAATTAATAAACATTTATATTATTTTATTGAGGTAGCAAGATCGGTTATAAGCAGTAGAACCTTAACCTTATTGCGACTCCTAGCGCATTTGAGATTGAGGGGAAAAGTGGCGGGCGTAGGCCGGATTTTTTAGAAAAAAATCTTTAGTAAGGGTAAAACCTACAATTGTCGGCCACTTCAGGATTTTTTCAACTTTGGTAATTTTTTGTGGACACTTATAATAGAAGAGGCAAAATAAAAAAATACTGTGTGCTAGATTGATAATTCGTTTATAATAATATTTTTTTTAAATATGTAAAAAAAATATTTTTGATAGTAAAAAATTAGTTTAAAAAATATAGTTTAAAAAAAATGGTACAAAACTACAATTATGGGCCACTTTCTGCAATTGTTGAGCACCAAAACTTTTCAATTATTGGCCACCCCAAAAGTTGTAATAAAAATTTTTTTTTTTTTAAAAACCGAAACTAGAAGTATAAATACATGACCCCAAATCATTATTGAGTGTAAAATCAAGTGCTTTATTGCCACCATCATTTGTTAAGCTGCAGTTATTGGCCAAAAAGTCAACATTTTCCTAGAAATATCGGAGAAATGTAATAAATACATAGGTGATTAGTAATATTATTAAAACATTATTCATGCAATAAAAAATTATGTTTTAGATTTTTTTTATAAGAATTTATAGCATTAGCTTGGCCGGCCAGAAATAGAAATTGTATGTGTTTTTGGAATCAGTTAATTAATGGCCAGCATCATAATAACCTTTAATAAAAATATTTTCAATGCATAAAAATAATTATTTTTTAACTTCATTATAGACGAATAATTCTGTTCAATTAAAATTTAAATTAACTAACTTACAAACGTGTATGATGCTATTAGACTGAAGTCCAATCCTTGTGATATTTACAAGAGATCTCACTTGCTTCACGGTGACACTCCGGCTGTCTGATAAAAATGCGTTTTTGGAGTTGTTTGGAAATTCATAAAATGACAATTTTATGTTTAAGCGATAGAGGAATAATAAGGGAACTATATTAATAAACCAAAAGTTGGAAATGTTGTTTTGGTTTATAAAAAAACTAGATTTTATATGGAAGTGGCCAATAATTGTAGCTGGCCCACAATAGGAGGTTTTACCCTACCTAGTATGTACATATTTATTAATGTTTATCATTTTTTCCCGGGAAGCTTTACATTCATGTACTTTTTTTAAAATTACTTTTTAAAAAAAAATCATACAGTTACATCAAAATAGAATACAGTTAAATACAAAATTTGTTTTTTTTCGTTAACTTTGTAGTGGGCGCACGATAATAACTCCGCGGGCACAGGGCTAAGGACCCCTGCAGTAGAAGATGCCAACTGAATGGCACAGTTTCCATAATATCGAATAATTCCATGGCAACAAGAATTGATTTAAAAAATCGTAGATGTCGGTGTTTGATTAGGTGTGAACATTGACTATTTCTGTAAAAAACAAGGAAATGACACAGTAATATTTGTTCATTCTTTTGTTCAATTTCTTTTCTACTAACATTACAAAATGTTGGATATATTTTAAAGAATCCCTTGGTCACAAAAATGACTTGTTTTATTAAACAACATGGAGGATAATAAGCTTTCTCATTCTTTCTATAATATTATGTAATCCTGTTGAGATTACTAAATTACTACAAGCAATATCATGTTTTGAACCAATTTAAAATGCATTAAGTGTTTCACCCGATTCAGTAAGTACTCTAAATGATATCCTGTAGATCAGATCTGATAAACGCGTGTGGTTTAAGACTCTGCCAAGGCTATGAATCACGAAAGCTGGAATATCATTGAATGACAGTAAAATATACGTATCACAATTCCATAATCCAAATTTTTTCAAACAAAAGCGATTTTTTTTTTGCAATAATCTGGATTCGGCATTATGTTGACCTTATTTATAAAACAAAGACCGATGTGTGCAATACGATGCTGATTGGGTGTGATTAAATATTCTTTTTTCGTACTTTTCATATAACTTTATCAAAAAAAAAAAAACGAATGTAGTTTACGTACATCATGATTATAATTTGGAACTCTCTGTTAGTTGATTTGTTTTCGTAGATTATATTAATACATATTACAAATAACAAGCAAAGCCGCGTGGAACCACTAGTACTGTAATAAAAGTAAACAATTATAGCCTAGAATTTTTGTCTATTTTCACGTGTACTCAATGCAAGATTATTGAAATATCAATATCAAATTTGGAATGTATTGCAGATATGTATGTTATTCTTTTACAGATATACAACTTATCTTATAATTACAATCTGTAACAATTTTATACAGAGTTATTATATTATTGATTCTTGAATTATTGTTTACCATATTTATAAAAATCTAAAAAACACATGTTTAAATTTACCCCTGCTCTAGTCAATGATTACCCTTAATGCCACACAAGTTCACTCATCAAATACGTATGTTTTTATTTCGGAAATAAAGTGTCATAAATAATGTTTAAAAACAAACATCAGTGGTTTCCTACAAAGTCTTTATCCCTTGAAAATGAGACTTTCTGCGAAAGGAACTACATATAATAGCAGGTGTCAAACAAATATTCGCAGTTCAATGAAGCACAAGCTTAAAAAGGATTAGAGTTTTTCAATAATATATTATTATGTATTTAATAATTATGCTCTTGAAACATACAATCACAAAACATATGTGATAATATCTACAAAAAAATATTATTTTTTTTATTTATTCCGCGACTTTTATCATAGTCTCACAAAAATTTGATTCAAGATTTTTTGCAAGATAGACGACATATCATATTGTTATCTGGTGAAATAATTTAATCTATTATGAATCTTTAACAAACATCATGCAAAATAACTTTTATTTTATTATAATTCTGTATAAATAATAAAGTGCTTCTTAAAATAATTTTGTATTTACACAAATAAAACATGTTTAAGCCTGTTTCAATGAAAGAATAAAAAAAAACATTTTTTAAAGATAAGATAAATATTAATTGATAATATTATCTTGTGGCATTTGAAACAATGGCTGTTGTTAAACTATTATTAAATTATAAAAAATGTGCAGTCGTTACATTTAAATTGAATGCATTATTCTTATTCATTTGACAAATTATTCTTCTTGAATTTATTGATGCTTCTGAAAGAGGCAAAGCATGTATCACTATCTGTAACACAAAACGTGGAATAATCAATGTTATCAAATTTATATTAAAATGAACTTTCATGAAGTTACATCCGAATCCATCGAAAGTATAAGATGAATGTCACGTTATGTTTAGTTTATTCAGCTTTCATTGGAAATTCATAGATGATTGATTGTCAAAATAGCAAACGTTAAATAGAGGGCAGAGTACTAAATGGCATATATATGGAGAGTATCTATTTCGTAAACCATCAAAATAATTTATAGAACTTATAAAAAACTCACCAATACAATTTACAAAAGATTATATTTATTGATCACTTTTAATCACTGTCAATACTTGGTGGAAAGGCGTTATAAATAAAATAATAATACATTTTTATTATTATATTTATTGTTAATGGTTTCATCAGTAACCACTAAAGCTACCACGGAAGCACACAGATTCTTCTACCTATTGTTACTATTCATCTGGTAGTAGTTCTAATGTAGATAATTCTCAATTTGAAATCTCTTTCACTACTATAAACCAAGTGTTATTATTGTAAGAGAAGCAAACTAAATTTGACAGAATATATTGTCAATATACGCACATCGAGAATAATTTTTCTGAGCATTCTTTGACTCTCACTTTTTCTGTTTTTTGAACATCTCCATACATTATATAATATGTGGTCCATAGCAATAAAATCAAAAAATCTGTTATTTTTTCAGGCAATTGATACAACATGTGGGGCATGGAACTTCCGCCCGGCTTGGCTGCAGAGATTCACCACACCCCGGTGGTTTATGGTGATCTACGGAATCCTAGGAACAATCCAGGCCATGTCTTACATATATTTTGTAGTTGTTCTAACCACAATGGAAAAGAGATTCAAGATTCCAAGCAAAACCACGGGTATAAAAATAACATGATTTAAGGTTGGTGTTTTTTGCCACTGGTTATAGTTTCAAGGTGGCACTGTTAAGATTGTTTTCATGGACTTTTGATGTTCGATTCGTAAGATTAAAAAATTTTCTATTTTGGGTGTTTATTTTTTATATGTATATAATTTATATAAAATCCTTAATTACATTATTCAAATGACCAGCAAACAAAAATGAAAGGTTAAACTAAATTGAGTTAAAAATTTTCATCATATTTTTGAAAAACTATATTTCAACTATTGGAAAAATCGGAAGCATTATCAAACATTATAATTAAAAAATCTTTAAAAACATGTCAGAAAATTAAAATCAAATAAGGTTGTATCGAAATAAAATAGTATTTCAAAAATCAAACATAAATGGTTGGGAGAATCCTAGTTTAACTGTAATACATTTTATATAATCTTTGAAAGAATATATACATTTGGCATTACAGCTAATGCCATCGGGCCAAATATTATTAAAATGAATATGAGATGGACAGACAATATAGAACAGTATTTAGTCCAACATCGCTAATTCAATTTATCTGCTCTAATGCCTGGAGGGTACAGTGGAAAATATACTTAGTTGGATAAAAAAAGAAATTATATCTTACTGCTGTCATCTGAAATCTATAACTAGTAATTAAACACACTACCTTGAAAATAAATTCTGTAGTGATCATCTTTCTAATTAATTATAAACATTTTAATAAATTATTATAAAACAAAGCTTTGTGCTACTTGTTTAATGAGGTGTTTTTAGCACTAGGTTTTAAACAAATAGTAGAGAAATAGAAAATTGTTTAATTCATAGTATTCTATTTTTGATTTATTAGATAAAATATTTGAAAATCCCAAATAGTACTCCATTTTGACACACATCGTGTATCTTGTATTACTTGATTTTTTTAAATTTTCCCTTGTTCTTAATATGACAGAATGTTAATATTGGTTGCTAAACAATTGAGGTGATGTTGGTAATATGTATTGCTATTGATAAACGATGATGGAAGACACACCTCAAACTATAAAGGCTGTTGATTTTTTTTTAAAAGCAAGGATGAATATTTACCACAATTCATAAAGTGATTTAAAAAAATAGCCTTACAATTTAAAGTAAAAGGTAATCAATACGATTTTACAACTGTCAACTTTGTCTCTTTTTCTTCAATATACTTAATTCAATGATTAATGTACCTACTGAGAATGCATTGAGTCAAATAAAAAAACAATCATTTAACATAGATTGATAGAAACTTGAGAAATATAAATGGCTGCAATATTTGATGTCAAAAAGAAAACACCTTTCAACAAAGCCTCGGGTCTCATAATATTCAAGATACTAAGTTTCTTTTTCATTCTACTAATAATTCAATTAATATGCATGCAAAATTTTATTGATTCTTGTAGGTATTATGCTGAGTGGAAATGAGATCAGCCAAGTAATGCTGTCACTATTTCTGTCATATTTTGGAGGGCAAAGGAACAGGCCAAAGTGGATAGCGTGGGGAGTAGTTTTATGCTCCCTCTCTTGCTTTATCCTAGCATTGCCACATTACCTTTATGGTGCTGGAGAGGTAACTATGGAACAATTTTTTGATCAATTATAAATCATTATAATTATTCAACTGATTTCAAAATTTATGCAAAAGTGGACATGCATTTGAAAAACATTGCAAGAGAAATATTACCGGCAGTGTGTAGTTTATTATTAAACCTTGAAAGATGAATCGGTTATTATGTTATGCAAGAAACTATTATTAATAATGATAATCAAATCTCCAATAATTACATTAATTTGTTCTTAAATTTGACAGTATTTATAAATAAGTGACTATTTCCGTATCAAATAGAATTTTTGTAGCCACCGGTAGATTCAAAAAAAAATTGTTCAGCTATGTTTAGAATCGGATACATTTTAATACAAGTTCATTACCCCTTGTAATTTATATTTTTTAAGCATATATATATTGTTGAATTATGCCAACATTTATTTAAAAATTATGAAAGTAATAATCGAAGCAAATAATTAGTTTGCATTACTTTATCTATGCAATGTAAAAAAAAAAAGAGCTGCTCTGCAAGTTAAATAACAGAAGCCTGTCAGCAAAGACAAATATCAAACTGTAAACTTGGACTAGTTTGACTAACATTTACTATCTCAAAAGCTTACAAATGTACATCAATCTTTGACGAAGTATGTACATTTATATCCAATCATAAATTATAAAAGTTAATTTTAACAAACCTAAAATCACCATCTCTTTGTATGATAACTGTAATTAATATTGTAAAATATAATTCACTCTTGCATTACATTGAAGCAGAAGCTTAAGATAGATGAATTTATTATATACTAGCCGGTACTCAAAGAAAGAAAGTTTTGGATGCTCAATATTTTAGATAAATAATTTCGATTTAATTTCACTAACATTGATCGGTATCGATGACATGTGCCATTTGACTTTTTCTGTTTTTCTTTTGCCGGTTGTCTATGGTATGACACATGCGCCACCTACATTAAGTTAATTGTACTATGTCTATAACCTTCGCATAAGTGCAACAATAAGTTGTCAAAATAAACGGTATGGCAGTGCATAAAATATGAAAAAACATTGATTTTTATATAAAAGACCAACTGTAAGCTAATTTTATTATGCCTATAAGCCTTTAAATTATTTTATTTTCTGTAATATCTTTTGACAGGAAGCTCTGGCCCTGACAAAGGAATACTCGGATATGTTTTCAAATACATCATCGTTGGAACATGTCAGCAAAACAAAACTATGCTCAACGACGAGGCCTGATGAAGTTTGCAAGGGATTTGATACACTAGGAGAGTTTTCCCTCCTGCCTGTAGTTTTAGTATTTATGTCACAATTTGTGCTTGGAATAGGAAATACTCTATACTACGCATTAGGAAATACTTATATGGATGACAACACAAAAAAGACCAATACACCAATGTTGCTAGGTATAAAAATCTTATATTTAATTGGGTTTTATAATTAAGTATTTCGACTGAGGGTGCTTGATGGAATTTCAATATCAAATTAGAATTTTTTGAATTTTGTACTTTTCCATGACTTTGTCGCTAACGACCCGGGTTTCGCCTAAACCCGGGTCGTTAGCTACAAAACTCATGGAAAAGTACAAAATTCAAAAAATTCTAATTTGGGTTTTATAAGTTATAGTGGCGGTCACAGTTTGCTCGTTTTGAGAAATGAGTAGTGCTATTGGGTATTAAATATACTGGAAAACTTACAGGTTTTGAATATGAGTTTGATAAATCTAATTTCGAATAAGCTATAATAAAAAATAAGAAAGAGAAAAAGGAACTTTCCTAAACAAATACCGTGTTTCATAAGAATAAAATTTAAGTCATTGTTTAGCGTTTTTTTTTTACAGTTAATGTAAGGCACTATACAATCAAGCCTGTTTTAACTTTTAAGTGTTGTGATGATATAAGCTTTCACTTTAAAGGTGTAAACTGTCACTTTTTTTTGGAAAGGCATTATTTTATAATTATTTTTAAATTAACTGTGTGTAATAAATTTGCTAACTAAGCCTTTAATTACTATCGCCATTTCGTTACACAACCAACTATCATTAATTAACCCGAGACACAAAATATTCAAATGAATTTTAAAATATTAAAGTCATTATATCTGGCTTGACTGTCAGATTTATAGAATTATCGGCTAACCAGTTCAATCTTTGCTTCATACCGATTCCGAGAGAGGTACCTAAGATAACAAATTGTGAATGAAAATTTAGGCAGAATATTTTAAAATATTAAATACTTATCTGTTTTATTTAGAAGGATATATTTAAAAATTTTCTTTTTCTTTTAGGTTATACGAGCGCATTGCGTACCCTTGGTCCAGTTTTCGGGTTCATTTTAGGACCCATATGCCTATCATTCTATATCGACCCATCGCTGACACCCTTAATTACAAAATCTGACACACGATGGATGGGCGCTTGGTGGCTAGGATGGATTATTCTAGGCGTGCTCATGTTCTTCCTATCATTCCTCATAGGATTCTTTCCTAAGAATCTGCCACGAGAAAGTCAGACAACTCCCGAGGCAGGCTTACCTCAATATCCTAAATCGATACCGACGATAACAAGCAAGACAAAAACTGATGAGATACCCTTATCAAAGAATAGTATGCAATCTATCGAAGCAGTCTCGCAGCAGCATATTCCAACAATCGATTCAACTTTAGATAATGCCAACCATAAATATCCTACTATGAGAGGTGTGTAAAAAATCCTTTAGTGACTAAAATAAAAATTTTGGATAAATTATTAAATAACAAATGCTATAAAGACCTTCTATTTTTTTTCTAGTTGCAACCCACTTTTCGATGGGCTAGACCCACAAAAAAATGATAGTGTACAAAATTATTCAAAATAATCGATTCTATCCCTAACTAAAAGAGTGTTATGAAATAATAAAAAGTGTATCTTAACGTTTTAATGTAAAAATAATCACAACAATGTATCTACCAATGTTTTTGTTGTTTATGGTATGTCTTTCAATAAACTTGAAACATACCATAAACAATAAGTGTAAATTTTGAATTGAAATTTATTCTTGTTTATCTGTAACCCTGCAAAACTTGTTCTCTTCTGTCCTGGAAACTTGCCAATTTGAAGATATGTTTTTGTGTTAAATACATATCGTATTGATGTAGCGGATTTGTGACTGACCATCTTTATCAGCGAACTAAATTAAAAAATACCTTTTTTTCCAATTTGCTCGTCGGTACTGCAGCCCTGTAGTATCTACAGAAACGCTACGTCGCAGCAAGTAATATTTATCTACAATCGATAATTACTTATTTACAATTTATTATACTTAATGTTATGTATTTTGATTAATTTCAGAACTACCGACTGCACTATCCCGATTGCTCAGGAATAGAATCCTTATGAGCAACAGTCTCAGTGGTGTTTTCTACATCTTGGGAGCGAGCGCTTATATCACGTACATGGCCAAATATATTGAAGTTCAATATAGCCGGCCATCTTCTTCATCAACGATGTTTGCGGGGCCCGGTATACTTATCGGAATGGTATCTGGGTTTTTACTTTCCGGGTGGTATATATCCACAAGGAAGCCCAAGCCCAGGAAATTGTTAGCGTGGAATTTTATAGTTGGAATTTTATATATGGCCGGGCAGATATCTTTCATGTTCATGAGCTGTCCTAAGACATCTATCGAACAGCAGCTAATGGACGGAGGAAGGTAAAAATTATAATCAACTTAGACACAAAGATTTTTTAAGAAATATTAGATATATTGATTGAATTGGCATTTACTTGGTAGAACTCCATTGTAATACGGTGAAAAAAATAACAATGTATTTTAATTCAACAGAAATTATTTTTAATATTAGTTGATAGCTATGTCGGCTTACACCATCCTCAGAAATGTTTAAGCATGTTACTTATCTATATATACCGTTGTATACGCAGGATCAAATCACTTAAAATAAGGGGCCAAGGAAGTCACATTTTCTTTTTTATCTTTTCCATATTTATTTGCATTAAGCACATTAATGCATGGTTAAAATATCAGTCCCGTGCGGTTCTGTATTGGGCCAAGTACACGAGGTGTCAATTCGTTTCGTTCCTTGATTATAAACTGTTATGGAAGGCAGCCGTGAAACAGCGGCTGCATACACAAAACAGGAGGTGGTGTGATACCCAAATATATGTATATATAATATATAAGCTTCCCATAATAATCGGATATAATTATGTATGTTTTATTTTTATATGCTTAAAAAAATATATTATTTTCAGACCACAGCTTATATTAGACTGCAACATTAACTGTATGTGCGATAGTGTTAAATATGATCCCGTATGTCATAAACCCACAGGACAGCTTTATTTTTCCCCTTGCCACGCAGGATGCATGACACAAGAACCCCAATCCCAGGTAAAGCAAAAAATGATTATTTCTTTCTTGCAAGTTTTACGGATTAATAAAAAAAACTGATATAATTCTTTTCTTAGAGCTTTCTGAACCAGAAACTGTATTATATTGTTTATTTTCCTTTTCAGAAATTCTCAAACTGCTCGTGTATTGTGTCTAATCCGGCCATTAAGCTTCTGAATAGTACTTTAGAATTCAACCAAACATCGATCTGGGATGGTCCCGACTATAATGTTTCCGAATCACAATGGAATATAGTACACGGAGGATCCTGTGGGACGGAATGTCTCTTTGGATACATTTCATTCATATTATCGGCTATGGTGATAAATGTGGTGGGATCGTCTGCTAAAATTGCAAACATTCTTGTTAATTACAGGTGAATAAATTATAAATGCGATTTTTTTAATCCAAAATTCACCATCACAAATTTACCAAGGATATAAATTGTATAATATATATCAACTTGGTTTCAATTAAGTAATCGTTAAATCAATATCAAACTTAAATAAAGATAATTCAACCATTTAGATATTGATAATTCTGTTACTACTACACTCATAAAGTTACCACCAAAGCCTTGCGAGAGATTTGAAGGTTAGGTTACCTACCCGGATAATTTTATATATTTGTTAAAATAAATTTTTCATAATTGAATCATTGATTGTTTTGTACGAATAATCTTTGTAAATATAGACTCGAAATATCAAAACAGATAGTTAAAACAATGAATAAAATTCATTCCTACGGAAAGAAATTCCTTTAATATTGAATGAAATAGTCATAAATGATTTTTATTCTTGTTCTAGATGTGTGGAAGTCAGAGACAAGTCATTTGCCCAAGGACTTTTACTACTGATGATATCATTATTTGCCCTTATTCCTGGACCAATTATTTACGGATTCATCATCGACTCCACTTGCATCGAGTGGGGCGAAGAGTGTGGAAAGAGTACAAACTGCCTCATTTACGATAAAGACTTGTTTAGAATATACATCAATATAGCAGCATGCTGTAAGTATTGTATACATTTAAATAAACAACAAAATAGGTTACTTTTATACTATTGTCCACCATATTACATTGTTTCATCAAAAGATGCGCTTTATATATGATTGCTGTGTCTTATTGATTCAAAAGCAAAACCATTGGAAACTGATTGTTAAATTCTGTCAGTAGTATTTTAGAATGTTAAAATAATAGTGACATGTCAAATTGACAATATTAAAATATTGTTTATACTCCCTAAACACTCGAAGATAATGATATATAAATCACTTTTGGTTAATGTTACTAATTCAATAAAAGTCTAAAGGTTAGTAATTTCTAATCAGACTATGATATTACTAAACTTATTTAGTTTTCTAGCTGTCATATTTAGTATGTCAGACATCTTTCTTTTAATAATTACCAGCTAGTTAGAAGTTCAGTTTACATTTTAAAGCAGCAGTATAGCAGATAAGCATTGGAAACTTTGTCAATACTAAAAAGAGTGATGCTTTTACATATGTAAATAATTATGTTCATTTTTCAGTATTCACATCTATCGGTGTATTCTTTGATGTTGTGGTTTGGTACCTTTCTAAAGATTTGGACCTATACGGTGATAAAGCTGAAGCAACAGAAGATAAAGCAATTGAAAAATGATCCAGCTGTGTTCTGCATTTCAAAATGTGAAAAAATCATACTTACGGGTCCTAACATTCTGTAGTGTTGCATATATTTTGTTATCTGAATACCATGCAAGCTTAGCTTATATTCAACATTCCCTTATAACACTGTGAAGGCAATAAATAAACTATGTTTACACAAGAGACTATTATAAAAAAATACATATCCAACCATCCATACCATATTAAAAAGAATAAATAAGTTTAGTATAGAATGCATATTATAATAAATAAGAGATGGAGTTGTTATTTTTTTATTATAGAAATAAGAAATATATTATAATTATTAGTAGAAAGATACTTGTGCTTATATACAATTCAAATACATTTTAATAATTTATTCAGCAAAATATTTTGTATTGAGCTCTGTCACTGTCACTCAACTGAAATCCAATACATTAATAGATTGGTGTATGTACACATTACAAATGCAACTTTTACATTGTAAGTGAACGGAACATGTGAATAAAAAAGTTAATTACAATTTTGACAATTCCATTTTATTTGAAAGAATTTTCTTTTTAAAGATATATTTAAAATATATTTTGCATATACATTCTTTATATCAAGGCATTTTTAATTTTTGTGTGTGGCTATTTTCAATTCAATCAATTGATATTTATTTTTTTTGTAATATGAAATGAGTTATGAAGAGTAGATTAATGAAACATTGAGTATTGATTTTATATAGATGGAAGAAAATAAATGCATTTTCATAATTATTGATAGTTGTCGGCTTCAAAATCAGTACTTCCATATTTAACAGCAGACATTGCAGAGCATAATAAACTAGATTACTAATATTTAAAAAAAAAACTTTTTTACTTGCTCTATTTCATAAAAAATAATCATAATATGGCAATATCTTTCATTGTAGCAGTGAATACAGCTGATTTTTTAATCAGAGAATACTTGTGTTACTGACAATACAAATTAGGAGCTTCATCTCTCAACAAAGATAGCCTACCCAATTTACAAATGCTCTTATCATGCAATATTGTCTTACAAATATGTTCAATGGAACAATCGTATTTGATAATGGATTAGCTAAGAACAGATAAAAATGTGACTGATTTTACAGTTTTCAGCAAGTCCATCAATTATGTAGCTTACTTAAATTGAATAAACGATGTTGGATTCAAGATCTGGATTGGAATAATGTCGTCAGACAATATCATCCGTTAATGACTCAATTAACCCACGCAAAATTCTTAACAACACATTAAAGTAGGAGTGATACAATCATTATACGACCAAAAGTTTGCCTGCAATTGAATGTGTGTGTTAAAACACGGAAGTAACCAAAATTCTTCAACGAAGCTACCATTGTTGGATGTTTTATGCAAAAATTCACTTGGTTTAGTTCTTAAATCTAAGACTTATTCTCTTCTTCCGTGAAAACCATTGAAATAACGTCACCACCTCTGATGATAGTATGCGGAATAGTAGAAGTTGGTGTCTTTAAATTATCAATTAAAATCTCTTGGAACTCCAGATCAAATCCCTTAAACTCTCCCTCCACTTTAGTATTTTCGTGCATGAGGATTTCACATTTCTTACCTAGAATGAAAGAAAAAACAACAAAGATGTACAGATTTGCAATGCTAAAATTGATCTACTCCTTGCTTTCGGAACCATGTTATTATATAAAAAATATACCATCAATAATAAATATTTCAATATCCTTCTATATCAGCATCAATAAGAGCATGAGGTCACAATTTAAAATACAAAAATATCTGTAATAGTAAAAGTAAATTACCTTGGAGGGAAACTACACGTTTCAAGAAATTTTCTCTTAACTCAGCTCTAGCAACTTGATTTTCCTTAGTGGCAAATTCTAGCGACATTATAAAACTAAAGAGCTTGCTCACTCGAGCATTTCAAATATGAAGTGTCAAAACTTAGAGTTTGCAGTGTTGCAACTGATGGAAATAGCCGCAAATTAATAGAGCGATAAATACATAAGTGATACTTGTATTTTTTTTAAATGCGTTGATATCTTTTATTTACATTCATCTAGATCAGATACAAGCAAAATACTAAAATGGTTACTACATCTAAACCATCATATTTTTGAAAGTGTAGACACTATCCACGAAGTATTTCTTAGTGACCCAAGAGTATAAACTTTTTTATTTAAATTTCAATATACAAATGTATTCACACATTATAAAATGTACTTCAATTATGTTACATTTAAAATACTATTTAATTTTTCAAGCTTTATTTACTTTCCTATTATATTGAAGAAAAAACAGCCTCTTAAAACTTTACAAGTAATGGAAACAAACCAAACTTTGCTGGAAAATGTAGTTACACCACTGATTATATTCCATCAACATTTACATACAGGGAGGACATGCAAATCAGTTTTTTTTATATATATTTATAAACAGGGCTTTTCTTGAAAAAAAAGGTGCCGGAACTCATTTCATGTTAAGCTTTTTACTAAATAAAATTATATTCAAATATCATTTCAGTAAAATTTCGTCTAATTGATTTTGAAATCTGTGAAAAAAGGTGCCGGAACGCCGTTCCACCGCGTTAAATGGGGGAAAAGCCCTGTTTATATAAGTATATTAATTTATGACGTAAATGCCAAAAATTTGTTTGTCGACAAAAAAATATCTGAATGTACTTATTAGTATTCTTGTGTATAAATTAAAGCCCAAATATTAAACATATTTATCTGATATAAATTATTATATGGGCTCAGCTAGAAGATCCGCTATATTGACTTATTTCCTACAAAATTTAGGTGTTGTGCAAGAAATTGAATGACTACGTAAAACGTCAAATAAATTTAAATAAGCCCGCATTTGATAACGAACGCACTACATTTTTCATAACTTTCCCTATGCATATTCAAAAATAGCAAAGATAAAATCCTAATACAAACCGGGCACAAAATATATTCATTTTTCTTTTCGCTTCCGTTAGTAAAGGACATCATTAGCAACAGCAAACTTTTTTCAAAAATGAATACGATTTTGAAATTTACAATATTTGGCAGTGTAGTTTGGTTTGCCGCATCGGAAAATGTTACTGGTAAGTCCAAATTATTACTAATCACCCTTCTATAATAATAAGTTTAATGTACTTACTTGTTGATTGAAAACATATATGGTGATATATTTTATCAAAAAAACATCTTTGCATACATACTATAATAGTTCGATTTTGTATTCATTTGACACTTCTTGTGATATCCGTGGTTGAATAAAAAAAATATTTTATTTAATCAAATGTAAAAATTTATATTTTTCATGAATCTTTTTCCGTTCCATTATTTCTCTCTGTGAAAATGTTGTGAAAACAAATAATTCTGTGTCGAATGGACATAATGCCCAAAAATCGGTTGTTTTCAGAAGAGCCAAAACCAGATTTGTTCGTTTAGAAACATTATAAAAAATGTCTTATTTCAACGTACAATTTACTAATCCAACGGCGTTAATTAGCCACATTTTCTTTTACTCATGTATATATATCGTAATTATTTTGGCATATTCAAGTCAATTAAAACAATAAGACTTTATACACCATTTTTCTTACGTCTTCCATAAAGGTTTTATTACAAAACTTTGAAATTATTAAAACTACTATCACAATAAAACAATTTAAGCATTGCTCAGAAAACTTACATGAGAAGAAATTGAAAAGGAATAAATTTTACTTTATTTATATTAGTTAAGATTTCCTGGATAGTCGATGTTTTTCTTCTCTCAAACGGTCTTTCAATGTGTAAAAGATTATATTTAATCTATTACAAAGTGGAAAATTGTATTCATTTCAAAAGTACATATAGCATGAAAAATATAATGAAAGACTTTTTACACTAAAGTTGTTTGATGGAATTTTAATATCAAATTTTAATCGAATTTTCCGCTTGTAAAGTAAAACGATCACTTAAATTGAAGGGATTTACAACACTAAAGATGTAAAATTTTAATAATAAGACGACATTCTTGTTTAATAAATAAATGCATACATTCTTAACTCACATCTTTGCTCCTTTTTAGTTTCAATCAATGATAATTCATAAAGATCCACAATACAAATCATTTCATAAATGAGAGATGACATCAAATATATCTCTTTCAGACGTTATGAATAACTCTTCAGCAACCACTGGCGCGCTATCAAATTCAAGTGTGACGAGGAAGCAAAATGCCAGAAACTTACACGGACTTTTGGGATTTTTAACAGGATATCGCCTCGGTCAAGGATTTGGTCCAACCAGCTACAGTTCAGACATTAGGGAAAGTGGCCAAGTTAATCTGTTTGCGAAACTATTTAACAATGCACTATACCTTACATATCAAAAATATCCAAATCCATATGCGTTCATGGCGTATCCTCCCATGCATGATCTGTCTCCAATGTTTCATACTTTATCTGAAAATAACTATCCATCACATCTGCAACCTCCCGTCTGGTATCCCCCAATAATAAGTCCCATTGTCCTCCCAGCGGGGCACAATCCCGTGAATCAGCAACAAATTATTAATTTGCATGAGCCTTTCAATTCAGAAGTAGCTCCCAATGAGAATTATCAAGAGTTAAATGATCACAACAGTCAAGAAATTCATAATAGCTTTCACACTGAAGTAAAACCAAATGATGATGCAGGCCCTATCGAAACCTTCGACACGAAGTTTTTCGGTAACGGTAAAATTTCAAACAAAACACAAAGTAAAAACAAAATATTGTTAAATTGTGAGGAACTGAACAATTGTTTAGAAGCAATCGAAGCAGAAGCAACAACAAATCAAAGCGAGATAGAAAAAAATACTTATACCCCAGAAGATAATACCAATAGTACTGAAAAATCAACCGCTGCTATAAATACCACAGTTGCCATCACTGAATCCCCAAATAATAAAGAAACCAACGAAACCACCATTCAAGGTGATACGATGACACCTGCTGGACCACCTACATCGTTACCAGGACCTGTTATGATTCCCAACGGTGACAGCATAAACCACCCCTCACAAAATTCCACCGGTGTCCATTTTTATCCTGTCCCGAGTGATGGCCAATCTAAATATCCGTACCCGATATATCATTTCTATGGTAACCTATCGAACTATGAACATATAAGTATAACAGAAACTCCGCAAAACAGTGAAGTGAGACAGTTTGATTATTTTGAGGAACCTAGTTCTTTTGTCAACGGTTTTCTCGCGTTGCCCGATGATGGGATAAAACTACCATTCGCGGCAGCACCTCGAGTATCAGAAGTTTCAAACATTAAAGAACCTGAAGTAAATTCTTTTCATCCAATGGGAGGTTCTTATTATGATTCCGGACGTGCATACCAAGTGTCCGTTGATAAATTTAACGTAAATCAAGATGACAGTAGTTTTGTTCCTTTACAACAAAATAATTTTTGATACTATTTTTTTTTACTAAATAACGACCCTTGAAACTTCAATTAATTCGTAAACTATAATTTAATTTTTATGTTTGTCATTCTTTTATTATATCATTCCTCAGGGTCAATTAAGTATAATAGATGAAATAGTGAGCGGCGTTTTGCGACATATTTTTTTTTACATGAAGTAAGGCAACAATATATTATATTGAAAGCACGATTTATCAAGAAATAAAGACATCAAATATAGATATTTCTTTCATTAATGTGTTTTTCCATTACCATGAATATAATCCAATAAAAACATTAAAACGGTTCGATTAAAAAATTCACAATAATTTATTTCTTATACTTTAATAAAATATTTATTCCGAAAAAAAAATTGGATTGATTCGAAATCATTTTTAAACATTAAATTTATTATCTATGATTTTGTGGGGCAGACTTTGTGACTGAAAGTTATACCGATAACTGAATCATTTTATAATTTAAACTTATAATTTAAACATATGTATGTCATGACAAGCAAATCTACTTGATGAAAATGGAACCATCGCTAGTATTTTTAATCGTAATACTTTTTTGCCAAGGATGTGTAAATGGAGAAGAATCGATAAAAGGTACGAAGCATTCATTATTTATAGTATGCAAAACATTGCTTATCGCGAATTCATAATGATTTGAAAACGCTTTCACATAAGTATTCAAATTATAACGGTAGGTGTTTATTTCTTTAATTTCAACGTTTACTGAAAAAAGATTTATTCTGATTTATTTAAATCACTTTTAATACATGTTTAAGCATTTTAATGCCATTTGTTTGGTATGTCTAATGTGTAACAATAAATTTACTTTCTATCCAAATCAATAATACGAAGAAATGCAATTGCCAAATTATAGAATGAATGTCACTTTAAGTAAACTTTATGATTATTTTGAAATAACTATTCACGTATTTAGACATCTCACTGCTTTTTGGAACATCGTTTATTCGACGATTTTTCAATAACATAAAAAATTGAAATGGTTTTCTACGATCAAAAAATATTAGTTCATAAATGCTTAATTTTACCGACCAAAAAGCAGCGGTCCTCTACTAGTGGCCAGCGAGAGCATTTTGGTGTTCCGAGGAATAATTTCAGTAATAGAATTTGAGTCATTCAACAGAAGAAAGTGGCGACAACTAATAGATTTTTTACTATTAAAAAAAGGTTTTTACCATTTAATAATAGTATTGTAAAAAATGTAAGCTATTTATAAACAAACACCATTTACGTGGTAAGTGGGATAAACAATTGTAAGTTTAGTGATCCATGGGGCTCGAAAGGCTGGCGACCGTCTACTCTTTGGAAGAAGCTAAATTAATTAATATAATCCTCTTTTCATTGTATTTTTATTGTTTTCGCAGATTCATCGCACAGGACACGAAGACATATCATTCCATATTGGCAAAAATACAATCCATACTACGAACCATCAACAAGATCCGTATATGATGAAATACAAGAGACAAATCCTGAATATAATGTGCAGATCAACAAATTTTTAAAACCAGTTAACTTGCAAGATTTTATGACAAAGATGGTGCCATTATTTGAACAAACAAAAAACAGCTTTCGTGTCGAGCATGACGATAATACAGGTCCAGAAAGGTTCACCCAACCGTTGCGGCAATATTTTCATGACAAGATTAAACTTAAAAGAATCGCGGAGAAATATTTGATAGAAAATTACATGACCCCAAAAACTGAAATCGAATACGAACAATATTCACAAACACTTCCTGGCCCATTTGTTGAAATTGAAGAAGATACTTCGAGTGATGTACTTGATCGTAACGAAAATAATGTTAATTTTGCAGAATATGATGGCTCAGTGACACAATATGATGAACAGGGCACGACAATTCAAACCAACCTTGGAAATAGTGCCTGGGAATGGTTGAGACCTGAACCAATGCCAAATAAAGAAAATGATCAATTTTATTCATCTTTATTTTCTAGTAAACCATCACACGAGTCAAATAATAATCAAAATCAAATTTATTTGCAACAGACAACGGAACGCTATGTCGAAAATGATGGTAATATTTTTTCTGAAGATCCAAATTAAATATATTACTACTGAAACATATGAAGAAGACGTATCGATAGACACTCGAATATCTGAAGAAAATAACACGGATAATGATGATTCAAATAAAAGGCAGGAATCTTCAGACTATACAACTGACACGGTCATCGATGATGCAATATACTTCAAAGACCATTCTACAGCTTTAACGAACTTTAGTACAGAAGCTTATCAAAATAATCTAGAGTTTTTTGACAATATTGTTACTTTACAAGATATCGAAATTACATCACATCCGACCGAAGAATTAAATGTACATATTATTAAAGGGTTTTCATTGTCTTCGAGAGACGATGGAGATATTCCAGACAGCAATTATTACGTTGAAGACGTTTTGAACCCAACCGATAAGTCTTTGATTCCGAGTGTTACGCAACAATTTGATAAAATACAGATTACTCCTTTAACAGATTTGGTAAAAGAGAATAAAAAAGAAAATAGTTTCGAAACGTTTGATCTTCTTGGTGAGGCCGACGAGAAAAAATATGCACTGAAAGAATTCAATTCTTCAGATGGGTACACTATAACCGACGAAGACAGAGAAAATATTCAAAATTTATCACATGGAAAAATTACGAAAAAGTCCAAGGAAGAACTCAATATCGACATTATAAAGGGATTCGTACTGTCATCGATAATCGATGAATCTGACTTGTCTGAGAAAGATGTTCATTCAGCAATGGCAACACAAGGGTTGTCTCCCGAACATTTTAACGTTGGAAATAAAAGCCACGTCGAAAATATCGAAGAACTTGAAAGTAGAGAATATTATGAAAATATTGACCCAAACCCTGCATTAGTCATCACGGGAAGTACAGAGGGCAATACATCGTCATCTTCGTATGTTGAAACCAATATTTCACTGTCAAAATATAAAATAAAGTCACCTGACAAATTGATTCTTGTCGAAACACTTAATGTTGAGAATAAAAAATCTAATCAAAGCGAATCTATGCATATCGATGAATTTGATAACGTACATATAACGTCACCGAGCAGTCTCAATATTAAAACAATCTCTAATAATATGAATAACAAACACGCTGAGCTCTATATCGTCGACTCAATTCATAAAGATTTAGTTAGTAACAAAACGGAGCTACCAGAATTTAAAGAAATTAAAATTCAAGATGACCATTCCGAATTTCACACTGCATTCGAAGGCACAGAGTATGCTTCTCAGTTTAATGATTCACAATTAAATAGCGAAAATTTCACTCATAAAATAACAAACGAAAAAGCAATATCGACTGAAGAAGAAAGTTACATGACGAGTACTAGTCCTTCAATTGAATACGATGATAACATGTCCGATGAAAATCGATTGATCTTTACTGAAACGACAGATATTCTTGAAAGTATAACGGAACATGTCCCAATAGTAACAGAATTATACCACGAAACTATGACTTATGAATTGATGAATGAGAAATCTTTACCGGTGGTAAAAGAAATGAAAGCTCAAACATCAGTTGAATACGATGAAAATAGTGTTTTAAAAATGGTAAATATTTTGAAAAATAATACAGTTACTGAATCACAGTCATATACTGATAATATAACCGATGAAATGCGAAATGAAAAAACTTTTGCTGAAGAAATTAATATAAAGAGAACAACATTTGGATACCATGAAATAATAAACAAAAAATCACTATCGAATACTGAAGAAAATGATTACATTAAAAGTAGTTCAACGAATGCATACGAAGAAAAAATTCTTGTCGAAGATCTTTCAGTCTTACCTAAAGAGGCAGATTCTTTGGAAAAGTATGCAGAACAAGCTTCTGCAGTTACGGAAACAATTTCATACTCCGGCAATATGACTGGTAATATTTCTAATGAAAAAGCATTGCCGATTTTTGAAGACAAGTATGATATGAGAACTAGTCCTTCAGTTGATTACGATGACATCGTTACCGAAGAAAATTATTCAGTCTACCCTGGAATGGTGGATTTTAAGGAAAGTATAATTGAACAATTGTCTGCAAATACTACGTCGCAATCAAACTTCGAAAAAATCACTACTGAAATCCTAAATGAAAAGGTATTGCTATCGGCTGAAAAAAATTATAACAAAATAACAACTCGATATTATGAAGTAGCAACTGAAAAGATGAATGATTCAAAATATTACAATAATATGACTGATGAAGTATCAAATATAAAATCGTTACCGATTGTGGAAGATAGCAATGAAAATATTGCCGACGAAAATCATTCAGTCGATCATGAAGAAGTAGATGTTTTGGAAAAAAATACCAATCAAACACTCACAGTTAATGAGTCACAATCATACTTTGAAAACGTAACTGATAAAATGGCAAATGAAAAATTATTACCAATTGTTGATGAAAACAGTATGACAGTTGAATACAACGAAATGGAAAATGAAAAAAGATTATCGAATGTAACAGAATATTTTGAAATGAGAACTATTCCTTCGGTTGAATATGTTGTCTCCAGAAATCGCTCAGTCCTTTCCGGAAAAGAAGATGTTCTGGAAATTACTACACAACAGGCTCGTAAGATTACTGAATCAAATTCATACCCAAAAAAAATAACTGATGTAATTTCAAATTATGAAACTAGTACGATCGAAAACTATGAATTTTCAATTGAAAGAGCATTGCCGATTCCTGAAGAAAATTATGAAACGAAAACTATTCCTTCGGTTGAATATGTTGTCTACAAAAATCGCTCAGTCCTTTCCGGAATAGAAAATGTTCTGGAAATTACTACACAACAGGCTCTCACGATTGTTGAATCAAATTCATACCTCAAAAATATAACTGATGAAATTTCAAATTATGAAACTAGTACGATTGAAAACTATGAATTTTCAATTGAAAGAGCATTGCCGATTCCTGAATTAAATTATGAAACGAAAACTTATCCTTCAGTAGAATATGATAAAAATATTGTGGGCGGAAATCGTTCAGTGATCTCTGGAAATGCTGGTGCTGCGAAAATTTCCACAGAAAAAGTTTCTTTAACTACTGGATCAATTTCACAATATGAAAATATAACTGATGGAATTTCGAATGAAAAGACATTTACCGTTTTGGAAGACAATTATGAAACGGCATCTTATCCCTCATTTAAGCATGATGACAATATTGACAGCGAAAATCGTTCAGCCACTGCTGGAAAGATGAATGTGATGCAAGAAACTGTGCAAATACCTACATCAGTTACTGAACCACAGTCATACATCGAAAATATAGCTGATATAATGACGGAAGAAAAAGCATTACCGATCACTGAAAATAATTATGAAATGATAACAGATCCTTCAGTTGAGTATGTTGACAATATTTCCGAAGAAAATTTATCGGTCTATCCTGGAATGGTAGGTGTTTTGGAAAGAATTACAGAGCAAGATTCTGTCGTTACTGAATCACAATCAAATGACAAAAATAAAACGAATGAAAAAGTATCACCAATCTCTGAAGAAGTTTATAAGATGAGTAATTTCACTAACATACGTGAAATGAAAATAGAAAAGGCATTACCAATTTTCGAAGAAGATTATCAAACGAAAACTTCAACTGAATACGATGACAATATTGCCACAAATAACAGTACAGTCTATCCCGAAGAAAAATATAGTATTGAAAAAAATCCTGAAGAAGTGTCAAATTATAAAAATTTTACTCATGAAATAAAAAACGAAAAATCATTACCAAGTGTTGAAGAAACTTATGAAATGACAACGCGAGCTTTGGTTGAATTTTATGAAAACATTACTGGAAAAAATCTTTCAGGGCTCTTTGGTAAAGATATCATAGAAAATTTTACAACAGTTAAAACTAATAGATTTGAAACGCTTAAATCAACGCCCGTCCAAAGTACAGCTCGGTCAGAATTTTCGACATCGAAGATCAAAACAATTCTTGATAGCTTTATAACAGAAAAAAGTATGGACATGTTTACTGGAGATGATTTAATTGTTACAGAAAAATCGTCCAGTATTTTCGATGATTATAGCAGTGAGAATTTACTTGACGATGAATCCGATTTAAATAAAGACGAAGTGGTGACAGAACATCTAAGAAGCCTTAGTAATACCGTATCAAATAATCAATACTCAACTCAAGAGGGTCAGTTCATCTATACGACCGTAGAGTATGACAATGCAACGGAAAGATCTCTTCCTTTAGAACCGTACAATAAATCACCAGCAACTACAGAGATTGAAGGTGAACTCACCACGGATACAATTATTATTAACAACTCGGATGAACAAAAAAAAGCACCAACTTCGGAGGAAGCAAAAAATCAAAATCTTGAAAAGGATTTGGTGAGAGAAATCATTGCGTCATTTGACCAACCATTGCTAACAGCAACTGAGATACCAAATGTCTTCGAAGAAGATGACAATCAAACAACAACAGGTCAGGCAATAGTGCAAAATGAAGAAATACAAACAACAGCTGCAACCAATCAAGTCGCTGATTCATTCTTTGACGACACTATCAAATCATTAAAGGGCATTACGGATTCGCTGATAACTGAGCGAAATGACACAGAAACTGTGAGAGGGAGAAGTATTGGCAATTTGAATATTAAACATGTTGAATAATATCAATTTAAATAAATTTAACACTCAATTAGAATCAGAGAGAATTGGTGGCATCAATAATTACGTCAATAAGACAGGAAAGGAAATAATACTATCTAAAACAGAGGTCAATAAATTGACAAAAAGTTCTCGTGTGATTGAAAATGAAGTTGAAAAGAAAAATATGAATACACATAGACGGTCAGATATAGAGATTTCAGCTGATGATTATGATGATATAACCGAGTAAAAAATATATTTAAAATTGATAATTGACTTTCATTTATGTAACTGCCGACTTAAAAAATACAAAATGAACACGTGACATGACATTTTGAAAATAGGCACATTTTTTATAAATGATATTTGATAAATATTAAAATAATTATATTATTATTTTGTTACTTTGACGATTTGTACGTTTCATTAAACTTGTTTTCAAAAAATATGATTTGAATTAAATAAATTTATGTATTTGTTAATTTTTATATTTACTCAATTTATTGAGCGTATTTCTATTACCATTGTTAATCATTCCAATTACTTATAATTTAAAAATATGTTGTATGTATATTGTATTCGATTCCAATTTTAAAAATAAATATGACTACAAATAAACTCATATATTATTCATTGACTATGTATGATAATGAATGCTTAAATCCTTAATAAGTATACACGTAATCGTGTACAACGTACACTTATAAATAACAGTATAGTTTGTGGGTAAGCATTTTCATTTTCAGTTTCAGATGAGTTGAAGTATTTTTATCTCTCGATTATATTTCTCTTGAAGATAGGTTTCAAGTCTGCGAAATAGTTAAAATACCTTTTTGCACTGAATTTTCATTTTGACTACACATCAGGCGTAAATAATCGAGCATTATAAGATGTGACTTAATTTAATCATTTTCATTACATAGTTATCGCAATGATATATGTAACTATAAGATAATAATTCATAACAAATATACTTGCGCTGGGTATATTATACATACATATATAAAACAATTAGTTTATGATAGGCTGTCGTCAGATTCCTCTCATTGGCTGTGGTTAAATATTATTGTATTTTTGGTACATTTTTTCGATTCAAAAAAAATAATGTGTTTAACGCATAAAGACAGAATAATTTGGAACTATTTTTGATTTTGTTTTCGTTGAACGATGATTATATTAATACAGATTACAAATACCGAGTGAAGCCAGGTGGAATCTACTAGTACATATAAAAAAAATATAATTACAAATAAAATATGTAAGCAGACCATGATGGTTATTGCGCCATGTTGGGTGCTCACGGTATAAAATGTCAAGTAACGTGTAATCCTTTCCAGCTTTGAGTCGTACGTCATTTTTTAACCCTAATATATTCGTGTCCTAAAATAAAGTTTGTCAAATCTTTACATCCAAAGAATGATTTTACTTTTACTTGCAGAGTCTCTGCAACGATATTGTAGACCTTAATTATACATTTATATGACTTTAAAACCATTTATATATTTTATTTATTTATTTAAGAAAAAGAAAATCATGGCATTACAGCTGACGCCAATGCGCCATGGATTTGACAAATATAAATACATTCTAATATAAATTTTATATTAAAATGAACTTCCACAAAGTTACCGCCGAAACCATCGTATTCATTCATTTAAAATGTTTCTACAGTGAAAGTAATAGATTTGTATGACAACATGATTTCACTGGTCACGATCATTGAAATTATTGGCCCAAGTCGATGATTTGTCGTCCTAAAATTTTGGTTTGCTTCAATGAAACAAAATCAGCAAATAGTCCCTTTCATAAAAAGAGAACCAAATAAAAACACAGACAAACATTGGGCTGAAGATAGGGCGGTCAAATTTAATTTCAATGACAGCTTGAGAAGAATATATTTTCACTGAGAATACAGTTTCACTGTAACATATATACATACATACATGTAAATATATAATAAAAATCACAAATTAATTAAAAATTAAAAATAAGATGAAAATTACAATAGTCATAAAAAAACAGAGGGGAAAAATTATTATTATTATCACATTAGAAATTTTCAAAGCAGTCAACCGAGTGAGTTCTGACAAAATCAATCTTATTCATAAAATATAGTATTCGTCTGAACTTACTCACGTCAATATGAAATATGTCGACATCCGAAGCAATGCCGTTTAAAATTGTTAAAGCTCTTCCCAGTGACATTCCCATTGGCAGACTGGTTCTACCCCTTGGAAGAACAAACAACTCATGTTCACGATTCCTCAAAAAATTATCGTGGACAATATGGAGTCTTGATGGAGCCGATCTCAGCAGCAGTAATTCGACGACAGCTATTTGTCACTCTGTCGCTCATACCTTTATTAACAATACAAGAGGCATATAATTATTAGGCTAGAACAGAGCTAGTGATAATTTTACTCCCCATTTAAGGATCGGATGATAACAGACATCCATATCTCCGAACACAAAACAATATATCGATTGAAATATTAATCTAATGACGTTAAAAATTGCTTCAGAACCGGTGAATTTATTATCGTTTACTCTGAAAGCTCATTATATTGACATACGCGTGTTTATCTCATCGTTACTTAAAAGGTAGAGGTAAGAAATAAGTAATTCGGTAACTAAAGCGTTAAATTGAAAGGAAACAATAGGATATATCCTCGGGGGGTCAAACGGAAGGATCAAATTTCTTCTCCATTGTCGGATAGTCAGCCGTCGTAATACAATATTCCTGATATTCGTTACGCAAATGCTAAGCTAGAGCTTGATAGAACCTACTCCTTGGAGCAGGTGTTACTGACCTTCCTTTCCGCTGAATAATATCCTTCAAAGCTAAATACAAGTTAATTACACTCTGAAATAATGATCACATAATACGGAAAGAAAAATAGCAATGTATTTTAATTCTACATAAATTATTTTATATATTTGTTGATAGCTATTTCGGCTTACGCCTTCGTCAGAACTATGTTTAAAACGTGTATTAGAGATAGCTTATATACCCTTTGCTAGACAGGGTGCCTCCTACATAATCTCTTTCTGTTGAAACCATACCTACGACACATGAAAGAATTTAAATAAGTTTGATTTATTGGTCTAAAGTAATGGTGGGAAACAATAATTTGGGTATTTTTGGGGTATTGATCGTGTGAAACCACTTAAAATCTGCAATTTCTAAGTGCATCTATTTTAAATTGTTTTAAGTTTATTGTTTGTTAATGGTTTTAACAGAGGTGAGCTATTAATTATTTAATGGAGTTCTACCAAGTAAATGCCTACTCAATCAATCAATCAATAAAATGATCACATACATTTAATTACGTTAATAACTGAGAAACCACTACGATCTTACCTTTAATTATTATTGTAACTTCAGATGTGAGCAACGTGATGACACCAATAACTTAATAATTGTATAAGCTATATATGAATGCTTTTGGTTAGGTGATCAATCAGTCAATCATATTTTTGGGATTGAATAGATAAAGAGAGTTTAAAAACGCATTTTAAAAATAAATGGACTACGGACAACACGAGTTTATTGTTTTTTTTTATCTTGGCTATATTTTTGTTGGAATATGTTTTTATTCAGCGATCCCAAATACGCAAAATTTATAGTAACTTCAACATAAAAAAAAATCCTTTTAAAAATGTAAATATCGTTGATGTTTCTTGAGAGTTCCAAATTATGTATGTTTTATGTCGCCATGTATTAACTCGACTAAAAGTGTGATAAGCGGTAATTTTTTTTTATTTCATTTGTAGGATGTTTCGCGGAATCTAATGCAGAGTGGCTGCTTTATTCGTGGGACACGATAATGGGTAAATGTCAGCCTGAAATGATTTCACTTGTGCCACTGTTTTCTTATAAACGCTAAAAAACATTTCATTTTGTTATCAAAAATCCACTAAATTTACTTGGCAATCGATGGTCATTAGCATCACAAATTGGCATAATCTCAAAATAATCGTCACCGCCCAGGTAATCTTCGAATATCTTTGATCTTTATCTTCTAGGACTTACCTCATTTGAGTTTTGATGACAGTTTGGAGTTATGATCAACGCATAGTCTAGATTTTTGACATATCAAAGTAAAGGCTCGGTGGATTGATCTTAATTCGAAAAAACAACTTCTAACTGGTGACTTCTAGAATTGTTGTAAAATTGAAATGAGTACCCACGCGTCGCCTGTTGCTTTGGATACAGTCGCAATCCACTCAGCTATTTTTATCTTTGTCATTTGCCCCGTGCTCAAGACATTTCTTGGCCATATGTGAAGTGAGTTGTTCACACCTAATGCATCTGCCGTAATTAATATTCTTTTTCAGTGAGTTTTATTAGCTTCAATATTCCACTGAGTTACGTAAAAACCAAATCAAAAACTCCAATCTCTGGAACTAAATATCTCTTCTGCAGAAAAAATACGGGGTATGTATTGTATTGAGTACCGAGGTAACACCTCAATATTGTATGCAATAGTTTGGTGACCATTTAAAGAAACTTTTAAAATGTTAAATGTGACCTCTTGGTGGCAGGGCATTTTTTTTTAAGTAAAACATTTTTTTTAGTAGTAATTCCACATATAATTTGATAATGATCAGGATCGGTTACTCTCATTGCGAGTGGTATCATCTGAAAGTAAGTTCTGGTCCTGATCTTTATTAAATTATATGTGGAAATAATAAAAATTAGGTGTAATGATCAGTGACACAACAACACACCTGTCAATCCTTCACGGACAATTTCTAGCTATTATCCAGCATGTTACTGGCTCCGCTTTTTTTCTCATAGCTTTATTTTCATACCGATCATGGGTCTAATAAGATTCTAAGATGATAGACATTTCTACAAGTTATAACATAACTAAACACAGGCTCAATATCGATAAAACAGGAATTTATATTTATTCAAGGTCAAAATAAGACATTTAATATTTACGTCGAACACTGTGCTCTTAATTCAAAATACGAATTCAATGTGGAATTCTCTCAGTCAATTGTATAATCACTGGCGAGTTACCCCAGGTACCAATAATTAGAGGAAGAACTTAAGCAAACTGTACCACGAAACAAATAATTAAATAAAATAATACAAACCGTATAATAATCATAGAGATGATTCTTTAAAGTTCTCACTTAATCAAAAATAAATGGAATTCTGACATCGATTTACTATTTACATGTTTCCCTTAAAAAATAACTGAATGATTGTTTGTACCAGATGATCCCTTCCGTATGCTCGCAGCATATTGTAAAAACTTCGTGATATTACATTTTATATTTATTCAAACACTTTTGTCTTATTTTATTAATTGTAGTGAATATATATCTAAAATCCATGTGGATATTCACAGCTCGATTTGAAACGGTCCGTTGATCTCGTAGCGTGGACACGGTGGTACGCGATATGATCATCCACTGCCTCTTGTAGATGTCATTTGGAAGTATTAAGTTTATTTTTGTTTTACTGACGAAAAAAACACCAGTAATTAAATAAAATAAATGGTCTGTGAGGAAGAACTCATTTCAAAGGGGCGTACGGCGCATGTAAGCATAAACACAGATATCACCATAATATATTATATTGCAATGAAATATAATTTATGAAGAATATAACACTTTTGAACGACCGGATAATGTTTAGTTTTACAAGCACTGACACTTAAATTTAATGCCAATCATAGAGTAGATTTAATTATATATATACATATATACTAGTCGCTACCCTGTAAGCGTTTCAATGCCACTCAAAGAAAGAAAGTGTCAGATGCGCAATATTTTAGATAAATAATATCGATTTATTTTAACATTGATCGGAATCGATGACATGTGCCATTTGACGTTTGCGGTTTGTCTTTTGCCGATTGTCTATGGTACGGCACACGCGCCATCTATTTTATGTTAATTGTACTATGCCGATAATCTTTGCGCAAGTGCAACAATAAGTGAACGGTATGTCAGCGCATAAAATATGAAAAAACATTAATTTTTATAAAATAAAAAGACCTACTATAAGTTGATTTTACTATACCTATAACCTTCGTGCAAGTGCAAGCAATAAGTTGACAAAGTTTTATCGCAATCAGATGAACGGTATGGCAACGCATAAAATACGAAAAAACAAACTTTGATTTTTGTATTCATATTAGATATGCGTAAGTATAACTTCTGTAACTCAATCAACATGGCAGCTAAACTCCTAGCATTAATAAATAAAAAAAAACCATGTCCAGTACACATTCCTACTTGCCACCCACATCTTACTGTCTCCGGAAATCCGTTTGATGAAATACCTCCGCAACGCTGGTAAAACAGAGTATCTAGACGTCAAAATCTTACATCGCTTCATTATCTAGAATCTAGATTCTAGTGGACAATCAGTAAAAGCAAGCCTTGGATATCCATTCCAATACACTTCTTCCCTTATATACTTTAATTATATTGTTAGTAAATTGTAAGCTATTTAAGCTAAATAATAAAGCTAGCCAATTCTTCTCCCTGAGGGGTTGCGGGACTTCATGACGTCATGTGTGAGTACCAGAGCTGTGGAGTCGGGGCTTTTTGACCGGAGTCGGATTCGACGCGGCGTTTTGGCCGGAGTCTTAATCGGAGTCGGAAACTTTGAAAAGTTTGAACTTTTTATTTTTGCATATAATATATCCAATTTGGCTATTGGCCGGATTGGTAGTGTTAATATTTAATTGAATACACAAAAAAATGAAAATTAAGAAGAAAAAGTGACGATAATAAACGTTTTTTAGTCGGAGTCGGAGATGTGTTTTTGGTAAATGTTAGAGTCGGAGTCGGAGTAGGATTCGTGGTTTTGGTAAATGCTGGAGTCGGAGTCGAAGTCAGAGTCGAATTTTTTTTTACCGACTCCACAGCTCTGGTGAGTACATCAGCCCGCAGGCACTTTAAGTTTATTTACCTTTAAGTTGTTTTAAAAAATAAATTCAAATTCAAGCAACATTCTGTCGATAGATAACCATAGATCACTAGTCTTCCTATACATTTCTGTTTTTCTTTTATTTATAATTGATACCAGCTCATATTGCTATATCCCCAAGCTTTATCGAAATACTATCAACGGAATACATGAATATAAAAAATAATAATCTTTGTTCAACCACGCCCGCTCCCAATGTGGAGCCCATATGGCTCATAAATGGCCTTATCTCAAAAGAAGATACACTACGTGTGACTTAGTTGCTCAAATTCTCTTTCGAAGAGAGTTAGGATAGAACAGTGGTTCTCACGGTAAATGCTCAGTGGCCGCATCGTCAACATAAATGGTCCTGAGAAAATGTCTGGTGGCCGCACCAAATTTTTGTTCTTGATTTTGTTGTTTGTGAGGTATATCAAATGGACCTAAACATGCTTGTCATGTAAATATCAATTTACTATTGGTATTAATTGTGTCTTTTCTTATCAATTTCAAGAGTCTATGTTGACAAATTAGCCTGAAAGTCAAAAAAAAATTCAATAGCAATATTTTCAGAGAAGCTGTCGGTGGCCGCAGCCAAGTCCTCTGGTGGCTGCACATGAGAACCACTGGGACAGAAGCATAAGGCTACGGCAGGACTAGTGGTGAGTTGATCTCTCTCATAACGTCCTGTTTACGGGATCGGATGTATGTCGATTCCATTGAAATCTATCGAAAATTATTTGTGTTAAAACTGTCTATACCATAGGTTCCCAATTTTTCGGTTGGCCACCCCTCTTTATGAAAGTCATTTGACCCGCGACCCCCAAGGCAAAAAAAGGCATTTTTCATAAAGTAGTTAAAAAAATCAACGAAAGTGAATATTTTTTAGTTGAATGTATAGGTTGATGACCCCATCAGAAAACCCGCCGCGACTCATAGATTGGGAACCCGTGGTCTATACAGTGTTCCGAGCCTGCTTCGATACTCGACCACGGATCCGAAATAGCTAAATACTATCATTAAACCTGTACACATCTTCCCATTCATAATTGCATCGTATTACTGTGTGTCGTGGCTGAAATAGTGATTTTCGAACCAGAATTTTAAAAAAAGCCCTCAGTCTCGTGGGGGTAACTGCTAAGATAAAAATATATAATGCGACATGTCCTATATATAGATTTCATGACATTTTGAATTATATTGCTAAAAAGTCGGAAAAAATTATTTTAATTGCGTGGTGAATAGTGATACAAAACACGCGACAATTTTTTTTGTCCCTCAAAGAATCTGACTTTAAATTTCATTTGATGCTTAAAAAAATAAACAAATTATTCATCTTAATGGTGCAATATTACCGGGAATATTTCTTGATTGAATCACTTTTCAGTAAACATATGTAGGCGGCACTATAAACATATTTTCACCGCTTCGCAACAATATGGCGGAAGAAACATAAGAACGTTTTTTTATTTATTTTTTTGCAATACATAAAAAACTAAATACGAATGCGGCGCATGTGCCAAGTGATTCAAAATTATTACTCTTTGGCAAATAGGTACTCAAAAACATTACATTACGAATTAGCTGTAATATTATAAACATAGTTGATATTGAAATTGGAATCTTTTTAGTCGCCAGTCGGTCAAGGGGAGTCTTTGAAGGTGAAATACTTCCAGACGATTCTGTCAAATGAATGACTGAATAAAATTAGAAGACGTTTTCATTTTCATTGAATCAAAAGTAATGTATTATAATTTTAACTAAGGTAAAAGAAAAAAACGTCCCAAAAGAACTATTAAACTTTCTGACGCAAGCATAATAATCAAATAAAAAATGTTTATTGTGAATCTAAAAACATTGATAGATCTTTTTTACCTCTCACAACTCCTTTTATATCTCTTTCTATTCTACTCTTTTAGTGATAGTGACTAGGATAGTAAGAATAGCATGGTAACAATACATTTTAATTTATCTGTTCATCTTATATCTCTTTCTCTGTATCCGTTTCATATTTTTTGTATGAAGACATACAATATGAACATGTTTTTTATTGAAATTTTGTTAACCTTTTGTTAATTCCTAGCTATATTTTTTGGATGATAATCAACAATTTGATAACTGAATAGGTGAAATTGGTGGAGTTTTCTTTAAATCTATGAAAATCTACAATACATACGTTTTCATTTACCTTAGAAAAGTCGTCAAACCATTCGACTATCGTCTAGGCAAGCCCTGGGAAAATCCACCACTTATTACTTTACGACTCTGCCCGCATATTATTACTATTTTTTTTATAAACAAAAAAGAATATTGTTCAATTATGTTGAACCATGTTAAAACCACTACTACTACTTGTACTAGTAAGCCGTCATCAGATTTTTGAATCTGAATTATACTAACGAATGTTTTCTACAATATTCCATTATAAAAACGTCTAACGACAGAACACCACGGATGAACAGTTTTAAGAATTTCAACTTAAAAAATAATAATTCTAAAATGGTTAATTGGATAATAATTAAAGTTTGATTTGTTTACATGCCTATTTGGTTGCATAGAAGGTAAATTAAAAGACATCAAATTTGTTGACGGTTCTTTTGGAGAAAGTTTTAATCTCAAATTATTAAAGCTATTCCATCATTTTAAGTCTTGATCAATTCCAGTGAAAATTGTGAATGAAGCATGAAAAGCTATAGCGGGTGGTGGTGTGTACATTGAAATCTACTTAAAATGGCATACACTCATACGTGAGAAACTTTAAAAACATATTAATTTTCAAGCGTCTTTATTAGACGATCTGATGACAGAATTGTAGCGCGATGTAGTATGTATATATGCCAACAACATTATGAACAATGATAAATTATATTTTCAACATCGATAAACTATTCAACAACCTTGAATTGCAATGATAGTATTTTACAATCATCAGTAACATAAATTATACTGACAAAACGATGCAAAAAAAAACAAATTTATATTAGCTGTATTATTTGACGGTGCAATCTAATATTTTTTTAATGATTCAAAAATAGTTGTGTTCATTATTTTATTTCTCATTTTACTGTCGATTTAAACTCCTTAATTAAGTTAAAATTAAACTTGATTAAATAATTAATTAAGTGACATGCGCTTAAAATGTTGGTGCCCCTGTTGAACAAAGCTTGTGATGTGTCCAATCTTTACTTGGTAAAAGTAAGGAATATTCGAAATTTAAGAGTGCGTATTTAACGTTTACAAGGGGATATTTCGCAATCGTAAAAGAATTAAAGCCGTCGTATAAAACAATTTTAGGGTGCATATGACTGAACACCAACTTCACATCAATGCAGCACTTCAACTTCTTTCAACCTTTCGGAACTTGTACATTCTTCATTCTTCAATATTTTATGCAGGGTTGTCAAAATATTTTTCGATAAATCAAAACTTAAATAAAAAAAAGTGAAGCTTTGTTTTGGTGCGTCGTTTATCTAGATTACATTGGTAGATATTTCTGAGTAATAAGCACATTTTGCTGACAAGTCCGCTCCCAATGCGGAGCATATAATTTTATCTCTTATTATAGTTTATCTCAACATATGTTTTCTAAGAGAACTGCTTGTTACTCAAAATCTCATTTCCGAAAAGAGTAGGGATTGAAGGATATGAGAACTAGGACAGGACTAGTGGTTAGCTGATCTCTTCACAACACAAACATATTAACAATTTTGATCATTCTAATTTGGACGCGTATGTAAGGTATTTCACTAATGATCCGGGATTCACCTTTTGACATCTTCAGGCATTCAAGTGCACGGACTCAAAATTTTATCGATTAAAGTTTGATACAAAATTTTCAGTCAATATCTTAAAATTATATAATACAGTGAACCCCGATCTTACGTTCTCGCATTATACGTTTTCCCGCGTGGTGCGCTCATTTTCTATAGTCCCGGCATTTAGTTCATATATAAAACATTCCCGTATTAATCGTTTGTTTTATACGGTCCATTGAAAAACGTAGAATCGGGGTATCAATGTATAAACATTATCCCGAACATATTAAAAAATAAATACAGTAGCACCCAATGTAATAACCGGGTACATATTCCGCCGTTGGGCTTCGACTTCCATTCTATCTTTCCAGCAAATCTCTCTTCATCTCCAGTTAATCCATGGTGAATTCTTATTTCACGCTCACAAAAATACTTGATTAAGTCATAATATTATATTACAATATTAACAACTCTAGCCATAGTTTTATGCCAAATAACGAATACACATTTTAGATTACATATTTAAACTTCTATTAAAATTCTATTTATTCGCATACAAATCCAATGGCAACTAATAAAAAAATATGCTTTCAACACGTTACAGAAAACGTAATTAATTTAGTCATCATAAGTGTCAACCCTACATACATATCTTAGCACCTTACATTCATTCGCATGCCATGTAGCTCCCCTCGACTCCCCTTAACACTTCTCCTGGACGTATCTTTATACACGAGACGTCGCGACGCATAAGACGCTCGCAGCTGTCGTCGATTATTTAGCCTCGCACCAGCACACGCGCGCAACGACTTGAGCAAAGCCGATTGATATCGCACAAGCTCTCCTTCGTCTAAGATTTTTCCCTTCCAGCTTATTGCAATACCCACCTGTATCTACTGCTATAATAGTTGCAAACTATATTCTTTTTACACAGTTGTATATTGCTGTTCTGTTATTTTTTTTTGTTTATTAACCATGTCCGCTCCTCAACTTGGAAGCATATGGACTCTTAGCGGAGTTTATCTTAATATATATTTTTCTACGACAAATGCTTGTTACTCAGTTGCTCAACCTATCTTTTTCGAAGAGAGTAGGGGATGGAAAGGATACGAGGACTCGGATAGGATTAGTGGTTAGCTTACCACTTTCGCTATGCGTTGGGATTGGGATAGGAAAGGTGGGAAGGGATTTTCAACAACACAAACACCCATGCCTTTGAACAGATTTGTCGACTGAAAAAATCTGCTCGTACCGGCAATCGAACCCGGGCGGTCCGGCACGCAAGCCAACAACGTTGACCACTGCGCCACGGACCGGACATCTGTTAAATCTGTTTTGTTCTGTTAATTTATTATTGCTTTCCCAAACCGAACACTCCTTTACTTCGAGGATTAAATGTTTCACTTTTAAGGTGTTTGCTGTCAATACTTGGTGAAATGGCATTATAATAAAAATAATAACCCATGTTCAGTACTTATTCCACAGATCAGGACCGGTTTCGCTTATGACGAGCATTATCAACTGATATCAACTCATTTATGATACGAGTCGTATAGTATCAAAAGTAAAACTCACTTTTAAGGTGTTCACTGTAAATACTTGGTGGAATGGCATGTATGTAACTTTACAAAGAAGCCTAGCCCGCTGTTAAAAATATGTTGTATTACTTTTGGACATCGCGGCTATAAGACACAATATGTTTAAATGTTAAGAACTAGAGGTCTGCACAGCTATTTCAAATTTCAACAAAACTTAAATGAAAATTTCAATAATTTTATATGAGCTCATCAAATTATAATATGTATGTAATTAAGATATGCGATAATGGCGTGTACATCCAGAATAATCGGAAATATGTTTTTTAATTTTTGTGTAGACAGGTCCGAATCCAAACCTCCGTTACCAGGCCCAACCCGTGCCAGTGCAGACCTCTACTCTACATTATCTCGATTCAAGATATAATATATGAATTTGATATTTCCCTTGCTGGGACTTGAACACAGACTTGGTAGAACTCCATTATAATACGGTAAGAAAAATAACAATGTATTTTAATTCTAGAGAAATCTTATATATAAAACCGAAACGGGGGATGTATGTCTGTAATTCCCTTTTGCATTGTTGTTGCAAGTTCAAACAAACGAATTGATTTCGCTCGCGAAAGTTTCGATGGTAAATTTGTTTCGTTATCAATGTATGTGTAGAGACTCCAATTACTCGAGTATCGAGTAGTACATATATAAAACCGAAACGGCGTATGTATGTCTGTGGGTCTGTAATTCCCTTTTGCATTGTTGGTCATTAAGTTGCCATAAAAACGAATATGAAAGAAAATACGTTTGATTTTTTTATCGGCGAAGACATTTAGTCAAAATGTAATAAATTAGTCTTCTACTGAACTTTTCCCGGCTTTTACTAATATAATAATGTTTTTATTTACGTGAAGGTATTATTTGACATTTCTTTGACAGCAAATTAGATTTTTTCCTTGAATTTGGACATTTTAATGGGCGAGAATGGGGCCAATATATGAAAGGGGCTGAAATGTTCTGAAATGTTCATTTTTTGTAGACTTTTTAATTTTGAAAAAAGTTGTTTCAACTTGGCCCGTCTGAATTTACGCGCCGAGGTGAACATAACCCCAAACTGGTCCGAGCGAAGCCGGGTTCGAATACTAGTTATTTTATATATTTGTTGATGACTTTTATGATTATGTATAATGTTATTAATTATAAGGTACTGAGAGGTCCTCGGGACACCATTTCACCGCAAATGCATTATCAATTTTGTCTCCAGCGATCTTCGGCTATGATCGAAACAAAATATTCTTTTGATTAATAGAATTATATCTTTTCATGAGAATTTTGATTTATATTATATCTATGAGACATTTATGAGTAAAAAACCGATATGACCACATTGTTATTAGTTTTAACGAAAGTTGATTTTTTACATCTTATCGTATTTCCAATTTATAACAGTATGCCTAATTAACCTACATGATGGACCAAAACAATGGACATATCGGCATTTGCTTGGAACTTTTTAATTTATTTTATTTTGCTAGTTACTAATAGCTTAAACATTATTTTCGTCTTTGTCGGGTTGCACTTGAATTATAAGTTGAAAATAATGTGGACTTATCGGTTTTTGCTTTTTGACGCCTTATTTCTTCATAAAATTTAAATATTCTAGAAATATTTGCGATTAATTTTAAAGCAATTCGATAAACTATTGTTGAAAATTACTTGATAATGTTTACGTCTTATATAAAATATAAACTATTACCTGATACTTATTACGCCTTTTGTGAAATACGTATGACCTGCGTGTGACAAGTGCGTTATGACCTCGTGCCTATAACTCTGTAAGAAAATAATTGAGATCAACCAACCATGAAATCGTACCATTGTTCAATCCAATTTTGTATAAATCCTTTTGTTATTAAAATCAATCTTTCAAATAGCATTGAATGCTTTGAAAATAAAAATAAAAGTTACTATTACTTATTCTTGGTTCCACGCAATTCGTAGGGTGTAAATTTATAAGAAATTTTCGAAAATACTTCGATCCTTGCAGATGTGGTTGATTTTATTTTCCGCCATATTCATTCTTTGAAAAGTATTATACTGAAATCTGTTGTGACAGTGACATCTATTAACTATAATAATTATTAATAACATTTTTTATCTACATGTACATACATTCGTACAATAATGTTAATTTTCACATATTACGGAGTATAGGTGAAAATCGTGAGAAGGATATACTGCTTATCATGATGGTAAAAAATATCAGAGCGCTGGGACAAAGCTCGGAGCAGGGGTGCAATTAGGTTTCACTAGGAGCCAAATCACGAACAGTTTGAAGTGATCAGTTTAGTATGTTTTTCTAAACGCTAATAGTCATCGCTTTAGCAATGTTGTTAGTATATTTATTAAGGCTGTGGAGTAAGAGTCGGGTCGAAAATTGTGAACATTTTATTTTTGCATACAATATCTCAAATTTGGCTATTGGCCGGATTGATTTGTTGATGATAATTGAATACATACATAGGGAGATGAGAAAAAAAAGAGATGAAATTAAACTTTTTCGAGTCGTGTTTTTTGTCAATATTGGAGTCAGAGTCGTATTTTTTTTAAAGACTCCACAGGTCTGATATTTATCACTGTAATGGTTCGATATAATTATGACGACACTAATTAAACAATAGTAGTGTAGTAGATAAAGAACAACAATAGAGAGAGACAAGACAAGCGACAAATAATGGTTTTAGAATCATCAGAAAGGACAATGACCATGAATTATGTTTATTGTAAAAGATTTTGTTTTTCATTCGTATACATATTATGATTCCTATTTTTGAAGTTATACTTATTTAGGCGCGTTATGCAAAACTGATGAGAGTGAAATTTTAAGATGCGCGCGCATCACCGAGAGTCGAAAATTCACAGGCTGAAGTTAGTCACGCATGTTAAATTGCTGATTAAGTGAAGTTAGTCACACACAAAATTCATAGGTTGAGCTGTTAATATAATTGAGGTTAACTATCCGTATGTACATATTATTTATTGATATAAATTAAAATATGATTATTTAATATAATTAATACTAAATATTATTAAATTGTTAATGTTGAATATTTATTATTGGTTATTTAATATTTACAAAATAAAGAAATAAATTTAATTCAAAATTTGTGATAACAATGAAAAGTGTATATAAAATTAAGAAAATAATAAATATTTAATAAATGAATAAACTTAAATTCAATTTTTGAATTTATTATTAAATCCATTTATTTAGTTTTAAAATATTAAATAATTAATAATAAATATTTAAAATTTAGAATCTTATAATATTTAAATTATGTTATATATATTTATTATTCACTAAATTAAAAAAAAATTAAAAAATTAAAAAATTAATAAGTTACACTTAATGTAAGAAAATATATATATAATTATTTAATTTTTCAAATCTAAACTGAGCTTTATTGGCTGTGTTGACTATCCTTCTCCAGTCCTTTTATTATTTTATTGTAATTAATTATTTGCAAGCAATTAAAAATTGTTTTTTAATGATGCCAAAGAAGTATAACTTCTGACGCGCGTACATAAGTACACGCACCATTTTTTTTATCAGAAGCACGGAGCGGAGCATGGAGCGGAACTGGAGCAAGTATTTTACTGACGGAGTGGAGCTATTCAAAAATATAAAACGTAAAATAACTTTAAATAAGCTCAATATTGACATTTATTGTAAGCTCAAACCAAATTCATTTGAATAACATTTAAATAGCCTGCAATTGTCTCTCTTCGTGTCAAATAACAGCTTTTGTGTGGTTATGTTTATGTCACGAGTATTCACAATACCTTAATCGCGGTTGAAAATCAGGGTTGAAAAATAGAAAGCTTTTTGCTGGTGCGCTATAGTTCAAAGATCGAAACATCCTGTGGAAGTCCCGCGAAGCCATAGACTATTCACAATGCGTCATTAGCTATGCCCATTTAAAATCAATACGTTTTATAGTATAATATCAACTCCAACCCATATTCAAACATGATTATTTTAAGAGAAAGAATATAAATATAATATCTAAAAAAGTATTGCCGATAAAGCCTCAGACATCGGTGAGTTACCTGTGGACGTGAGCGAGTTCAGAAAAACACAGTTTCTCATGGTTTGTTCTGGCTATATATTTTGGAACTTTAAAAGATAATTATTTCGTTACAAAACATCAAAAAATAATTTCTTTTGATGTTAATTCAACTCACTTGTTAGCAATAGCTTTCATTGCTATCGTCGCTTGTAAATATATATACAGCAATATTTATTTCAGTTTGTGTAATATTTTCAACCGTTCTCACCGTACATATTCTTGAGAATTAGGCACGAATAATAATGTATTCCTGCCTTCTTTAAGCTCTCTTAAAAATGGGTGACAGCACTGACAGCTGACAGCGCGCGCGATTGATTCACCATCATATTAATTATTACCAACATAACAGTTTAATAAGCAAGCTTTAGCAAACTTTTTTGTTCCTCGTGGTTATAAAGTAATATATCGTTACATTATAATGTTTAAAATGACTATGTTATATGAACGTATTTTTGGAAAAAAAAATGTGTACTTATCTGTTTTTACTTTAAACACGTCATATAAAAGATATCCGGTGGATAATAGCAAGAGTTTATAACTAGGTAGGGGTGTAAATATCGTTCGAGCATAGAGCTGCTGGTGGGCATGCGCGGATGTCCCACGCGTGCTCAAGTGACCTGTCGATGGAGGATTGATACCCCAAATGAGGATGATGAAAAGAGTGCCTACGAAGACCTCTTCAAATTGCTTATTAGATTATTGGAGTAGGGGGAAATATCACACGGAAGTTTTTAAAGTCACGTCGTCGCAAAGACAATATATAAATAACATTATCGGCAAGAGTGAAAAAACAAACTTTATCCTCCACTAATTTTATATTTATTAAAAACCATATCGGCTGTCAGTGAGGTTCTTATTGAGTATATCGCAACAGATTCTTTCTACGAGAACTACTCGTCACTCAGTGGTTAAGGATAGAAAGGATATGACTAGTGTTTAGGTTTAGGTATTCGCTCTCGCTATGTCCCATAAAGAACAGAAATCAAAAATCCGATTGAAAAATGAAACTGCCTGGACTGGGATTCGAGCTCGTGAGGACGGACCCGATACTGGCATGTCGGCACTACTGGCATTTTTCAATAGAGTAGATAGAGGACATAAATTGAAAACGACAATTCTCAGGATTAATATTTTTGAAAAAATGTTTTTCGGCGTCTTAAAATTTATCAGTTTTTTAACGATGTTTTAGTTTAGTTTTCTTTAGTAGCTAGATTGAATTAACAAATAAAAAGTTACAAGATTGATTCAATATATCATGTATCTTAAACTGATGTATGTACTTGCATTCATTCATAGTACTTGTATAATTTATAACTGTCCGAGAATAATGTAACAAAGCAGCAAATTTAAAAAAAAATGATCGATATTTAAAGACAGGAAATCGTCTATTATTAGCTTCATATTAATATTCGCTCTGTCGGAAAAATCTCAAGTAGATTTTCTAAGTGGGAACGCCAGATTATAACTAGGGTAGAATAAATTAAAACCCAATCAATAGCTTTCCGAAACACAGCCCTGTTACAGTTGTTTTTTTCATACCAATTTTATCACAAATTTCGATTTCGTTTATTATTTTCTATTCCTTTATGTTGGCTTGAATATCCACATGAATTCCAGAGCGTTTTGTGAATGCAATCGACACATTTTCTTATGCCTTATTCCTTATGATTAATTCTAAAGGAGGCCCTGCGTGAATATTTACATGAAAAAATCTCATTGAAAATTAAGTATAGACCGAATGAGGTTATGACTTTTTAGGTAATCAAATTATATTGTCTATGATATGTCACGGAAGACGATTGGGTTAAACTCTGAATGTCTAAATGCTATATAAAAAAATGTAAATGTCAAGATGTTATATTTAATTTATTCAAAAACAAAATAGATTGCTTTATATAGTAAGAATAAGATGATCTTTTTTCATCAAGTAATGGTTTAAAATGGTAAGGAAGTGACGAAATAAAATGTATCTGTATAAATACTTTGTAATCCTCATCACATAAACGACTGGTAAGAGTTTGTTAGCGGATGACGGCAATGGTGTGTATTTTTTTATTCAAATTAATACAGAAAAAAGACTAAGAATTGAGTTGATTGTATAATTTAATACAAACTTTCACGGGATGTTTTGCATTCATCCGTATCCCCGCTCGACAATAGAGCTAGCATGCTGTAAATAGAAACAGCTAGCGTAATACCTCGCTCTGGAGGACAATGTCGGTGTCGTATGCCAAAGGAAGTGTCATGGATGTATATTATACAGGATCGAAGCAAGGAATTACTTTTGCCGCGCGCCCGTTTTTAAATTCAACATCGAAGTCGCATCTCAGAATTTTGCCATAGCTCAAAACATGGTTAACATAGCCAATAAATGAATCTCACTGACATTTCTGTCAACATATCGAACATAACCTTATCCAACCACGAAACTTTCACCATTTCTCACATTGATAGGTAGTTCGAGTTGATGTGTTTTGTGTATAATACGTGTGAATGGATTCCATGCTTAGTTGATGACGATCGGTTTGGTACATTTAGTTCGCAACTGACTTTTGGGGTGGATACAAGCTTGTTTATTTATTGAAAAATACGGTATTACGATAATGTCTGAAGCATTTGTCCGGACAAGTGTTTGCCAGCATGTACAGGAAACTAAATCAAAATTACGGGGGGAAAATAGCAACATAGTTGATAACAGCAAATTCATCATAAACATGAAATCAAGCGATGAAAGCGATTAAAATAATTCGCCTGGTTATTCAGATGATAATATTTGTATGTACATACATACATACATAATATATAGAATTACGCTTTGGAAATACAACGATAATAATATTTTGCATTTCTAATCAACTAAAATCTCGCGATAAAGAAGGTTGGTGTAAAAGAAAGTGGAGCGAATAATGTTTAAAAACCTATTTTAATGTGTTAAGTTTTCGTAAACATCAAAAAGCAATCTAAGCTCCGTCACGTTGCATGGAATCAAAATAATATATTCAATTACCGCCATTTCCTCAATTCGGCTCATGTCAACCATAGAGAATAAAACAATACATAGGTACTTAGGCCTACCTACCTAATACAATTCTAAGGTCACGGCGTGCGACCTATATGACAAAAATAAAAGTTCACACTTCCTCCGCGACCCGGCAGAGGGTACTAGTTTATAATAATCAATCATAATCGCAATAATATTAATTTATTATGTACTATGTATGTAGCTTCAGCAACACCAATATCGTGGTAAGATAAGATTTTAAATAATATGATAAAGCAAGACAGTTTAAAATTGAAAATATGTCATAATATTTTTGTTAGATTGCGAGTATATTATAACGAGCAGATAAGGAAGTAAAGTGGGTTCACTTTTTTAAATGCATAAACAATGGAGAACAGTGTGTACAAAATGAAGAGTCCAACCTATATAAGACTTTTTACTCTTTATCAAGGACTTCAGCAGTGAGCAAAATAAAAATATCTTAGTTGCACTTCGATTTTGGTATAAAAAGTCATAATAAATCTACAAAACTTCATAACACATACATATGTGAATTTTTATATAATAAGAAATATATAAATTTTTACCATATACCATCAAAACATTTTGCAAAAGTTTTTCTTTTTAATGCACCATAAAAAAACCATCGGATTGCCATAACGGTTAAGTGTAGATTCAGTTTTTTTTTTAACTTATTGAACAGTCGGTCAGCTTTTTATACTATATATTATTAAGCAATAACAGATTTGGTGACATAAAATCGTTTTTTTATTTATTTTATAAACGATCTTTTTTTATATTCAACAGTGTAAATTCAAGATTTCTGCAAAAACGATAAACTTATTCAATTATAAAAAAAGCTTGCACTATCAATTCATATATCTTTAACCATTGGTTTGCGTACAAATTCTTAACCCTTTTACGTCCAAGATTGGTACTTCCGCTAAATCATCCAAGCAGCCCTTGAGCAGTCAAGTGTCCCTCAAATTGTTTTAATAACACATGTTTAATTCAAATTTTATTCATGGTGTGGGTTGTGCAACTTCTTAGGATTGACAAAATCAAATCTATTGATTTATTGCTGTTATATTTAAAAAAAAAAAACTGGATGTAAAATGGTTAAATGTTGAAAATGCGTGCTTAATTTAATATCGATAATAATCAATTACACGTTATGCGTTTCACCTGTTTGAATCGACTGATTTCGGAACATATTCTCATCATCATTAGATACAATTATCAATACTAAAAGGTGATTAAGGATGGATCAGTTACACACAAATTTTTACGAATTTAATAGTTTTCAGAGTTGTTTAAGTGTATTTTCGATCGACCTCGTCGAGTTGTAATATTTTTACCAGAATACGATAAATTAATGTTTTTTTTTCTAAATTGGTGACGGTTTTTAAATAATCATAGGTCGTATATATTTCTAGTATTTGGTCTTGGAATTAGCAGCATATTCAGCAATCTAGGTGTACACATTAATCTTAACAAGCCCTTGTAAATACCAGACAGTTAATAATTAACGTAGAGCCCTAAATAAATTTAGAAATATTCCTATTTTTCTTCGGTAATTTTTGCTTTTTTGGTTGAGTATGTGTGCCTAAACGATTCTCTACCACCCGCTTTGCTTCCTTCCATAGTATATCCTTACACCTAAGTTCTGCATAGTACATTCTATGGTTAGTACCCGACGGTAGTCCATGACGCTGGAATCCCACTGGTCAGACGTAGAGGCAAGCAGGCATGACGCTCTCCGGAATCATCCGCAGCATGTGGCCCAACTAAGTCCAACGCATCTCCGTGGCCACTTGCCGAAAGGGTGTTACCCGAGAGCAAAACATGTCATTAATCAAGTATCTATCGCGCGTGTCCAAAGAGTACAAGTTTTTGTTATCATTTTGTTTTGGCAGGAAAAAAACAGTCCGATCATAATGGTCTATGCCTATTATATAAAAAAAAACTTCGAGTATTTTAAATATAGTGGTGAAGGCTTGACTTCGTATATTTTAAATTAATTTTGAGAAAAATAAAAACTACCGATATGGAATAAGATAAGCTAAAACATTGCGCAAAAACTGTGCTATATCCCTGTCGCCGACCAAACACCTCATGTGAGCATAGTTCACAAATACTCACCAGTGACATATGCGTATGAAGTTTTATTCAGACTCAATATTTTTGCTCATTCTCACACACGTTTGCGCGGTGAGTTAGATAAAGATACACTCATTATTAAACGAGTAAAATTGACGTAGTTCAGATTATTGCTATCTCGTGTTCATTTAACGGTAAATCGACGAGTGTGAAAGAGACAACGCAACTACAAGGGAGCATTTCATGTAGTAATAGAACATGTGTGAGGTAGATTGCGCGACAGCTGTGTATATGGCTCACATTATTATGTACATTACGGCGCTTAGGTGTGGAGTTGGACTGAACATTATTTTGATTTATTATAATATGTAAGCAAATACTTGGAAAATATGTACTTAATGAGTCATTGATTTTTTTGTTTATGAATACATACGTAATTGTTACGGATTATGTTGAAACAATATAAGATCTCAAATTCATTATTATCGCAGGCAGGTATAAACGCTTTCCGTAGAATTTTTTTTTTTTATAATTTTTATTGATCATTTCAGATAACATTATAAACATTGTATTTTTATCGCGAATAAAAACATATTTGCTCCAATACAATCATATTAGTAAGTTTTCTATTGTTACCCAAATTCTTAAACTCGCTCTTGATAAACTCGAATCCTATCCAATATAAAATTCTGATTGAAATATGTTTTTTTTCATAATTACTTCAATAGATTATCAGTTTGCGAGGAAAATGCAAGCTGTTAATGACTATAAAAAACCATTTATTGATTCAAGTCTAAACACTTTGTTTACGGTCCATTCAATTACTTTGGTAATTGTCATGCTATTTCATGCATGTCATATTTCGCATGTCATGACCGATTAGCAAAAGCATAATTTTGTGCACTATGTAAGCATTGTACTCAGTTAAATTGAAATGTGCCGTTGTCGTAGTCAATAACTGAGTAAAATGTACCTATGATATTATTGCGTTTTTTTCGTAACAAAATCTACTCAAATGTACGACTGAGTGTGTGTAATTTGAGGGAACTCTAAAATATGTCATCATCATCGATTATTTTGAAAAATCGACATTTGTATCATTACGAGGAATAAGTATTCCATGTTTTCACTATAACTTCAAAGCATTGATCCACAAAAGGAATATACGATAAAAAATCTCACACAAAAGAAACATCCTTAGTAACGTATTTAAGAAATAAGCACTTTGATTTCAGTTTTAAATTATACTTACGTCACCGTTTCTAATCCTTATAATATTTTTAGGCACATTATTAAGATAAACTAATTGGGTACTTTCACTTAAGCTCCACCACTGGGAAAGCTAGGGGGCTAAAATTAGCCAGGGGGTCCGCGGTCCAAGCCGCTAAGCAAAGCAGGGGGGAAGGGAAAGGGAGCTTCGCGGCCGCCAGTCACAACTCGCTCCCCGATCTGTCACGTGTTTTTCAGACGAAAACGGGCACTTCGTAAACGGCAGCGCATGTGTTCGAACGTGCCAGTCGGAAATTAGAAATTTTAAATAAATCACTATTAAACTAAATTCAAGTGCGGTTCATCAAAACGCTAACTCGTTAATCATAAATAGCAACTTTGCCGAAGATTATCCGACTACGTTCAAAGTTTAAATTGAATCACAGTTTCGGCGCGGATTGTATATCGTTTTCCAATTTTAAACATTGAACTTCTCGTAGGACGCAAAAATAATATAACTGACACAAGGTATTTTGATTTGGCAACACACAGCATTGCTGAATTATGATGAAAAAGATTGATTTGTAACTCTTCGTGTGTAATTTAACCGATATCGGCGAAATTTTTCATTGTATTTACCCAACACTCACCGCCACCGTTAATAAAATTGAATATTTGTTCGCATACGTGTCGCATCGCTGAAATTGGTCCGTTGTTTTTTGTGTTTTGACTAGTCGTGTGATATATTATTATTTTCTCGACACAATAAAATACGTTCGACCTTTAATTGCGCGCCGTAAAAAAAACAGCTATTAATTACACCGTAATATGTCACTTTAGTATACATGCAGAATCAATCTTATTGGAGGTTTCACGAAATAATGTGATATTCAATATTGTCACTTTTTGCTCAAACAAATGAGGTTTTTACATTCATTCATTGGGACTTATTTGAGAGTTAAATTTATATTATAAACTTTAGATTCACTTCTGCGTGTTGGATATTTTATATCTAGTAAAGTTTGAAAAAAAAAATATTGTAACTTTTTAAGTGTTATTATTTATTTTAATTCTTTTAATATTCCAAAGTATTCTAAATCAAGCTTGGGGCCGTAACTAATTTATATCTTCGATTTAGAAGTTCATATTTATAGGATATTATTAACGTACAATTATATAATATTTATTTGTTGAAAATTTCAGCGTTATTTGTTAAGTTCTTAAAATACAATTGTTGTAAAATACCAAAGACAAAAAACAGTGCATAAAAAAGATTCATAACAGCTACGAGCTTTTCCGAGGCTCTCGAAGTTACCGCCAAAATACTCGCCCAGCTTCCTCCAGAGCGCACCCTGCCCAACGGCGGGGCCGACGCGCTAAGGATGCTCATGCCAGCTCTTGGGGGCTCTGAGCCCGATGGTTTGGCACTTGCCACCCTTGGTTCACTCTCACACCAGAAGGACACCACGTGGACTAAACTCTTCGTCGGTGGACTGCCTTATCACACCACAGACAAGAGCCTCAGAGAACACTTCGCTGTATATGGAGAGATCGAGGAGGCCGTTGTCATCACAGACAGACAAACTAGCAAAAGCAGAGGATATGGATTTGTAAGTTGAACTCATTTTTAATAGAAACTTATATTATTCATGATAGTGTTTAATAACATGCACACGTGACCAGCAAAGTAGGAACATCTTCAAATGTGTCGAATGATTAACTTATTAGCAAAACCCTCAAAAATACATAACAACGAGCAGACGCTAACATAATTAAGTTTTTCATGAGATATCAACTTTTAATAAACGAGACTTACTTTCTTCTTGAAGCAAATTCCAAAATATTATTCATGATGAAATACATGACATTCAATATTTTTTGAAAACAAATATCTTCTTTGGCTCGAAATCTGGTAGTCTGGAATCATACACGATGACAAAGATTATGTTTTTGCTTAAAAATGTATCTTTATACGATTATATATTACGTCTCCGAATTATCGCTTTCCCGCCATTTTAAGCGGTTATTTGTCACGCTTTTTTAAATTAAGTGAAATTACGTTAAATTTTTTTCCAATAAAATATTACAATGCCACAGTGGTGTTATTACCATTTATAATTAATATGATAGTACCAAAAAACGGCATGTATTAAATTTATTTGGAGACGCCACCTTAACTTAAACAGTATGTATTTAAAAGATCGACCCATGTATGATAATTTTAATTACTCCTTTTGGTAACTAATGTTTAGATATTTGCTTTCTTCGCTTGGCAGACTCTTTAGTTTAAAAACCGATTTTAAATGGAAATAAAGGAGAAACGTGTCGAACCCTTCTCTCAACACAAACCCATTTATGTAAAGTTTTTTATAACATAATCGAAAATTTTAAATACATCAACTCGGCGAAATGTTTGCCAGTATATTCATAGTTTGTACTGTCAATACACAATGGAAGGATACTATCAGATACACAGAAGTTAAAAAGCATACGAATAAAAAAAACGGGGAAAATGCTCATTCCAAAACACAGTACACGGTAAAATAAATTACCGTTTCTGTCGTTCAAATATTACGTAAAAATGTCATCCAAATGATTGACTTTGATTCTTTGGTGCTTTGAAGCACTGCATTGCGTCCCATACCTGGCCACACTTCATTCCTCTTATCTCTTATCGAGTGGTGCGATTGGCCTCCGCGGGTATTTGCCTCGCTCCAATAAATACGTTATCGAATACTGCTTATTCTGGTCGCGGAAATCGGCTATTTCAGAATACAGACGTGGGTGTCTACAGAAAGATGCGTTGATCAGGTACTTGCTTACACGCGGATTCAACAAAATTTTATTCACTGTCTTGTTGCGTATCAATTCAAATCGAATTCCAAATAAAACCGCCACAAGATCAATCGTTTTAAACACCACCAATTACTATTTTCACATCGATTCGATTACTGTCACTGTATCAAGATATGATTTTATTGTTTTGATATTTTTACTTACGACGCTGTTGATCGAAAGATTTGAAGATAATGATGAAGAAACTGAAAACAACAGCTATTAATGATAATAATCCATGCAATAAATAAATACAAACACACTGCAAAATTCGTCAAATTATATTATAAATAATATTAGTAAGACAAATATGATTAGTTCGCCATGCCAAAACCATCAATTTTTACAGAAATACGTCATGAAAACATCCGGAAAAAAATTGTCATTTAATTTGAATTTTAAAGCTGGAATACACTACTTACAACTGAAGTGGTTATTTTTTTGTTTTCAATTTGTGTTGCCAAGAATAAACTCTTTTACATTTTACCTTTGCATCTATGACACAGTAAATGAAGTGGTATTTGATTCTGCAACGTATGTTGCTACCTATCAATATCTGCAAATATAATGTTGCACATTTTTTTTGTGTACAGTTGCAGTCGTTTTAAAAGATTTGAAAATGCTCGGGATGAATGAAAACGGTCATTTAATTAGGATTTTCAACTACGTGATTGATTAAATTTCAATATCAAATTTAGTTTTTTTACGTCAAAAATTGATAAAATTTGTCATTTTTTGTATTCATTTTAGTGTGTTTTTCAAAATATTCCCACATTTATAAGACGTACTGGGTCCTTATCGAAACATTTACAATGTATTCGGGAATATCACAGCTCAGATTATATAAGATAATAAAAATCTATTTTTAAACCATGAGCTTTTTATATTTAAATTGAAATTGAACTGAAGTACACACAAATTTGGTATTATAACAGTTTGCACTCATTGAAAAGTTGGATTAAACAGAAAAATAGCTTCATTCATGATTGCCATTAGTTAGCTGGTAGTAAGTCACGTGGATAATTATTAAAATACTTGTCTTATAATATTCCTTTAGTAACTTGAATGATTTCTCTAAAAATATTTTATGTATAAAAAATATCTTTTGGCATGTAAAGTATCAAGTCAAAATAGCCGGGCATCTCTGAGAATCTCAATACAACCGTTTTCTACAGCAATCGCATTATTGTTTATAGAATTTCGCGTGGTTGCAAAAAGTAACTATTGCTTTCTTGGAGTTTACAAAATAGTACATATGCGTGAAATTAAGAGGGATTTAAGTGGCGAAATCTGGAACTCGATACAATAAAATAAGTGATTAATAATTTTAGAGCTGCATCGATAGAAATTAACGAATTAATTATTGTATCGTTCGAATAGTGAATAGACTAATAATGTGTCGTTTTAATTCTCTAGGCTAATAATAACGAATATATGCTCGCTAGAAGCAGTGGCGGTGGTGACAGAGTATTAGGGAGTACAAAAAAAAAAATCAACTATTTTTGCAAGAGTTGTTTCCTATTCATTGGATTTTAAAACACTTCTATAACATGGACTTTCAATTCAGATGTTCGCAATACCACCGGAGGGCCAGTCTTATGAATTTTTGGCTGTCCGTAGTACGGAGAAATAGTTGAATCTTTTTTTGTACTCCCTAATACTCTGTCGCCGGCCGCCACTGGCTAGAAGACTTCTCGAATGCATTTTATAATTCATCAATAAATCAATAGTAAAAATAGGATAATCAATCGATTCTCGGCATTATTCAAACAACAACGATGTTTTCAAGACACACCGAATCATATTAATGTTACCTTGCATGAAAGCGAGGATCACTATTTGAAGATTTTTATTTTTACTAACAATCAAATTATGGACTAGATATATTTTCCAACAAGTGCTCGATCCCATCGTATCCCATTCTAAAAAAATAGGTTTCTTGACGGACCTAAACTTTTTAAATTAACGACAGATAAAACACATCGTAATTAGACAATATTTCATCTCAAAATTGAAGTTTTTGTGAAAGTGGTGAATTCTTTTTGTTCAACTCACTTTATCTCAGTTTCATTCACAAAACAAAACACGTGAAACATACTATGCCAATTCGCATTTTGTTAAGAGTGACACATTGCATATATCATTTTTCGTCGAGTCGGGAAACTTTTTTCAAAAACAGTTTTCGAATATTCTTTCGTGGATTTGTTGCAAGTCCATCGAATCGATTGATTTAAGTTCAGTAAATGCATACCATCTCGATTGACATTCTACCATTAGATGATTGATCAGTTATTACGATCAGTTTATCTATCTCCCATTTAAAACTATATCATAAGAACAAACAAACGAATTCAGTATTCCATTTGAATTTAAATCTCAAATGTTACCATTCGTTTTTAGAATTACCAACTCTCAAAAATTATGAAAAAAAATGTTAAACATAGAAATATACAAGGAAAAATTAAGTTCATATTTTTACAAACAAAACTTACGTGATAATATTAATGTACAAATAGAATAACCCTTTCGAATGAATGCGTTTATATTTGCGTGTAAGTGAATATTTTTTTGTATGGATACGCTGGAATAAAAAAAACTATATAATACACTAAGCACAGCTGCACCCGCGGGACAAAGGGATGAAAACAACTTAGTGAACAACGGACGGTTGCCAAGACTACCGTTATAGCATTTCGGATTGCATCCGACGAGTTTAGTCGAGCTTTTGTGAACAGAGAGCAAAGCGCTCCTGGAATTAAGCTGGCCTATATGAACACTGATTTATTTTATTGATCGATATGAAAAGGGCGGCAACACTTAGTTGATTATATATACAATTTTGTGACATTGCTACTAGAAGACTTAAGTCATCTAAAAACTTGATGTAATCTTTGGCATTGATTGTGCAACTTTTAAAACGTCACGCTGAAAGTTCAACTAATTCAATCTCCTCCCTATTATAACCAACTTGTCGATTTTTCTGCTTTATCAATACCTATCCACTTACAGACCTCAATAAATTGATTCAGGTGTATATATAATTTATTCGCTATTTAAACAGTCTGAATCTGAATGTAGCTTCTTAATAATTTATTTGTTTATTTTTAAGAGTAAAGTCGACGTTGAAATGTGTTTAGTTTCCAAATATCTGTATCAACACGTGTTTAGCAACTCAACAGCGAATCGCGAAATCTGATCGACTTTTTATGACGTTGAAAACTTACACAAAACACCAAATAACTCGCTATTAATTTCTTTTAAACGTGTATACATCGCCTTTCTTTTTCAATGATAAAAAGGAAAGGACTAGGATATGACTAGTGGTAAGCTGATCGCTTCATCCAAGTTTAAGGATCAGATGGGGGGTGTGGTTGAGAGAATTTTCTACAACATCGTCATCCATATCTTTGAACAGAAATGAATAATTCGATTGAAAAAACAAAACCACCCGGATTAAACTGTCGAATCTGTATGCTCCTAAAATAGTACAAATCATGTGTATTATTGGAAATTCGTAAAAATGTATAAAGATTTATAGATATTTCGTTGAGAGTATTATATATATAATAATGTATCGCTCATCTTCGGGAAACTGTTTCATAACAGCTGTTAATGATCCTTATTTTTATTATGTGGTTTTTTTAATCTTTTCTTATTAATGTGGCCGTTATCTATCATATGAAAATATTACATTCAGTAAAATTCGTTGCAATACGCACGGAGGCGTTTTATTTGCATTAGATTAATAAAACTGGATTTCACAAGGACTATTTGCGAATAAAATATTGACTTTTCATATTGTGTATTATGAAATGCATTCAGAAGTCTTGAATATTGTGTCGCAGGAGTATTGCTGACATCAATAAGCTAATCGATGATGGTAACGTCGTAATAGAATAAGTAAATTTTAGATTGATTAATTGTGTGCGCAACCCTCTGGGAGGAGGTCGAAATTCAGTTATTGGCTCGCTATACATAAGCCAACTCTACAAGTTTAAAAATGCATTGCCATTAATTCCTTATAATAATTGAACAGTGTTGCTCATTTAACCTTTTGCACTCCTCAATATATTATTTTTTTCTTTCCAGCAACTCCTCAATAGATTTGAGAAATTGATTAATATCACAAGGATTTAGTATTTATTAGCATGGCAAAACGAAATATCGAAAAATATACCACATGGCACACAATCCAATAAATACAGTTTTTGAAAGAAGGCCAGTTGCAAAAGTAATTTTCTAACCAAGTTTAACAACGTCGAGAAGGGCTAGACAGTCATGAGAGTTGTGCGTTACCTTTGCGACTCGAGCTAGACTCGACATTGGAGTTGTAGAAGTTAATACTCACAGTTCTAAGTCAGTATTTTTCTTTTATTAATTGTGGTACCCAAATTTTGAGGGATTGGGAGTCCCTAATACATTTAATTTAATAAAGTAACCAATTGATACAAAATGGGATTTTATCTGATAATGAAAGCAATGGTTATTATTCGCAAATATATAATACAGCGCAATTTATATTACATGCTCGTAAATTTTAATAATGGGGGTATTAGTATTACATATTTCAATCCTATTTCTTTAAATATGTATATTGAATCGCTCATGTTTCAGCAATCGGTAACTCATAAAGTCTACATTGTTTGCCTGCAAATACTAACACCTGTGCATACAATATATACTCAAATAGGTACTATGTTATTACATTTACAGTAAAACTTCGAATATCGGGACTGACTAGGGTTTCATATATCGATGAAAAATGATATCAAGTATGCAAACCGATTCAAATAATTCACAAACGCTATATAGTATAGTGAGACCCTCCTTGGACTCTTGGCAAATATTATAGTACTCGAAAATCATTTGCTTTTTAACCTCCAACACTCTTTTATCAAAATCCGACATAGCGAGTACACAAATGACTCGTGAAGAATCCAATTAGTATTGAACTGAAAATCATTCACTTTCCGATCCTTGCTCTGATTTGTCATAAGAAAGCAGTGTTTCAGTCAAAAAAATATTTCAGTTAAAAAAATTCAAAAAAATATTTTAACCGTTTACAAATTGTTTACTGTGAACATTCTACAATGACGCTTTCAAATCACTCATACAATGAAAATAAAAATCAAAGTATGTTCAGTATTTATTCCACATTGGATTTTTTAAGATCAGACCCGGTTTCGCTCATGGCGAGCATTATCAACTCATAAGATATACAAAAATACAGCGCTATTTATACAAAAGCTAAGCAATACTAATACAGTACTAGAGTAAAACAATACTAATACCACCCAATGTGAAATAAGTGCTAAACATATGTTTATTATTTTTAGTATTGACAGTGAACACCTTTAAAAGTGACTCATATTGTTTCGATTGACATCCATCCTTTCCTCGCACCACGTGTTACGGAAGAAAAATGCAATGCTAATATATTTCGCGTATTGTCGAATACATTTATCAATTTTGCTGTTATATCGAAAGTTATACTATTGTTGGATATTGTGTATAGTACAATGTTTTGAAGTAATCGAAAACTTTGCAAAACAATTGTTTGAAAATAAAACCGTAACGATTTGACCCAATAACTTCATAAAAACAATGTTGTTTGCATAAATTCTCATACCATATACATCGATAAGTCGACTGTAAAAAGGGCTGTAAAATGAAAATTTATATTTCATGTAAAGTACCCATAACTTATAAAACACGTTTTTCGTATACCTTTGCAAAACAATGGGCAGTTACTCATTCCATCAATAAATAATAGTGATTGTTTTTGTGAAGAAATTTTTGCGACCGCTATACGTAGGGTCACATTGAACTCTTTATGGTTTTATTCAAGCACAATGTCTCGTTTTTGATATATGATTGTGCTTTTGTGGACCACAACATTATTCTACTAATCTGAGATCATGATTCATACACAGTTTTCGTCCTACATACAAATTATCTTCTAAAATTTAATTAATATTGTGAGATACTTTCAACAATTCTATTTCTTTCTATAAATGTTTATTAAATTCTAATTGGTAGGCGAATAACTATTGTGAGTATAAATCAAATTTTGAATATCGAATGCAATAAAAACTTCTCAATATTATTCGAATAAATCATGAAATAAATATTCGAAGATTCGAAAATCAAAAAAGATGTCGAAAGATGGGGCGGGCATGTCGAAAGCTACATAAATTATAAAACAAATAGATGGACAGTAGTTTCAACGGTTCTTCCTGATTTAATTGGTTGAAACCGTAACAATAATGTACAAAAAAGTAAATTATTTAGTTTCACGGAAATTATTTAATTTTTCGCAGCTATACCCCTTTATGAAGCTCATCCGTGCACTTGAATATCTAAAGATGCCGAAAGTAGAAACTCAGGTCGCTAGTGAACAAACGCATGGAAACAATTCAAACGATTCAAATTGGTGGAAGGAATCCTAATTTTAACGAGTACCGATTTTCATCCAATTACTATATTGTTCAAAGATTGTAAGTTTTCAATTTGTTTAATAAAATCTTCTTATATATAAAACCGAAACGGGGGATGTATGTCTGTAATTCCCTTTTGCATTGTTGTTGCAAGTTCAAACAAACGAATTGATTTCGCTCGCGAAAGTTTCGACGGTAAATTTGTTTCGTTATCAATGTGTGTGTAGAGACTCCAATTACTCGAGTATCGAGTAGTACATATATAAAACCGAAACGGCGTATGTATGTCTGTGGGTCTGTAATTCCCTTTTGCATTGTTGGTCATTAAGTTGCCATAAAAACGAATATGAAAGAAAATATGTTTGATTTTTTTATCGGCGAAGACATTTAGTCAAAATGTAATAAATTAGTCTTCTACTCAACTTTTCCCGGCTTTTATTAATATAATAATGTTTTTATTTACGTGAAGGTATTATTTGACATTTCTTTGACAGCAAATTAGATTTTTTCCTTGAATTTGGACATTTTAATGGGCGAGAATGGGGCTGTCAATATATGAAAGGGGCTGTGAAAAGTCGATGTCAGTCTGAAATGTTCATTTTAATTCCATTTTAATTGACCTAGACTTTTGAATTTTGAAAAAAGTTGTTTCAACTTGGCCCGTCTGAATTTACGCGCCGAGGTGAACATAACGCCAAACTGGTCCGAGCGAAGCCGGGTTCGAACACTAGTAATGTATAAATAATCGATTGGATTCCCTGATGGCAACATTGGCAACCCACCAGTAGGTTAACCGTGCTTAAATATTTATTATTATATCTTTGGTATGACCAATATTTTGATTTAACTTTGAGGACACTTTTAAAGTGTAAACTTTCACTTATTGGTGGAAATGAATTATTCTTAACAAATTAGAATTGTACTTATTTTTTTTATAAAACATAGATCAGGGCCGGTTTCGCTCATAGCAAAATTTGGAAGTATGTATTTTATGATTTCAAAATTCTAAATAAAATATGCCTCCTTATTACGTCTATCGAAAACTTTGATAGGCAGAACTGATACTGTATCAATGTGTTGTACCCACTGATAATGAATACTTCCAAAATATGCTTAGATATGATAAGAAATGATATGTAATAAAGACTTGTAATCGTTATAATTGTAAACAATCTGATTTATTTTTGCATACTGTAATAAAATTTTGATAAGCGTGTGGTTTAGCGCTTAGTGTAATAAATTTAATATTGTTTACAGTTAATCTTTCGTAAACATTGTTTCTCTTGCAACCATCTCGAAGTGCATAGTCGTAAAGTAACCCGTGGCGATGTGTAAGAATTTTATACGGTGAAATTCCGATCTATCGTTCTCGCGTTCGTCGTTTTCCCGCACGTATAGTTTTTTTTTTATAGTTTCGGCCGAACTCTCCGATTTATCGTTTATGTTATTGCCTCGGCCAAATATGACCAGGGATGATCGTATTCGCGAATATTCTTTATCCCGCTCATACGCACGTGCGATCCCATTCCATAACTACTCTAGTTAAAATGAGTCTGAAAGTGTCGTTTTGTTGTTATGTAGCCAGTTCATAATGTGTCCGCTGATGACTCACGTACTAATAGCATTAACAAAACCATCTTTTAGAAAACCGTTGACATAAAATGTTGGTACACCTAAACTTTTTTTTGTGTTCCGCGGAAAATCGCACAAAAAGTTGTGAACTAATATGGGAACATTACACGTACAAGGACGCACGTTTCAAGGTCACATTGTAATAAACCACTGGATTTTGTACGTACATTATGTAGTCCCAAAATAAAAAAAATAAATATTGAATTTTAAAAAAAACCGCACAACTTTAAAATCACACAAGAAGAGGTTTGAGTATACTGTTTATTATTTGGTTTTACAGGGTGGGAAACTTGTGGTCTTTGAGATCTTCAGGAGACGTTTTGGCGGAGTAAATTTTCCATTCTTATCTAATGTCATTGATTATGCATTTAATTTTGTCAGATTTCAAATATCTTTGTATAGTATAATTCATTGAAACTCATTTACATATTTTTTTTGCTAATTAATATAGATTACGTCGATAAAAATTAAACTTAGTGATCTACTTTTATTTTTGTATATAAACTATACAAAATATTTACTACGCGTCAGTTCAAGTACATTAATTCGTGTACTTGAAATGCTTTAAAATGCCGAAAGGTGAAACCCGGGTCGCTAGCGACAATACTCATAGAAAAGTACAAAGTACAAACGATTCAAATTGGATATTGAAATTTCATCATGCATCATCAGTCGAAATTCTTAGTTATAAAAAATAACAATTAAGATTTACAGTTGGTTCTGCTATCTGACTTAAATGTTCGTGTAATAAAAGTGATTCAAATCCCAAGAATAGGAGGACGGATTTCTTGCAATAATAGTTGATTTATTTTGCACTCCCTAATATTCTAGTCACTGGCCGTCACCGGTCACAGTACTAGTTTTATGATCTAACTAGTCGTGATGTAACATCAATATGTAAGACTGAGCACGATTAATTTTCCTGATTTAAATTGTACATACGTCCAAATCTGAAGAATTTATCGATAAGGTTGATTATTTTTAATATCATTTACCAGAGCAGAACTGCCTTCAGTTTGGGGGAAACACTGGCTATTATATATTACACCCCTACTGCATCCCTTTTGTAGAAATACGGGGCTGTACGGTGCTTTATATGTGAACAGTCTCCACCCCGCTTAGTATTAAGTTGTTCATGGCACTTCAACATTTTATAATACACTATATTATGAGAATTTTCATAATTATTAATTGTATTAATTATTAAGCTCAGGGGTTCAATTAAATTTGAAAAGAATTTCAGAACCTAAAGCTTTAATTAAGAGCGACCAATTATTACACGGTCAATTATACGTTATATATTTGTTTTGCATAAACATAGCATACAAAATTTAATAGTGTTTTACTGAAATTCTGTTTTGATACATTGATTGAAAAAAGCTACATATACCAAATTTTTATCGTTTGAATTTTGTTATTTTTTATGAGTTTTCGTCTACCCAGGCTTCGTCTTTCGGCATTTGAAGTGGATGAATGACCTATCAATTCAAGTTAGCGAAAAAACCAGGGCTGTGGAGTCGGAGTCGGAGTCGTCGCGGCGTTTTGGCCGAAGTCGTACTCGGAGTCGGAAATTTTTAACTTTTTATTTTTGCATTTAATATGTAAAATTTGGCTTTTGGCCGTATTGAGAGGGTTGATATTTAATTGAATACACATAAATAGGAAAATTAGGGAAAAAAACGTGACGATATTATACTTTTTTTATTCGGAGTCGTGGTTTTTGGTAAATGTTGGAGTCGGAGTCGTAGTCGTGGTTTTGTTAAATGATGGAGTCGGACTTTTTTTATCGACTCCACAGCCCTGGAAAAAACTCATGGAACATTACAAAATTCAAACGATTCAAAGTTCATTTTAATATTACACCAAGCACCTTCAGTAGTAATCCTCAAAAGCTATATGTATGTGGTTATATTTTACTTTAAATATGGTGTTAATAATTTATTATAAATAGGGTGAATCCAGTTTCGGAAGATATTCATTCATGATCTTATTCCTGACAACTTAAACTAATTATGAACAATTTGCAATATCGACCATATAATATTCTACGTATTTATTTTAAAAGACATGCTTCAATATTTCCTCATGTGAATGAATCTTGTGTACATTACAAAAATAATTTATTGAAATTCTACCAAGAACCCTTAATCGATATTGTTATGCATTACGGAATGTTTACAATATATTCGGTAATTATTGGACATGAAGCAAGTTTATTTACATTACGAAAATAGCGGTAAAGTTCATTCATGCAGTTTGAAGTTTGAAAATCGTTGCACATTAGTGCATGTCCCCGACCAATACGGTGCATGGCAGATGCAGTTGCAATTCGCAGTTGTGTTTTATTCAATTCATCGAGGCACACGCTCAGCTGAGCAATGGCCGAATATTACCTACCACTGCGAATAAAATTGCATCGTTTAATACCTAGCATTATTTTCTATTAAGAGCAGAGACGTACCACAAGAAAAAACAATTTCAGATTTATAGTTTTTTCTGGTTACATTTGATAAAAACAATGCTTTGTGTTCTTAAAAAATAGTCACTTAAAGGGTTACAAATATTTTTTGCTATATTGTCGAATATCAACGAACACATATTTTTTTAATTTTTTTTCCATATCTGCTCCCTATTCGGAGCATATGGCCGCCACACGGTGCCTCCAAGATTCTCTGTCTCCCGCCAACCTCCTCGCATCTTCCCAGGTCATCCCGGCGTCCCTTAGCTCCCCTGAGTACATCCTATGGATGGTCATCAGAGGCCTTCCGCGGCGTCGGGATCCATCAGGTTGATAGAAGAGGCAGGCAGGATTCAGGCTCCCCTGGGGCATCCGCAACACATGTCCAAGCCAGGTCCATCGTCGCCTTTTAATTTTGGACGTAATAAGGAGCTGGTTTGTCCGCTCTCTTACCTCCGTATTCCTGACAAAGTCAAACCACTGTACTCCTAGTATTCGCCGCAGGCATCTGTTTTCAAAGCACAGTATACGGTTACCCTGTGCTTTTGTGATGTGCCATGACTCGCAACCGTAAAGCAGCACAGTCAGTATGCATGCGTTGAACAAGTGGCACTTGGTTCTGACCGAGTACAGCCGTGAGTCCCAGACTTTCCGCATTGAATTAAATGTTGCTCCAGCTATCCCTAATCGGATCGCGAGCTCATTACGCGGGTTGCCATCTCCCGTGATGTGTACTCCCAAGTACCTAAAACCATCGACTCTCTCGATTTCTTGCCCCGCACTCAACAGAGAGTAGTCTGGATCTGGACAGGCGCTGTTGCAGAGCACATTGGTTTTACTCGCGTTGATTTTGAGGCCAACGCGATACGAGTTGCTCTGCAGTCTATCTATTGTTTCCTGGATACCCGCAACGAACACATATATGTAGCTTATTATCACCATCTTATCCAATGCTATCCTCGATTGGAGCTTATATGATTACAGTCTAATCGTCATCTCTACACTTAGTCGTTATTAAAACATTCGCATAATGGATGCATTAAGACTACTTTATAAATTAATTCGAAAATAAAAATGGTTTTAAATTACTTAAATCAAATATATGATTATTATCACTTGCTTAGCCATGCAGTAGTTAGATGAGCCATTGCTAAATAAATTAATAAATAAGAAAATGTAACCATCCGTATATTTCAAAGAATAATGGCATTATTTTTTTGCTTCTAAAATGGGTTTTAACAATGACTATTATAAATTGGTCGACTAATGGTACTCCACGGTTTGGCATATTTTTTAACTTGGCGTATTACGGATTAATATAACTGTTCAATTCTACCCGTGAATTTTATAGGATTCATCACTCAATACAAAGTTAGATTACATGTATGTATGTGTATACCTTTCAATTTCATTGCGGAGTAACTGTATATGATAAACGATTTTGCGGAACGGCTTTTTTAAACTATTTCCGCTCTTAAATTGAAGCATATGGACTACTGGTTGACGTGGACTGTTTTTTTCCCAGTTTCTCAACCTCCCGGTTTTGAAGAGAGTAACAATCGCCGAATATGCAATGCTAATCGCTCACGCTAAGATCGGATGGTTGGGCTAAGACAATTATAAATCAATTTATGAAACTGTCCCTACTGGTTTTCTAACTTGTACACATTATATTGATTGAGAATGCTTAATTTTTTTTATATAAAAATAAAAGTTTTAAAACTAACATTAGACATAAATTTATAATGTCTTGAAAAGATTTTCATTGCTAAATATCGTCACAGCAAAAAATGTATACGTAAGTAAATGACAGAAATTACACACGGTATTTTATAAAAAATATTAGTCATTGAATACAATATGCATGTTTCTTTTTTATTTAGACACTAATTTCGTAACATATTCAAGAATAAAACACACTAATGCGTTATCGGTACAAATTCTTGTCACCGATTTCACTGTCAAAAATTATTTTATCCTGGAATTATAATATTATTTTCTTCACTAGTCATTTTTGTCTATGAATCACGGCAGTAAATATTTTTTATCTGTGACATGTGTGTAATAAAGTAAAATACTAATTCATATTTTATTACTTATTATTATAATTAACGGCACATAATATGGTTTACAAAGTATTCAGTTCCACTATAATTTTGTAACGATCCTTAATTGTATAATTGGATAATGCTTGTGGTTATTTTGTACATGGAATTACTCTTCGTATACGACGATTCGATCAATACCGATGTTTACAAAATGTCAAATGAAACCTCATTTAAAAAGGTAAACCAAGATTTTATATCCCCGGATATTCCTTTCAGACTTATACAATATCTTTTTATTACAAGTAAGCCGGAGTTTATATGAAATAGTCAACGGCTAGGTTGCAATATTCTTTAGGTATAACTGTCGTAAACAGCTGTTCGCATCACCTACCCATAACCAATGCATTCTTTTTGGCTCTACCTGTGTTTTGCCCTGCAAATATCAATGGGATTGTTAATATCCTTCCCGTGACGTATTCCTTTATCAACGAGCACCTTTCATTTCTTACTGCACTAACAGATGTTCTATTGAGGTGTCATATGCAATAAATTCTAGTCTACTTTCTTACGATATGAAATATGCCATAGGTACCAGCTGGTCTTATAATAGTAAATTTAGTTTTGAAGTTTTACTACAGATCCAATGGATTGCGTATGGTTGTTTATTATCAAACACACGAATAAATACGGACATAATTATATGTAGTATAATACGAAAATTACCCGCTTTATATTCATAAAATACGTTTAAGCCGATAACGAAAGAGTAAACAACTATTATATTTATTGTATCGCCCTCATCTTGGCAAATAACTTTAGGTCGAAAACTAAGTTGTTATCATATTCTACCAAAAAACTTTATCGTCTTGAAAACTACACAATGCTCAAAGCATGAAAAATAATCATTACATACAATGTAATTCCGATTTATCGTTATTAAAGGGCTCTTAAAACACGATGACTACGAGATTTTATAACACTATTCTGCCACGACTATTTTAATAACGATAAATGCGAGAACGTTGGATCGAGCTTTCCATTGTAGATATTTTCAGTATGCATTTATTTAACAACTAAATATGATTGATTGAATTGTTTAAAACGTGGTTCTGATGAACACGTGGTGTCTTAATAGCTATTGACAATATGGCGTAATATTTGTTGAACAAATTACTTTTACTATTTTTACTTTAAAATTACTCGAACCAAGTAACATTAAAAAACTGATAAAATGAACTTAAGAAATCCATTCCATATTTAAAAGAAAAACAGCTATGTCCATCAATCTGATTATGACATTTCTGTTTATCAAAATTTATGTGTTACCCCAATGTCCCGGTGCGTTTCCTTACAAAGGTCAATGTCACATAACAAGGGATGTGTACCGGCACAATCCATTTGTTGAAGGTATGTACCTATCTGGGGATGTTTTTTTCTTGGCGGCAGCAGCTGGACTCAACAAACAATGGAATTGTGCAACGAACGTCTGACACAGCTAGAGTTCCCTAGCATTTTTTCTTTCACATTGTGTGCGCGCTCTTCCTTTTGAACTCATTGATAAATTATTCACAACAGATGATTCAAATATATGCGATGTTTCACAACTCTAAAATTGAAGTGTTGATCAATGTATGTATTGTAGAACTATATAGTTCTGACGAAGGCGTAAGCCGAAATAGCTACGAACTATATATTTTTTCTGTAGGACTAAAATACTATGACTAGAAGTAATGCAGTTAAAATTGCGAACAAAACAATAAAAAACAATTAGAAAATAATATTAGTATCAAGGTGATCTTCTGTGTCTGGATCTCGAATACTGAGCAGCATAGCTATGTATTTTTTCATTCGGCGGTGCATTATGATAATTTACTAATGTTTCTATATTTTTCAGGTAATAATGGGCGATCGATCGTCAGCGGAGAGAGCATGTAAAGAACCAAATCCAATTATTGACGGAAGAAAAGCAAACGTCAACCTAGCTATACTAGGAGCCAAGCCTAGAGGAAATATAACGCAAGGTAATTCTTATTTTTACTTCACTCTTATTCAATACTAACTTTAAGATATATTATTGATAGCACTGTTTAATTGGAGGTGAACCACAGGAGCTTCTGTCATCGTAGAATAAAGTTACATGAATATGTGTGTCATTGCTAGAATTTTGGTCACCTTTTGGTCGAGTGAGGTGGTTCAGTCACTAATTTTTTTAATGTTAAATTTTTATATTACGCCACTAAACGGTGGAAGATAACTAAAGAAACGTCATTTTCTATTGGGATTTTTTTAGAATATTTCAAATAATATACATTTTGTCAATGTTTTGATTGCTTTAGATATTTCGTGTTTTTGGAAGAGCAGCTGTTAAATCAGCTTTGCTTTGTACATATATAAAAGGAAATGCAACTTTTATGGAAGAAGAGAACTGCAATTACGTATTCGTAATTGCAGTTGTCATATGAATACTTTTTTTTTGTTCTAGAAAATTTTGAATATGTACGTTGGTATTTAAAAACAATATGTTTTTATTTTTAGGAAAATGATAAATAATTTCATTTAATTGGTACCGAGTCTAATGGAATCACATTTCAATAGAAGAGGACGAAGATCGTTCAATGTCTCGTATATACGACTTATAATAATAATTGTCTGTGTCTCCATTTGTTGATTCAAAGTATTAATTTTTATGGTGTCCCACAATATTATTGGTAAAATGTTGATGGACATTCATTTTCAAACATCAAGTATCACCGTGACTTGCAATATTATTGTATTCGCTTAGCCGAAAAGCAGAGTTGAGAGAACTCGCGCTACGCATGCAAACTTGGCAAAAACGACTTTATGGAGTCAAAACATCGTCCCGAAATAGCTTGCCTACAACGGCTTAATAATCCCCGAAGAATGGCGACACTCCGAGGATCTTGACCCTAGCGGGGATCCAGAAATAGATCCCCATCAAGATCAGGCGGCTAATGATGATGATGACGATCATCGCGAATCTTTCCTGTCATCGCGCCCACAACACAGCGTCGATATATAGACAATTATCGCAATTATTTTGGCAACTTTCCAAACGCTCTATAATTCTTTCATTATTGAACTTCGGGTCGTGTTATGGAATTTTTTATCAGTCGACCTACAAAACTAAAAATTTTACAATATATACTTAAAATATCTATCAGAGAGTCTGGATAACGTTAGATGAGTTACAAAAACAAAACCGAAACAAACATTGCATATTATACATGTAATGGTTTTTCATACCAGACAATTCCGATTCTGTCGAAGATTATTTGTTTTATACACCATCACACGTAGTAATCTTTGTCACGATATCTATATATGTATATAAAACAAAGTCATGTTAGTTACACCACTTATAAGTCGAGTACGGCTGGACCGATTTTGATAATCTTTGATTTTCTGGCTTTGTCACCGTCCCGAATAGCAGAATAAGTAAAATTAAATCATCTCATTTTGATTTTAGCACATTTATTGAACTTTAATTAATTTTAAGTATTCATTTAAACTTAATAAAAAACTGAATTTAATTCAGCTTATAAGTTAACACAACATCTTTTGGTTCTGAGGCGCTACGAGGTTTGCCGGGTCAGCTAGTAATTTAAATAAAAGAAAACCAACACTGATTATTGCTAAGAAGAATGTTGTTAAAGTTAATTCCATTTCACCAATATGGATAGCTTCGCCTTTATGTACTGTGAGTCTGTGAGTACTGTGAACTGTTCATTTTATCAACATTAAAAATAGCCATTCTAATTTTTTCTACTCTCTGTTGAAAAAATCACTCGCATTAAAATTAAAATTAAATATAGGTCGAGCGATCACTATTTCTGTTTTTAAAATCTACCATTATTCATTCTTTAAATTCTCGGAGGCAGAGCTAAAAATCCATGCGAATAATATTAATAGTACTTCGATTTTTGTGAGGTAAACGAAATGTTGAAGATAGTACGGAGAATAACTCGCCTCGTCAATCGCACGCTTTGAAGGAGTTAAAAATTATTGAGTGCTAGTAAAATCTTTAGTAATATCTGCCTGGCATACGGGATACATCCGCCATATGCGAAATACCTTTCCTTAGTAATCTTTGACACGGAAGCTTTTTGTTTTAGTAAATGTTCAAAGTGTGGAAAGTTCTTTTGAAAGTTCAACTCTACTTAGAAACGACAAGCAACAAGTGTTTATCAAGTCGTTCTTTTTACGAAGCACTTTCCGCTCCCATTCACAGAAACAAACTTTGCCACAATCTTAGTATTTTGCTAGAAAATGAAGGTGTGAGACTGAAACATTTATGACTTTATTTCATTTGAATAATATAAAGATATATAATATGAAGAATGTTGGAACAAATAAGATAAAACGTCCGGGGCACTACTGTTACTATTTTCATTATGAGACATTTTTATTCAAATTTTACTAACAAATTTAAATGCATTGATTGAGTAGGCATTTACTTGGTAGAACTCCATGTTGGAACAAATAAGATAAAACGTCCGGGGCACCTTCGTCAGAACTAAACAGTTCTGACGAAGGCGTAAGCCGAAATAGCTATCAACAGATATATAAAATAATTTATGTAGAATTAAAATACATTGCTATTTTTCTTTCCGTATTAAATTTAAATGCCTTAAATCTTTTTATTTTTTAAATTCTATCCACATAAAATGTATTGGATCAGGACCGGTTTCGCTCATGTCAACTGATCAGTTGACAACAGATGAGATCAGTTGACAATGCACGCCATGAGCGAAACCGGTCCTGTTCCAATAAATTTGGTGTGGAAAAAGTACTAAGAATGTTTTATTATTTTAATATAATGCCATTCCACCAAGTATTGACAGTGAACACCTAAGAAGTGTTCTAGCCACATATTTATAATTTTCTATTAAATCCCTGTGTTATAAATAAAATATCAAACAGATCTACGATCGTGTTATCTATTATTGCAAATAAATTTTCACGCAACTATATATTAGATACACTGTCAAAAAAACTTAAATGGATATAATCATGTACTCATTCACTATGATTCAGGAAATTTCAATGTTTGTAACTGCATTATATTGTGTGGCTTTGTCATGAGCTGTAGTCAAAGGTGAATCCACTTCATGTGTCCGCGGTGACCACATATTTTGATTGATATGTAAGGGCTCTTAAGATGTCAGCTAATAAGGTGTTGAAAACTCATTCCATCATAATTGTTTATGTTTTTGCGAAACATGCCTTAGGTATATTATGCAAAAGAACCGTAATCCCGCTCGCTTACTGACCGCATGCAACGGGAAAGATTCAATAAAGTATTATTTTGTAACACCAATGTAATATTTATTATCAGAACATAAATGTACAATTGTATGATGACTTGATTTCGACTTCTGCTGTCTAGAATATCTATACCATTTGGAGTATTTTTGTAAATAAAAAAGTATTTGCAATTCATCATTTTTTTAGTATTTTAATTGTATTTTAGTCTAAGTCTTGTTTGATTTTGAAGTCATTGCGCGCGCAAATAAAAGCATCTCGTGGTGATTACGTTGCAACAGTTGGTGTGTTGTTGTTTGTTAGTGGTATTTTTCTTTACTCTTCTTTACTTGGAGCTGGTGTATTTGGTGACGGCCTTTGTGCCTTCGCCGACGGCGTGCTTGGCGAGCTCTCCGGGCAGGAGGAGCCTGACGGTGGTCTGGATCTCCCTGCTCGTGATGGTGGATCGCTTGTTGTAGTGGGCCAGGCGGGAGGCTTCGGCGGCGATCTTCTCGAAGATGTCGTTGACGAAGCTGTTCATGATGCTCATGGCCTTACTGGAGATTCCGTTGTCGGGGCGACCTGCTTCAGCACTTTGTAGATGTAGATTGCGTAACTCTCTTTCCTCCTCCTCTTCGTCTTCTTCTTGTCTCTCTTGGAGATGTTCTTCTGGGCTTTGACGGATTTTTTGAATCTTATGCAAAATCGTATGCAGTATTTATTGAAAATCCAAATGAAAATTTGTATTCCTGGATACTGCAGTGACGGCTGGTGACGGGGTGCTGGGGGGTGCAAAAGGAAGATTCAACTATTTTTCCGTACTACGGAAGAGAAACAGTTGGTATTGCGAACATCTGAATTGAAAGTCTATGCTATAGAAGTGTTTTAAAATCCAATGAATAGGAAAGAACTCTTGCAAAAATGGTTGAATCTTCCATTGCACCCCCCAAAACCCCGTCACCAGCCGTCACTGCTGGATAGTGTTGGCAACACCGATTCTAGTATACCCTTTTCACTTTTTGCTGAGAAATGAAAAAAAGTTCACAGTGCCTTTACAAATAATTTATGACCTACAAATCACCTTTCCAACTCTTTCCTTATTGAACGGGAATCTTCTATGACATTTGTATTAAAACTAAGGTGTGATATTATTGAAAAACTAACGGTGTAAATGTTTGCAAGGTAAATTTTATGGATATAATTTAATATGAATATTGAATGGATAAAATATGATACGAATTTTTCTTTCATTTGGTTATTTCTTTTTCAAAATTTTGAACACTGCTGTTACAAATTTTCTCTTCCGGTTGATCTTGTGTGGTTTTGTTAAAATACTTTAATCTTATATATAAAACCGAAACGGCGTATGCATGTATGTCTGTAATTTCCTTTTGCATTGTTGTTGCAAGTTGCCATAAAAACGAATATGAAAGAAAATATGTTTGAAATAATTCAAAATGTAATAAATTAGTCTTCTACCAACTTTTTCCCGGCTTTTATTAATATAATAATGTTTATTATTTACGTGAAGTTATTATTTGACATTTCTTTGACAGTAAATTAGATTTTTTCCTTGAATTTGGACATTTTAATGGGCGAGAATGGGGCTGTCATCAAATTAAAAAAGTTTGTGATTTTATTTTAACTCTATTTTGGATGTTAGATTTTGTGATATAATTATGTCGAATGATATAACATTAAATAATTATTGGTCGCTTAGTCCGAGAGACGCCGGGTAGCAATACTAGTATCATATAAATGAACTTACATACATATCCGTGTTTTTATGGGAAAAACCAGGTTACCGCACAATAAAAAAATAATACATACGGATAGTTAACCTCAATCATATTGATGCACTTTAAAAAGTATATAAGCACAATTTTTTCACTAGTAGGTAGTAAATAATATTAATCACTACGAATAGTTAATAATATTAATCAAAATATTTAATTTCAATCACTACTGAACGAGCGTGCCAACATGCGTGACTAACTTCAACCTGTGAATTTTATGTGTGACGGTGATGCGCGCGCATCTTAAAATTTTACTCCAATCATTTTTGCATAGCGCGCCTAAAGAAGTATAACTTCAAAAAATGCAAGAGGACAGGTGAAAACAAAACAAAAAAAACCATTCGACATTAGTGTGTGAACGCAACTTATATATGTATTTTTAGAGTTGACCATTTTGTACAGGTATAAATTAAAAGAAATACGTTACTATGCTAAATATAAAAACGTTTTTTCGTGCACACTTTTCCATTGTCTCGTGTTGAAATGACAATGTAAATAACAATAATAAGCATGTAAGGCACAAAACTAGAACAATTTAAAATGGACACCCCTAATAATACGGATCGCCCTTTTCTCGTACCGCACTGGTGAATCTAACACATTGGAACGCACACTCACTGAATGGAAAATTTAATTTGACACCAGTAAAGTTTCTTTTTTCTTATGACATAGCAATAATACATTTCATGCTAAAAATGCCAAAATAAAGTCCTCATAATCGAATGCATAGTACAGTAGTATCGAATAGTTTTCAATCGATTCGCATAAGACTGAATCATTCGTTTTTTATTTATCGTAGAATTTGTTGTGCAGGAAAATAAAAGAAGTGTTATCGATACCATATAAAACTGCAACATACACACTTTTGTGGCTTTGTTCTTTTGTGAATTATGTGACGTTTCATAAGAATGGCGAGATGCAGTGAGCGTTTCGTGTTTTGCTGACTGATGCAAAATAACACCTACCATACATTTTTTGTCTTAACTTTATTCGTCACATTATTTCAATCAATTTTGACCTGGATTGATTTCAGATTAATCTATATATATAAAATGAATGTTTATCTGTCTGTATTTCCGCTATGGACTACTAAACCGCTCGACCGATCGATGTGTGACTTTGCAAATTTATTGAGTACACTCCCACAATGGTTTCGGGCCTACCAACCCCTCCCCCAACCACCCCCCAACCTCCACCCCCAATTTTTTTTTTTAAACTTTACGAATTTTTCGAGTTCACTCCTTCGAAAGTTTCTGGCATAACCCCACATACGCCCCCCAAACCCCACCCCGCCAAACAAGCCCCCTCTCCCCCAAAAATTGATATCGAATTTTTACAAATTTCTCGAGTACACTTCCGCGAAACTTTCTGGCGTACACTCAAATCGACTCAAATTGAATTGAATATTTGTGTAATGTATTTCCTTCAAATTTATTTTAGTTGTATCGCGCGCAGGGTACAGCTAGTAGCTTATAAATGTTAATTTTTCAGTCGTTTGAATCTTTGTATTATTCCATGAGCTTTATCGCTTACGACCCGGGTTTCGCCTTCTGGCATCTTTAGGCATTTCAAGCATTCAGGCATTCCTGGGTCGGAAGTGACCAATTTTATCAAGCACGTTCAGTCGAAATTCAAAATTATGAAAGTTATTTTGAAAAAAGATGATAGGCTAAATAGAAATTAAAACTTTGATAATCTTATGTAATATTACATTTGTGATATATTAGTTATTAAAACGTCCATGAAATTCTTCGGGAATCCCCTCAGTCAATAAACTAATAAAATAAAGTGTCCAGGTGGTAAAGTGTAAGCTCTGAAATCCTGGCACGGAAATTAGGCGCGTGCTTGCCAGGTGCGATCTATCCCTCTCCCCCTCCGCCGGCAGGTCTCACGTTACCGTCTCAACCCCCACCCTTTCACCAGCCGGAAGTCGGGGGCTCATAGTATGCATCTCCCGCGCGGATCGGATACGGCGCGGTTTGGTGGTTCAGTGGGTACGCGGTACCCCACTCATCCGACACAGGGTTACACATCAGCTGTTCAGGCGATCTCAGCGGATATAAACCATTTCAATATATTATACATATGTAACAAAGATAATGTCATCAGTATCCACACCGTGTTGAAAAAATCGTTGCAATTCTTATAAACCCAACAAAAGAAACAAACAGATCGGTTAGTTATGCATAATTTGTTTATCAGTTCTAAATCTAAATTTATTTTGCAGTTTATTTCATAAATTCGTAGTGTTTATTTGAATCAGGACCGGTTTCAACCATCGCGAGCATTTTTAACTGATAATAAATACAGCAATACAGCATTATTTATATAGAAACTCTTTAAATAATTTTGTATTTCTTATCAGATGAAAATAGCCCGATCCAAATAAATTTAACGTAGAATAAAAACGTGTTATTATTTTTTTAAATATTGAAATTCCACCAAGTATTGACAGTAAGCACCGTAAAAGTGCTGAATATCACGTTAAACGTTTGCATTTCCATAGACTATTTAGTGTCAAATCTATCAGTATACTATGGATAAATTTTGGATAAAGATAATCGGAAATAGTCTTAATCTTCGACGCAATGAGCAGTTTTATTACACAAATCATACGAGCCCTATTTTTAAAAACCATAAACCGGGTAATAAGACCTACTTCCCACTTGAATAAGGATTAAAGTCACTCGACAATTATTTTTCTTTTACATTTTTTATTGTCCATCGTGATTTGCATTATGTAGCCATAAATGATTGAAATATGATTATTTCATAAAAAATTTCTAATCTTATCTGTGTTTTTATTGTGATAAGAAGACATGTAATATTTGCTTAGGACGAAAACATGCTATATTTCTTACACAATGATTATAATAATACATAAATATATAGTACGTATTAAATTGTAATCTTAATTGACAATGAATGTGATACAAACGGTCATAGACTATTCACGGCTGATAATATATCTTGTTCCATTTTTAAATGTTCGCAGAAGTTCTTGTTAAATAGACTACTTCAATTTTCGTATGGTTCCAATGATATCGGTTTTATAATTATACTAGTATTCGAACCCGGCTTCGCTCGGACCAGTTTGGGGTTATGTTCAGCTCGGCGCGTAAATTCAGACGGGCCAAGTTGAAACAACTTTTTTCAAAATTCAAAAGTCTAGGTCAATTAAAATGGAATTAAAATGAACATTTCAGACTGGCATTGACATTTCACAGCCCCTTTCATATATTGACAGCCCCATTCTCGCCCATTAAAATGTCCAAATTCAAGGAAATAATCTAATTTGCTGTCAAAGAAATGTCAAATAATACCTTCACGTAAATAAAAACATTATTATATTAATAAAAGCCGGGAAAAGTTCAGTAGAAGACTAATTTATTACATTTTGACTAAACGTCTTCGCCGATAAAAAATTCAAACATATTTTCTTTCATATTCGTTTTTATGGCAACTTAATGACCAACAATGCAAAAAGGAATTACAGACCCACAGACATACATACGCCGTTTCGGTTTTATATATGTACTACTCGATACTCGAGTAATTGGAGTCTCTACACACACATTGATAACGAAACAAATTTACCGTCGAAACTTTCGCGAGCGAAATCAATTCGTTTGTTTGAACTTGCAACAACAATGCAAAAGGGAATTACAGACATACATCCCCCGTTTCGGTTTTATATATAAGAAGATTTTATTAAACAAATTGAAAACTCACAATCTTTGAACAATATAGTAATTGGATGAAAATCGGTACTCGTTAAAATTAGGATTCCTTCCACCCATTTGAATCGTTTGAATTGTTTCCATGCGTTTTTTCACTAGCGACCTGAGTTTCTACTTTCGGCATCTTTAGATATTCAAGTGCACGGATGAGCTTCATAAAGGGGTAGAGCTGCGAAAAATTAAATAATTTCCGTGAAACTAAATAATTTACTTTTTTGTACATTATTGTTACGGTTTCAACCAATTAAATCAGGAAGAACCGTTGAAACTACTGTCCATCTATTTGTTTTATAATTTATGTAGCTTTCGACATGCCCGCCCCATTACACATCATACATTTTAACACAAATACATGTATTTTTTTCTTTTTTTTTTTTTGGGCCGATAGGGATTCGAACCCCGGACCTCATAACTGATACCCAGGCGCGCTATTCATTAGACCATGGTCTAGGTAAGCAATTTCAGATTTTAATTTAGTTACCTGCCAATGTATGTAAAATAAATTTATGTGCCCTAGATGCGAATGATATTCATGATAAATTACATAGATCTTTATCTAACCATTTAAATGTTGTATGATTCCTTCGTTATATTATTCCACACGTATTATATGTATATCGTATTATATGGATTTACCCTTATTATCTTATTATTTGTTATCATGTTTCATAGCGTAGTATTTAACCCGTCCATTGAAAACACATTAGAATTTAAACCAATAGTTTCGATGTGAAAATCGGTTCGGATTGTTGTTTCATTATTTACCTCTATTCTAAATTTAAAAAAAAAACTGACAAGAGAGCAGTGCGCATTTGAGCTCATTTCCAAGAAATATATAAATCAATATTACATTTTTTTCCCACATCATTATGAAAATATCCTGTTTTACTCAGCCAATGAGTTTATTCAACTAAGTGAGATGATATTTTATCGAAAGAAACCGGTCCTAATCATATTTTTGAATTGTGACACAAGTCCAACTATATAAATATGTATTAATTTTAAAAAAATATTGAGATAATATGTACATAAAGTGTTTCTATTATTAGTTAGACACTGAATTCCGAATTGTTTAATACTGTTCGTCCACCGGCTGGACATTTTACATGTTACGCATAATTATGTTATTGGTCCTGACGAGGGGGTTAGCCGAAATACATAGCTGTCATCTATTTATTGTATAATTTTTGTAGTACGATATTTTTTCACCGTGCTATAATGGAGTTCTACCAAGTAAACGTCAATTCAATCAATAATTACGTTTTGTTACTTTTATGAATGCGTTACATCAGCGGCTATCAAACCAGGAGGCGCGGGCTCTTGCCAGGGGAGGCGCCAAAAAAGGAAGTGTTTGGATACAGAGCTAGGCGTACATGTGAATAAATTTTAATTTATTGTTTTCTTAATTAGATATTTCAAGAAAATAATACTGCGTTGGTTTAGTACACGGGTTCCTAACCCATGGGTCGCCAACTTACACAGTCAACTAAAAAATATATTCACTGTTCTTTAATAACCTTATCAAAAATGCCTTTCTCAATTGCCTTGGGGGTCGCGGGTCAAATGGCTTTTATAAAAAGGGGTCGCCACCCGAAAAAGGTTGGGAACCTATGGTTAAGTATTTTTATAGTCGCAATGATTTCTATAAAATATACAAATCATGAAAGGTTTTTGGAACTACAATAGTATATGAAAACGTAATTTTACGTAAGTATTAAAGCGTGATAATATATCCATGTATAATATCGATTAAAATGTCCTGTGGGGATATTCATATGGTATTGTCCAAATCGCCGATATCGCCAGGTGGGCCAGTGCACGCGGTGCGTAACGCTTGACGCATGACGTCACACAGCTGGTCAAATCGTTCACCCCTTCATCCGTTATAATGTTCGCGACGTACGCCACTGCGCATGCAAAATATTATGTATACCAGCGATTAAAACTAGTTCCACGTATCGTACCGGTTTTTACATATTTTTGAATCCATTAGAGATATTTCTTACTTTTTTTTTGGAGACGTTCATTTAAAAGCATATACATACTTATGTACATACATAAATGCGAGTCGTTGTGCCTGAATTATGGCAGTAAAACTACAGACAAAAACCCTTGAATCAGATTTGATAATAAGGCGAGAGCCAGCTTCGACATTTGAAAAGAAAATCGTTTTTAACCTTATTATTGCTACGCCCAATCTGTGGTACAGTGGTCAACGTCGTTGGCTTCCGTGACGGACCGCTAGAGTTATCAACTTTTTCTGAACCAATTCCGGGTCATATGGGCTTAAAGACGTATTTTCTTTTTGGGGCTAAGTTGATATTGGTTGATAGCTTTAATTGAAATTCCGCGACAATAAGACATTTGTTGACATTCAACCGAGACTAAAACACTTTTTTCCGGGACAATCCCGGGCAATCCGGGACGGTTGGGAACCCTATATGAGCAGATTTTTTCAGTCAATTTATCGATTCTGTCAGAATTCGATGGGTTTTTGTATTGTTAACACACCACTAGTCCTTGCATCCTTTCAATAATTACACTCTTCGCAAAAGAGAGGGCTTAGCAACTGAGTAACAAGCATCAATTCAATACAAAAACTATGACACGGTGATATCTCAAAGTAGTTTAAATAAACATAACTTGTCATGTGGCGTATATCAAAACTAAACTATTAATAAAATTTCAATAATAAACATTACATAACCTACTCTTAATCTGTTGTAAATCGTTGCCCTTATTGTTAAGTTGAACTTACCAATGCTGTTTTAATTTGAACAGTTACACTAACGAGAACAGTCAATAATACAATTTATGGGTTTCGTTGACTTTTTGTATCATTACACCAGGGTTTCCCAAACTATTTGGAAAGGTTTTATACTCTGCAACGCATTAAAACGTATTCTATTTCTGTGCATGAAAAAGATGGGTTATAATGTGTTTACCTGACCGGTTGACTAGTCTTGTCAGTTTAACGACAGTTGCCAAGATTCAGAGAAAGGTTGGCCACGCTAATAAATATTGCTTTTTAATCGCAGTGTATAAATTCTGGAGGGAAAGGTCTACGGGAAGTTATTCCGTGTTGTTCAAAGTGCTTTATTAGTCATATTTTTATAATTACATTTTATTAAATAGAATATATTTATATTTCAAAATAATTACAGAATAAATAATGTATTTTAGTAACATTTAAAAAAAAACACAACGTAACTGTTGCGTTAAAAATCCCGGGGTTCGCGAAGTGTTCCATTTCAGAAAAAGTTTGAGAAACACGGCTTTACACAATATTTCAATTAAAAATTGCCATACCAAAAATATACACGATGATTCCATCGACGTTTCTGTTGTCACAATAATTTTCCCATAATAAAGTAAAGGTATAAATGTATAAACGTTGACAATGACCGAATTGCGTTAATATAAAGTTTTTTTTTAAATTGTATGTTTGTGTGTGTTAAGCGCGCGTGCGAATGTAAATTTATTAATTCATGTGTGCATAATATTATTTTCTATTGTCCGAGTGACGGCTTTTCAAAATGGAGACCGTAGATAGGACAGACAAAATTGTCAACATAAAAACTCCGTAATGTAGATGTAGGGAATTAAAGTCGTTTATACAAATGTAAGACAGTGTTAATATTATTTTATGAACCTTACCGCCAAAATAACACATATAACACGATGTTTTCTTATTTTTTTTTTGAACGAAAACGTTCGCGTTATTATGGAGGCTGAGTAAAAAATATACATCGTACTATCAAATAGTATGTACTTTACCCTTTCCTCATGTCGTATTATAGTTATGACAACACCTGTCTAACGCGTTTTGGTAAATTTAAAATAGCAATATAAATCCTTCTGCAAATACCTACAGTCAACCCTCCGACAGCACCCTTTGCTATAAAGCGTTTTTTATAGCGTGTGTCTTCAGGGAAATATGTTTCGTAAATATGTAATATTATACATAAATACGTGCATTTATCAGTAGCTGTACGTCCCTTTACTTTTGATATAATAAGTCATAAAAAATCACTATGTCGGTGCTGTAGGAGGGTTGATTTTATTTCGCTTTTTAATGAAGGTCGTGTTGCATTGTTGCATTCAGGCTGATAGCTAAAATGGATTAAGTACTGTTGATATGACATATTTATGAGAAATATCATCCACAAAGAACTCACCAATGGGATAAGTAGGCTAAATAAATGAAGTTTAATTTTTTTTTATTGTCATAAAAAAATAGAACAAGAAAAAGTGATGAATATGTTTTTAGAATCAAAATGGTTCATGCCGCCTGTGAAGGAATCGTCAAAAGCTCCATCCGTAATTATAAAAAAATAAATATCGAAAAGAAAATCACGACCCATCGATTGACATTATTTTACGCGTCCAATATTTACGTCAAATGCCGTACGGTTCGCTGCCAACGCCGCTTGAGGTATAATTTTCCATAATTTAGCGAAAATTAACTTCCAGTGTTCGTCCGACAATTGGATGACCCTTATCTGTATATTCTTCTATGTCAGCTTTACATTGAAAAGTATTTTCGCGGCCAAACACAAGGAATTATAAATTAGGTATTTGTTTGATACGGTGTATAGTAAATACTAAAGACTATTTTAATTTATGAATTGATTAATTACCATATCGTTCATCCACCTTTACCGCACTATTCCTGGGAAAATAATAATCATTAATCTCCAAGTCGCTAATGTAGTGAATTAATCTTTAGTTAACCTCATATTGCTCTAAAATTTCTATCATTGGGGACATCGCAACATAACTATTACCCTTTCAATCCAAGCCTGTTTACTAATAATTAATACGAATTCCGTTTAATTACCACATACTATAACCAATGTTCCCTCTAATTAGCAGTTTTATAACCCCGCGCACTTGTCCCAGGTTGGCGCGCACTCCAATAGTTAATGCATTTAACGAACTGATTGATAAATAAAGGGTCTTTTTATAAGGACGCTTAGTTTTGAAATGTAAATAAAACAAGTTGTTTGTGAGATTTCGACTAAATTTTAATTTCATTTGTAAGTATATTTTACGGCATTAAATATGGAATATAGCATCAAATGTCTGCCAATATCCATTCATTATAAAATGGGCCATGTCGCTAAAGTTCTTTTTGACAAATTTGGGTAAACTTCCAACTGCTCCAGAACCCAATCAGGCGTTGTCTGTAGTCGTTTACCTGAAGTTCCTTGGTTAGTTGGATTTTATACGGGTGCAGACATAAGGCCCGATTCAAAACTCGCCAAGTTGAAGTCGCAGAAAAGCCAAGTTCTTGTGAACAACGTTTTCCTGTACACTTTCACACACATCAGCAATGTTTTCACCAGATATTGTATTTTGATGACGTACAGGTAGGTGTTGGCCGATTATTTACCAAACTGGTTGACTCAAATTTGGCCACTAATCAATGAATAATCTACTCAGCAGGACAAAGTAACATATTTTGAGCGTCCCTATTGAAATACCCTTTATAAGGAAGTACATATGAACTAAAAATGTGTCATTATTTTTTTATAACAAATATTGCTCAGAATATCTTAAATATTCATAAAATAGAGACGCATAGATTCATAAAATATGTTAATAAAATTTTTGTTTTTTAATCCATGTCTGCTCCAAAGTGGAGCAGCGCAATGTAACCGGAGCGTATGGCCTCCTAATGAAGGAATACAACAAAATAATCTTGATGATTGAAATTATTCCGTGCATTTGTTGGATTGGCCTGCTCATCCTTCGGATTCTCCGCGCAGCTAACCTCTTGGCTTTGAGGGAGGATTGACTAAAACCCGTTTCATACAATTATGCATTTCTTTTATTCTTTATTATTTTTTTAAACAAAGCCATAAATTATATGTGTATGTATTTAATTTATTATGTTTACAATATCAAATATACTTGACTAACAACACTGAGAAGAACTTATTTTTTCTTTTCAATCTTTTAATAAACCGACAATTTATTTTCTGTGCGAAGTGTATGTTTCCTTACACAGCTGACATATTTCCATATAGATTGTTTTACACCTATTGATGATAGGTTTTGGACAACACATTACATATTTAAATCCATTAAATATCATAAAAACAGCACGGCAAACATTTCAGATGCCGACTAAATATTTATCTGTTTTCATTATGTAGTTTTAATTGAAGAAAACTCCCAGGTCTTTGAACTCGACCTGTCAAATAAAGTAGAATTTACATGCTTCCTAACGATAAAAAAATATGTGTATCAGTGTAATGGCCGATTATTTTGCATAGTATCGGTTGTGGAAGTTGGATCGCGTCCGGTTAGGCGACGTGATAATTCGTAGCATATTGCACCTCCGTTAAAAAAGTTAATTTAACAGGTGAACTGGTTGCATGTACTCATCCTTGTACAACGTGTCCCAGAAATGTTCGTATCTTCTTAAGTCATTGGCTACGGGAAACGTGGAAGACTCCACGTTTATGTGTTTTGATTTCCTCCGTAACCAATGAGTTAAATTTATCAAACCCTGTGTGCTTACATTTGGATCGATTTTTAAATATCTATAATAGTTAATTTAAAGATTAATTCCAATCAATTCCATACATAATGTGGCAAATTTAATATGATGAGTGAAAACACTTTTTGCACTCGGTATCTAATTCATACGGAATAATATTCCACCAATAATTAACTTTTAACAATGCCAAATTCTATTAAAAACTGGACGTATTCCATAATAAATTTATTTAGATCAGGATTTGTTTCTCTCATCGCAAGCATTTTAAAATGATCACTAATTTTCAACTAATTCAATTGACAATGCTTGTGATGAGCCGGTTGGAAAAAGTACAAAAAATATATTTTTTTTTTAAAATAATGCCTTTCCACCAAGTTTTGACAGAGAACACCTAAAAAATGCCAAATTTATTATTTTATACTGCACAAAAATGCATTACATATAACCTGCTCGTCTGGTAATAATTAACAATAAATAAGGAACAAAATAAGAAGTCAGCAGGTTCCAAAAATGGAGCGTAGGTAAAGATAGCTTCTTAAAAAAATATATCGCTAACGCCAGCAAATAGTTTTCAATGTTTTTGAATCGTAATTTAAATTGTAGTAAAAAAATAGTAAAGAATTAATTAAACATTGTACTTGTTCCGCAATTGATATATTGAGATCAGGACGGGATTCGCTAATTGAAAAAACTGATAACAATACAATATAACTTATTATATTTTGATATCTTGTCTTTCCACCAAGTTTTGACAGTGAACACTTTACAAGTGACAAATATGTATGTGTTTGACTCACGATTTTCGTGGCACTCTGTACATTATTACAATGTGAGTAAAATATCGTTGAATGATGTTATGGGCTCTGAACCCACTACCGGCGGAAGCCTACCTGAGCCTGATTATATTCACAGGTTCGAAGTACAGCTGTGCCAATCAAGCCACTGTGACACGAGAATGTTAATCAACCACCGACACCATAATTTAATATTCTTTAGGTAAAAACTTTCACGTAACAAATAGTTTTTTGTATGGATTCTGCGAACATTCTTTCAATACATGGTCGTGCAGTTTTGCTTGCTATGAAGGCGAATCAAAACTGAGATAATTAAAGGAGACATTTCTATTTCAAAAATAAAACAAACATATCACTTTCAAGGTCACAATACTTATGCTCTGTTTTAAGGTGTTCACAGTCAATACTTGGTGGAATGGCATTGTAATATTAACAAAAGAAATCCAAAAATACGGCATTATTTATACAAAAGCTAAGCAATACTTATATTTATATACCTCCTGATTGTAATAAATCCAATGTGAAATAAGTGCTAAAAATGTGTTATGGAACAATGGAACATAATCTTTGATACCAATATATTTTTTAATCGAAATCCTATTTTAAGGTGTTCACTGTCAATTCTTGGTGGAATGGCATTTTTATGAAAATAATAAAACACTTTTCGTGCTTAAATTTTGTATAAATATCGCTGTATTTTTGTCGGTTTCTTATCAGTCGATAATGTTCGCTATGAGCGAAACCGGCCTTGATCTAATAAATTTTATGTGAAATAAGTAGTATTTATTTCTCTTTTTGATCTCTTGAAAAGTAGCGATTTGTCATTAACGCTTCTTTTGGCTATGAGCGATATCATAATACTCTTACTTTCATTACATATCGGTTATATTATTGATTTATCACACTTTTCGTTTCGTGAATGCAGAAAATCGTGACCTCGGCTACGAAAATTTGCGTTCGGTTTCACAACGAATCAACGAATATGCATTCATATTTCACGATACATCGTCGTAAATTTCAACTAAGCTTTTATTAATCCTAGACAGATATTTAAATAGATTTTGATGCATCACTGGCTGGCGCTATTCCGACCAAAACGCGGTTATCCATATAAATAAATCGCGCACCTTTTTTTCACTTAATTAATAATTTCATTTTACATCTTATCTGTGATAGGAACTTCCAATAGCACTGTTTTATTGTTTGTTGAATTGGAGCTAATAAGGTTGTAATTTTTAACCATTCCGAAGTTATCAAAAACATCGATTTACATACATATACGCAAATATTTGTACAACCACACATTTAATTTAAACTGAATTTAATCATCTAGTCGTCTTTCTTTGACGGATATTAATGTATGTCATATGTTCTCAACCTTTTTTTGATTCGCAATACCTCCTCTCTATTCTTATATACATTTCATTTATCATTCATTTGAAATGAACTTTTTAAAAATGAACTAATGAAGCATCGAGACACCTGCTTGTTACTCAGTTTCCAACCTCTATTTTTCGAATAGTAAGGATAGAAAGGATCCAAGGACTAGAACTGGCCTAGTGGTTATATAATCGCTCTCGCTAATTACCATTTTTAGGATCGAACAAGTGTGGGAGGTGGGTGGGAAAGTGTGGGAACACAGAAACCAAAAAGTCAATTGAAAATTATACCCAACCGAAGCTAAAGAGAAAGAATTCGCAATTACTTTTCGATTAAGCCTCGTGCAGCAATGTATCTGTCTGAGAATGTGAGGCATGAAATTACTTTTTTGAGAATGGCCGTTTGTTCCTCATCAACACTCAAAATAGTTGGATTTCACAATTTGAATGATTTTTTTATTATTTAATTAAGAAATTAATGGAGTGCTACGCATCCAAGAGCCTGCTGTGTCACAGCGCAGCCCCCCGCAGAGTTGACGACCCCTGCCTATTTATTATTGGCTCGCTTCGGCCTGCCGCACATCTGTTGCCCCCCATACACAGAGTGTAGCGCTAGCTTATATTTCTTTCTTCGGCTGAGGTTCATCACATGTTTTAGTAGATTATTTTTAGACAGTACGTCGATGGATGCCGAAGATTACGTCTGAGAAAGGAATCGCCAACCGTAGAACCGCGCCCCTGCTTTGCACCAGCAAAATAAATATAATTTTTATTTGTTACAAACATGTTTTTTTAAGCCACGGTGAACTCTAATTTTGAATCTTAATAGTGAATCTTTTTGGCATTTCATTATTTTGAATTGAGCTACCAAATAACAAAATACTATTACTAAGGGTTAAAACAATATATCTATACACTATGTTGCACAATATATATACTTATATAAGTAGTTGTCATCGTACTTTGTATTAGTACGTTGTCGTATCGTTCAAATACTGGATATATATCGACTCTAGGACTCGATAACCTATTTTTTAAATTGATTTATGATTATACGTGGTCTTGAAAGCTAACTCCCAATATACGGTCACTATTTCGATCCTTAAAACAGATCAGCTAACCACTAGTCTTATTATTTAATCTCTGCTCTCTTTGAAAAACGGAGCCTGATTAATTGACTTACAAACAGTCCTCGTAGACAAACTTATTTGTCGAATAAAATCTAACCATTTATCTGAAACCTGTGGAAAAATACTGAAATGTCTTCATTCCTAATGAACTCTTCTTATAATATGATATGGAATTTTTTATTTCGCGATTGTTATTAATTTTGCAAGAAGTCAAAATTAAATCCACTATTTTGTATTTATTTTTGTTATACACAAATGTATTCCTAAATACATTGTATACGTCGATAGTTTGATTCGACTGGTCTGGAATCGTATGTCTATTCCATCGCCATATTTCACCGTGAACATTGTACCGACTCTATTATAAAATAAGCTTTTTATTATTTGTATTGTAATAAAAACATAAATGATGATACCACATTCCATGTGACAGCTTATTTTTTTATTCGCCTACTTGAGATGAATGCTGCATATTGCACATTATTTGCCGTCTGAATTGCATAATTGCAAATAATGTCTGCACGAATACAGATGTATGTGCAATTATGTGTCACAATACACACACATTTCTTTTGGATATATTTATTACAAACGAATAAACATATCTTTACATAAATTACTTTTTTTATCATAAAATTGATTGATTTCGGTATTATCATTATTATGCCACATTTTCTTTATCACAATTCTGACTGTATTTATAATACATTTGAAATTAACAAATAATAATAAAAACGGATTATTTCATGGATATACTTTTCAAACATTGTCTAGCTTCGAACATTTAAAATTCTATTGCACGGCAAAAACGGCAATACGGCAAAAATAGTGTCGTAAATTTCCATAAACATGTATTGTATGGAATAATGACAACTAAATTAAATGCACCACATTCTTTTGAAAGATAACACTCATTTTAGAATAAATCAAGCGGTTAAAAATACTTCCACTTTATTTAGCATACCACTTGATGAGATATGATGTATGGGAAAGTCACACGTTATCACATAACCTAACTTATCGTAGGTATTGGGCGCACTCGTATTTCTAAGCAACTGTTAAACTATGCCACACGTAAGAAACAACAAAGAAAAACAGCGGGAACATTTTTGTCGTTTCCATACACAATAATTTAACGACGGTAAAAGTAATTCAAAATTATTTGAAAATATTCCCATATATTTTAAATAAATAATACGATCATTATAACACTTCAATATAGTGTTTACTTCACATAAATTTGTATACAGAATTCATTGTATTTTACAACCGTATAAAGGTGACAGATAAATATTGTTTCTTTAAAGAAAAAAAACAATTGATATGTTAAGATACACATATTTTGTAGGAAATGTATAATGAAAGCATATACTATTTAAATATAAATCCAATTTATGAGTGGTAACAATGTATCAGCTCCCAAATTTGATATACATAGTATAAGATTTTGTGACGTGTGGGCGTGTGGGCGTTCCACAAAGTTGCTAATCCACAAACATGTTGGTCGGATGCGCGCGAGTTTCGTGTCTTTAGTGTGTGAAGTGGATTTTTGTTATCTACAGTCTACACTAAAGCATATCGCTCGCCACTTCCTTTCTCCTGTTAACACAAATTCTCTCGTTATTTATTAATCGGTACGGTTCACTTATCATATTTATCACACATCTGACAATGTCACAGGTAAACGGTCTCAGTAAAATATTCTGAATACAGTGTTATCTTGAATATAACAAAAACTGGTAATGCATTCACCGTTCCAGTCGCATACGTTCGGTATATTTTTTTTTCTATGAATTTTCGGCTATTTATTCAACTGTATCTATGTGACCATAGTATATTTTCGATTGAATATTTTATACATATTAAAGGAACAGATTTAACAATTCAATGTGTATTTGTTGGGGTTCAGCTTACTGTATTTTCAGACGTCTAACTACACGAACTGATCAGCTCGAGTTCAATCGTTATAATTTTACTTAATATTACACCTTTTTTTACCATGTCCCCTCCCAACTTGGGCATATAGACTTTTCACGGAGTTTATCTTAACATGTTTTTTTCTACGAAAACGTCTCGTTACTAAGTTTAAGTTGATCAACCTCGCTTTTTCGAAGAGAGTAAGGATTGAAAGGATACAAGGACGAGGACAGGACTAGTGGATTAGCTAATCGCTCTTGCCACGTGCCTATTTTTGGGATCAGAAGGGTGGAAAGGGATTGTTAACAACACAAACCCATCGCCTAAGAACCGAATCGATCTATCGTACCAGGACAGCCGGGAAGTCTTTGAACGATTTTGACCACTGCACCACGGACCGAGCAATAAACACTAATGTAAACCAAATACCAAAAATAAAAATAAAAACAAATTCAACCTACCCCTTTAACTATGTATTATACATCGTATTTATATGATAACGAAAGTATAATGAATCCATTTAACCTATAATATTTATTCAATTGAAAAATCAATTGCTTTATAATATATATTTACCTTATAACAGCGAAATCCTTATAAATTATGTAGAATTAATATTTTTTTAATCCATCGTCATTATAATGTCACTAAATCACATGTTCCACTAATTATCTTAACGAAAGTTCAGTGTCTCCGTGGGTCTTTGTCTTTTACATCTAACCTGGGAGACAAGTTCGACCCCCGGATCGATCTGGTCTGCAACGTGGCCGCGACCCATCGCATACTTGAACCGCGCACGTGTGGTTCAAAGTTAACTGTCTCAGCTTTAACCGGCGTGCTTTAAACTAACTGTCGCAAATATATAAGTAATCTTACCGTACAAAATACTCAATACACTATTCCTTTAACCTTTTGCACTCCTCAATATATTATCTTTTCGCTCCAGAAAACTCGTCAATAGATTTGATAAATTGATTGATATCACAGGGTTGGCGTATTTATTAGCATGGTTAAACGAAATACCAAAAATATACTACATTATTACATGCTACAAATTTTAACTATGGCACGCAATCCAATATTTACGGATTTTGAAATAAGGATAATTTAAAATTAGTAAAAAATATTTTTCTAACCAAGCTGTGCAATGTCGAGCAGGACTTTGTGATGAGTTTGTTTAGAATAAAAATATTACACTATTAATTGTCGGGTACGTTTCGCAGTGGTCAATGCCGTTGGCTTCCATGACGGACTTCACGGGTTCGTGTCCCAGTACGAGCAGAATTTTTTCAGTCGATTTTTCGATTTTGTTTGAAGGCATGGGTGTTTGTGTTCTCTTTAAATTCCCTCCCACCCATCCGATCCTATTAGCCGTAACGACAGCGAGTAGCTAACCACTGGTCCTGTCCTAGTCTTCCTATACATGAATAAAATAAAACATGTTTCTATTTATTAAATTAAAAAATACAATACATCACTTGTTCAAAAGCTTAACTCTATTTGCATACATAATATAACGAGCTTATTAGATGCTTTATTCTTCGAAGCATTATCGTTTTAACGCCTTTAGATAATAATTAGTTGATACGGTGGAATAATATCAATTTATTTTAGTTCTACATTTTATATATAAAATCGAAACGGCGTATGTATGTATGTGGGTCTGTAATTCACTTTTGCATTATTGTTGCAAGTTGCCATAAAAACGAATATGTTTGATTTTTTATCGGCGAAGACATTTAGTCAAAATGTTAAATTAGTCTTCTACCAATTTTTTCCCGGCTTTTATTAATATAATAATGTTTATTATTTACGCGAAGGTATTATTTGACATTTCTTTGACAGCAAATTAGATTTTTTCCTTGAATTTGGACATTTCAATGGGCGAGAATGGGGGCTGTCATCAAATTAAATAAAGTTTGTGATTTTATTTTAACTCCATTTTGGATGTTAGATTTTGTGATATAATTATGTCGAATGATATAACATTAAATAATTATTGGTCGCTTAGTCCGAGCGACGCCTAGTAATTTATAAAATATATAGTTGATAAGTGGGAGCAAACACCAAAACCTTCGAACCCAAATTGATTTAATCTAATATGAATCACTTTAATAAAAATCCGTACGAGATGCAAACCTGCTTAAATTGAAACGGAATAAGACGTACTTTAACCACTTGGCTACATAGCCAATATTGATGCAAATGAAAATATGTAATTAACGTTCTATATTTGAAAATGCCAAGATAAAAATGACACATACTGCTTTATTTGATATTTTTTTTTTAAGAGTATTAATTTAATGATGCAAGCCACGCGAAAAAATACGTATACAGTATAACAGTCTACGGCGTAGATAAACTGTCTACGCTAATAATTATACCACAGTTAGTGCAGGCATATACATACATATGATATGTCCCAAAAACTTTTAACAAGTTATGTTCGTGTCATGTATGATAATTATTCCCCTAACGTGAAAGCTCATCATCCCACAGGTATTGCACACCTATCGCTATGACAGTTAAAATGCAAATTAAATGTTGTTTTTTGCTGACAGCTTTTTTTTACTAACAAACCTGAATCAGCCCTTCAATATTCAATGCATTGCTTTTCTGCTCTCCACAAAGAACTCGATACGTGCGAAAATTTTACTTTGGTTGATTTATTTAAAAATAAACACCACGTACCAACGAAAGATTTTAAAAGTTTGTAAATATCATCATTTGAAGCTATCATCCATCAACTGGATGAATGGTTTCACGGCCAAAAAGATAAGACCCTTAATTAAGTTCATACATAATATTTAAAACTTATTTCATCAATTTTTAGGTCTTAAAAAAAAAACATGGTATTTTACTGAAAGCAAATTATTATTCGTTGTTATAGAATGGTATGTCATTTGATAAAAAAAACTGATTATCAGGAATGTAGTGGAAAGTATTGAAAAATTTTCATCGGATAACTAACATTCACAATTGTCATTCTTATTAATATGTTTTCTAAGCTTTTCTACCTCCTAAAAATGTTCGAGTGGCTTATTCTAGAATCACGAAATGTACCTAATCCAACATGGCTAACCCAAACCGGTGTGGCTATATTCAGCAAGCTACATTATTCTTTTCGTGATGAGTTTAAAACTATCTGTATTTTGTAAATTTTAATTCAGTTTCAACCTTTATAGTAATACTTGAATCAAACATTGAAATAAAAATATATACATTTATAGAGATGTACTTTAAAGATTCAAACCCCGGTGTGTCATGTTTGATCTTCAATTTTAAATAATTAGCCATAAATATTCTTGTTTGTCAGAGGCATGAGAATGCCTGGAAAGTAAATATAACATTTTTTGGCAAAATTTCAGTCAATTCTATATACGCGAAACTTTTAAAAAACCAGCTTAAAAAACGAATGATTAGATTACAAATATGATAATCTCGAAAAGTTACTTACAATTTTACCAATATACTGGCTGTCCATTTTACTGGACAGTACAGTTTATTAATTGAAAATCTATATTTCAAACACTGACGAGGCTTAAAATACTGTGCGATGGTTTTTTTTTTATTATTTTCACCTGCCACTAAATTTACCTAGAAGCGCAATTAGGGATTTAACATTGGTCAATTTCATGGAATCAATTTTCCAAAATAAACTACGCGAGCTTTGGTTTTATTGATTCGATACTGGAGACTTACATACTATGTACGTATTTGATGTTTTCTATGTAATCATTTAAACGAAAAAGCTCGGATTTTCACAAGCTTCTTTGAAAGCACACACAACTTATTTCACACTTGACGCTGTAGTAACATTATTAAGAATCAATATTCATTTTTTTTTCTGCGTTATTTTTTGTTTTCATTTTATCAACCTTTGATTATCTTTTCGATATTGACTGAATATATTTGTAATGCGCACAGGTGGTGAAGTTTTTTGTGGAAAATGTTTATTTAAGGTAGCTAGATTGTTTACTAACTGTTTCAAACAGTTGTTTATACGTATTTTTTCTTGAATACCAATGAGCTTATGGTATTGTTGAACATTTTTGGTACATACATATTTCTACCTTACTTTAACTTACTCAATTTTACTTTTGGGTGATGATAATTTTTATTTCGCCATCTCATAATTCTGCAACAGATATCTTAACACAACATTATAAAAACTTCATTAATTTACTTTGAATTTTCTAACTAGCTAAAACATTTCTAATGAAAAATTAAGGTTAAAAAAATAGAACAATTCGTGTATTATGAATAATTAGAAGATATTGTGTTCTGTCATAAAAATCACCATCATTAAAATATTAAATTATTTTTATCAATATTTTTACGTTAGAAATTTTTTGGTTCAAGCTAGCATTTGAAACTCATTTTCGCTGTTTAGTGTGTACCAAGATTTGCGCTCTCGGTTGACAGTGATGATATTTTCCACGTGTTAAATATAAATACATAACAGTGATCACTTTTAAGGTGTTCACTGTAAATACTTGGTGGAAAGGCATTATAATAAAAATAATAATACATTTTCCACATAAAATTTATTTCATCAGTACCGGTTTCGCTCATGGCGAGCATTGTCAACTGATCAGTTGACAATTTTATGTGGAAAAAGTACTAAAAATGTATTATTATTTTTATTAGATAACAGTGAATAAACTAATAATATAATAATTTTATATTCGATAATAAAGTAAAGATACATAATATGTAATTTAACATTATATACTGTTATATGATAATGACTGTACATGAAATGTATTCTTTATTTAAATTGATATATATTATATTTACTATATTGTGCCAACCCTAGTTGTGTCGAACTCAATAGAGACTTGATACATAATTGATTCACTCTTGCTTCATTTTCCGTTCCTTGCATTCTTTGTATAACAAGTATTTTCGGTCGTTTTTTCTTTCTTTTTTACCGTTTCTCGAACGTCCTACCCCCGCCCAGTCCACTCGACCCCTCAGCCAGCGTATTCCACCAGTACCACCCCGAATAGGTATTTAGCAAATCCACGATGGCAGCATTTCTAAAGTGTCACTTCAGCCACTCGTGTATGAATAAGATATTCAGGGCTACTGTTGTTAGTATACTAAGTCAAATTAAAAGCTATAATTTTTAAATAGAATATAAAGTCGAGTCTTAAAATACAATTTTGATAGAGCTTTTAAGTGTGGGAGAAGTGCCTTTTACCTGCGCTAAGTTTTATTCTATTAAATAAAGATATAAAAAAAATCGTAATCGTAATTTTGCTAAGACGTATGGATTTTTCATCGACAGTAGTGTTCACTGAGCAACCTAAGTAAACTTAGGCCAAGTTTAAAGGTTTTTAAGAGCTTTTGCTAGTTATTTTTTTGCTCTTATTAAAGATAGAAACATGGGCTTATAGTATTCGACTTATGGCTCGCACCGTTTTTGTGGAAGGGCCCGTCAAACGTAATTGTTTCATTGTACTTCACCGTTTCTCCCTCGAGCAGTAGTTTCCAAACTTTATGTTACTACGCCTCCGTTAAAAAAAAATGTTTTCGCGCCCACTTAAATAAAAATAAAAATTTTACTTCGTTCAAGTGTTTTTAATAAGAGAACTTTGATTTTTTGTTACAATTTTTTTGGTGCTTCCCGGCTTAGAAGTCACTCTAAAGACTGCTCTAAAGGAATGGTTGTCTTCCATTCGATCCTCGACTGTTTTTATTCGGCTTATAGGAGTGTGAAATTTATTTTTCGCAGATTTCAATGCCACACATAATAATACCCAAACATATCTCTTACTAAATGCAGTCATACACTAACATATAAAAATAAAATAGAAGGGAGTGTTGAATGCAAAAAGCTCTCGCGGGAGCAATTTTGTAAGGTCAATACAGTGAAAAAAATCGAAATTATTATGATAAGATTCGCTTAGAATCATATTTTTAATATAAATCGTATCAGAAAAAGAGATAAAGAAACGGATAGGAAAGGACTGGTAAATAATTTATTTTTCCATTCTTTTTTATAGTGTGGTGGTTTAAGATTGCTTTGGTAGTACATATGTGTGATTTTTTCAATGGATATTTAAATTCATGCACAGTTGGACACCACACCGAATGAGACGAACGTCAAAGTGCGCTTGTTATCAAAACATACGCTAAACAACAAGTTCTCATATGAGCGAACTTAAAATTTGCTCCACTGGTACGGACAATACTAGTTTGACAATGAAATTATTCGGTCATTATTTTGATTTATTGTTTATGTACAAGTAATTCCGTAATACACATACCTGCACAATATATGTGCAGTACATACACAGATATAAGTTGAGCTTTTTTGTCTCGCGTCATAATCGTTTTTAACCCTGCGACTAAGGGGTCGCCGTCTCATCACTTATTCATATAATTGCTTAGAGGACGGCGAGTGAAATACATGCCGCGTGAAAACTAATGCTCGCGGGTTATGGGGTGTTAATATTTGCAAAGAAATGTCATCGGTCCGCCATTTTTAAAGAATATTTTTGGATTTCAAAAATTGTTTATTTCAATTGAAACGTTTTTATTGTATTTTCTTTATCTGACTCATATCTGCATTAACGGAAGTGTATTCGCCATTCAATAGATGTTTTTATTCAGGGTTTTAGATTGAGGAGTTTTTAACGCCTTATTTTAATACTAAAAAAATAAATAATTGTGTATTGTATAACTAACGAATGTGTAGGGTAAATGTGTTGGTCAGTCAATACCAGCCCTTTGATCTGTGAACATATAATTGTACTATAATAATATACGCCCTGAATGTTAAAGCCAAGAATCATAGACAATAAAAGATTGATTTAACATTTTGGTTATCAAAGTCGCGCTTCTTTAACCCACAGCCATGATTGTATTATTCAAAAAACGAAAGGTAAATCGATCAGAGAAAATTTTCTTTATTCATAAAGGTAACCTATTCAAGACTGGCCATTGGTTTTTCGCTTTGTGCTAGCTTTAAAGACAAAGGATTTTAAAGAACGCCTAGGCTACTTTATTTATAAAAGTTTCTTAATATTCACTAAGGTTTTTTCCTTCCTATCCTTAGATCATAATATTATGTAACGCCGAACATTTTCTTCCTTTTCTTCCGAAGATGTTTTCAAATACATACCTAGCTTACACGTTATACCTACTATATTTCCCGACTTACGATCGATTTCGTCTTGTTTTAAAATCTAGTGCTGTTATATATTATATTGTATTTAACTATTGCCTGATATATGCATATATTTTGTGCTTAATTCCTATGACATCATAAAACATTATTGTATACCATACAATACCACGCCAGATCCAAACTCACTCATGAAAAATACAGAACAGACAAAAAAAAGAAAATCAAGAATATAAAATGATCAATAAATCATAATTTTAATTTATCATTTTTACACTGCGATAGAATATCAAAGTAAAAAGAGCAAAGTAGCAATGAGAATAATACACAGTTTTTTTTTTATGAACATTCTTTCACATTTTGTTAATCGAATAGTTATTGGTTTTTTACTCTAAACCGTCTACCGATCACTAATGTAATTTTTTTTATCATTAAGTATGCCTATTCATAGACTTCAATATTGTACAATATTCACAAAGCTTATGACGCCTGCGACTCGAATTTATGTCTTTACTATTAAACACTTTAATGAAATTTGAAAAGAAGTAGGCAATGAGTTCTAATTGTACTTAGGTATTATTTATTCGAAGTGTCATTACAATCTTAATCAAGAGCTGTTTGAGTGTTTGCCTAAACAAGTAACCTGTTGTCCAAACAAATTAGTTGTCTCATTTTCATATCTTAGCTTATCTGAAATGAAAGGTTTTATGATTGACATACAAAAAATCTGTTGAAATTTTCCATTAATGACAATATTCTGAGTATGCATGGTATTTAAAAGAACGATTCGATGAGCATGGATCTCTTAAAACTACGTAACTAGATCTTAAGCTTTTGTAATGAAACTGTATGGAGATATTATAATAAATGATTTTGTTTACTGCTACATAAATTTTTATTTTTTATCGATGCATTGTGGTGATAAGCTACCCTTTTGTTTTATTTGCCAAACGTTTTAATGCTTTTAATTGAATTATCAACACTTAATATAAACGTTTGTCCGACAATTATTACAATTGTATGCCGATTACATAAAATGAAACGGTGTAAGTAATAACACTTAGCCAATATTACCCCTTATCCGTAGTGCCCCTAAGTGATTAAAATGTGTTTTTTTAAAAACCTCCCCTCTGTACTAGTTTCCCCATCGATGCGACCCCTTATATTCTGTTATATATTATGGAACGTTTTGAAAGTTGATGCACCGCATCATAAAATGAAAAAAAATGGCGTACACTATTGTTCTGACGTTTTGGAAATAGAATTCAACGGTCAAATTATAGCCTAATATGTTAAGAAAAACATGAATATATGTATCATAAAATGAGCTAGGTTATTTGTTCTACTTAAATAACAGTTATATCGTGAATGGTAGTTCGTCAAATAAACTATGTACTAATCAAATTTGAATTATTTGAATTTTGTACATTTCCATGAGTTTTGTCGCTAACGACCCTTTCGGCATCTTCAGGCATTTCAAGTTCACGGATGTACTTGAACTGACTATTTACTAATCGATCATACCATATTTACGAAAAATAGCAACTACGCTAGATATTTGTTTTTTTTTTAAAACTGTATGATCTTTTTAACTTCACTCGATATCAACTCACGGAGACAACACAATAAAGACGCAAGGCTGAGGTCAAATTATTAGATTGGATTTTTAATCACCTTTAAGGTGTTCACGGTCAATACACGGTGGAATGGCATTATAATAAAAATGTTTTATTATTTTTAAATTTGAGAATAGTTTCGATAATAATTCTCGAGTCAAGATCTTACCACTATTTGATCGGCAACGGAAAGAAATCACTGGAATTTCGATTCTTATTCGTTTTCTACGAGAAAAATTTGCTTTCTCACTCGGTCTACCCTTAGTAAATAGTGTAAAAGCGGGAAAACAATTGAATCGGGGTTATATTAGAGTTCACGAATGACGCATATCTAATGTATTATATTTATATTACATTTTTTTAATTATCTAGTATTCATGTTTAATCTTGTCTTAATCGCTTGGTCAGCGAGTCGATCGTGCTAGGTGATTCATTGTTTGCACCGAATGTGTATTGTTTATATTTAGAAGCAAACGTGGTCTGCACAGACATAAACATTGCCGAAAGCTACCGCTGTTCTCCCAACGAAACAATCCGCCGCTAATTATCCGATAGCCTCGGAAAAGAAACCAATTCGACACGTGTTCCACCAGATTAATTATATTTTATTAACAGTCAATTTGTCGACTCTGCCGTGGGCGTTCAGCGAAACAACACGTCATAAAATCTTGCTATTAGATTGTAAAGATTCTCTAGAGTACTCGTTGGAGTACGTTTTACCCACCACCGGCCGTTAATTCCCGTCACACATTATTAACTCGCAGTAACTCAATAATAACAAAATTTATGAATTTGCATGAAAACCATTTGCTAAACTCCCTCTTATAGCAGTAAAATAACTAAAATCTGATGAAAGTATAAGAATTTCTTAGCAAAAAAGCAGCAACATTATTTTTTGCCAAAAGGCAGTCAATACAACTACTTTATACGGTGAAAAAATAACAATGAACTATTTAATTCTACAGAAATTATTTTATATATTTGTTGATTTACTATTTCAGCTTACGCCATCGTCAGAACTAACTATCTATAGTACTATTTTTTCACCGTATTATAATGGATTTCTACCAAGTAAATGCCAATTCAATCAACTACTTAATACTTGTTTATAAAAAAAATGTTTATTTTTGCATCGACCGCTTTTTATAAATTCAAAATACTAAAACTTCAAAAAACACATTATGTTATTTGTCCGAAAGGTTTGATAGAGTCATTTACTGCCTTCTTGCTTGCAACGGCAGTACAGGGAATAGTGAAACACTCACATAAAATACGCAGGGCTGTGGAGTCGGTAAAAAACGTTCGACTGTGTATTCAATTAAATATCAATCTGGCCAATACGCAAATTTTACATATTATATGCAAAAATAAAAAGTTAAAAATTTTCGACTTTGAGTACGATTCCGGCCAAAACGCCGCGTCGACTCCGACTCCACAGCCCTGAAAATACGTCGAAGTGTACCCAAATCGAGCCCTGAGAAAAACATCGTACGGATAATGGGGATTACGTTTGGCTTGTACGTCGGACACACTAAATAAAGCGAATGAATTCTTTCTTTTACACACTTAGGTGGGCCCGCAATAATACTATTCACAAATTGAAAAGCAGGCGATTCACTAATGCCCCCAGAGAAGTCGTATAATAGTGTCCACGGCGCATTATTTGTATGTTTTCACCCACACCGTCCGTCCGTTGGATCGAATTAGTATGCCATATCATTTACTCCTACTAGCTTACATTTGTGATTCTCGGAAAATTCAATTGGAAAGCAAAACGATCCAAACATATAAATTATTTTATGGTCTTTTTACATCACATGATATGATGCAAACAGTGGCGGCTGGTGACGAGAGCATTAGGGAGTACAAAAAAAGATTCAACTATTTTTGCAAGAGTTCTTTCCTATTCATTGGATTTTAAAACACTTCTATAACATGGACTTTCAATTCAGATGTTCGCAATACCAACGGAGTGCCAGTCTTATGAATTTTTGGCTGTCCGTAGTACTGAAAAATAGTTGAATCTTTTTTTGTACTCCCTAATACTCTGTCGCCAGCCGCCACTGGATGCAAACCTTATTCACACATAATCAACTTTATTGTAATATTTTTTTATCCACGTCCGAATGGCTTATTATTCATTTGCAACATTTGAATTTTGTAATTTTTCATGAGCTTTGTCGCTTACCACCCGGGTTTCTCCTTTTGGCATCTTCAGGCATTTCAATGTACTTGAACTGACGCATAGTAAAAAGTTTGTATCGTTTATTTACCAAAATAAAAGTAGATCACTAAGTTTAATTATTATTAATGTAATCTATAAATTATGTCGAAAAATTATAATTATCGAGTATTTTGCATCTAGTATCGCAAATACTAATTACCCGAAATAACATAGATTCAATAAATAATTCTTGTGTTTTATCCGACCTAATTATTATTGAATTGAATGATTTCAAGTACTTGAGTTTATAATTAATGATATTTATTTAAAGGGGTATGATAATAGTGAGTTTGGAAGATTAGGTTGTTCGCTTAAAATTAGCAAACTAATAATATACACTAAAAAAATAACACTTAGCAAAGTAAATAATTACATACAATTAAACCATGTTTGCTACAAATTAGTAGAACTAGAACTGCTGAAGAGTGTGTATGGTCAGAAAAGGATTAGTGGAGAGCTAATCTCTCTCGTATGATAAATCTAAAATATTTACAAGATTAGATATCGTAGTAATAACACTATACATAAGTGACTTTAAAATGAAATGCATAGTTTAAATGCTTTCTATGCATTTCATACTACTATCAAGCCATCTATCTGTCGATGGACTTAATTCTTTGCTTTTTTTCAATATTATGCTAAAACTATTTTTATTATCTAATAACTATCAGTTGGGAACATAAAATAAATTATAATTACTTAACATTAATGTTAATTGTATTAAAATAAAAAATAAATTGTGGACACCGATAAGTGTCTGAAACATTTTTTCCCTTAATATTAATAATGAATATGATTAATCGACTTAATTTCATAAAATGCTTTGAATTCATTATTATTTGTTGTGTCGTTTGTCAATCATTTTCAGTGCACCATTGACAGTATTTCAAAATTACTGTCAATATTTTATCTCATCACCATTGACTTTATTAATTTTCTTTGTATTGTAAAAATATCATCGAAGAATACTTGGCTTAGGGTGACAGATATTCTGAACTAATTGTCTTTTATTCCAGAGTTGTAGTCAGAAATAATAAAAAATATCACCTACTTTCTTGCCGACAATTTCACTACAATTCTGCTGATTTGCTCATTCAATTCCAAGATGCATAAAATTATGCTTTCATGAATTAGGTTACATGCTTAGTAATATCACACAATGTTACCCAATGAAGTAATTCATTGGAAGTATAGCTATTCTGCCGTTCCAAGGCAGAAAGCAGTAACTCTGAAATTGAGTTATCTACTAAAAAGATTAGAATTTCTCTAGTTTTCTTAGAAAAGAGGCAGTCAATGCTACTATTTACTGCTTCTTTGTAAATAAATTAGTTCATTTTTTTATCAACCGCTTTTTATAAATGCTACATATAAAATCATCAAAATACACATTGTCATTTTTCTCAAAAGTCACTTTACTGCTTTCTTGCTTGAAAAAAACAGTATTGTGTATATGCTTCTAAATCCACCCCTGGACACACTTTTCAATGAATTATTAATTGCATAATAATCGTAAAAGGTTTCTAATTTGATGTTATCATATGTTTTATTATTGTGACCATTAATGAAAATTGTCTTTTTAATCTATTTACTTTGATTAATTATTTTTATATTGATAGAACATTAAATATGCAGACTGGCAACACCATTTGTAGAATTGTTTTTTCATCATTGAGTTTATGGCTTTTGATAATTTTAATTAATCAATAAGTTTAATGGGTTGGCTGACAAGTATGTTTATTTATCGTCGTTAATTTTAATTCTCAAAACGTAGATATTTTTCCATCGTGAAGTAGGATCTCAACGTGGTACATTCTGAGTTACATGATATATTTATATTCCAAGAATATTTCATGAATTCATACAATTTTACATTCTATGCCAGTCATATTCAACCTTTTCTTTGAGGCCATACACCGATTTTCATAAAATTAATAGTAAACCGTAAATATACCTCATTATTTGAAAATATTCTATTTATTACATATAAATACATACGCATGTGCAGCTTTACAATTTTTGTATACAAAATATTATATGTTTTTAAACTACAATAATAAAGCGAAAAATGACATGCTTTATGCGTTAGATATTGGAAAATATGTATCTAATATTTCACCAACAAGCTATAGAATACAACCAAAAATGTCACTACCGCAAATAAAACGATGAAAAAAATATATAATAACTTGGACTAATTAAAATTTTAAGATTGATGTCTAATAAGATGCATATAGCGTTGCGCACGCATGCCAACCTTGTACCGTGACATATCATTTTTGGCAAGACTAGAGTTGTGGCAACCATCAAATCGGATAAATTCGGCTTATCGACTTGTCACCCTGCCACGTAGATATCATCCAACCCAACAGAACACTCGTAAACTGCACCCCACAATGTACCGTCGGTATGGCATTGTTCGTATAATATATTTTTATCATTCGGACATTATTTCGAATTCGGGCTTAAGAATCGTTTTGATTGGTGGAGATGAAACTAAACCTCATTGGCTGTCACAACTTCTTTAAAATCGGATGTAAAAAACCGTAGGGGAGACGAAAGCTGTACAACTTAGCTTTCGTAGAACTTTCAATGATTGCACAAATACACCGTTTACAATTGATACAAAATGTTTTTTTTAAAGTAAAAATATACTGAAAGTCATTGACGCTTGACCAGGGTTGTGGAGTCGTTAAAAAACCACGACTCCGAATAAAAAATGTTCAATTTTGTCAGGCTGTTTTATGTATGTGTATGAACATAAAGATCACCAAACAATCCGGCCAAGAGCCAAATTTTTCATATTTTACATGCTAAATGCATGAATAAAAAGTTCAAACTTTTCAAATGATTTTCACGACTCCGGCTCCGGCCAAAACACCACGACTCCAACTCCACAACCCTGCTCTTTACATTTAAAAAATCACGTTGATGTTTTCAGATGTATAAATACATATATTTCTTCGTCCTATTAATAAGTCAAAACTTAGTTCGAAACGATTCTTCTGTTTAACGTGCTAAATATTCAAGATACAAGTTTTTCATGTTCCATTAACACCTGAATATAATTACCTTCTTTGACGGAATGCCACGGATAGTTTACATATATTTACGATCGATACTTATCGCTAACGTTAAACAATACAAAAATGATAGATAGTGACTCTGTGATCACTCAGTGCTAAAATGTGCCAATATGAGTGCGAATGCTCCACAATGTGACAGAAGTGCTATTTTATATGTTTAAATAATTGAATTCGAATATCTCGACCAATCGTCGCAGCCGTTATCCCGTGCTGAGTGCAGTTTATCTTTGGTGTCATTTGATGATTCAGGGTTGGCACGGCGCCAATCCTACCAATCTGGCACACGGCGAAGAGTCGAGACATCGGTCGCTACATTTTTAAGCCGACTGAGCGTGACGCTACACCACTAACGACTTCACTTTGGTTGCCTGTACAAGTTTATTTACAGAGGAGCGCATTGTGTCCAGATACCTATTAATTTGCCTTACACTACAATGCCCATTAGCGTACTATTTTCGACTCGAAGCTTCCGATAATGAGTTTAGTTTGCCTAGAATTTAAAATTTTAGACTTAGAGTGTTGTCAGCATACAATTTCACAACGCTTTACTGAAAAAAACGTATAAATCTTATTGAGATCTTTTAAATGAAATTGCTAAGTAAACATAATAATAAAATGAAAACAATTGTCCTAATAAACATCTATAAACAAATTGATATAATTATCTTATTATTTTCACTGTAATAACTTTAATTATTTATATTAATAAATCGATAGTATTAATAAATATGTTCCATTTACAAAATAATGTATTACATTCATTTAATATTCCTAAATGCTATGAATTTCGTTATCGAAATAACATTGCTTGATCATTGTTTGTGAAGTACTGCTATTGAAAAACTGTCATAAGTGAAATGAGTAACACGATTGTCAATAATTGATTGTGTATTCATAGTATATTTAATTCTTCGACATAATAGGAATATATAATGTAAAATTAAACAGTTTTTTTTGTTATTCTTATTGTGTAATGAAAATTAAATAATTGTGTTGATTGTAAGATATAATGTATGAACTATTTACATTGTGACACTTGAGTAAAATTACTTTCATAGATTGATTGAAATGGTTATTTACTTGGTCTCTATTATAATACGGTTAAAAATAACAATGTATATTAATTCTACATATTTGTTGATAGCTATTTCGAATTGCACCATCGTCAGAAATACTTTCATAGATATATAAAAGTCGCTGTCATTCCACCTGACCATTGAATATAACAAAACAAAATCGACATTTATTTACTCAAAAATTTGTGACTCTACTTTATTATTTTAACATATTTATCCAATACAATCCAACAAAAAAACAAATATTATTTTTCATAATGCTGTAGAAACAACGATCATTGTTTTATAATAAATTTAATGTGTAATGTATAATATCTAGTGTCAAGTTAGTACTTCTTAAAAATTAACATTATGTTTTTGGTATACTTTTTAATACCTGTACAAATATTCAAAACGAGTAAATCGATGTAATAAAGTAATCGATTTCATATGAAATGACAAAGGACAGTAAGGTCAACGTAGATTTCACTGATTCACTGGGAGCACTGCGGCACCACCGCGTGCTTTTAAATCATTTCTGGGTCAATTGTTCGCATGTCACTAAATTGACCAGATAGTGATAAACTAACTTGTCCCACATACGGCATTAATATTTACAAAACTGTCTATTTTGCTAACGTTGGCAGAATTTGAATTCAACGGCTGAATTTCATTACCCTAATGTTATCTTACATTAATCCAAGCAAGTGCATAAATAAACAAAAAAAATAACCAATAATCCATAGAGAATTTTTTTGTTATATATTACAAGCTTTTTTACTTCCGCCGAATTCACAGGTGTGGAAAATCAAAGGAAATATAATTTTATACTCTATAACAGTGACGGCTGGTGACGGGGTTTTAGGGGGTGCAATGGAAGATTCAACCATTTTTGCAAGAGTTTTTTCCTATTCATTGGATTTTAAAACACTTTTATAGCATAGACTTTCAATTCAGATGTTCGCAATACCAACTGTTTCTCTTCCGTAGTACGGAAAATTAGTTGAATCTTCCTTTTGCACCCCCCAGCACCCCGTCACCAGCCGTCACTGCTCTATAAAGGGTAGTAACACGATGTTCGTCTTGCATTATTTATCTAATATATAAAACCGAAACGGGGGATGTATGTCTGTAATTCCCTTTTGCATTGTTGTTGCAAGTTCAAACAAACGAATTGATTTCGCTCGCGAAAGTTTCGACGGTAAATTTGTTTCGTATGTGAGTGTAGAGACTCCAATTACTCGAGTATCGAGTAGTACATATATAAAACCGAAACGGCGTATGTATGTCTGTGGGTCTGTAATTCCCTTTTGCATTGTTGGTCATTAAGTTGCCATAAAAACGAATATGAAAGAAAATATGTTTGATTTTTTTATCGGCGAAGACGTTTAGTCAAAATGTAATAAATTAGTCTTCTACTGAACTTTTCCCGGCTTTTATTAATATAATAATGTTTTTATTTACGTGAAGGTATTATTTGACATTTCTTTGACAGCAAATTAGATTATTTCCTTGAATTTGGACATTTTAATGGGCGAGAATGGGGCTGTCAATATATGAAAGGGGCTGTGAAATGTCAATGCCAGTCTGAAATGTTCATTTTAATTCCATTTTAATTGACCTAGACTTTTGAAGTTGTTTCAACTTGGCCCGTCTGAATTTACGCGCCGAGGTGAACATAACCCCAAACTGGTCCGAGCGAAGCCGGGTTCGAACACTAGTAATCTAATAAATAATATGATACCATACCGCTTCCTCAAAATGAATACCACAATTCAAGGAAAATCAAACTCTGCTGGAAATAATAAATAATCTGTAAAATTCGAGTTATATATTGGAACAAATCTGTTTTGAAGGAAGAAAATTATATCAGATTACATTTTAAGTGGTATAAACATATTAATTACACGTCGTAAATATATATGTAAAAAAACCTAGTCCATATCTTAAAATTGAGATTGATTGTTTTTTATGATATTCATTAATACTTAAAAATCTTTATGCAGGAAATTTATCCATCTTCCTTTTTGTCATAATAAACAATGCAGGTTCCATTCGCATATGTTTTCTTCCCAAAATAATATTAAGACCAGCCGTAAAAGTTTCAAACTTTAGAACGTTATTAATTATTTTAAATCGTTTCTAAATATGAACCTACGCTTACAATTAAATTTTTTAGCAAAATTATGAAATTCATTTCTTAAAATCTCTCCGCCAAAAAACTAAACATATCAAGTTGCTTCTGTAATATCACATTCACGTACACGGCTAATTGTCAAATGAAGCCAACGCGATTCGGATGCCGATTGTTTCTTTTCCCTGCAACGATGTATTTGTAATATCGTGAGCGGTAATCACAAAATTACAGGCAAAAATAATAATAATAATACCAATGAAAATAGTACTAATACTTAAAAAATAAATATTGAACAGTGGCGCACTGGCCCCCCTCTTAATGATCGGCGTATAATCATTACCAACTGAGCGATTATGATTGTTCCACATGTTCCACCATGGACGCTATACTAACATTTTTTTTTATTATGATTTCTCTTCCGAATAGCACAAAAGGCTATTGATTTTATCTGTAATCTACTTTTTCAATGCGATCGCCTATTATTGCGATGCATTATTGTTAATGTCATTATATTATGCGATGTTGATGGATTTGTTATTTTTATTATTATTATAAAAAACGAATTTAATCGGTATAATAAAATTTTATAATGCTTTTGAAATATATTACAATTGTTGTATTGTCATTATTCCATATCTTATTTTTTTTAGTCTATTTCATGATATAAATAATATAAACGATTTACTCTCGCACAATACAGTTAATATCTGATTTTAATAATACGATACGATATTTAAAATTATATAAGCGTAAATTATCTGCGTGAATCTCACAGAAACAAAACCTCGCAACATTTCAATTGTTAAAAAAATATATTTGTTGGATATTATACCACCAAGTCACCAGATTACAGTAATAAAAAAAATAACAATTTTTTTGTTCTTATTCCACGTTATTAGGATCAGGACTGGTTTCGCTCATCGCGAGCAATATCTACTGAGCTGAACTTTGATCAAGTCGAATAAGTACAAAAAATGTGTCTTTATTTTTTAATGCCAACAAGTATTGACAGCGAAGTAAGATAACATGATCGCATTTGACGTTTATATTCGTTTTAAGAATTTAATTTATTTTTTTTTGTAGCACATCTGTGAAAATATATATTTAATTTGAAAACGTTGCCTATTTAAATAATGTTTACCTAACCATTTCCACAATAGCATTCAAAATCTACAGGTCTTCCGTCAGTTTCATCCATTATTTTCATTTTAAAATGGAACCCATTACTCGAAAAGGGCAATAATTATAAAACTTTTACGTTAAAATATTCTTCTACTGGTCGGTGAAATATCTATGATTTTATAAATATGAACCTAGTTTGTTTATCGTATAGGTACTTCTTTCATTTTGATTATTTTTGAATTATTTTTTCCATAAAAATGGTTAATATCTTTAGACATATGTATGTAGAATTTAAACAAAATCTATATAGTTCGTAATTTTTCAAAATCCCATTTTTCATACAAAGTGGTTACAGAAAAAACTCCCTTGTGTTCTTAGACAGTTTTTAGTAGAAACAGTCGAATATAATCTCCGCATGTAAGTTAATTATCGCGTGTCACCCGACTCTGACATTTACCTGTATGGTATCAGTAGAGCGCCAGTTTAATAATTAGTATGGAATGAATAATTTCTACGATATTAAGTGCGCTTTGCAATAAATATTATTATTAACGTGCATTTTTATTTTGCGCCGCGGAAAATTTATCGATTCACCGAGGCTATAAAAAATGTCGTAGTTTTTGTTCGCGTGATAGTGTAAAATTGTGATAACGATTTACATTTCTCTGACAAAGGTTTTGAATGCTATGTAAAAGAGTTCAATTTTGTTCAATTTATTCACTATGCTTAAAGATTTCGAAATGTTTCTCTAAAACAATTCCTATTTGAACCGCTGTCATTTGTGATGAAATAGTCAACGTCTTGATATCAATAAAGTGTCAATACAACATTATCCCAATCAAAAAAATAGCTATGCTTTTCCAGTATTTCATGTTCAGTTCCTAACATGGACATCAAGGAATGACCAAAAGATGAGCAACTCTTATTACAAAAACGATTAACAACACACACAAGTAACACAATGATAATAGATGTTAATACTTTCGGCGGTTACTTTGTGGAAGTTCATTTTAATATAAAATTTATATTTGATTTTTCCACGTATTGTGCTACTAACTGTGACACGTGTTTCGCCTCTTTCAGATGCATATTCGGACTTACTATTGTAAAGTTTGCTTAAGTAATGAAGCAAGATTGATTCTAACATTTTAAAATGATGAAATTTCAAAATGGAGTTTGGGATTTTTCCCTTTTACGGGAAGCAAGGAGGGGGTTATAGAATCGAAACAATGCAAACAAATAATCATAATACTAATGACGTTAAACATAACAAACTAATTAGATAATTTCGATTCTCCCTCCTTGCTTCCCGTAAAACGGAAAAATCCCAAACTCAATTTTGTAATTTCATCATTTTAAAATGTAAGAATCAATCTATGACATCACGTCATTAATCCAAAGCTTTCTAGAAAACTGATTTTTCCTCACGTGATTGTTTAGTATAAGACATGCCGCGAAACCTACATCTACGAATCAGCGTCTACGCTCCCTCCGTTGCGTAGGCATGGCGTAGCATCGTAGATTTGAAGCGTCACATATCGGTCAATAATTTTCATGAATCATTTATTCGGAGATAGGCTGGATTGATACGAGAACGGGAGGGAATGTATAAGTTAAGCATATACGGACAAAATAATTTCGACTAGACAAATAATATGGCTGGCAGGTGAAATGCGAAGGTAATTTGAGTGTCACACGCACTCGCATTTTAAAAGTAGATTGACTATAGAAGATATTAGACTAAGCTTGTATAGGCCATCGAACTCCGGTGATTCGTTTTGAAATACAATTTTGCAATCTAGGACCCCTTGATTTTTTTATAACAAATCTGCTCTCATTTAAGATTAGGTATATTTAAATCATATATTCGAGCTCTATAACATAAATTATTGTAAAATCTCCTTGATTTTGTCATGACGGAAGATCGTGAGGTTCGCGAGCCCTCTGCATCATAACAGGAATCTAAATCATCCATCTTAGAGTAGATACTAGTTCCCCATCTTGGATTGTTTTCGCTTTGACACTATACGTTATTGTTTCACGTCTATCACGTAAAAGTGTTACTTCATAAGTAGACAGAAAATGTTTATTACAATGTCATATTCCTCTTCTTTTTGAATCATTTATTTTTCACTGTCATTACTTGGTGGAATGGCATTATAATAATAACACATTTTAAGTAATTATTTCACATAAAATGTATTGGATCAAGACCGGTTTCACTCATGGCGAGCATTATCAACTGATAATAAATATAACCAAACAGTGATATTTATACAAAAGTTAAGCAAGAATTAAAAGGTATTACAAACAATTGGTATTACAACTAAGCAAAGAATTTAAGCAAAATAGAACACAATTAAAATCTTGAAGACTTAGCAATGCAAGCTTAGTAAGTTTGCATGATCATCATCAAAGCAAAAACCAAAATATGTGTATTTAATAAATCTTAATGTCTGTTCATTTTACATCATCCGGAATTCACACTTCTGTGTCAAAAATTTATATGATAAAAAATTAATAATCACTGGTTTGCCTTGATTCAATATAAATGTATGCAATTATATTAAATAGCATGTAGCGACTCGAGTTGTTATATTTTTCGGTATACTTTCATGCTTGACATAACATTCATTCTCTCGCACAAATCATTCACGTAAAGTCCTTTCTTTTTTAACATGTTATTCCCGTCGAAGTGGTAGATTAGGCACACGTGCTAAGATATCCCATTATAAATGAAGAAAAATGTCATCAGCAGTAAACGCGAGGAAGTTATTTCCTCGCTGCCTCTCTTTCTGGCTCCGTAATTTGGTTACTAGCTGCTTAGCTTCTAAAACTTGTCCACTAAAATAGATACCGATTGCGCCGACCGAGGCGACGTGTCACTTAAAAACAGGGCTACCAATCTGGCATATTTTCAAAACATCTTAAATTCCTAACTTAACGGTTTAAACACGTAAATAATACAATTCTAATCTATGGAATTATCGTATTTACAAATATTCAGATATACATTTGTGGTTTATTATATTTTTTTGAACTGTCTTGTATTTCAATTCTACAGAAATTATTTTATATATTTGTTGATAGCAATTTCGGCTTGCGCCATCGTCAGAACTACGTTTAAACATGCATTTACTTATCCTTTATATACTGTTGTAGACAGGGTACACAATGCATCTTCTTCTCTGTTCCACCGTCCTAATTTTATATGGTAATAATAAGTTATTGAATGTGACACTTTAAACACTGTTATTCTTATACGTATCTACATACTTCATAGTCAAAGATGTCTTGTATTATAATAACACTACATAGTAATTATCGTAGAAAGTTTGTAATAACGCGATGAATGGCATGTCTAACTGATAATTTAAATCTGACAATTTGAAATCATAATAATTAATTAAAAATAATAAAACACAACTAAATTTAGCTTACGGTTTTCCCAAAAATCCAGTATAAAAACCTAACGGTACCATATAATATTTCGACATTGCATTGCTGAACATCATATTTTCATCAGATGTCTCTGTACAGTTCAGATTAGTTAAGATGTTCAAATCATTTTTAAACCACTGTTCGTTACGTAAAACGTCTTCTTTATTTAAACCTGTTGGATTTTGCTTACACAATCGTGCATACACTATAATATTGAAATAGGACAAGTCAACTTCGCCCGATTCTGACAACCCTTTGAATTGAATCCCGCGACGTCAAACTCTTCGCGGCTTCTTTATTCTTTTGCGTCGTTTTGCGACGGAAACTAATAAGAAAATTACTTGGGATAAAACCGAAACGCTCTTTCGCTTGGCCACCATCCAATTGTTTATTTAACAGAGATAAAAAAAAACAACAATCTCTAAGTGTCACTGTATTGTCTTCACAAGATATAAATATTGGAGACATTAGCGTGCTGACCGCTGAACACAAGCGTGTAGGAAATTCTTTATCATGTCGATGTACTTTTCATAACAAGAACCCAAAATTCGCAGATAGCTATCGATTGGATTCATTTATATATACACGTTCAATAATATTCCATATCGTATATTATTTTATATTTAAATTCACTCCAAATGTATTTATACATGTGTACATGCAAACGGTACATTAACCATTGACCAAAAAACTTCGGCAAAATTAATCCATATTTGTTTATGAAAGACGTCTTTGAAATTTGCCACGTTTCACAATAAAAATTTGAGCCCCGAATTGTTTATGAATATAAAGAATTTTACTCTTCTTCTAAAATGAATTGAAAAAACTTTACTTTCTTCACGTCTCATTTGACGAACCCCGTTTCATATTAAAGCTCATATGTTTGTTACAAAATACTGATATTGTACTATTGCTCGTCTTTATACTTACGCGTAAATCCATTTCATCATTGGATGAGGGCATCTATTTTACATTTACCAACATAATATTTTTTATTCTGATATGCAGAGCAATAGTAATTGTTCCATTACAGTTCTTGAATAATGACAATATAATCTATATATATATAAAAATCTCGACACAAATTTTTGTCGCCGAACTCCTTCGAAGCGGCTGGACCGATTATTATGAAATTTTGTATGTATATTTGTTAGATATGAGAGAAGGTTGTAAAGTATATTTCATACCGCTAAGTGAAGCATGTCCCTATCAGAATGTATTTTAATATTTCTGACATCTGTCATTATTTATTATTTTTGTTGTTGAATCACAGAAGTCGCTATCACGCGCGTGATGTTTGACATTTCATGTCGCGCGAGAATGAATGACTTAATTCAGCTAATACGTTAACACATCTATTGATTCTGAGGCGGTACGAAGTTCGCCGGATCAGCTAGTTTACGTATAATAAAATATTATTGTACGGTAAATGCTTGGCTAAAAAAATTGTTTTTATTGACAACAATTAAATGTTGGCAAAAATACGCATACATTGTAATGTCTTCTCCGTAGATTGATTGAGATAAATTGAATAATTCTTTTACTTTATTTTCAATCTTTTCCACCCTATCTTTATATATGAACACGGTGAAAAAAAATAGCAATGTATTTTAGTTCTACACAAATTATATGATATAAGATTGATAGCTATTTCGGCTTACGCCATCGTCAGAACTATGTTTAAAAATTCATTTACTTATCTACATATATATACTGGTGTAGAAAAGATACACAATACATCTTCCCTTCTGTTCTATAATCAAATTATTAAATATGACAAATTGATTTTATGCATTTCTCGACGTGAAAGTTTTGTATTGAGTCTGGAATGAAACGTAAATTAGTATTGAAAAAAGTTGATTTACTTAAAATTGTTAAACGTTTCGTAATGGTCTGAATAGCGGTGATGGAATAATTATTATATATATAAACCTGGTGCTTTCCTTTTTTTCCTCATCCTCAAATGCGATAAGCTGAACAACTGAATTGCCACAAGTATCAAAGTACTTCTGCAGAGATACATACATACTATATTTTCTCTTTTTGTTTATCAGTGAGATCTGACTCAAATAAAAAAATGTTTTACACTTAAACACTCAATTACAGGTGACCGGAAAATTAATTCAAGCAATACCGAATAGTAAGAAAAGTGAGACACAAGAGTTAAACGGTTCACGAATAAATTCATCATTACTTTTGGGCGGATACTTGCCAAGAAGAAACGCCCCGTGAAAAGTCTTCGTACAGAGTGGACGCACCTTAAAGATTTTCGTCCGTTATGAATCGGTGCACTTTACTCGGGATTCTTGGCTCGTGTTTGCTACAGACAATCCCGTTGTGTATTATTATAACTGCCGTCTGGAATTATATTCTTGTTTATTGTGTGACATAAGGTTTGTTTTGCAATAAATATACACATTTTTAACAGATGCATTGCAAAGAATACAACTACAGTCACAATTTTATTCTATGTTTGCATAATAATTTTTATTGAAAAATTTGATATTCGATATACCGCTTTAACTTACACTGGTGTCATTTAAATCAATAGTTTTTTCAGTTGAAATATCTTTTAAAATTGAAAATATTTACTTTAAACTTATACTGATTGTAAAATATTATTCTACGTTTCTACGAAAACTGATTAAAATTTCATGTAGTATTGATATAATTTTTGGTTGTTTTGCAAAATTTCGAAAAAAATATCCGGTTATTAGGTTTCGCCTTTCGGCATCTTTAAGCATTTAAAGTGAACTGGAACTGCCTTTAAATGCATGAAAATGCCAAAAGGCGAAAAAAGTGTCGTTAACGACAAAACTCACGGAAAAGTACAAAATTCAAACAATTCAAATTTGATATTGAAATTCCATCAATCACCTTCAGTAAAAATCCTAAATTATTAAAACTATTAGCTAAAAACGTTCAATGGCTGCTTATAATATTCGAATGTTTTTGAAATAACAAAAACGGAACGTCGATGAAATCTTTTGGCAATTAAAAGCTACAAATGTAGGTATTCTTTATTTAAAACTCTAATTGTCAAATAAAACATCTGAAATCGATTTAAGCCATTAAATTCTCTATGGGACCATTTAAAATGCTTTGATCTTACGGACAATTGAATGGCATCCGCGCGTCTGTCACAGGTTCGTTCCTTTTTTTGAACACAGTTTTATTACATCACACATTTAATGTTGCCTACTACACAGCACGGACTTTCCCAATTTAAATTATAACATTTCCGGCTCTTTTTTTTTTTTTTATTACGATGATTCTTTCTTTCCGTGTATGTACTAAAAATAGTTGACTATTATGTAATTTAATGTTTCATTTTTATTCTTATCTACATATAATAACATGACGATAATTGATTTAGTACTGGTTAGTAATTTTGCTCTACGCAAATTACCCAACTCATTCAAAATATAAATATTTTCTTTGCTTTGCATAGTTCTGTCTGATTCTAATTAATTATTTCAATTTTAATCAGTGATGCAGCCCTCCTGCGGCCCCTGTGACTTGCGGCCCTAAAAGAAATTTCATGCGGCCCATTATGACAAATATTAATCACTTTTTTTTCTTCAGAACTTTATATGGAAGAACGATATAAAATAATAAAATTTTCATTTTTATATACACTAAAAATATCGACAATTTAATCTCTTTGATTATCTGGCCCTTCTCCCAAAAAGTTTGTGCATCACTGATTTAAACTAATTCAATTACAGTAACCTCCCGGTTAAGTATACCCCTTTCTTTTCTGCACCTCTCCCACTTACATTAAAAAATATGGTGCAATATATGTCATGATGCAATAAAAGGTATACATTGCGCAATAATGTCAGTATGCGACTGATTCCCTTACTTACATAATTATCATCGTTAACGCAAGTGAATCATTTTCTTGTCATACATTATAAATCTTTATCTTTATTAGATGAAACGTCTAAATGAAGCAGAACGAAATGAAATTATTTTTAAGCTCAGTATGAAAAAACCTCAAAGCAAACGATCTCTGGCAAGAAATTATGGTGTTACTGAAGGTGCTATCAGAAAAATTTGGCTAAAAAAAGATAATATACAAAGCCGTTCAGCTCTGATGTCTGAAAATACTAAAAGGAAAACATTTCGCTCTTCAGTCGGTCATCACCCAGCACTAGAAGACAAGTTGTTTCTATGGATAGAAGGGATGCGAAGAGTTCCGCTTCCAGTTCCACCCATATTGGTAATTTTAAAAGCCAAATCTATTGCATCTGATATGTCCATTGAATCATTCAAGGCATCTTGGCAGTGGTTGAAAAAAATTTCGTCAAAGAAAGGGATACAATCAATGATGTTTGAAGTTAATAAAGAAAATCCTGAACTGCTACAAGCTTTGTCAGCATTGTACGAAAAGATTTCTAAATATGAACCGGAAAATGTCTACAATAATAAATATTGATCCAAGTTTTTTGCCATTTTTCATGCGTACTTAACCGGGATGCGTACCACATTTTTTGCGTACTTAACCGGGAGCTTACTGTACAATATTGTACGCAATCGTTACGCCAGATTTCAGTTGTCTAATTCAGTGTTGTTATTAGTCAGAGATGCAATGCTTCTGTCTTTGACTTCACATTTGTATTAAAATAAAGAGACTAGGTTCATATATTCCAAACATAAATAATATCCTGATAAAATATATCTTTTTATTTTTATACAATCATTGACTTGCACTACTACTGAGGATGAAAATAATAATTTTAATTTATCTAGCCAAGTGGTTTAAGCTACTGTTTTTGGTTTCTTTGTTCACGGACTCAAGTCCCTGTTTTATAAATTGATTTTTCAAGGCATGTGTGTCTGTGGTGTCTAAATTACCTCCGACTCACATCAATACATGTTTACTAACAAGCAATTCTCGTATCTAGATTTACGTATAAGCTGGATTATGTGGTCATATGCTCCAGTTTGAGTGCGAATACGGTTATAACAAAAAATCTTACTAAACGAATTCTGTAAGATAAAATATAGAATCAGAAAATGGATTAAAAACACAAGTGTTACTAATAAATTCAAAATATTTTTGTATACATGTAAGCCAGCAATATTTGATAATTTTTTAAATATTGATTTTGACAGACGTTCAAAAAGAACGTTTCAAACGATTTCAGAATGCATACTGATAGTTAATTCAGATGTATTATTTAGTATTTTGATATTTGTTGCTATGGCGCTATTTTTATCATATATAAGTATGAAATATTATTCTATTTGTGTAAACGTTATAAATGTAATAGTGTATTTGTAAAAAAAGGAAATGAATGAATTTAGTGATAGACCGACTGTAAAATTATAGCGTCCAAATTTAATAATTCTGTATATTTTTATCGTTTTTACATCTAAACAGATTAACCTTTGAAGTGGCCAAATTTAATATTTTAAATACATTTTTTACGGCCAGATTTATATCGTAATACCAGGATGTCAGTGAAATTTTAAATTCCGAACGACCTGTTCCTGTGTCTATTTTGAACAGCCGTTATATCACCTAACGTCATAAAAAGAAACATTGGAAGCATGTCATTTCAAATTTAAATTTCGAACGTCTGTAAAAATCGCCAACGACACTAAAGACGCATCTCGCAACAATGGCAATTAAATATAGCATTGTCACAACTGACTTGGCACCTGATCAAACTGTTCGTTTCTATCGCAACGCTGTTGCTTTTCTTTTCTTCTATGTATACTAAGATCAGTGACATCCCATGATTATAAACTACACATTACATTCAACAACAATACATTATTTAGCATTGAATATATTTTAATACAATCCTTATACTAGAAATTTCGGCATATTTTATTATAAATTATATTTCTTGCACCCCGTTCAATCAATTTCCTTATAAAATATTTAGAAATCAATTATATAAAAAGAAATACAAAATACATTTTTTTTTGTGGGAATTGTATTTTTTTTATCTGATTGTCTCTGGTACTATACGCCAATGGCCGTTAGATAGAAATGCTGGCTGAATATGTAGGATGTCTGTCTGTCGTCTTAGGAAAAAAAACTACACCAATTTGAAAAATAAGCGTTCGAATTTAGAATGGCGGCCGTTGTTTGAATACGTTGAACGCGATTTCCTTTATCGGTTTGTTGGCGTCGCTTTTTTAAACTGTATGTAAATCGCTCGGGAAATTCTATTACATGCAATTAGTTCTTTTTTTATTACATTTATCTTTGAAACTGTACAATCGTTGCAGTGATGCTTTATTAGACTTTTTTTACCATGCAACAAAAATAGTTTATATTGCACGAAATATACGTTATTCGAAACAAATATATAAAATTATCAACATTTGCAGAATAGGTGACATTTTAATATAATTATGAGCTCTTCCTTCTCGCCATAGAATTGAATTAAAACTTATTCATAGAAACCATATGTAGAAACGGTTTTTTCATTGAATCTGACTTCTCATATGTCCTAGAAAATTCTGTTTTATTTTTTGTCTCTTTTATCTTCATGTCAAAATTGAAGTATAGACCTTCGAAAACTACTATCTTAAAACATATCCACGTTATGTAGTGTCTCAATCAAAACTAATAATCAGTAAATCCTCTATTGATGAGTTTTATTTCCACGAGACAGACCGTTTAATGTTCAAATTATCATGTAAATCATCTTTAAGCCGAAGTAAAAAATATTCCTTAATTTTCTATCTCTAGATCCGCCATAACACCTGTTTCACTGACGACCATCTTGTCGACAAAACAAAATGGTGGCACGTTATATTTCAGGAGTACGTTAAAAAACAAACGATTATCAACTCACTGTTGTTTTTCCGCTTGCTTAGTTTTTTCAGTGCCATTTATCTCTTGATCTAAACTCATAACTTTCCCGCCAAGACAAATGGCTCTCTCCAGTTAATTTAGAAGCTAAAAACCGTCGCAAGAATAACTTTGCGTCCGCATTATTCGTCGTCTCTATCAAAGCCCGCCTATTTGCGTCCACAGAAATAAATAAATTATATTTCCACAGATATTGTGGACCTCTAAGTGGTCCAACTGTCTTTGCAGCTGTTACGTCACTCCTCTCTATTCTCGTGAGCACAATTTTAGCTTATTTCCAACTTACGGAAATGAGTCTACCGCTGGATCGCTAGTATTCAACATACATTAACGGATTTCAAACTAACTCGACATCGTTTTTAATAATTTTACAGCCATACAAATTCCAACAAGAAAATCTATTTTATTTGACATAATTATGATTAAATCACCACTGAAACGGACGGATTCGCTCTACAAAGCAAGTGATCGTAGATGCTTTATATCCGAAATATGAATAATATAGTATTACCAAAGTTTTTAATATTACCAAAAAAGAAATATCATCTTGTAACTTAAACGTCATATTTTCTTGAATCATTGGAATGTTGTACCTTTTCATGAGTTATCGTTAACAAACCGGGTTTCACCCTTTGGCATCTTCAGGAATTTCAAGTGAACTTGAACTGTCATTAAAATTCCATCAAGCACCTTCAGTCGAAATCCTCAACTATATCAAATTTAAAAGTTTAAAAAAAATATGAAGATACTACTCAAAAAAGCGAAACTCATGCCATGCCTAGTTACGCAACCAGTAGTATAACATTTTTATCAGATTAGTTATTTAGATACTTAAGTGTAAATCCACGAATAACTGTACACTGTCGGTATTATTGCTACCAAGTTATAATTAGCTGTGCAAACTGTAGGTTCATTTGCATGGCCTGACAGGAAAGTACGTAGTTCTTGATCTTTCATAACACTTGTGTTTACAAAGTATTTTGCATTCAATCTAGCGCCAAAGTGCGTTAACACGATTGTCAATTTTAACCACATATCTCTCTTAAATATGTTTATAAAATACAAATTAAATTTTTTAAAACAGCGGAAGTTAATGATAATTATCTTGATCTCAATTCTGTCGACAGTGAACATAATCACTCAGGTGCTTGAATTCTGTATGTATCCACAAGTTTTGTCGCTGACGACCCGGGTTTCGTCTTTCAGCATCTTCATACCTGAATTAAAGTGCACGAATGTACTTGAACTGACGCATAGTAAACAGTTTGTATCGTCTTGATTATGAATTAGTGAAAATTTGGACGCTTACGAGTTTCAATGAATTATGTGGGTAAATAATAACTGTCGGTATTTTCAATGTAGTATCGCAAATACTAATTAACAGATAATAACGTGGAAATATTGATAAATATAATTCGAGGGTTTTATCCGACTTGATTTTTAAGAAATGATTCATTTCAAGTGTTGGAGTTTAAAATTGATGATATTTATTTAAAGGGATATAACAATGGTGAGTTTGGAAGATTGAGTTTTTCATTTAAAATGGGCAAATTATTATGCTGAGCCCTATTTATTTCCATTGATAAAATAATTTATGTTCGCCCGTGTTTTTATGTAGCAATTTAACCCCGCCATCTGCATCGAACGAGTGATTCTCGAATAATAAATTTTAATATAATCACAATGCCCGACTCAATAACCATTTATTACGATAAATATTCATCTAGGCAGTAAATGATCGCCTAGATCTCGTTAGCTGATTATCTAGTGTTCCCCGAGACGAAGAAGCAGCGATTTAAATAAATTTTCTAAATATATCCACTATTTTCAGATAACACAACATGCCCGTTGTAATACGTGTAGGCATTTCTTGGTTACGCATGCTATGTCACCAAAGCTCTCATATTAGAACTGGATTATTATTATAAGCCACGAAATTTTCAGACCGTTCAAATATCAAACGAGAACAAATAAATAAACGAAATATATTTTAATCGCTGTTTTAATGGTGGTTGAAATATATATTTTCCTATCCATTTCCTTTGTAAATAACCAAAAAAATATGCTACCGTATTACGTAATGCGCTTGATGAACAAATATGAACAAATATCTCTTTAAATTAGAATTGTTTGAATTTTGTACTTTTCCGTGAGTTTTGTCGCTAACTACCCGGGTTTCGCCTTTCGGCATCTTCAGGCATTCCAAGTGCACGGATTTTCTTGAACTGACGGGTCGTTAGCGACAAAACTCATGGAAAAGTACAAAATTCAAACAATTCAAATTTGATATTGAAATTCCATCAAGCACCCTCAGTCGTAATACTTAACTTAAATATCGCATTCATCGAAAAAGAAGTTAAATCAAATATCATTCCCTGCGTAAAACTGGGTTTCATATTTTTTAGATATTTTAGTACTATGTGATTCTATCAAAGATTGCCATATCATAAAATAACAGTTAAATAACTTTTCTTTCTATTATAAAACAATTAAATTACACCGATACTTAAAATTGCCAAAACGTAAATAATAAATGTTACCACAGTCATAAAAAATAGGGCGTAAGATGGACTGAGCTATACACCGTATATTATGTATATAATGTGTGTAGAAGTAAAATACATTGCTATTTTGTCACCTTATTATGGAGTTCTACCAATTAAATGCAAATTCAAACAATAAATGAAAATATTACATTAGTGACTATAAAAAACATTTGCTAGTTTCAAAACGTTCATACTTGAGTATGATAATATTTTATTTTTAGAATCTATTTGAGAACGAAATTCAATTGATGATATTTATTATCAAAAAGAATACTCAAATAAATATTACATTTATTTTTTATTTGAATATTTGTATTTCATGTATCGTGATTTTTAATATCATAACTAGGTTAAGCCAACATCAGATAAATGTTATATCAAACTTCGTAATATTTTTTCATTTTTTCCAATTGATATTAACATAAATTTTGCAGTTTTTTTTTATAAGATGGCATGTTTCCTAATACACAATGAAAGTACCGTATATTATAAAGTCTGTAAAACTTAAATCATGTCATTTTTTTATGTAAAATTTAGTCGCTTTTCTTAGTTGTGAGTTGGCAACAATATCGATTTTATTTTAAGAGACTATTGGAAGTCGTTAACATTATTTATTTGACATCTTTTTTGAATTCTAATTTGTTTTTAATAATAATTTACGATACAACTTTAATCTCGCTTAAATTTATATTCTTCATAGTGTGCTTTTATTCCTTGTTTATATGGACATTTTCAAAACATATTAAATCAGGACGCTTTGTATAGAAAGAACTATAAAATGACGTATTTTATGCAAACATAATAACTATTAATCCATTTACTACGTATCCATAATATTACGAAATATATATAAAAAACATCTTATACTTGATAGCCATTCGTATATAATTATAACATTAATATTCAAAATGTTTTTGAAAATAGATTCATAGCCAATTAATAAATCGCGATTGGATCTTGCAAAATTGCAACCTTAATTCGAAATTGAAATGTTTGAACCTATTAATTTAACTTGTTGACCTTCTCATGAACTGGCTTCACCGTGGATCACTTACCCGTTTAGAAAAAGCGCCTATTTTGCCTAGCAACAAGGGAAATATAAAATACTTAATAAAATTGGTGAAGAAGCATCCTTTAAATTCTATGGTGCTAATGCGCCATCAAGTGTTGACGATTAATCTTCACTGACATCATTTATTTCTCTATGTAAGAACTCGTATTTTCAAATCGCTTAATTTTACAGACAAAATCAGCAAATAACTTGACTGAGATAGTCAATAAATCCGTCGAGTGAACTATTTTTTCTAACTTAAAAATATAGACCTGTAATATATCTATCGCCTAGTGGCAATAAAATAAAGCTATGTTTTTGTATTTGGAAAAAGTTTTTGACGCTTTCATGTGATATCGGTTTACTTATTATTTTTTGTTTTTTTGTTTCAGGATTCCCATTTACCGCAGGAATTAGAACGGCAGGATACCCAGCAGTTTTACCTAGTCAATACGGGTAAGATTTTATTTTTATTTAGATCTGATGGTTTCTAATTATAATAAGCACTTGGTTTACGTACTCATACTATTCACAGAAATATACTGTGAGGAAATCCGATACCCTTAAGAAAATGTTGAAAGCACTCAAAGTAAAGTTAACCCTGGCGTAAAAAAACAGGTTCGAAAACAAGCTGTCGTTACGAAATGTATTTTTTAACGTTTGCTTATTTAACCTCGTTTTAGTAAATGAATTCGGATGAGATACAATTTATGTGACGAAAATATTTTAAATATTTTGACACTCACTGAAATCACAAGAATTCAAAATAAACTCACTATAAATGGACGCTACAAAATTTCTTTAATATTTTCGTTTATTTTAACTGTCGTGCAATGAATTGATGTATAATACTTGTGTTACAATATTGATTAATGGTATCATTTTTCCTTACATTCTAAATTTAAAATAAAATGACAACATTCAGGGACGTAAAATGGCGGAGCTTTATTCGCAAAATGGCGCACGATTCCCGCGCGTTCGCGAATAAAGAAAGACTGTATTGCAGGTCAGGTTGCGGCCTGTAGCAAAATAATAATCAAATTGATTATGTATATTGTTTTGTGTACGATTTTCCGTGCGACGGAATGGTTAAAATGTCGTCTGTTTCCCGCAAATCGAGGTCAGGCGATGGCGAGTCGAGTAATGGCGTTTTCCCGCCGATAAGCCTTGCCAAGCGGCCGGCACTCGTATGTGTGCGCATGCGTTTATTATCTCAGATGCGTTATTACCACGAACCCTGTGTAGCTTAGCTACCGAGTGACATGGAATTTTTTATTGTTAATAATGTATAAAGAGTCTCATCAAAGCATTCTAGTGAGAATCGATCATTGATTTCGTTTTTAATTCGTCTGACGTAACTACATACATACATACCGCTTTAAAATCTAAATGCAAAAGTATAACTACCAACTCAAATGAATATATTTTTTGGATAAACCGTTAATTTTGCAAACAATATACATAGAATACAAACATATTTAATGTATTTGGATCCTATATTAAGTTATAAAATTTCTGTTTATAGGCGCAAAATCATTGAGGAAATTCGCTTTTAGATTAACAGTTTATTTGCGATCATGTAGGGGAAAAGTATCTATTCATTAGATACAATGAAAACTGTCAAATTGTTTCATAGCCTTATCAAAAAGAAATAATTATTTGGACCTGTCTAGTATAGTCAATTTATTGGAAATTCATTTATATTATTCAATGGCAATATAAAACTTTTTAATTATACTGGTTGTGTAACAACTAGTCACAGAACCAATAAAATACAAAGCTTAACAATTTTAATTGTATAATGGTAAAGAATTGTTAGATACCGTAAACGGATTTCTAATCACTCAATCTGTATTTCAGAATGTTTTTTCTGATACTATTAGTATTTTTTAATTATTATGGACAGTGTTTACAATGACTACCTTGTAACGTACATTGTCATGACATGTTAGTATCGAGTCCTTCACTGGAAAACACGCAGTCATCGCCAATATGATTTTTTAGCCGCATCGTTCTTGCATAATAATTGTAAATATTCCGCAGTATATCGTGACTCCGGGAGTATTATTAAATGTCACCTGGATAGGAATTACACTGCATCTGATTTGTCACTGCGCTATCAAACATGGCCCTTTTAAATATGGCGATAATATCCGAATAGACTATTTTAAAAAAGCGATGTTTTATCTTGTAATTGTCATTATTTTTGGTATCGTAGGAATACTTTTTTTCAAGATTCAAACTCACTATTAAATAATGACAGAAATTGAAGTTGTTTGCCAGTAATATTTTATCATATAACAGTATAGCTAAGTCATAAAAGCAAGCAATTTTAACGTAGAAAAGTGCAATATTTTTAGTGATTAAGTTAAGATAATCTTCCTTTCATAAAATGTATCAAAATAAACCCTTAATTATATCGGACTCTTTCATACTATTAGGCCGAAAACATATGTGACTTAATTAATACTACTAAGTTTTCGTTTCAATCAAATAATCATTTTAAAATGGTGAAATAACTATCTCACAACGCATTCTGAGATATATTTATCCAATATCGAAATCATTGTGCATTTGATTCAAATAATATCATTAATTAAAATTAAGTCCATCTGCGATTCTAGATTACTCGGATGTTCAATTTTAGTCTAATTTTCTTAAAATTACATTGTGACAAATTTATAGTTGTGTAAACCGCCGTAAATTCTTTAATAATTATGCTTTAATTACTTTTAAAAACATTACTGTAATCATTATAAACAGTTTACCAGCGCACCAACAAAAAATACATAAATTAGTTTTATCTTATCATTTTGCGAGGTAAAACTATTTATTCTGATAATAAACTACGCTGCGAATGTTGTCGTTTTATTTTATAACATGTTATATTAATTATTTAGTGTTTTACAATATTGCTGTTATTTTATTTATGTGTAATTTTAATGTAGGCAACATTTTTGTCAAATCGATGTTTGCAATGATTGAACGATTGGCGACATTCCCCCACAGTGATTGGATAGTCGCCATGATATGTGAATGACACAGCACCATATTTTGAGAAACTAGGAATATTCAGCGCAATTTTCCTTATATTTCATTGCAGAAGATCTAATGGCTGACAATATACCTGTCGTCTGCTAAAGGACTGGCTCGAACAGAAATGTAAAATAAATGAAATCAATTTTATACATCTAAAAATTACAAAGCGTGAGAGTGGGATTGTTTTGTTGTTTTGTTTATTTAGTTTTTATTTTTGACGATTGATTTTATCGTGAGTTTTTATTATTAAAACAATTTGTAAGCAATTTTATGGGCGATATTGCAACACCGCAAAATCGGGTAAAAATTATGACATCTCCGCTGGCTTGTGATTCTCTTTATTTTAACATCTCATTTAATTTAATATAACAAAGCGAATGTATTTTCAAATAGTAAGTAATACAATAATATTTCATATTGTTTCCTTAATTGCGTCCTACAATTTGAGTCTGATTTTTTATTATACCAATGTAGTTTCTAATTTAATACAATCAGTATAGATTAATATAGATTAATACTCTTGTTTTACATAAATAATATATCTTTAACCATGAAAATTGATTGATCACACTTAAAATATCGTGTCAAGAAAACATCTATAATTTATTAGAAATTCGAAATATTGGCAAAATACATACTTAAGTGTACGTCCTCAGTGCGGGCGTACGGCGCTGTTTCTGGCGTAGCGTAGTGAGTGTTTCACTAGTCTAGACGCTTGAACCAGCGCCGCACGCCCACACTAAAGACGTACACTTAGGCCATGGCGACAATGACGAGCGTAAATTTTGGCGTTGCCGGGCGAGAGTTACTTCATAATCAAAGGTTGCCGCAATGCCTTTAACGACGACGCCGTCTGAGACGTCGAAACGCAGCGTCATAACGTAAAAAATTTGTACGCCGAAACCAGCGCTGTCAAATTTCATACTGATTTGACTTCGGTATTTACGCTGCGCTTCGACTTCTCAGACAGCGCCATTGTTATAGCCATTGCGGCAACCTTTGATTATGAATCAAGTCTCGCCCGGCTACGCCAAAATTTACGCTTGACACTGGGGCCATAGCCTAAGTGTACTATTTCCGAATTCAAATTATACAAGTAGGTCTCGCAATGTTATATGTCAAAATACTGTAACATAGCATAGCTTATTTTATTTGTATCAAGATGATAGAAGTTTATATTTCAAGGTTCTCTTATTTCGCCAACGCATTATTGGATCACAAGCCGCCAGGTTATAATTTATAAAATAATTACTCTCATGTCCTATTTTCTGCATTTGCACGATTATATCGCCCGTATTTGTTGCAAAGGCCGAGCTCACAATGCCCCAGTGCTTATTTTAACATCACCAACGTGTGGTCGCCCTCTGTATAACCCGGCCAGCCAAATTTGTGTTAATCAGGGCAATGTCTTGAAATCCGTGCTTATTTTACCTCTATGGTGTATTTTTTTTAACACTACGTGCCATCAATACTATCTTATGAATGCTTTCTCATAAATGCATCATTTATTCAATCGAAAATCATCGTAAACTTCAAGAATTATTAATAGTTCTCAATTATTCTAGCCAGTCTTTTTTTCACGCGAAACTATCCATACACAATATTCAGAATCAACTATAGATGTACCATCATAACTTGACCGCCGTTTAAATTCGCAACTAATATTGTTCCCATATAGTAGATATATTTTAAAAACCTTCGAAGTTATTTTGTTTTACTAAAAATATATGTAAAAGAAGATTTTTTCCATTTATAGCTTGCGTATAAAAATGAGTTAGTAAATAAACAAATTTGATTGAGTATTGCACATTACTGACGCGATAGTGGCGCCCTCACAAACGTACAAGTTATAATGGTACATCTATAGTTTTATAATTTCACTTGCAATTACATATATGTTGCTTCCAAAGAATATTAACTGAATAATTAAATTATAATAAAAAAAAATAAGTATTTATTCCACATTAAATTTATTAGATCAGGACCGGTTTCGTTCATAGCGAGCATTATCAACTGATAAGAAATACAAAGATACAGCGTTATTGATTAACGCACAAAAAAATACATCATAAAGAGAGGAAATGGTATACGGTTTCCTTGATTTTGTAATTTTTCTATGAGGCCACATTGCGTATGAAAATTGAAGATAACCGTCACCAAAGTTTTTCATGATGATGTCCAGCTTATGCTGTTTATTATGGTGGTGGATGTGATTATCTTTAATAAATATCAGTTAAACACTTTTGAAAAACTTTCAAAAGTTTACCTACAAACAGATAACCTGTAAATTTCGTCAATATGAGTAAAAGCAAACTGAAACATGGAAAAAAACTATATATCTATATGAAAAAATGAAACTGGATTAACAGGAAACTAATATAGTTAGAGTGAGTTGATTTATATATAGATATCGTTATAAAACAGACATAATATAATATTAATGCGATGTAGCTTCATTTAGATGTTGTATGACAGGCTTTAACTAATAATTAAATGTATTATTATAATGTAATAGTCAGAGATTTCAATGCATCTAAAAATCAGTTTAAAACCCAGACTCATAACTATTCTAAGTTATTGATATCAGAAGTAATTTGGGGTTTTTGGGCTTTAAAATAATCAAATAACTTAGTAAGGTATTGAAATTAATACATTTTTTATCTGTTGTAATTTCGTGGAGAGAATGGCTTGTTTACTGTGATTTAGGGGTTTTTGCATGATTCGGTGTTTTCTCTTTTCTATATAATATGTAAGTGCTTTGCACATTCTTTTCTTCTTCAAAATATATATAAAAAAAACTATATAAAGTTAATTTATGTTAAGACTTTAAATACATTTCTACCACTTGATAAAGAGCCTAAGAAAGCAAGCGTTTTATTCAAATATAACTGTTTTATTTGTTATGTATTCTCATATTTGGAATTTATTGATTGAGTAGGCAATTACTTGGTAGAACTCCATTACAATACGGTAAGAAAAATAACAATGTATTTTAATTCTACAGAAATTATTTTATATATTTGCTGATTTCGGCATACGCCCTCGTCAGAACTATTATGTCAGAACTGACGAGGGCGTAAGCCGATATAGCTATCAACAAATACATACTATGATTTCTGTAGAATTAAAATACATTGTTATTTTTGTTACCGTATCATATTAGGAAGATCACAGAAAAATTTGAACTGGACACCTGAGTTTATCTTTTATATTGTAAGTTTAATAGTATACAATTATTTCTTTAGGTATTATGATTCTACGAAGACGTTTATATTGGTTGTGTACAAAAATACTCAAATATTCTTATGCTCATAATAAACTATTAACATCTCATTTAGTATACAAAATAAAACTGACGTTTCTCAAATATTAATGGGTGACATCACTGACAACCCTTTTTGAGATAAAAATGTTTGGAGATGTGATTGTATTGTGTTTTTAATATTACTTTCTCGTTTGGTGGAGGGGTGTTAAATTTTTCCATTTACCGTTTTATTTTTCAGTTTTAATATTGTTTAAACATAGCGTGTTCTTTTGTTGTGCAGTGACATTATAGCCGATTTTTCCATGATTATTATTGACATAGAAAAAGGCAGTGTTCAGCAGGTGAAGAGTGGATAAATGCTTTTAGATTTTGTCCGTCGCCTGATGAATACTGCGCCAACATTTAATTGTTGAACCCCATGATTTTGAGCTTATTTTTACTATTGAATATTATGTTATTTCGTGATGGTTTCACTAATTTAAGTTTGTGTGAGATTTTTGAGTTTTGAGCGTGGGCGTGCCCGTGTGTTTTTTTATTCAAATTTTAGCGGAAATTTTCGATATTCTTTCCACTTTCTCATTCTGCAATCATTTATTTATAAACTTTGTGTTTTAATGGCTAGTTCATATGGTCTAGTTTGACTTTAATATAGTCACATACACATGCACTTAGCCAACAAGTAGTGTCGCATGGTGATTTTTTAGATAATGAAATTAGGTCAATAACGTTCTATTCAATTTTAATATTTAAAAAGTATGACGTCATCGAAATTAAACATTACTGTTCATAATGCAATGGATAAAAAAAAATGATATTAGTAATCAAGGATTTTGACTAAGTGCTGATGGTATTACAATATAAAATATGAATCTTTGAAATATTGTACGTTTCCTTGTGTTTTTTTCAATAATAACATCATGTTATAAGCCTCTTAATTATTTTTTACCGATACCTAATTTTAAAAGGCTTTTAGCCAGCAATTTTAATTTGATCTTTGTTATTACATACTTATACAATTTATTGACCTTCATTATTATCAAATCATTAGCTAATAATCCAGATTTTTAAACATAGTAATATTGCTTCTATTATTATATATAAATAATATACACTATTTACTAAGCGTCAGCTTAAGTTCATTCGTGCACTTGAATGGCTTGAAATGTTACAAAACTCATGGAAACGTACACAACTTTTGAAGTTTTAAATATGATAGTCTTATATTAAACGTCTATGTTTACTAATTGAAAAGGTACTTCGATTCCAACGTGTAATATTATTTTCTCACCTGATGACATCCCATATTTTCAATGTAAGTTTTCTTATACATATAAAACAAGCTCAATTACATTGCAAATTATTTTAATAATGCAATATAGCGAATACAATTAAGTATGAATAAAATTTTTCAAAAAAATTCGGAATAGACACATGCGTATGAAAGAACAATATGAGATGAAAGGTCATGGTAATAATTTAATATTTTCTTAAATAGGTTGAATATATACTCACAATGGTTGTTAAGTTCTTGCAGGTATCTGGTTTTCTTATCACGGTTTTCTAGTTGCCCGGTTTTTCACCGTGTTCTACTTTCTTCACGGTAGGCTAGTGCCAAAACAAGTTTTCCTCCACGATTGTTTTTAGTAAACCAGTACATTTTTCTTTCGGGTTTTAGCAACACGGCTGGCTTTGCCTTCCATGCATTTGTAGATAGATATATTTAATGACAGCTTGTTTTACTCTTTCCATTTTTTGGTTGATTGTTTGAATTTGCGCTTGGATATTTTACACTCTTTGGTACTATATTTTCCATTTAACTCATAAATATATTACAGTTTTGAAATCAATTTGTTTTCTTCCAGTGTAATAATTTATAATTTTATAACAATACTTATTTTTTGACATTCATTTCTCATTTTGAAACATTGTTATGGCATACATTACTTTGAACAAGAACGCTATTAACATAATGTCTTTTTTTATATCGCCTATCAATTTATGTTATTTATAAATGACAGATGTCAATGTGAAAGATCCTGTTGATAGGCAAAGTAAAAGAGTATTCAATACAAATAGTTCATACAAATCCAAGGAAAGAAATATAGATTCCAAGTAAAGTTATTTAAAAAATTTAGCCGACTCTTACTTACTATAATTAAGTATTTCGACTGAGGGTGCTTGATGGAATTTCAATATCAAATTAGAATTTTTTGAATTTTGATGAGATCTTCAGGCATTCAAGTGCACATGTACTTGAACTGACGCGTAAACAGTTTGTATTGTTTATATACAAAAATATCACTAAGTTAAAAGGTTATTAAAATGTAAATTAGCGAGAATACATTATAATTACGGGGATTTTTGAAAATATATTTTCAAAAATCCCCGTAATTATAAATATAGAAACTTTCATTTCAAATTTTAATAACCTTTAACTTAGTGAATATTTTTGTATATAAACAATACAAACTGTTTAGATTGGTTCAAGTAATCCGTGCACTTGAATTTAAAAATTTAGCCGGAAAAGTACAAAAATTTAATTTGATCTTACTTACTATGTTAAAATAAATAAAAACGCAAACAATAGTTGTAGCTTAAGTGAAGAATTTTTTTCTTTATACATAAGTTACCCACATTAATTATTGACTGGAATATACACCAAGGACTTAAACATAGTGTACGGCACAATCTACAATCTGCAATTTAAATAGCTGACTAAAGGTATTGTTACTTGTTTCCTATAAAGGTGATCATATCTAAAAACGCTACATAAAGAAAAATGCACATTTACCTTTGTGATTAACACACAATCCCTTCTGTTTAATTTTGTCCACGAATTCATCAATTTCTCACTGTAATGGTGAATCTGACACGAAATATATCGATATTATTTCTTCTATATAATATGCAGCATTAACAATTTTTTTTCTTCATTATTTAGCACATGGATAAGCACGATGTATTTTTTATATGAATTAAAAGGATACATAGTATAAATAATTTGCTATATAACCGTCGAAAACTCTTAAATTCTATACCAATTTTTTGCATTGATCAAAATCAATAATTATAAATTTTATAATAACATCGTCACCTTAAATATTTTCTATGTTATTGATCGAAGAGTCGCCACGGAATATTTATGTTTATAAAATCAATCACTTACCTGTTCAATAAATAAACATGCTAATACATTTCGAAAAGAGTCTTAGGGCGAAAGCTGAAGGGTTCTTTATCTTGCTGTCTATCAAGTCCAATGTTCACGAAAGCGCCTTAAAATTTACTTTACACGTGACACAAAAAACCCACCACCGTTCTCATTTTCCGGTCTAATTCATTCAGAACAAGCGCTCCCCGTGTAACTAGTTCAATTTGTGAACTCATTACGGGTGGAAAATTTATAATAAAATTACAATTAAAATGACTTTTTATTTAGCAGAATCGAAATATTTCTAGATGATATTTATTATTAGTTTCACAATTATCGCTAAACTTACAAATTTTATAATGCATATTCTATATCTATGTAAACGTGGATATAATGGGAAATGTGGATGATACATAGACAAACAATATATATTTTAAAACCTTTTATTGCCACAAAGTAATTAATAATCGTTTTACGTAAAATAAAATTCACAAACAAATATGACAAAATAGCATTTAATCTATATGTCATTGTTTATTTATAGTAATCTATATTATTAAGCATTTTTTTAATACGTGATCTTTTTCATTGCGTATTAAATTGTAAACGTTCCTGACAGTCTGATGCTGTCTGATGATTAATTATCTTATTAAGTCATTAAATCATTAAAGTTCAATTTATTGTATATTTTAAAACTCCATTTGATAATAATCATCGGATCCAAGAAGATATACGCAGCAAATTGTTTTTTAAGCAAAAACAAGTGAATGCTAAATTATGATCCAAATTTAAATTATGCCGTAAGGTGTCAAATAATAATTCTGCCGGTGAAACGCACTTATCGATTCCGACGTCGCTCCGGTCAGCGTCGACCGCCCTCTTGTTTACACTCGCCCGCTAATGCGACCCCCATCGCGCCACAACCCACCGCAGCCCCCACACTCCGGAAATGGCCGACACCGCCGCCACTTCCGAGCAAACACTTGTCGAAATCGCCGCGGCGAAAGGGTGAACGCGACCACCGCTCGGGGACCATTTAATTACTTCAGAAAGTGAATTCCCCGGGTGTCGGAACTGCCTTGTTATCGCCGGATAAGGGAGCTGTTTCCTTAATGCCTTGTAAGAAACGCCATAGAGTTGTCCCCTCGTATTTTTTTGTAAGCTAATTTACTGGCTACGGTATCGTGCAGGAAACACTTTGTTTGACACTTGATTACGATTGCCTCCTGCAATTACTATTCCTCAAGTATTGTTATTGCAAAAGGAGCTTTACATGCACAAGAATTCAAACAACATAACTTTGAGTTTGTTTATGAAATATGTGTCACTTTAAATTAATGATACCACTATCGTAAATATGTGCAATGAATTTTCATGATCCATAATTGCCAATAGTAAAAATGGTAATATTATTTCATTTTAAATAGCCACGTCGGCACTGAACAAGGGCTTAAATTCGTAGAGTTATATCAGCTTATATAACATTATTTTTTTTAAATATTTACAATTAAAAAACATATATACTAAACATCAAAGATGACAGATATTAATATCCATTGATTGAGTAGGCATTTACTTGGTAGAACTCCATTATAATACGGTAAGAAAAATAACAATGTATTTATGTAGAACTAAAATACATTGTTATTTTTATTACCGTATATTAATATCCCTTCTTATTTATCTGTGTTCTTTTTAATCCTTAAATTTCCAATACGATCGATGAGATCTCTCTCCGAATGATCGCCTTTGAAATTATCTACAATCCATAGTTTTAAATCGATGAAATTTATAGTTGAAATTTTGCTAAGAAAATTCCGTCTACCTCGGTAATGTTGATGAAATTTCGAAAATCAAATACATTCATTGTGTATACCTACTCTTTACATAATTATTGTATATTTTCCAATGCTTTAGAAATAGTTAACATACATTCACCATAAACTTGCAGACCTTATCTAATATCTTTAATATAATGGATTACAAATATTCTTTTCAGTCTTCATAGAAAAAGGCTTTCAATGTTTTTGACAGGTGAAGTGTTGATTTATATAATAGAACAACATTGTATTCTTTTATCGGCTCTCATAATTGAATAAGCTACTTTATTCTTTGAGAATATTATTCTATCCAACACGTAAGAGACGGTTAAGTAATGGATACATAATTTAGAAAATGTACCACAATCGGCTGCTAAAACAATTTCATATAAAATGAATATTTTGACAAAATAAATCTAGACGTAATATAGACATACATATATGTTAATACGATTATAATTTACGTTATCTTGGAATGGTGGAGGAGACAAATATCAATCACATTTTTTCCCACTAAATTACTAAAAGATGACAATTTTTCTTGGCGTTTGGCTGTCAAGGAGGGTAAATCCATAATCGCAAAATTAGTTTGAAGATTTATAATTACACTTTGATTTGTATGGATATTATCTTACTGTTTCTTTTTTGATAATGATACAAAATACATTCTTAAAATTCCTTGAATATGTATACATTTTGCACCATTTTCCTCAACGTTTTCATTACTTAAAGTGAAATTGTCCGTCTTAAACAAGATATATTGCTTTTATTTCCCAGTTGATTGTTTTGTTGGTAAAACGTTTGAGGCTATCTTTATATTTTTACTATACATTCATATAATCTGGAGCCTTAATCTGCGGAGGATTTAACTAATAGTAAAATAAATAGTCCCAAAATCACTTTTATTGCAACAGGCAATGCTGCCTGCCTATGAAATATTCTTTCGATTGACAATATCGTAAACTCCACAAAGCAATTTTCCCTCGTCGTGTATGTTTCCGCTTAATATTACTGTAATCAAAAGAGCGTCGTCCATTTATATGACAGCAACTAATGGAATCGGCCATAATAAATCATAAATAAACCCTCAATCCACTGCATAAATATTTATCCATTTTAGTATCGACCGGTCGCGCGCACGTAAAAATGTAATAAAACGAGTAAAATTAAGAACTTGGAAATACGCCATATTATAATAAATATAATTTATAAATAAGCCGTTTTTATCAGCTATATTTAGCACACTGCAAGCTACATTTTTAATTCTTCTCGGTGCATTTGATATGATTCAGTTCATTAGTTATAGATTTAATTTGAGACCGTTGCGGAAATCCTGATACTAACATTTTATTATTAATTGATATTGTCATCAAAAAATAAACCATTCTAAAACATCCATACTTCTCTATTCTATTTAGTATTTGCTCAAAAATAAATAAAACTGCATTTTGCACTCAACCCCAACTTTTGTTGCAACAGTATTTCGACAGAATGTGAATTTTCATATCATGCTGTATACAAGTTTTATCAAGTATAAGACCGTTGATAATAGGTTACTGCGTAAAAAAAATAAAAACGTTTTCTTTCTATTTTTTTAGCGGAAAAAGTGTTAGACTACGTCGTAATTTTCGTATTTGGTTTCATAGTAGTGACGGAAGCAAACAAGTTTTATTTGTATATCTAGCAATCGCTAGCAATTTAGGTAAAATAAAATAGGTAGGTACTCTGTAATCTAAATCAGTGCGACAGAGACAAACTTCTCAAGGGTGTGAACAGTCCGCCTTTATCCGGCAAAAGTTTTCTTGCGCTTTCCCGAAGCGCGAATCGCGTTTGCGTCGAAGCCTCCTATGCGGCTTAGCCAATAGTCGCTCGGATAATCCGCGACCGCCCTCCCATTGGATGATCCGCAAATCTCAGCGTTTCATTGGGCGCACGATGGATTCGTGTTTTAATTCGCGATTTAAATTCAATCTCGGACCTGCGTAGTACACGGTTCGCTTATTCCGGAACCGGTTTGGTCTGATGCTATCTTTTGACTACCTAAGCCTATGGCATTACATACTAGTCGTATATATTTAGTGATACATAAAAAAAGCACATGGGCAATACTCATTCTGTAGCCAAATTTTTGTTTACTTCTATCAAATTGTATTACAATAAGTGATACAAAAATAATTTGGAATAAATACTTCAGTTAATTCTAAGACAGGAAACAAGCTGCCTAACACAGGAAATAAGATATTTTTTGCACACGTCGTTAACCATTTATTACTATTGAACAGGACAGGTTATCATACGTGTTTATCTTATAGCTCCATTATATTAAACATTATTCAAATCTTCGATATTCAGCTGTAAATATTTATTGCATTGTTTTATATTTGCCGTAGCAAATAACAACTCATTTCAATATCTAAATTTAATTTTCATTTCAAGAGCAAGTTGTGGTGTTTTGCACATTAACCGAATGTCTAATTTTATAAAAATTACGTAAATCCTCACAATAACAATTTTCAAATAAAAACTCACTTGCGAAACACGTGTTTAACATTTAACGCAAAATTTTGCTTTTCCGAAACATTTTATTCAAGATAACTAATTGCTTGGCAAAGTATCTCCTCGTGTACCGATTAAATATTTCAAAATTCGAATTACACAAAATACGTTTAATTTTATAGCATGCAATATTGAGATGAAATATATTTTAATGTTGCCAGATTAAAAACAAATATTTTAAAAATAAACGCGTAGGTTTAGCTTTATTCCAGTGGCGTTGCAATTTTTTTTTTTGGTAATATTATACATAACAAAGGTACGTAATATCTTTGGATGTGGATCTTATCGCTAAAACAATATTTTAAAATAAAAATCTACAAAATGTATGTATTGTATAATTGCCGAAGACCGAATGGATTTTTCATTTAGCTATCTATGTTGGTTTAAGTTATTCAATGTATTACACTATTAAATTTAGAATATATCTGTGTGCCAAAAGAAAAGACAGATAATTAATTATCATGACTTGTATTATGCCCAAGAAGTTGTTTCAATTATCAGGGGCCATTTAATAATATCTTTACACTCAATATAAATCTGTGTGCCATCGGAAAACATAGTCAAGTAAAATCATTTCATTTGAAATATTCTATATAGGAAAAGAGAGATACCGTTACCTTACTTTTGAAAAGGTTTTAATTGACATTTTGCCCTAAAATTTTCTTTTGTTCGGAAAAGCTTGTATTTACCGCTTTCTATCATTTATGTATATGAATTTCAGAATTATCTATGGTTGAATAACTGTTTTACTCAATTTATTTGAAAAATTTCTAAGATTGTCATCACTAGATCGTTAAAATCATTATTTCTCTGAAGAATAGTTCGAGTTGTAAAAAAATATCCTGAAAATATGAAATTTGAAACATTTTTACTTGCTCATTGTTACAAGTGATTTTTTTCTTTTGAATTAAATAGTATCGTCAATTGAAACTTCAAACGCTTATATCTGAAAACAGGTGCAGTAAGGGCCCTATCAAAGTAAGGTGTCGATTTGTATGCAATCTTTTTTTAATCTGTTTAGCCAATTTATGTATGTACATATACACAACACACATTTCTCGAGTTTGGCACTCATTTGTTTTTCAATTTAAACACACGAAGGAATATGTATTGCACAACAATATGGCATATTAGTAGGAAAGTATTTTTCCGACTTATTCGTTTTTAGTGTGTATTCCGCCTACGATCTTCGGCGCCCCGTTTCAGTTGCCAAGATGAGTCGAGGGAAAATAAGAAAATGTCCGCCTTGAAACGAAATGTCACGGTCTTGAATTCGGCACTGTCACTCACGCATACAAAAAAGTCGTAGAACTTAATCATAAAAAATAATTTTTCTTTCATTTTGTTGGCTGGAAAGAATTTAGAAAAACATAAGTGAATGCCCTTTCCAATGGAAATTTCATCGCAAACTTTTTTTATTCATCATTGTGCTATACTGCAGGGTTCGTCAACCTGTTTTATGCCGACCGCCAACTTTTGCTTATTTTTCATGGTAATATTTCCTTACCACCCACCAACATCGCCATTTTTCAATAATTCTGGAAGGAATTTAGGAGATTTGTGTATTGAAAAAAAATCAAAAATAAAAGCAAATTCAATAATTCATGAGAACCTTGAGCTTTTGGTGCTGTGAGACTTAATATTTTATGTCTGGTTCAATTTTCGTCCTCTTTCAGTGATTTTCAGACAATTTCTTTTTTCTGTGATGATTTTGAAAGATTTTCGGGTAAACGCAAAAATCGCCCACCGCCCACGAAGGAAGCCTTTACCGCCCACTAGTGGGCGATAAGGACCAGGTTAACGATCCGTGTGCTATGGTCAATACCTGCAATACATTTTACTCATTTGATCCGCTGAAGATGACAAAACTATGTAATTATTGCCATCTAGTAAGTCGATAATAACAAGTTATCTGAAATATGGCCAGCCTGAATAATTTACGAGATTGAATTCACAAATATTTTAAATGACAGTCTCCATTCATTCTGTCTGTCTGTCTGTCTGCTATAGAGATGACGTGAGTATTTTTTAATTTTTAAAATGTCACATAAAACACTTCTCGTGAAAGATGTCCGCTTTCACTTTTTAATGAAATGACAAGAATATTCTGTTATTTCAAATTAAAACAATACTCTATGATATAATTTTGTAAAGTTGTCTCTCTCATCTCTGCCAAACGAAATGAAAAAGTCACCGAAATATTTAATTAGACTTCTGTCAACATTCAAATCCAAAAACTATAAATCATGCTTACCGACAGAGTTTTCTTTTGTGTATCATAAAACATTATTATATTACTTAGGTTTTGACCAATATATTCATAATTAATGGCGGTTCTTCCGTCTTAGATTTTATTATTTCTTGACTAACAAATCTTTGTTAAGAAATGTTTTTGCTTAGTGAAAATTAAATCAAAACTATCATGGCTTTTAAAATTAAATAATTAATAAAACATATTTTTACACAATAAAATAGCAAAGTATAACTTGTGAATTAGTATTCATACATTTAAAAGGAATGGTGTCGCCTTTTGTAATATATTTTATTATTTTTATCAATTCTCGAAAGAATTATTTTTGTACGGTTATCAAGTTATTGTATTACGTAGTTTTATATTCTACGATAAACATTAAAATAAAGTATACTTTATTTTTTATTATTTTGTAGAAGTTGTATTATTTAAAAGTACATAAATTTTTAAATATATCAATTTCCCAAAAAACTGTTATGTGAGTTTACAGAATATAATAAAACGGGGACCATTGATTTTCATTTTAAAACATAAGTACAACAATTCGAATTATGTTTGTTAATATGTGATTGTAATTGTATCTTAAAAATGAGAATTTTTTTATAAGAAATTGATAGCTGTTAATTGTGTATTTGCAGTAGACTTTTTAAATTTACAAAAGACAACAGCTTTTGTATAATGTTTATATTCTGATAAACCGATTAGTTATTATAAAATTTAAAATAACTTTGATTATTCCACGTATTGTGTAACTAACTGTGACACGTGTTTCGCCTTTTTCAGAGGCATCTTCAGACTTACTATCACAAAGTTTGCTTGAGTAATGTTTAGTTATTTGTTGTATTCAGGAATTTAAAATCATAGGCAAATGGAGGGTATCTTTAAATATACGAATGTAAATCATTTTCACTTTATAATGTATTATATATACCAAATTTCAACACGCACGTCAGAATACGAGCGGTTGAGAAGAGCTAAAAATAATGATAAAGGTCTAAATCGCTGTTGGTGCCGATGGACAAAAATTTTAAAAGAACGAAAAAAACATCAAACTTCTATTGTCATTGCTTGAAAATACTTTTTTTAAATATTTCGTTAGAAGTACATATTTGGGGACATGTTTTTAAAAAGACATTCGCTCTCAAAACTATGTGTTCAGTTGCTGAAGCTTTTTTTTTTGGAGAGGTTAAGGGTGGCAGTAGGGTTATAAAAACAGTAAACATATATTATTTTATCGCCCTCCTTCTAGTTTATCCGTCAGTCATTCAAGTCGCCCCATTTTTCAAGGATCGGATATGTGGAAAGTAATGCCTATTATTATAGAATATTTATAAACACGAGGAAACAATTTCGTGAATTAAAAAAATACTTGTTGAAGTATTCATAATTATTTGATTTAACAGATTGGCTACGAGGGATATCAAAACTCATAGAGAAACAATGCGTATTCCGTGTTCCCGTAGCCTATGTGTTGATATGACTTGATATGACTTTATCATACTAAAATCGTCATTATTTACGTAAATTCAATGTAATACATAATTGATTTAGAATGATTTTGGACTTTGTGTCAAAACGCATTACGATTTACAGGGGAGTCATGGGAATGGGACTGTGAATGGGACTGTGAATGATTTCATACTAACATGGGGAAAAAAACTGTACATACGTAAATATATGCAATTAAGAGCCATAAACTTATGAAATCGCAAAATTGGAAATGAAATAGAATATCTCAAGCTGCATTTGCTTTGTCGTTTTTTCATTTGAATCAATTTCGCTATTTTGAGCACAGCTGTTCATATATTAAAATAAAAATTAAACACTCAATACCAATGAAATCACAGAACTAGTTATTTTCAAAAGCTTTTGGCGCATTACTTTCTTCTAAAATAGCATTCAGTCTCGTATCTCTAAGTCGTTACCCCTCGAATAATGAATACTAGGAAAATATTTTTGGCATTCTTTCACAGTGCCTAGTTACTAACGCTATTATTTGACAGTTTTCCCATTCGCTGTACCGATGACGTCACGAAAGCTCAACTTTTGCCAAGATAATTAATACGCTTAACTCGAGTGTGCCATTAGTCGGCAAATTATTTGAAAATTTTCACAGCTCTGTACGTGATCAGAATCAAATTTGAATTGCTTTCGTTGTTATCAAATAATTTTATAGCATTCGATAAAACAATGTGTCGTTTCGTTATGGCCTTGCCAATAAAAAGCTCTTTATATTCTCAATTTAGCTACTGTAAACATTATTGGACTTAACCCTTTGCACTCCTCAATATATTATTTTTTCGTTCCAACAACTCAATAGATTTCAAAAATTGATTGATTGACAGGTTTTGCTGTATTATTAGCATGGTAAAACGAAATACCTAGAAATATACCACATTATGACATGTTACAAAATTTGAGTAAGGCACATAATCCAATAAATACGGTTGTTGAAATAAGGACAATTTAAAAATAATTCTCCAACTAAGTTTTTCAATGTTGAGCAGGACTCGGACATAGGAGTTGCCGCTGCCTATCGATGTCGAGTTTGGCTCGAATATGAACTCTCGAAGTTAAATGTCCTAATTACTTTACCGAATTACTGTTTTTTATATTATTTTGATTTGATGAGAAATAACATATCCTAAGCAAGGATACAAAGATAAAACTATTAACGTACATTATAACATATTTTGTTTGACTACACAATTTTTTCTCTCTTTATATTATTTATATCTTATTTCGTTTGTTGTATTTTTCTTTGTGACGGCATATTCTCTCTGATATAAGTACTTTTTTTTATGTGAAAGTGATTTTATCGACTATCCATTTAAATATTTATACCAGTGATGCACAACCTGGTTGGAATCAATTCTCATGTAGTGCGAGGGACGCCTGGGTAAAATTGCAAAAAAACATAAAATTATATTATTTTATATTGTTCTTCCATCATTCCGATTGATATCTGACATATTGGGCCGCGGGAAATGTCATTGCGGGCCGCTGATCACTGATTTATACAGTGTGTTGATTTTTTCAAAAGAAAATGTACAATTTTGGAATAATCACACTACACCTTTATTATTAAAACACGCAGTGACATTTTGTAGTAATGGCCGCTTATGTATTCATACAAATTAAAAATAAATCGCACATTTAACTCTTCACTCTTCTTTAGAAATGTTGTATATTCACCTGCGTTTTAGTCTAGCCCTGGGAAGTTTAAATGACACGCAAAATAAATTTGAGACTTATAACATTATACGGATAATAATATAATATGTAACGCGACCTCATTAGTCTAGTAAATATATTTTTTCTACGAAATGCGAGCGTTTTTTACGTTTCACAGAGCTAATAATACATATTCCCTAGTTTCCATGTTGTAATGTGCATCGGTGGTGGTAACTCTGCTACTAATCGTGCAATGCCAGAGGAATACCTTTATTCGGCGCTTGGACGCAAGGTTGAATTTCGCGATGCTAAATAATGTGTAGAAAAATTATTTAAACATTGCAAAATAAGACTGATGAGTCGAACATTAAACGTGAAATTATAATGATCAAAACGAATTTTAAGATTTAATATACCTAAAACTAGAAGAATATTATTACGTCAAAGAGCTACTCGAACAGTTTGGATATCTAGACCGGTATCATTTTATTAGTAAAAAGATTAAAAGTAGAAAATGTAATAAATTATCAACAACAAGTTTAATGAAATGCAATCTGGAAATATTTAGAGTTTCATGTATATATGAGCCCTTGAGAGGTGAAGTGAGTCAAATCTAAAAATGGTAAAAATTTTCAATCGGTCTTTTATGTTCAATCTTTTTTTTACTTGTTTTTTTTGTGGAAATATCCATTATAACATTACGTAGAAGCTTAATACATAAATGATCAGAAAACATATTTTAGGGAAATAATGATTGAAGTAGTGTTTTAAAAGAGGTCCGCTAGTTAAAAGCAAATATATATTTTTAAGCCGTTGAAAAGTGAAGTGAGCCAAGTAGCAACATTTAATTTTGAAACTTTTTTCTCATCTGAGAGCATACATTTATTTTATCAAGAAAAAAAAAACACGTCAGTTCTTCTACATTAAAATAATGAAATTCATTCATGAGGTTGGTCATAGTGTGCTTTTTCTACTTTGTTCGAATACTTCGTCTCGAAAATTCTTGATCCAAGAAATTTCGCATCGGTATTTCTTTTTCAAACATCCTAATAATTGAAATTAAACCGTCTATGCGACTTTTTGTTTTCGCGGCGAAAATTCTGCTGATTATTGTCTATGTTTTTTTGGTGACGTACTGTCGAGACAATTCGTCGACAAGTATTGCCATTAGAACTACATTTTGTGTTTACACAAGTGCGCGAAAAAGCACTTCAATAATATATTGCCACTGACACAAATTGTTACTTTCGAACACGTCATTCGTGTTTTTGAAAAATAGCCTGACATCGCCGTAAATATTTTTCATACTGTTGAAGTAAGTGTTTTAAGAACACACATTCAAAACATATATAGTTTTTTTTTTTTGTTGAATGTCATATAAAAATGTTTACACCTGTGTCAATTTCAGCACGTTTTAAAATAACGCGAATGTATTAATTAGTATGCGGCGAAAGTGCTATTGTACATTTATGAGTATGAGTCGTATAGTAGAACTCACTTTTAAGGTGTTCACTGTCAATACGTGGTGGAATGGCATTATAATAAAAACAATAACACATTTTTAATACTTATTCCACATAACTCGACTGATGATTATAAGTTATTTTAGACTATTTTATGTTGAAAAATGCAGATGTTCTTAACCTTTTAAACGCCAAGCCAATTCCATGGATTTTTGCCACAGGCCACCATTTTCAACCAAAGATTTTTACATGAAAATGCCACGTAAAATACCCGGAAAATCATTTAACACCCAACTTATTTTTAATTTTCAATGAAAAGTGAGAAAAAAAATATCAAAAGTGTAAGATTTAAAAAATGTTTCCAGGGATATTTACGATGATAAGGTGCAAGCCCTAGTGACATCTGTTAGCTCAACCTCAAATAAAATAAAAACGGCTAAACACATCGATATCTTAAACCATCAAATTGCCCTGAAAAGATGTCTCTGCATTAGGTTTCATTTAAAAATACGATATTTTACATAAATAAACTTGTAGTGGCGTATGAATGGTTTTAAAAATATATAAATGCATAACATAATTCATTTTATTATTTATTCCTACCCATCACAAAATATATTATCGATACATAGGACTATTATTGCCTTAAAAATATTTCCTTATCCATTTGTTATCGCAAAATTAGCAAAAGGAAAGAATTTTTGTTGGCCATATAGAATAGAGTACTAAAATGCCATAAATTATTACTCATCATCAAATTTTATTTTATTACACATAAGGTACTAATGTTGTAGATTGTAGTGATGCCAACATTTGAATATTATTGACAGACTATTTGTGTTTTTAGGATCCCTCCAGGTTACATGTACCAGCCTCCGACATACATGGCGCCCGGTGGACTAGTACAGATCCCTGCTGCAACACAACTATCACACGCAGCCCTTGCGGCAGCGGCCTCACAATTCTATGAGTACCAAAGTGCAGCCGCTGCAGCTGCTGCCACCGCTGCTGCATATCCAGGACAGGCTGCCGCTGCAGCTGCATATGGAAACGGATTCGACTCGTATCCTTACACTAGTTCAGCAGGTAATGAATAAAAATTATCAACACTACACCAGCATTGTTCATTGTAATCGAAAAAGCTTCTATGGCAGTGCAATGAAAATTACTTATAACGAATTTCATCACCTTTTTTACTAAAACTTCAGTTAAAAACATGAAGCTATAAAATTTATTTACTGAGGAAATATGTAAAATAATTTAAGATTGTTTAATTCAGTGTTCTTCAAACTTTTTACATCCGCGGACCAGTGTGAATTGAAAAAATATTTCACCAACCGGCATCAACCAGATATTTATAGGCAGTTCTTGATTTATAACATTTTGAACTTTTACGAGGGAGTATAAATAATTAAAAATAACTCCAGTTTCTGTCAAATATTTTATAAATTATTTGGCAGAATTTTTTATTTATACCCATTCAAAAATTGCTTTGCAAAGCAAAACCTATCTATCACAATGTAATTTAAATCTTTTTATCAGAATTATTCAAAAACAATTTCTTGAATGGATATTTTACACCTGGTGTCATTTTACACAGTTTTAAAGTTCTCACAATTGTCAGGACATGTATGTTGTCATAAAATAGTAACTATTAGAATACACCTAGTAATAATATATTTGAGTAAATAAAACACAATTTTTGTTCTTCTTCAACATATATTTTAAAATGATCAGGAATTTTTTCACTCATCATTAGCATTATCAATTTATTCAGTTGATAATGCTTGCAATAAGCATTTAAGTATAGAATGAAAAAATGTATTTTAATTATTTAATTATAAAGCTTTTCCATCAAAAATGGGACAGGTATATATTATACCATTGACATATTGGAAATAAATATGCTTTCAAAATAGGGAAACATCATTTTTTATCTCAATAATATTTGACAGAAGTATTGAAAATATCGACTACATTTCACTATGAGAAAAACAACTACTATCACTTGTATGCAATTTTCATCAATTTGTGCAATGCATTTATTTATATACAGATTAAAAATGATTATCTTTGTTGGCAAGCTAGTTGGTCAATTTTGAATAAATATTTTTTTGTTTTATGAATCTAATTATTTTGTTTATTATTTTCAGCTGCAGCAGGAGCAGCGGCAAGCTATATGCCTCCTTATGCCACCTATGCGACACTTCCTCAAGCGGCTCTGCCGGCTGGCAGTGTCTTACCAGGACTGTCTCCGTATCCTCAGAGTCAGCCCGCCTTACAGGAAGCGCGTATGCAGTAGATGACTCGTCTGACTTACTAACCGACTACGCCCTGCTGCTGAACTGCAACTCTCAAAAGCAATTATACCAATATTCTCAAGCAAATAATCTGATATTGTTACCAACGCTAACTTGTCAGAATCATTATTAGGGTCTTGAAAATTCGAGGTTATTTTTACTATTTATAGAATTCATTAGTACAGTAATTAAACTTATAATTCTATTTTATCTGGTTATATTTAATAATTTTTATTGATAATATTATAACTTCCCACCTAAACATTTCGTCCTATTATTTCACATGAAAACTTATACACATGTAGACACTTGCAATGTTGGATGCCGATTTTGCAATTCTGCATTTTATTTTACCTGTTTAGACATTACATAATGTACGGGTGAAATAATTAAAGGACCACTTCAGGCATCCACTCTTGCCGATTCTACTTTAAATATCTCCAGACGATGGATGACGAGTTAGTCTGAGAATAATTTTATCATAGTCTAAATTTGTAAGCTAATCTCATAAAGAAAAGTATACTTAAATTATTATAATATTATATATCGTAAGAAATGTAAACAGAGTAATAACGTTAATTGAATGAAATAAGAAATGGATCAGTGTTGGATATAGTCAATAGATTAAAGATCAAGGTTGAACACCTATTTTTTCTTTATTGTAAGTTCTATATTTACTTTACACTGCTCATAAAAAATAGAAACATTTTTAAGTTTTATATTGTTTTCTAATTATAATAAACTATGCTGCATTCACTGTATCGTGGTGAATATTTTTATGCTGAATTCAACATACCTTTGTCTAGCCATCTTATAAATACAAATGTATATAAAAAGGTTTGGAAACAAACATATTTATTATATCCAGTGAAACAGTGCCATTGTAAAGTTTTTAAACATCTGGTCATTAACTACAGCTTCAAGTACAAAGAGTGAAATACTGAATTTTAGTAATGTGCCTATAAAGAAATGTTTGATTTTTAGATTTGATCTGAGTTTATTCAAATGCGGTTGGTTCCTTAGATTTGTATTTAACAATAAGAAGACCATTCTAAAGCAAATACGTACAACAATATTTTATACACGTAATGTAGAAAATGTTTCATTTCATCTGAATAAAATTATGTTTTGAAGAACAGAAAACTTTATGTCATTTGAAGTTGTGCCAATACGTGACGGTTATGTATGGATAACTATTGTATTTTGTTAATTTACCAAATATAAAATCATCACTTTTAGATTTATGTCTTCAAAAATTGAATATCAAAAACAAATGACATTAAATATTGGGAAGATATAAGGGTTTCAACATAACGTGAGAACCATAATAGACAAAATTGTTTTTTTTAATAAATATATATATATATATACTTATTTATTAAAATAAATTAGTTTTAAGAAGTATTAACTTTTTGTAAATGATTATAAACTATCAGTTGTATAGTTATAATTGTATTATTCCATAAATAATTATATATTTTTTAGTTTATATCATAGATTAGTGAATGTTTCTCGTATAAGAGAAACAATAAACAATAATAGGATTAGTTCATAAAATCAGCACAAAAATTCATGTATAGTAAAAAAAATAGTTCTCTTTATAATATTTTGATGTAATTATATTAAATTATACTAGTCCATTATGAAATAAGTAATAATCTGTCCTAAGCGTCTATCTATCAGTCAAGATATTGAAGTCTCTCTGAATTTTTGTAATACTTGTAATAGATTGCCAACTATTTTTCCACGATCAATATTCAGCTAGCACAAACTTCTGATACCTTAAATTAATATTTCAACAGAATCAATCAGTCAGACATAATAGTATAACTACTGCCATGTGCAGGAAAGAGATAAAAGTAAAAATATAGTAAATCTGAATATTCTGAAACCTTCCAGTTTACTTACCTAAAGAAATATAAGGCTAGGTTGATTCTGTCTGTCAAGCATTCAAATGTACTTAATATTTAATTATTGTAATGATAATTTATAAGAAGATTCTTTTTTCAAGCTGAAGTAAAGATTAACGAAACACAACTACTTTACGAAAAAACGTTTCGGCTTTTAAGGAATCTTCACCGTAATTAAAATTATTATGTTGATAAATATGTACTTAACTATAGATTTAGCATTATACTATTAAAATAAAATGTATAAGTAGGTATTATAAATGATCATAATACAATATTGATAAATGTACAACCTTTCCTCACATAGGTCATTGCGTCCAAGTTCAACAGTAATCGACATGTTTAAAGAATAATCCGTCCAAAATGTGCCTTTATAAAATACACCTCTATTCGAAAATGTTTTATTCTCGGCTAAGAGATATTTGCACATTTTGTAACGTTTTTTGTTCAGATATTTATTTAATTTCCCTAAATTACAATTTCAAAATTTTACAGTGTAACAGGTATGCATGCGTCTGTCATATAGTTATTTTCTGTTCCAATCTTCTAGGAAGACTGGACAAAATTTGTTTGTACTTAAATATTTTTCTAAATATTGTTTTTCTATCACTGATCTAATGCTGTATCTGTGTACAGTTATTCTATATAAATTTTTGAAACCATATCAATAATACCTTTATGTATGAGAGTCTTTCTTTAAATATTGGCTTTCAGCCAATATAGACTTCAAAATAGCTACATAAAAATGCATCTGCTATTTCATTTATATTTTGTTAGCAGGTACTAGTAAATTAAGAAATAAAATCAAGAGAAGGGAATCACTTATTCGTTAAAATAACATTAAAAAATGGCCCTCGTAAAACAAGACTAGAATAAATTATTTACTGTTTAGCTTAATATATTGACTATTTAAATAATTTTTAGCATAGAAAACTTGTCAAGAAAAAATAATAAATTATTTGTTCTGCTATCCGGGTAGCTATTTTGACGTAATTTTTATTTTTAAGATTGATGGAAATATCAGCTACATAGACATTGTGATGATTTTCACATTATTTCAATGCTACATACCAATAGTTTATAGGCTTAAGAATTTTGAATTTGTCTATTCTATCAATTAAAGAAAACACTACCATCTTAATTAAATCTCTGACGATTGTTTTATATAGGCCTGGAATATAATATTATTGTATGTACTTAGCTCACATCTCAAAAATAAAATGTGATCTTATATACACAACCCTGTTTTTATTATTATTCAAAAATGCAATCCTGACCCTGATCATCATTAAATAGTACAAGACAAAAGAAAGAATTCGGAAACTTAATAATTGAGTAAGTATTTAAAAATAGAATAAGTATTACTTGCAAGCTTTTGGATGATCAATACCAATAGGTTTTGTTGATTGAGCTGCAAAGTTAACTCATTGGCTATGGGGAATCAAAATAGAGAAACAATGTGTATTCCACGTTCCTTGTAGCCAATGTGTTAAAGATGTATCATCGCACCAAGATGTATCATCATATATAAAAATATTATGTTATAAAACCCCTTCCAAAAAAAATATGATGGTGAAAAGAATTATTCAACAAACATAGTAAGAATATTATTACTGCTACTTTTAAGTCACTCAATATTAATGTAAAAAAAAATATATTAAAATGAACTTCCAAAAAGTTACCGCCGAAACCATCGAAAGTACACTCAATATTAACTCAATAACAAAAAAACAGATATCATATTATACTTTTTCATTACTCCAAAAAAATGTCATCTTTGAGGTTTTTAACTAAAAAATTTTGTGTTTGAACTGATTAAATTGATTCATATTTCATGACCCAAATGAAAGCTTTTATTGATGATTATTTATTTATGTACATTCATATATGTACATTATAAAATTTAGAAATTATAAGTTGATTGTTTTTTCAATATGAAAAAAGATTAAAACATTGTAGTCATCAAAAGATAGAGAAAAAAAAATACATTGGAAATTGGCAAAGAAATCAACCGAGTGAGTTCCAACAATGTCGACATCCAAAGCAATACCGTTTAACCCTTTGGTTGCCAGGCCTATTTTGATTAATTAGCGAGAATCCCCATGATTTGGTCATAAAAAATACCTTGATAAAATGTGTTCGATAATTTTTAAACAGTGTGTGCCACTTTTTTTGACAAATATATTTTTCTCCTTTCGATTTTTTGTGCATGTACATTCACCCAAAGGCGGCGAAAAAATATATAAATAAAATTAAGTTATTTTTGAAATATCCACACCAAAACCATATAATTTTCGACACCTATAATATACTAGTATTCGAACCCGGCTTCGCTCGGACCAGTTTGGGGTTATGTTCAGCTCGGCGCGTAAATTCAGACGGGCCAAGTTGAAGAAACTTTTTTCAAAATTCAAAAGTCTAGGTCAATTAAAATGGAATTAAAATGAACATTTCAGACTGGCATTGACATTTCACAGCCCCTCATATCATATATTGACAGCCCCATTCTCGCCCATTAAAATGTCCAAATTCAAGGAAAAAATCTAATTTGCTGTCAAAGAAATGTCAAATAATACCTTCACGTAAATAAAAATATTATTATATTAATAAAAGCCGGGAAAAGTTCAGTAGAAGACTAATTTATTACATTTTGACTAAATGTCTTCACCGATAAAAAAATCAAACATATTTTCTTTCATATTCGTTTTTATGGCAACTTAATGACCAACAATGCAAAAGGGAATTACAGACCCACAGACATACATATGCCGTTTTGGTTTTATATATGTACTACTCGATACTCGAGTAATTGGAGTCTCTACACACACATTGATAAAGAAACAAATTTACCGTCGAAACTTTCGCGAGCGAAATCAATTCGTTTGTTTGAACTTGCAACAACAATGCACAAGGGAATTACAGACATACATCCCCCGTTTCGGTTTTATATATAAGATTGTGATATTGTGTGAAAAATATGGAGATGGTCATTCACCAATATATTCTTTTATTTATTTTTATATTTGTTTTTATTATTTATATTTACATATAACAAATGATTACATGATTTATATATTTTGTTTCATTAATTATTTATTTATTTTACACTAAGTTTCTATATTTTATTTCGATTGATTTGAAGCCGTCAAAGATATTTTGTTGCAATAAAATAAGATTACATTGTAACCACGAGACGCATTTGAACATAAGATATCATGCTGTGTTATGGGTATAATGGGTGAGTTATTTATGGCTTATTAGCAGTGGTTTTAAATGTTTATTTTCTTTTTGCAAAAAAATGCACTTTTTTTTTCCAAAATATATCTTTAGAGCAACGGTCACCAAACTGCGGCCCGCCAAAAATTCCCGTTTTTTGAAAATAGATTATTCCATTAGGAAGAAATATGTTTTTTAAATAACATAACTTCGTTGTGAATTCGTGATTATTTATGTATTATTAGATACGACAACAGATGAACCCATAAAAGATAATAAATATTTTCAATTATAAATCATTAATGGAAATTACATTATATAATTATATTAGAACATATAAATTAATATTCTTATCAGATTTCAACACGAATTTATTTGTCATCAGGCCCGCCTAGTTTTTAAAAATTTCAACCCGGTCCGTTTCTCAAAAAGTCTGGTGACCTCTACTCTAGAGTGTTGGCATCCAAATAGAATTGTAATTTTATATTTTATATACATAAATAAAACGTTCAAGCTTTTCAAAAGTTTCTCATGACTCCATCTCCGACTTCGGCCAAAATACCGCAACGACTCCGGCTCCGGCTAATAAATCACGCCTCCACGACTCCGACTCATTGGTTTTTATAATGAAAAAATAAATAAATTTAATATTGCAATAACATTTCCTGACCTATGTCATAAATATTTTCTATTTAAATTCATCAATTCGAAATATCGATGTCGATAATACGTAGTAAAAAAAATATATATTTCAACAATGTTTTATACCCCTGAAGCAATATAGATAAAATCTTCAACACACACTGGTCAAAATGTGTTTCATACTTTTATTATTTCACGATGGCGAGCCGTCGTCTTTGGGAATTCTCGCTAGTTAGCAAAAGCCGATTAAATCGGCTCTTGGCATCCAAAAGGTTTTAAAATAGTTTAGCTCTTCCTCGTGATTTCCCCGTTGGCAGAACAAACAATTTATGTTCACAATTCCTCAAAAAAAAATCAGGAACATTCTCAATAATTTTCATTTTGGATAAGCCGAAAGAAATATATGGCCAAATAAATTTCTCTTTGAGCATTTAAACTAGTGAATGTGAGCATGCCTTAGAGAAAATCGATTGATATCTACATATAGCTCCCCGGAAAACAAACAGATTTTGATGCAATTATTGCTGGCATTCGAGATTGAAACCAAATTAATCTCTGCTGTGAATAATCAAAAAAAATCTCAGTTCTATAACACAACAATTACTTTTTTCCTTTAAGTTTCAAACACATATTTATTTGCGCACCTATATAACTGCTAAAAGTATCACTTGAATGATAATTACATACAAAACACACAGATCTGTGTTATTTTTTTGAAATGAAAACACTTTAAATTCCATATAAAAATATGAAACTCGTGCCAGCATAAAAATTGTGTTATATTTTTTTTGCTTTCTAATCAAAAAATAGTTATTTGCAATTTTTGGATTGAAAACTTGAATTTTTTTGTGGATTATTTGGCAACATCATTGTATATGTATATCTGCTTCGGGTCAATTTGAGATAGCTGTCTGTTTGCAATCAAACAAAATTGAATTTTAGAAAATTCTTAGTCAAAGGCAGGGATTTTTCCCCAATTAACGGGATGGAACGGCGTTCCGGCACCTTTTTTCGCAGTATTTTTTAATTTTTTTTAAATTTCAAAATCAATTAGACGAAACAATATTTTAAGCGCAAACATAATTACAATCTGTATGTATATAATTTGTGAAAATGATAAAATATAGTATTGTAATGAACCGGATGAGATGAAGTTGGATTCGAAATTGGCGCTCTCCTGGGGCAATGAGATGGAATGGACCTATCCATGTTCCCATTGGTCACTCGTGCTCAAGGACTGATAACGACCAGATTTTTTTTATCATTCTCTCGTTAAGTAATAACAGCAAACTTTTTTCGAACTGCATATAAGATGATTAAAATACAAATTTTTTGTGTGCGTATTTCATTTAAATGATATTTGAATGACATGTTATTTAGGAAAAAGCGTGAGTTCCGGCACCTTTTTTTTTAAAAAAAAAAGCCCTGCTCTAAGGTAAATAGGTTTATCCCGACAAATATTAATCTCTCACTCTGTGCTTATAATCCATACCTACTCGTGAGATTTATTAAGTAAAAATACAATTATTCTTCAGCATATTGTTTTGATTACAATGCTATTAACTTTTTCTTTCCGGTGGGTGAGACAGACGATCCATACTGCCACTTTATCTTAAATATCTATCTATTTTTTTAGAACGATATTTAAAGATACGTTAAAGCATAATAATTCTTTTTTTAAATGCAATCTATGCCAATAAATCCATAACATTAAGGGTTGTTTGACTGCGCGTTATTTTTCAGGGACCATCTTTCGAAGGTTAAGCACGCACTAAATTTTAAAATTTATCCACACTTCATTGATTCTCTGATATTGTTGAAATGATGGCTTCAAACGGTTATTATTATGATTAATATAAAGCATACTAATGGATAATTTTTATTAGATTAGGTATCGCATTTTTACATGATCTATGAAAAACTGAAATTTAAAATTTAAGGAGCTTAAAATCTATATAAAATAACCATCTACTTTTCTTTAACATCAAAATTAATCAAACTTATTGATTGAGTAGGCATTTACTTGGTAGAACTCCATTATAATACGGTAAGAAAAATAACAATGTATTTTAATTCTACATAATTTATTTTATATATTTGTTGATAGCTATTTCGGCTTACGCCCTCGTCAGAACTATCTATAGTTAATCAAACTTGTTTTAAATATATATTTATATCATTTTTATTATTGAAAATAAGATAACTAATTTTACTTCGGTTATATTTAGTTGAAATACAACAATATTACCAATGTATAAATTAATATTATACTTTATTATGTTAACACATTTTTTGCATATGGTTATATGATATTATCACACAGTAGTCTATGAAATTCTCTATGATTATGAATTTGATTTCCATTTGACAGCTACTCGCATAGGTACTCGTTTTAATTTGCGCTCGGTATGTTTGATTAAATTGAAATATAAAAACTCAATCTCAAAATGTCTGGACAAGGTCACCAATTTACTGGAGGTTTCCCTAACAATCAGTCCAATATGAGGAATAATTTTGGCACCGGGCCTATGGGTCCGGCAATGCCTGGGTCCATGTCAAACCAAATGTCAGGTAAGACAAAGAAAATTCACTACCTATTTCATTTATACTGTAACTAAAAACAAAAAAGAATGTAATTCAAGTACAAAGGCTCTATTTCATCACAAAGAAAGCCATCTACTATTTCAAAATAAAGCTATAATCGAGCATCGAAAATGACATTAGTTTACTGCATATGAAATCATAAATATTCTCCCATACCTTCTCGTCTAATCTCACGAAGATAAATTTAGTACACTTACGTGAGTAATGAATTCTACATGTTCATTTTATCGGTGTATAGTAAATCTTTTCAATTGTTATAGGAGTAATGGGTAGTCAAATGACTGGACCGGGAGGAATGGGTGTCATGGGAACTCAAATGGGGCAGGCCTATAATCCTGGATTGCAAAACCCCATGGCCAACATGCCAGGAATGCCTCAACAGGTGTGTTTCGTTTTATTTATTATAATAAGTTGTATTCAGAAAGTTTATGGTAAATTATAGCTCATATCTGTATTGTTTGTGTTACATGACATTTTGAATGCGTTGTGTAGGTATTAAACAACTAATATTATACGTTTTAAGATAAAGCAAACCAATTAAATTTCAATTGAACAAATTTTTCACTAATAATTATAAAATAAAAACACCTTTATAACAATCTCATAAAGAAAGGAAAGGCCAAATGATCATACTTTAAAATAAAAATTATTGTTAGTACAACGTTGCCATCTTTAAAATTTGTATATTATACTCAAATATTTGATAATTCAAATCACCAAAATATTCATCAAACTAAATAGTCATCTCTAATTGCAATAAAACAGGCTTATATTTATTTTGTTATTTTTTCTGATGTAATTAATGAAAATTTTAAATTATATGGCCATCCCATCCCAAGTTTCTTTCCCAATGGTATCCTTTTAAAGTAATTCCGTATTTTGACAAAAAAACTAAGTACGGTCATTTTTAGAAACACTAGGTGTCCTACAGAATATATAATTCATGATTCGCATACTACATCTGATTTTTTTTATTTATTTGTCACACAGAGTATGGCTGTAGCTAGTGCTGCTTCATCCCCAAACCCCGGTATGGGAGTTATGGGAATGGTTACTCCGATGAATACAAATGCCGGACTCACAGGAACAATGCCCATGTCGGGTACAGGGATGGGGGCCACAATGACAGGCACTGGAATGCAAACTAACATGGGAATTGCAGGAAACACCATGGCCAGCAGTCAAACCATTTCCAATCCTATGAGTGCAGTTGTAGTGGGAACTAATACCAATATAGCTATCGGGCAAAGCAGTGCGAGTGTTGGGAATCAAGCCAATCAAGTAGCCAATCAACCGCAACAAAACAAAGAATTTAACACGGCATCATTGTGCAGGTAACTCTTCGCCACATTACATATTTTACATAATTTTATGATACTGCCATCTATTGAAATATTATTTTTTTTTCTTTTTACTAGTTTGTGTTACCTATGTAAAATACCTATTACTGATTTAGTGAAAAGGCTTAGATTCCGACATAGCGACATCTATGAATTAGAACAATGACTTTTTATGAACATTCCTGTTATTGATGAAATCTAGCATACTCGAATTAGAAAAACATCTCAGTTGATTGAAGCATTTCTTAACTCTTTCTTTTTCTATTTCTTCTTATCACTGAACCTTTTTTTTAAATAATGAAACACCTTCTTTCTATTTGAACACTCAATTAGCTATGAAGAATACTAAAAAAAATATTTTCGATATATATTTGATTTTTATAGGTTCGGACAAGAAACTGTACAGGATATTGTGAGCCGGACACAAGAAGTTTTTCAGACGCTAAAAGCTATTCAGGTATACTTATATATATTTTATTTAGTACCTAATCAATTTATAATATATGAAAAATTATTATAAATCTAATGTGTAATTTTCAGCCCCCTAATGGAACAGCTCAAGGATCTAATTCAAGTAATGAAAAGAAAGCCAAGATACAAGAACAACTTCGGACAATACGTTTGCTTTTCAAAAGACTGCGGCTCATATATGAAAAATGCAATGAAAACTGTCAAGTGCCGGTAAGATTTCTAATCTGATAATTCCAGTGAATTTGTACGGATGTAGAAGACATCATTTATAAAACCAATATATATCTGATCACATGTAAAATATTTTTTTTGTCAAAAGAATTTGAGATATATTTAGGGCCTAGTAAAGAAATACTATGTATAGTTAGTTTACTTTCTGAGTATCATATTCATTTTGATTGTGAAACGTTTACAATGTAAATCTAAAACATTTGAAAAAATAGTTATACTAAACTGGATTCATTCACAGTTTCCAACGAATTGTAAATTTTATCATTTATAAGCATAATAATTATTATTGTAATACAACTTGAAGTTAAACCTGTTATACCATCTTCCCAGGGAATGGAATACACGCACATTGAAAGCTTAATACCCCTCAAGGAAGAATATGAACATAAAACAATTGACGAAAAGAAAACGTCGGAGGCGTACAAAGTTGTTTGCGAAGAAAATAAAGAATTGACCGAACAGGTTGTGTTGAAAAATAAACAATTAAAAGAAGTGATAAACAATCTAAGAACTATTATATGGGAAATTAACGCCATGCTTACGATGAGAAAATCATAAAGGATATATTATATGCATGTCTGTGCTAAATTTAGATAAAATGATACGTCGATCTGAAAATTAATTTGGTTCACATCAGACCAAATTTGTGAAATGTCTAGATATTGTTTTATATATCTCGGTGGGGTACAACATTTTTAATTCTTAAAGTATGTGGACGGCTGTCGGTTCATTTTTCTATTTCAATAATAGTAAAATGTAACTTTATTTTACTGCTTTGATCATTCAATATGCCAGGTATTGAAATGTTTTTATCCAAAATCATCATTTCTCAATAACAGCGCTGGGGTGTTAGAAAACTAGAACTTTTGAATTTGTTTGTGTAATCGGGAACTCTTTTCACAATATAATTAGTATTGTAAAAGGGCATTCTATTTTAAGTACTCATTTTTTTACAAAATCTTCTACAGCGTGTTGACCATCTGTAGAAAACTCTTTAGGAAATTTAAATGTGAAATTGAATTGAGAAATATTTAATAATTTCAATAAAATACACTCCCTTGCATAACCTTTTCATACAGTTTAAGGAAAGCGATGTGTGATATTGACGTGTTGTACAATAGTTGAAGTTCATAGAAAAAATCAGGTGTAGGTTTTCATCACTGCAAGTCCACGAAAGCTGAATGATTGTCTTCTTTTGGAATGTAAACCTTTATATTATATTACTTTAAAAAAACCAAACACTACTGCGATTGTATTTTGAATACTAAACTACTAGCACTTCATCTTTTCTATAGAGTTCAAATGCTTCAAAAGCTTTTGATTTCACAATAAGCTTTTTTGTATCTGAATTGTCTCAATATTCATTTGAAATAACTTTTTTTGCATATGCTCTACCAGGTTTAAGGGTTATCAATACATGTCCCGAGTTTTCTTTTTTAATTTCATCTATAAACTTTTTAGAAATTGTTGGAAGGATTTGTTGAACTCAGTGAAGAACAATTTTATTACAGAAATTAGAATTAATATTTTATAGGCTAATGCTGTTTACCATTTAATTTAAATACTACCTTTTCACCAAGAACACCTTAAAAGTGATTAATGAAACTGTATACCTAAATTGATGAATGCATTATGTGTGAAATAAGACTGTACAATATGTAAAAATATACAATAAAATAAGTTTCAATATGAATAAATACATCTCTTTATTTTGCGAGTTATCATTTAAAATTGTCATTGTTCTCCTTTGTAGCGTGGGCTGCGCTTTGGTTTTTGTTTTATAATGTCTTTTGACTGACTGGAGTACAAGTTGAATTAACCAAATTATTAGCTTTTCAGTGCTCCTATTTCATGACCTAATGAATCTAAAAAGTGATATAATCCAGATATGTATCATGCTTATTGAGAATCACATAAAAATAAAAATATCAAGCTCAACAACAGATTTGAAGTTTTTTTTGAATGTGCAAGATCTCATGCTTAAATGTTCATTGCAGTTAGTCGGTACATACATGGAAATAATCTACTATTAGTTTTTTTGTAACCATATTATTTCTCTCTGAAAATTATGGTTGAGTGACTAATTTATTACCGGTACTCTCCAAACAATTTCATTAGTATATTCCGTTCTCTCAACACACTTTAAAGAATGTGCCATGTTGCATTTTCCGTGCTTAATACACACCACCTGTAGAAAAAGAATTAACACCCTTGAACATTTGACTTATTCGTGTCGACGGGTTCAATCCCTGTATGGTGGAAAAGTTTAAATACAAAAAACAAAATTTTTGTATTTATTCGATGAATTTTATAAAGATTTTTTATAAAGTTTTGCTGATAGTAAGAAGCTATTTAACTAAAATATTTTATATATTTAAATAGTTAACTGTACTATCCTAGATCATTATTCTATTGTTAGTGTATCTAAAAAGTAATGTTGAGTCAAAATAAAAACCACTTATCATAGAAAATTTGAGGTGAGATGTTTCACTTAGAGTCCATGTTTATTGAGTGTTGAGGTTAAAAAAAATAAATTGCCATTTATTGAGAATACCCAAAATTCTGAACTCATTTATTGTATATAATTTAAGATTTCAACTAAAGGGCCTTGATGGAATTTCAATATCAAATTAGAATTGTTTGAATTTTAACTTTTCCATGAGTTTTGTCACTAATGTCCCGAGTGACATGCAGTAAATAGATTATATTGCATGTAAGAATTATTACTTTTATACTTACATGTGATGCTACACTATTTACTGAAAATCAGTTCAAGTTCAGTTGTGCACTTGAAATTCCTGAAGATGCCGATAGGGGCAAACCAAAATGTAGTAGGGCTTCACGTTTGGGCAGCAAAATTATAATTGCATTCTAGAGTTAAGGGTTCTCTAACTCACCACAGAATTGAATGTGTCCCAATCATTTTTTCAAATATTTGCTGATCTTTTATACTTACTTAAGAGTTAGTTCCCACGGTAAATATCCGAGATCTGGGTTTAACTTAAATTCAGTAAAGTAAGACACCTTTAAAAAATAGTGTAGTGTCTCTGTGAATAATGTGTTTTGTTCCTCAGACAATAGATGTCTCTAAAGGGGCAATTATAACTCTATCAATTCCCAACTATATTTTAATCAACAATTAAAATTATAGGTACATATTGTATTCAATTGAAATGAATCTAAATTTCCAGAAAACAAATACTTCACAAGCATATTGCGGTATTCAATTCAAAAAGTATTCCAATTTATCATTTTTAAACAATGATTTATTGTAGATCCAATGCAAAGTTATTTGTTATATAGTATTCATTCAATGCAATCTACTTGATTGAAAGTCACTGGTTTGGGTTCTGCTATGGAATCTTAATCCATAGTTTTTTAAATTGCAATTCAATTTATGATGTTTAAATAACTTCTTACCCACCCTCTATCCGATGCTAAAAATGAGGTATATGGAGAACTGACAAACCACTTGCATTTTCCTAACACTATCATTCTTAACCCTCCCCATACTGTGCTAAAAACTTCCGCGAGCTCCGGTGATATTAATTTACTACACCATATGAAAAAGTTATTTAAAAACCGGAAAAATGTGAATATTTCTAGACATTGCTTTGATTGACTATGGTTGAAGTTGAAATAAATAACTGCCGCTCAGACGTCTTCACCCGTCGGCAGTCCCTGAATTCCGAAGTCGATCACTTCTAAATTGGAATACGTTTGTGTGTATGGGTGATTCTTTGCCCGATTCTTCCACTAATTATTTATTTCCATCGCTGCAAATGAATAACCATACATAACTGTAATTTTATTTAATACGTAATAACATTACTGAGGAATACACAAATTCTCAGATCAGTATCTATTATATTTAATAGAAATATTCTCATTATTAGAGTCGAGTTATCACCGTTCTACAGAAAAATAACAATGTATTTTAGTTCTACATAAATTATTTTATATATTTGTTGATAGCTATTTCGGCTTACGCCTTCGTCAGAACTAGAATAGAATAGTTCTGACGAAGGCGTAAGCCGAAATAGCTATCCACAAATATATAAATAATTTATGTAGAACTAAAATACATTGTTATTTTTCTTACCGTATGATAATGGAGTTCTACCAAGTAAATGCCTACTCAATCAATACTATCATTCTTTCTTTATCCTCCAATATAGGCAAACATTTCACATCTAGTTCCCCTTAAAAAAATTTGAGATGCTAGATTATTTACTTTACATACAAAATTGCAAACTTATGTTTCCTATCAAACATGTTTGACATTTTCAATGTTACTTACCATATTGCACATTGCATGCCTCGTTTTGATTCCAGTGGATAGTTTTGTTGGAAAGGGCTTTTAATATAAGACCATCTAGTTTGTCTTTTACACTTCCCAGTGGTGACATTTTTTAATAAGATGTAATGAAACATACAATAATAGTCAAGAATAAAGTTCCTTAAATGAAAGGTAAGTAAAAAGATGCTGCAGCAGAAATTAACTAGAAATGATGACAGATATCGATTTTTTTTCAAACTTTCAAAGCATTCCTTAAAATGCATGATCCAGTAGCATGATTAAACAGTTGTCTATTTTATCTTGAAAACTATATTAATTAAGGAAGAGAGATAACTTATTTCTGTCCAATCTTTTACTCACTCAAATTAATAATTTCCCATGTTTTATGATGAAGGATGTAGAGTTTATTGAATATTGAATTCTATAAACTATTTTTTATTATTCCTTATCACAGGGATAGCGATGAAAAATTTCATCTGATGATTTGCACCGTACCGAGTAAATAGTGTTGGAAACTCTTCTGGTAAAACCAACCGGAATCACAAGATGAAGCAGTCTGAAGTTCATTTGAGAAATAATCAGTGAAACCTTGTGCATGGAATAGTTATAACATTTTCCAGATTCTTGGAGATCTGAATTTGACATTGCACAAGCCAAAGCTAGAGGTTCCACATAAAACTTTAATTAAAAAATATAAAAAGTAATACAACTCAAATACATTTTAGAAATATTGTTCATAGGCAAGTAAATTGTGTAAATGGTTTAATATATGGTAAAAGTTAGGATAGTTGTGCAGTAGTGTCGCCAAAATTACACCAATCAAATCATTTTGCATGTATTATTCTAATGGCACTAAATCGATTGTTCCCTTATTAGAATGCGTGAATTGGGGAATGATTTTGTTGGAATATTTTCTGTGAAAATTTTGAACTCATAAAATAATTTGTTCTTTGGCAACATCAGTATTCAAAATGCATTCATAAACGACAACCAGGCAGGTTTATTTGACATAGCTTTTTAAATCAAACAGTCAATGAATACAAAAAATTGCGAAAAGACTGAGTGTTGTGGCAAGCAATAAACTCTGTTACCTTATGCCAGTATGAACTTGTGCGAAAATAAATTCTGACTATAGCCTGGAACCCAAATCACCTTGACAGCAAAGCATTGATTGTCAATGTCTTTACCAGGTACATATAAGAGTAATTCACAAAACAAAGGTAATACACTTGCTCATTAAATCTATAGTGATGTTTTATTACACCATTTTCACAAATTATAGGCTAATACTAAATTCTGCGAAATAGAAAACTTTAAAAAGAGGTAGGTACCTATTCGACTGTAAAACATAGTTTTTGTCTAATACTTAATATTTTGGGTGTTCTATGGAGTTCTGAGCAGTGGAGCAATGGGGTTTAAACAGGTGTCTTAAAATTAGACTACCTTTTTTTAAAATTACTAAATCTTTTCATTTTCATACAAAATGCATATTAAACACTAAAATTGTATGGCATAATTATGGCAACACTATCAAGAATACATCCTCAGATCCTCACTTTCTAAAACAAATGTAGATGAGAGATAATAGATAATTTTCTGACAGCTATAATATTTTTTAGAATTGATAATCACTTTTAAAGTTTGATCTGTTGCTTTTTCGTGGAAAGGCATTATTTTAAATAAATAAAACACATTTATAGTATTACTTCCACATACATATCAGTTGGCAATGCTCGCGATGAACGAAACTGGTGATGATCTTTACAAAATAAATGTGATAGTAGTACTATGAAATGGGCTTTATTTATTTTGAATTAATGACGAAGATGGTGAGTAAATTTTATTCTATAACTATTTTTTTTACCTTTAGCACAAAATGATACTGGGGAAATGCTCTGGGCTAAACCGAACATACTACATACATATATAATTGATAAATAACTATTTTTGTATTATTTGTGAGTGGCATATTAGTTTATGTTTCCTACATCCTACCATTTATCATAGTAAAATATGTTGTGATTTCATATTAATTTTTTTTTAACTTGCAATTAATTTAAGGAAACTGAAAAAAAAACTTTCAGTAAATTGCATCTTCTGAAATATCGAAGGAATGTTTAGGAAGATTTTCATGGCATGTTTGAGTAGCGGCTGCTACTGACAAGAAGATGGTAAATATGTCCAATGCTGCTGATGGTGGTGATGTTTTTTTCATTTGGTTTCTTCCAAGTGATGATACTGGTAGGATCTTAACTCCGGTAACCTAGCTTTATGAAGTCATAGAACACTCATACAGCTAGATAACCAAAGATAACACCTGATACCATAATTTTTTCTTCATTCTTCTGTGATAGTTCAGTCTTGTTTCGGCAACACCAAAATTAACAGTGAATGTTGAGCAGGACCTGAAATTTTATATTGTTAGGTGATTAGAATAGTTTTCAAAATCTTAAATGATACTTTCGATGGTGGTTTGTAGCAAGATTAAAAGTTTCTTTCAAGCAAAAACATATTATTTTTCTCATCAGCAAAAAAAATAAATGTCACATGATATTCTACAAAAATGATTATTGGCACACTATTTTGTCAACAGATGGCATATTTGACAACTCGCAAGTAGTTTTTTGCAAAAAATAATTGATGAAATAGCAGTTATCAATAGTCATCTAAAATGCAATCAACGTAATGTTCTTCATCATGAAGATATGAATACGTTGCAGGTGTGTTATATAATAACTTTGACTGAATGCAAATGAAGTTTAAAATTGGGTGACATATTAAGTATTGTCATCAAAAAAGAATTACACTTAGCCAATAATATTTACTCTACTGTGACACAACTAAACATTTTTTTTACCTTGTGTAAAAGATACGTGAAAACAGAGGTCATTTTTACAGTGTAACGTAACATGTATCGACATAATAATATAATATTTAAGTAAATTGCAATATTGTAATTCTAGTGTTATTGTTAAACATTGAAACTAAATACATTGTAGTTCAAAATATTGGCGATCCTATGCCGATGTCTGATTCATATGTTTATTTTCCAAGAAATAGCCGGACACAATTTTATTTATTGTAAATATTTACGCATGATAAATTCATATTGAAAATCCAAACATGTCGGGAATATGGCAATATACGTGTCAGGCGCATCCGTAATAACTGAGAAACTTCGTGAGGTGGTCGTCGTTGTAAATTAAACTCGTGATATCGAGATTAAAAAATTACGTTTGATTAAATAAAATTGATAAACATCACACAAACAATACATTTTGCGAAAGATTAGACAATATTAAAAGTCTTGAGTGGATCTCAAAAACATGCAAATTCGCACAGGGATTTTTGAAATAATATGATTAATTGATTAATAAAGACATTCAATTAGGTTTCCCCATTTTTTTTTTATAAATTAACATTACAATGTGTTAGGCGGTGAATTATAGCTGGTAATGGGACACACTGATATAGAGAATAATACTTCAAACACATAGTGCTAGATTTCTTGATCAGTAGGAGAAACAAATCAATCAATTTTAAGCGTCGACTCTCAATTCTTGCTGGAAAGGGATTATATTTAAAAATAGAACCCGCTTTTCCGTATTAATCCCACATTTTTTAAAAAGATCAGGACACGTTTGGCTCATCGTGAGCGTTAAATTAAGGATTATTAATGAAGGGATATATGAAACAACGAGTGCAAGAATATGACAAATGTTTAAAGATAATAAATAAAATTGTAAAATGAATCATTTTTTTATGAATAAATAACGACTAACCCGGTCCATGCTGGATATTTAATAATTTATATATTTCCTAACCTTAACATTATGTGAGTTATTAATTATTTGCAAAATGAAGTGACAGTTATCTCCATGTCAAACTTAAACGCACAGTGCAGAGCTTCGTATTTTTTTTTGCTAAAGATTTGTTTATTTACGAGACTTTGGCTTCATATTGTATTTCTTTACTTTTCTTAGTTTGTTAAAAAAATCTTTATACGTTTCAATAAAAAAGTATACCACAAATTTTAAGTACTCTAGGTATGATTGATTACTGCATAATGACATTTCAAAAAATGCGTCCTGGAACGGGATAATATTTTGAAAAATATATACAATATATATTAGCTACTACTTTCATACACTGTGATATAAAATTGATAATTTGCAATGATTCTATACTAAAAAATATATTATAAAGTCTTTGACAAATTTCAATTTATCGACACGATGACGCGTAATTATCTAAATTGCACTCTAAAAGGTGCAATTAAAAATAAATTATAATTAGACGATGTAACATTTAATTAATGGTAACTATGCTTCGCAACAATTAATTCTGCCAAATTTAACATAGTAAACTATAAAACATGAGTGCTTGAAAACTACAATGACTTAGATTGAAGTCGTTTGTGTTTAAAACAAATTCAGCTATTTATATATCTAAAAAATTCACTGGAATTAAAATGACCGCAGAACACACCGATATTTGATGACTGAGTAGAAAATATGAGAACACTTTTCAGGTTTCAATATCAAATTCACGCTTCTTTAGTCGTCTAGCAATACAATCATGTAATTTAAGACACCGCACTTGTCAAAATATCCATAATAATATATGGTGTACCATTTAAAGACTTTTCGCACTTTACAAAACGTATTATTTGTATTTTTCAATTTTAATTTTTACACGTTGGTGTCGTTTGAAATAAGTAATATTTGACATACATTATTAAAAAATATTTCGTGCCAGCCGGTACTCGGCGAAAGAAAGAAAGCGTTTGTGTTTATTGAAGTGCTTTCGGATGCACAATATTTTAGATAAATAATATCGATTTAATTTCACCATTGATCGGTATCGATGACATTTGCCCACTGACGTTTGCTGTTTGTCTTTTGCCGATTGTCTATGGTACGACACACACGCCACCTACTGAAAGTTAATTTTACTCTGTCTATAACTTTTGCGCAAGTGCAAAATGAGTGGAATGGCAGCGCATGAAATATAAAAAAACATTGATTTTTATATAAATGACCTACTGTAAGCTAATTTTACCATGCCAAAAACATCCGCGAAAATGCAAGCAGTAGGGTGCGAACAAACAAACAAATATTGATTTTTATATATTAGATTAGATAAGTTAAGTTTAGATATATTTATTGTGATTGCCCAAATGAAAATTTAATTTTATCCAGTATGGGAATCATCTTCAGAAATACTACAAATACTAGGCATTCTTTAATGACAACGTTCCGCAGATATTACATTTAAAGGCATGCAGAATTAATTTGCATGTTGGGCACATGTTATTTACTATTCTGTCCACATAGTAATTTGTGTGAAACAATCGGAAAAGGAGTTCGCCATTCTGTGAATTTTACCAACACTTTTATTCTACACAATACCCAGTGGACTTTCCGATGTCACTTAGCATGTAATGTACTCGACAGAGACGAGCCGCGGTTACTAATGCCTCACTGGGTGATTTAAAATCGAAATTATTGACCATTTTTAAACGAAATATGAAGCAGTTTTTTGAAACACACAGTAAATTCCAAATTCTTGTTTTCGCGCGTAATCGTTGTTTTGAAAAAAAGTTGATGCATATTAACGAATAATATATTAATGTTAAAAGTACATATAGCAAATTGTTGGTCTTTTTACGTAATTATTCTTTGAAGTCTAATTGTTACCTGCACTGTCATACAAAACGGATATTCTAAGACCCGATCTAAGATTTGAGTGAAACTTATTGCAGCATAGTAGGATATCGATTATTCAATGTATTTAGAAAATTGAGAAAAACTTTATCTTCGTAGGGATATTAATAATAGGAGTGTATTTTATTTGAGTAATAAAACCAATCTAGTTTATATGCCACTTTGCAACACTACCGTAAATGACTTTTTAACACAGACATTTTTCGATAAACGGTAAAATCTTTTGACAATGACAATGAAATATAGCTAAGAATTGAATAGAAAATTTATAATTTCAAGTAAGATATAATGCCTAGTAAAATATTGTTTCCATACTTCATAATAAGAAAAGGTGCACATATTGAATACGTAGTAATTACATATGTTATTGAAAACATCAACTGACGAATAAAATAAAAAGCAAAGCTTGCAATTCATAATGAATGTATTGATTACTCACAGTTTTCACCGTGTTAAAATGAAATATTATTACAGAAAATTACTGGTATAAATTAATTATTCAAGGAGGGCTATATGAGCAATCATGTAAACGTACTGATGGAGCTAGTAACGAACTTAAAGGTTGATTAAAATTCAACGAATGCAGCACTCACATACAAAGTTGACAGCATTTTCCGAGAAAGCTTATTTTTAGTAAAAAAAACATGTCTTAAATAATAATCCATTATCAAATCGTTACACGTATTTGTGCCTCACCAAACTGACAAAATTAACTGTATGTAATAAAATACATAGTTGGGTGTTGAAATGATGTATTTTATTGAATTGTCCATGACAGTAGTGTTGATAATTTATTTATTTAAAATTGATGACTGTGAAATTCCGTCGAAGTAATATTATTTGAATACCTTATTTGAGTAAACGTTGATGTGTCGTGTACATCGTAACCGGAGTAACACGTGTTTCGGTATCTGAGGATGCTACTCAAGTGAGCTAAACTAAACACAATCAGCGAATTCGTATGTAGTCACATCATCAAATAAATTGTCGACCATAAGCGTTCAATACTTTATTTTTATCATTCTGGCAATTAAATACAAACTTGCAGCCAACTTGATAAATATAATATGTGAAGTGTTTCAAAATATTCAAATAACTAAAAAAGAATTATGTAAAGGGATTTGAGAAAGACTTCGGTGTTTATCAATTCAACTTTCTGCTAAATATTATGAGAAAATATCAGCATATTACATTCAACTCTTTTTATAAATTAATATTGTTAGCAGCTTGTTTGCTTTTCACTGTCAGGTATAAAGTTCAGTGTACCTATTTTAACCTCAACACTGAGTGAAAAATTAAACAAATATTGCATGACGGAATAAATAACAGCTTGTGGCTAAACTTTTGCAGCATTCCGTCATACAAATGAGAGATTATTGACATTTTGTCACATGGTTCAAGTTCAACATCGTCATTTCACAATTTACTCATTGTCCACATAAGATCTATTCAGAAGTAATTTTAATAACGCATGATTTATAAATTATTATGTCTTTTTGGCAGTTTTGTACTCACGTTTTTTTGAAAATCTCACTGACCATAATATTTTGAATTTTGGCGGTCATTTTCGTTTATTTGATGGCTGTGGATATATTATAATATCACCGAATTTGTCTTATCTTTCTCGAATGACAAAATGACTCCTATTTGATATGTAAACTTTAATAATTGAACCCACTGATAATAACATATGCATCTTATTTGATTTGGTCGATACTGTATCTTATTTTATATAATCAAATCCGTAAGCAATATATTTATAATAATAGAATGTATTCAAATAATCCTAAAAAATAGCGCTGATTCGAATTTATTGAGGCAATACTATTTCTGTATCATGAATTTTATTCATTTCAAGTATATTTTACATTATATTGAAACAAAAGGCAACGAAACAATAATGAAACCAGGATTCTAAATTTAAAACTGACATATTTGGAAATTCCACTGTTTCACGCCTTAACAAGGCAAAAATTGTGAGCATTGTTTTAGCAAGAAATTCACGAATACGCTAGTAATTCAGTTACAATGTATGAATAACTTATACCCTTTCGTAAAAAGTCCATTGGTTTATTTATCGATTCTTTGAACTCAATACAACCGTCGTATTTCGTCTGAAGCATGGCGTACTTGAGATGATTTATCTTGAACACATAAATTTATACAGTCTGAGATTTATTTTCTGTTTACTCACGTATTGTGAACACTGAAAATAATAATAATAGCCGACAAACAACACTGAATAATATGAAGAAAAAGCGCCAAAATTTATTCGTTCCAAACGTAAATGAACGATATTAATAATTTCGTGATTATTATACTGTAAAAATAGCATATTTAATAGTTAAATTGTTATTTCGATCATACAAATAATTACTGGCAATAAACAAAAATACAATATATATATATTTCGCAATCAACCGTAAAAACATATACATATAGTCATAATTATCAGAAAAAAAAGTTATTTAATCACAAAAAACGTACCAATAATCTTTTTCGAGTGTTTCCAATATTCATGCACATTTTAGATTCGCCATTGGGGAACACTTTGTTAGTTAATTACTGCCATATATGAAACGGATATTATAAAAAAGAATTTTGTAAACTATAGATAAAAAATATTATGTACCTATACAATAGTTCTCAGCGAGTTATTATGTTTTAATACCATTAAAGGTATGCATGCAATCTGGAAAAAATAATCCGATATGAATAAGAAAAAAATGTTTGATAATGTTACAATAAGAAATTTTTATTTACCGATTTGAAAATATTGTTGTCTATGCGTAGATTTCTTTAAAACTTCTACATAATGATATTATGCTCAATAGATTAGTTTCAGAATATAATATTCGAATTTAGAAAACACATTCGTGGTGACGTAATGAGAAGTTGGCGAGAGAAACTCAGACGAGGCGAGGTGGTTTGTTAGTTGGCCGACCAGGTAAAACGTGGTCCGCCGAAATACGTCGACAAAAAGTCACTCGCCGAACAGGTTATTGCGATACTCCCATGGCGGCACGTGGTGGCAGCAATATGTAACTTAAATAATTTAGAATAATAATTTATAATTAAAAAATTCGCTCATTAATCTTCAATGCCACTGGGTAAAAATGTCTTGTCAGTGATATATTGTTTTCAAAATTAAATCATATACATAGTATGTAATGAATTAATTATTTTTTATTCATACATACTATTATTTAGTGTTGAGAAGTTCAATAGAAACGCATATATTAAATAGAAACAAAAAAACGATATAATGATATTTATCAAAATCGATATAAGATCAGAAAAGTCGTTTTATTTTGAATTAGGATAACTACGTTATATAAATGACAGTTATCAAATACGACAGAAAATCCAATTATTGTTCAAAATAATTACCACGAATCGTTGGTATAGTATTATTTCCAAATACCGCAAGAGTCGATAAGTGCAGTAAAAGGAAAAGACAATCAATAACCAAATCTCAATATGTATATGTAATTTAAAATATCTATGGTCCCACATGATTGAGTACAGCAAAAACGAATATTTTGATTATAATAATTTAAAAACAATAACAATGAAAACAAGGACTATATTACCAGTACATACTATTTTCACATGTATTATATTAAAAGAAAATATTTTTGTGCAAACTGTGAGCCAAAGTATTATGTGAATTATTATTTTTCAACTCTAAAAATTTTGACACTCTAATTGAGAGACTAAATTTTTTTCATAAATAATGATTTTAAAAAATATATACACACACATCCGGTTAAGATTGTATAAATTAAAACAGTTGACGTTGTGTTGAAATAAAAAAACGGCCATATATGTGTATTAATTTAAATAAATATCTGCCAGCACCGACCCGACCCATTGATTGGTATGTATATTCAAATCACCGGCTAATATTTGTAATGGCGCCAAATATTGACCACTCCCATAAGCTGTATTTAAAGACACCATTTTAATGTGATTTTTTCTACGGCGAATTAAAACAGGTTATTAAACTATTTAAAACATGTCTCGGCCGTTAGACGTATTTTTATGATTTAAAAAAAGGGAGATTAACGAAATATTGTTCTTTTTCGTTGTGCTGAGTTGTGAATTTTTTGTGTCGTTGCATTTATCACATTGTAGTTTGGCTTCGTTGAATAAAATATCATACGAAAAGAATAATTAATCCTAATCAATATTATAAAAGATGAGCTGCTTTAGAATTCGAATGCGTGCCTGTAGCAGATTTAAAATACTGTAAAAATATTTCCAAATCAAAAATTGCAACATCATGTATTGGTGTGAGAAATATAAACAAGAAATGAACAATTGTCATTTACATTCTTATTTGTGATGCAGCGTTCAAATACAGTGTAAAAAAAGAAGCGTACACCTCTGAGCAAAAAGAAAAACCAGTTTCGAATTTCAAAAAAATATAACGAATTCTCTTAGCGTTCTGTGAAAAGCCGTTTCAGGCAACGTTACACGTACGTCCTTCTCATTCGAGAACATTAAATTTATCGTGCGTGCCGAATCCAAAGCACGACCGTTTTCGCAATATTTTATTTTGTTAAATCGAAAAAAAAGTTTGGTTTGAATCTTTCTGAACTGTCAACGAAGAAAATAAAAGAACGAAATACCTACATTACTGTAAAAAAACCTCACCGTAACGTTCAGTGGTAAAAAATCCTGAAATGTTTCGTAGAATTTTCATCAAACTTGGGCGATAAAAATCAGAAATCAGTGAACGGGAAAATTAATAAAATGATAAAATACATTCATTCATGAACTATAAAAGAATTTGATTAGAAAATCTTTAAAAAACAAAAAGGAAACATTATTCTTTTAAACTTGGGCAACATATTATAATTTTACAATGTTCCACGTATATTTATTTACTTTTTATCTTCAGACATCATTTAAAATATATTTCAGCAAAATTTAAATAAGTAAGTCGACCGTTATTAACATTTTATATAAACCAAATCCTATTAGGGTACTTAAAGAAAGATAGATAAAAAGTCTTCTGGATAAAATGGTACTCGAGACAATTTAATTCAAAACATTAAAAAAAAATTGGAAATGAAATAATATCAAAGCCAATTCATTAAAAAACAAACAATTGTGTTTTTAAATCTTTTTTTTTTTAGAACCAACAGGTGGTATTTTTGCATTTGAATATGAGAAAAATACACCCTATTGTTATTGCCACACCGACCCTTATAAAATTTAGGTTGAATATAATAACGGCAGGTAAGGTTTGAATTAATATCTGTACTGTACCTATTCATATCGGTTTGAACAGGTAAAAAAATATTTCTTACCTGCTGAGGACTTTTGAAATTTATGATACAGAATTTCACAATGAATATGGGGACGATCAGTTACCGAAAGAATAAATATACTTATTAAGATACGGATACGGATCCATTTATAGTAAAATAATTCTTAAATGTGCCTCATTTTCGTATTACAAATTGATTCAAAATTTGTGTACGTGATGGCATTATTCATCAACATATATATGATTGTGTTAAACATGCCATATTTGGACAAAACTTGCTAATTATATTTGACGTGCAAAGGTTTAGAAAAACGTGCGTAATCTTGAATAAAGATTCAAATTTCGAATACAAAATATCAAACTATTAAAATCACGTATCGCCAAGTATCGAAAGACTCTTTTTAAAATTTTAAACTAAGTACACGTTTATAAAGTCGTTAAAAAGTTGTATCCAACGGATATGTGGTATCCGTTAAAATTTTTCTATAGATTTTTGTTATTATAATCTACAGTATTTGTTTGTTTGTATACTCAAAAAAATATAGGGTTTATTCTTTTCTAGAAGATCAATATGAATTGGCAAAACATCTGAAAGCGGTCCGATTGACTAACGATAAACCAACCTCGTCGTTTGATTTTGAAGAAGGATTAAGAGGATCTAATATTCTAATATATATATCCACTATCAAATAATAAAGAAATTTATTTAAAAAAAAAAAGCCACACCGTGCTTTGTGATAACTGTATCAAAATGCCCCTCCTTCCAAGTCCTACCGCAGCCAAAACAAAAAAAACACGATATTTTTAATATTTAATAAAACTGTTCAAATTGCTTCAATTAGTCGATAGCTGTACGATTTTTAAACAACCAATATTATCGTTTTTTATATTTGTATGCATTTGATACGACACACATATTTCAAATTGGTATGTTTTAAAAATGGTGAACCGTTTTTTTCTGCAATGAAGAAGTACCTACTTACTGAAAAATATTTCATGCGGGGTTTTCGTTATTCGAATTTCGTTCGCTCCGAGCAAGAATATAATATTTGTAAATAAATCGCGCCATAGACAATAAACAGATCGGAGATAATTGTAAAACTAGAAATATATGTACCACCGAGCCGGGTTGATGTTGGGACAGCTAATTTTAATTCTTGGGTTGTCATGTCGGCGAATCGTGATTTTTGCCGCCTAATTTGAACATTCACCTCACGTTCTGAAGAACGAAAACGTTGGACATGTTTTTTTTATTATTTCTTATTTAAGCGTGTAGCCGTCGCATTGGCAATGTACGACATTAAATTCGAACGGCGACCTTGTGTTCGTTTTTTGAAAATGATATATGACTTATAATTCAGCTGCGAGTCTGTTGAAAAGACGCTGAAACATTAAAATCTGAAAATGATCCTTAAATAAATGTACATTTTAGTTTTTGCATTAAAATTCGTTAAAAAGAAATGCGTATATTATCCGAGTATGTGTTGAATAACTCATTCAAATCGATAATACGTATTCCAAAGATTTTGTGCCATAGTATTTTTCTATAAACACAAGTGGTTTTAATTAACAATATATACATCAATATGTCTCAATATGTCGTCACTTCAAATAGTTATTTAATTTTCAAATACAAAGCTAAGAAAAGATGAAAGTATATTTACCTGATACTGGAGACATTTCACTTCACAAAATAGTCGAAATAAATGCACAATTCTTTAGAAAAGTTTCATAAAACTCAAAACTTTCAATGTACCGATGTTTCACGTTTTTGCAGACGCCATTTAAAACAATAGATCTATGGAAACAAATGAATAATCTTTTTTTGAATTAGGAATACTTTGAATATTTCTTTCGAAACGCGGGAACTTATGATCTTGAAAAACGCGGGAAAATTTCTTTGGGAGAACTATTGAAGTTTCTTCTGGCTAAAACATATCGACAGATACGACAATGTAACGCAAATATTTTCGGGGTTCAAAAAAATGCTTTGCCTCCTATTATGGAACAGAAGATTGATCACTTCACAGAATATATACGATTTTATAAAACAGGAAGTATTGGAGGTTATGTTGCTTTTGCTTGAGTTTTTTTTTATGACGCATTTGAATTTCCCCGCTTAAAAAAGTAAGGTTAGGTAAGATGTGAGGTTAGGTTTAAATCGAGCATGTATAAATATGCAAAATAATAGAGAATTATAAAATAGGCTGTTTTCTATTTATTATTTCAGATTAATCGAGGAAATTTTTGTGACGCAAGTGAACGGTTGACTGAATTTGGCGATGCTACGAATAATGAAATGAACGTCTGGGCAAAAAGTGAAACAGTTCGATATTCGTAGAGTGGTGGTTTGTTGAGCAAAAAGTAGTTTTCACGGACGGGTGGACGTGCACACGCGCCTCTGACTCGCGGATGCGGACTGCGCGGGCGGTTCGACTTGCGCACTCCAGCCTCCCACCGACGCCCCCCTCCAAGCTCGAAACACCCCCACTCCGGAGTTTTTTCAGCATTCGTCTCGTGACATCACGAGCAACCACTGACCGCGGCCATAAAGGATTTAAATTGGCCCAGTAGCGTGCGCAGTAGTCCCACATATTTTCCAAAAAATATAATGAAACGCAACTAAACCAAACGGCATGAAGCAAAAACAGGAGTAAATAAAAAACGGAAATAAGTTTTGAGTATTGCTTACTTGTTCCATTGCTTATCAAAATTTTTCAAATATTGGCACGAATTGTTCGTAATTTGATTTCAAACTGTGCACCTACTCTAGTTTTTACATTCTATTGGTCTCGTACAATTGATTCCGCACTAAAAGGTAATCGATGACACATATAATGTCGTTTCTAAACACACTAATTTAATAAATCATTTTGAAAACACTCTGAGCTAACTGTCATAGCGTTAACAAAAAAAACTTTTTACTGTCGTTGATAAAAGTCGATATAATAATTAAATTCATTTAATTCAACCACTATCCATTTGAAAAAGCTGACAAGAAAGAAAACTATGAAAGAATATATTTCTATACGAATTGACTGAAAGCATTCTTAGATCATTTTTGTATAGTTAAACACATTATGGTTTTTTTTCTTCACCTAAAGATAATGTAGTTCTACCAAGTTTTTAATAAATCGAAGGAATAAGAATATTTTAGACGTTCGACCTCAATGCGGAATATATCAACATATTATACATAATATTACGAAAAGAAACTCATGCTCAGAATGTTAACACGGAAGTGAACTTGGTGTTGAAAGCTAATCCGTCTTTATCTGCCCTGCTTACTGCCTCATTTATCCTAGTAATTGAATCAAAACACAACAACGTCTTTGGATGAACAACCATAAATATATTGAAAATAAATCAAGTGTCCTTGCAAGAATTCAAAAAGAAGAACAAAAGTCTTAAAGAGCCCTGAGCATGAGCACTTGTCTATGGAAACAATCAAAAGTCTCGAGTCCCACATAATTCATTTTACATTAGGAATTGAAAAGTCTAAATTAATATGCATATTAGAAATCCCTTTATAAAAATGATTCAGCCGCGGAAATCTGAAAAATATACGGTTTACTAATAAGAAGAAAATTAGTTTCTATTAAATGAATATGTACATCATGCCTTAATTGATCGGATATATTTTTTACATTTAAATTTAAATATTAAATCATTGTAATATTCTGGAAACCCCCAAAGCCATATATTATTTTGAAAATAATTTAGTATTTATTCGATTTTGTAATGCCAAGATATTTTTCTCTACATTTCATCAAATTCTCATTTGATATAACAGGTTCGTTTTCTTCTTGTGACTGATTTCTACAATATTTCTTGGTATCTTCAAGGAGTACGCCAGTGCTAAATATATAGAAGCAGGTATTAGATTATGGGTTGTATGTACCTACACAGACAGGTATATACAGGTAAAATGCCGGCACAACAAGAATTTCAAACATGTCTATTCGACTTTTCGTTTCCCGCCAATTTTTTTCGACGTTAAAGATTATGAATACTGTCTGTTTGAAATTGTCTTGTTTTGAATAAAAGTAGAACTACGCATTAAAAAGTTGTTAATCTTTTGTACAATATGTTTTTTTAAATACTCCTTTATGATTGCTTAAATGTATAAAATATTTCGAGAAGTCACATTTTTTCAGTTCAAGTTTTCAAGTATTTGGTTTGATGAGATTCATAAAAAAATAATCATAGTATCACGCTCAGTTGTTTAGTATGAACACAATAGCTGTCACGATGTCGTTCTGTCGAAACAACTACTAACTATATTCTTGTGCGACCAAATATTTTATTTCAAGTAAATGTCGGTTCAATCAATGTTCCGCCTAAGAACAGCGAGGTGATTATGAAAAGAAAAATGAGATTTTTTCTTCAATTATAATATATTATATTTAAACAATGTATGTGACGCTTATTTATCTACGCTGCAAATTAAACAATCTGGGTAGAAGTTGATAGCAAAACCAAATTCAAAAGAAAAGTTTTCATTCTTTTGTTTTTTATATTTGATTGTGGAACACGTTCGAAAATCAATAGTTAAAATTTTGTGAAAACATCAGTGCATTTGATGATTGGTTACACGGCATCCGATATTTTGAGAGAACCGTGGTGATTATGGGATCAATTATAAAGTATTTGTGATACAATTTTGAGATTCATCTTGATTAGCTATTCTATCTCTTTTTATAAGTTGTAAATAATACATTCTTAAAATAGTTGTTCATTTATTACGAAGGAAGAAAAAGACAGAATAAAAAAAAAAAAAACTTAAATATTGCTACAGAAAAACAAGTGATAAATAATCTTTTACAATTATTTTGGTTCCTCGACTATAATCGTTTCCTCCAATATAAATTTTACCACAAAATAACCGCTGAATTCATTGAAAATATTTGTAACAAAAAGTTTGCCACAGTAGTTTTATCTTATTGGTTACTTATTGTTTACAAGCATCATAGTTTCCTCCGTTCCTTACCGGATAATATGGAATATCCACGATTTGAAACTTTTAGTTTATATTTAGGTCCAAAACAATTTAAAAAATCTATCATATTCTTTAATATTTTTCGCATCTTAAATATCAAAAAAAAAAAATCATTTTCCTCGAAGCTTTTATCTTTGCTTTCATCTGACATAGAATAGAAAATAAAGTCCTTATTGTTCTATGAACTTTTCAAGAAAAGAAGTTACACTTGACTTATTCAACAAACCCGATAGTATATACCTACACTATTGAGACTGGAGATCATTATTTGCATATTGTTATTATTTTAGTATTTCATAAGCTGGCCAATTCTCAGTAATTTTTGAGTACCTATTCATTCGCTAAAACTTACCTCAATTTTACAGGTAAAGGTACTAGACACTAGACAACGACTACAGGTATAAAACTATTTTTTCTAATCCTCAATACCTGAGTATATATTCAATATGTTATTTAAAATTTAAATCCATCCCTTGATCTTGATTTGGACATTCTGTATGATTTCCTTTCCAAGTACATTATATAGTTTTGGAAAGCAAATTAAAATAAAAAGGTGAAATCAATCCCTCTGTTTTTTCAATATTCTTAAATAGACATGCTAAATTTTGAAAAAAGTAATGAAAGTCTGTTATTGGTACTGAAATTAAAATAGTAAAGAAGATTACCGTTTGGTGGGCACGGAGATAGATTTACCATTGTCGATTAACCACTATCAATATATTATTTTATTTAAAATAAGAACTGTGATAAATCTGTAACGCAATTTAGTTTAGGGATTGTATCAAACAATTACGTACACCGGCTGAATTATTTTTGTGGATAAAACTCATTCATTCACCCACTTCGAAATATTAGATGCATTAGTTTGTCATCAGTTTTTTTCAGGTTTTCATCTATCTTATGTGTCAGAGAGCTTTCTTGGTAGTGACCCGAAATATGCTTTTCTACCAATCTTTTATTAACCCCATCGAGCCAAAGCAAAAACTCTTAAATATTTTTAAAGAATCACCATTTAATATATTACCACAAGATTATATTTTTTACCTCATTGGGCGCAATTTACCATCTGAAAATCTAAAATCTAAACGGAACTAAAAATCCGGTCGGAATGAATCGTAAAAATGTTAAGAACAGATTTTTCATAAATATTGTATTTTCATTTGTAATTCGAACGGTTAAAAAAATCGCAATAATGCCATAAATTGTGATTTTTAACGAAATTGCTTCGGATGTCGACATATTTCACACGGATGTGAGTGAGTTCAGACTCCGAGTACTATTTTTTATGTACATATTATAGTTGATTTTGTCGGAACTCACTTGATCACTTTTAAGGTGTTCACTGTCAATACTTGGTGGAAAGGCATTATAATAAAAATAATAATACATTTTGAGTATTTTTCCACATACAATTTATTTGATCAGACCGGTTTCGCTCATCAGTTGACAATTGCAGTTGTCAATCAGTTGACGGTTGCTCATGGTGAGCATTGTCAACTGATCAGTTGACAATGCTCGCCATGAGCGAAACCGGTCCTGATCAAATAAATTTTACATGGAAAAAGTATTAAAAATGTATTATTATTTTTATTGGAACTCACTTGGTTGACTTCTTTGCCAATTTCCAATGTAATAAACTTATAATTTGTAATTTTTCCAATGTAAATTTATAAATAAATAAATAAAAGAATAAAAATGAGGACAAATTTTACGTGCTATCTTTATCCTCAAACGAACCTAGGATTAACCCAGGAACCTGTGATCATTTAAAATTTTCTTAGACTGGATATTTTTTTTGTATCCCGACATTCTGGGATCAAAAATAAATCCTCTGTAACCCCTAGATATGAGTAATTGAAAATGTCAGATTTATCGCCTTCAATCTCAATGCTAGGCAATTATTTAAGCGAGGTCTTCCTAACGAGTGTCCCTACGTTTTCTTTTTTGCTTTATGTGTGTAATAAACAAAAAAAAAGGTTTAATTTAAAGATAAAGCGGGTAGCAGATAAATTCTTAGTTTTCAAAGACATTTTAAATAGATTAACACCCTTTCATATATTTGATTGTACACATAAAATAGTGAGCTTACTAAACGTAAACGGCATAATCATAAAAGCTACGCTAGTAGTGATAAAGTGATAATTTTATTAGCGAAGCGAAACCGGACATGCTTTAAACGCATTTTACAGCTGTCTGATTTATTATCCTGTCACATTTAAATTTGTTGATTAAAAGCAGGAAATTAGCATAATTTATTTGAACAATATTCTATCAAATTTAAGCAGATTAAATTTTGAATTTTTCCATGAGTTTTGTCGCTCACAATACAGGTATCACCCTTCGGCATCTTCAGGTATTTCAAGTGCACGAATGAACATGAAATGTAAAATGAAAACAATTCAAATATGGTATTGAAATTCCATCAAGCACCTTCAGTCATAATCCTAAATTACAGTATTTTATGTAAATAGTTGTGTGCATGTATATTGAAAGAAAAATATATATCAACATTCAGAACCTTAATAGAAAACATTGGTTTTTAATTCTGTAATTTTAACATAAAAAATAATAAATATGAGCTATAAAATTTTATCCAGGGCTGTGGATTCGGTGAAAAATAGTCCGACTCCGACCAAAAAAAGTTCAATATCGTCTCTTTTTCCCCCTAATTTTCCTATGTATGTGTATTCAATTAAATAACAACCATATCAATGCGACCAAAATCCAAATTTGACACATAAAATGCAAAAATAATAAACTTTTCAAAATTTCCGACTTCGAGTACGACTCCGTCCAAATCGCCGCAACGACTCCGACTCCGGCCAAAAAGCTCCGACTCCACAGCCCTGATTTTATCATTATATAGTAAAGCCATGTATACTTAAGAGTTAAGAGCATTATTTCTTGTTTTTCACAAAACAAAAACAATCAAAGCTGTTTTTATTTTCATTTTAAAACTGCTGGAGAGTTAAAAAAAGTCCATCCGAGTTCACCTTAAGCAAGAAAACACGTCTGCTCTGGATCTATAATACATTTAATGTAATATTAAAGAAAATGTTATTTCTGGCCCTCAATTTGGTATTGAATTTATTCTTGAAAACCTGTTACATTCCAGAATATTATGCATGCATAATTGATTAATATTATTATTCTATCCTAAAAAAGGGGTCAGTATTCTTTCTTTGTTTACGAATTTAATCTTCTCGCACTTATTATACGTCTATAAAGAATATACGTATATTAAGATAGAAAAGAGTCGCAAAAATCATTATGTAGTCAGTTCCAAATGTGAGGCATATGGACTTTTTTTTTACAGAGTAGCGTACAGTTCAGCATACAAATACGTGCTTTACAAATACCAGTGGTCTCATTAGTAATGAAAAAAGGGCGGCGGAGGGAGCGAGATACCGAGGCCACCTGAATTTGTGTGTCTGTTGCGCTTTCCGCTACGCTGTAAAAAACGCTTCCACTGAGGCCACACACGATTGGAGTTTATCTAATGATGAGTTTTCTTCAAGAATTGATTGTTATTCAGTATCTTTTTCGGAGGATAGAAATAATAAGACACTTTTTGAACATATTCCAAATTCAATTTATTAGAACTATAACCGGTTTCGGTAATCGCGAGTATTTTCAGTTGATAAGAAATACAAATAATACAAGGGTTGGCATAGAAAGATGTCTCGCGGTTAGCTAGCTAACATACATCTTTTTTTAATCTGATGGTTGTGGGAGGGAATTTCGAACATCCATTTACAGAAATTCGATTGTAAAATGAATTTGCCCGGACTGGGATTCGAGCTCGAGCACTTCCTAACCGAAACCATCACTGTTGACACGCGAACCAACGTACCTTAATCTTCCCTTGTAGAGGCAGACGTTCATTAAGTTTTTCAGATATAAAGTATAGAAGGCATATATGGGTGCAACATACTTTACATTGTTTCAAATAAGTGCCTTAAGTGCTACAAGCAGAAGACCATAAATATTTCCCAAAGGTAAAAACAAAAATCGCAGCTTACAATAAAGTTTACTCGGTGGGTATATAATCAGAGAGATGTTCAATATGAAAATCTGCGAACCAATTTAATAACCTGGGGATATAATAATGTATACATACGGAGTCTCTTCGAAATATTGTTACCAAGCCCTTTCCTCAGCAATCCTTTTAAGATAACGTTCAGAATTACTGTTGCTATGGTAGTTTGCAATGTTATGGTATAAAAGGTTCTCAAACGTTTTTTACTGCCACAGATAATGTTACGACTTAAAATAAAATTATGATATTTGCTCAACTGAGATCGAGAAACTTAAAAACTGTATATTTTGCCTAATATGGCTTTAAATCAGAGCTGTGGAGTCGGAGTCGGAGTCGCAGAGTCGGGGTATTTTGGCCAGAGTCCAAATCGTCGCGGCGTTTTGACCAGAGTTCTCATCGGAGTCTTTAAACTTTTTATTTATGCATATAATATGTACAATTTGGCTATTGGACGGATTGGTTGGATGATATTTATTGAATACACATAAATATAAAAGATAGGAAAAGTACGTGACAAAATTAAACTTTTTTTAGTCAGTGTTGTAGTCGTGTTTTTGGTAAATGCTGGAGTCGGAGTCGTATTTTTTTAACGACTCCAAAGTCCTGCTTTAAATAAATCTAATATCAACGCAAAAATTATGCAAGCTAAGCTTAAGATGTCTTAGTAATAAATATTAGTACATAGATTTATTCCCATATTTTAACGTTCTTTTATTTACATGTTTTAATGTTTTATAATTTTATCTTGTATGCACTGCGATAATGTTTGATTAAACATTCGTAAATAAATAACAATAATAGTTTTTACGTTAATTATTGTATATTATGCCCGATCGATCATCATGAAATTTGTACAAATTTGATTTTATTATATGATTTATTTATAGTACACTTAGTATGCTTGTTAAATTCGCTATTTATAGTAGTATTGTTATTTGAACGTCCAAAAGGACTTTTTAGACATGACATTTTTCTTTCGTCTTTTTAATGATTTTCAGTTGACCTTAAAATAAATTTGAATGTGTTCACGTTCAATAAATACTTGGTGGAAAAGCATTTGATTTGTTCAACCAACTTATTCGCTCATCTAAAGCATTTTCAACTGATTTACATTTTTTCTTTATATTTTTCTTAATCAATTAATTGTGGAATAGGTACAGAATTTGTTTTATATTTTTTCAATACGATACTTAAATTAGAAGGCAAAAAAAAAGAATCAGATAACGAAATGGTGTCTTACTTTGAGGAGTACTGCGGTGGGAGAAGCCGGTTCTGTTTCATTGTGCAAATGCAGGAGAAAGAATCGAGGGAGTGTTGGAGTGGAGTGGAGTCGGCTAGCAGCGATGAGGAAAAACGAAGAGCAAAGGTAAAAAATGCGGCTCTGCTCTTGGCTTTGGTCGGAGTACCTACTACAAGACACGAGACACGAGTAGGAGCAAAACTTGTGGGCGAAGGATGCTGAGGATCAAGGTTTTATTTATAGAATCAAGGCTACGGTAGGATGACCACAAACTGTTCCAACAAGTTTCATCTCATTCCATTTGTTTTTTTTACCGTTTTGTTCTATTCAACTTATTGCTACAGGTAGGTATGATTTTATTTTAGAATACCGTGCTATTATTGTTTGGCTAAAAGCTGGCATATTTTTTTTTCTGATGTACGAATCAATTCTTGATGAACCACTTTTTCAACAAGTGGATGTTAAATTGCATTGAAACATGGAGGATCATGAACTATTTCATCAAACGACATACACTCAAATCTCCATTTATACGATTTTAAAGTTATGCCGTTTTTTTAAGGCAATTTTTAATTTTTTTAAATATATTTTTGGGACTATTTGAGCGCACATATATATTAAAATAATTAACGGCGCGTTGTTCATATACTGTTTATTACAATGTGACATTGACAAATGAGTCTTTGTACATATTATATTTCCATATTAAGTCATAGTTTATTTGTGCGTTTTTCCGCGGAACGCATCTTCCGCACAAAAAAAGATTCAGGTGTAGAGACTTCAATTCGAGTATCAAGTACTTGAGTATACTCGTCCATTTTTCAAGTACTCGATACTCGAGTATTTTGAAAAATACTCGAATAATACTCGTAATTTATAAATGAAGACATATTTCCAAATTTTATTTACTTGTTTAAAACGTATATACATATAATTTTTAACCGTTGCGTTTAACTGAGTCTTACGCGTGGTTTTATAGTCAGGTAATATTTATTTGTAATGTTTTTGCCGTTGACAGTGCTGTGCGAGAATTTCTTTTGTTATTTTTGCATTGGGTCCTGCTGAATTATCTTCGATTATTCAACGATTATGATAACAAGAAACATAATTAAATATTGAAAAATAATCTTTTGATTCGCCGACTATGGATGCAGCTGTTGCATAATCAATTAAATACGCTTATTTATTTATTAATAATTCATTTAAATACACACATTTGAATTAATAAAAAAAATTGGTACATCTGAAACTACTCGAGTATACTCGAGTATTTTGAAATTTTACTACTCGATACTCGAGTAGTTGAGATGTCGATAATTGGAGTCTCTATTCAGGTGTATAAAAGCTAAATTGTATATTAATCTTGAATGAGCAAGTTAATATCCCTTATTCCCCATTAGTGTATCCTTTGTTTGAGATCACACAAATAGCTTCATTCTTAGAATAATGCGTCGTCTAGTATTTATTATGTCAATAAAATGTATTTCTATCTATCTTTCCCAATTACCTGATTATTAAGTGACTACAAAAACCTGATGGCTTTGTAATTATTTATGCAAAAAAATTCCAACTGTCATTAATATCAAATCAGTATTAAAAAATCGGATCTCTATCTTATTTAAGTTAAAAAAAATTATATTTCACATTATTTTTCTTACTTCCCATTAATTTCAACTTAATAATAAACGATACAAACGCTATACTTAATCAGCTCGAGTACATCCGCGCATTTGAATGCCAAAAAGCGAATCCAAGACAACATTATAATTTGATATTGAAATATTCGACATCAAAATTATAAAGCTAAATCAAGTTCATCGACAAAAAAACAATGTCTGGTATTGCTTACAATTATTATTTGAAAACACTTGCTTTTATTTAACATATTCATGAAAGAAATAATGGAAGAATTTAAAAAAAAGACCAAGTTGATGGTCACCCTAGTTAAAACGCTATTCGTAAGTTATAAGTATCATCCAAAATGATTTAATAATTCTAGTTAAGATATTATTTTAAATGTTGTCTATGATAATCGATTACTTTTTAACCCTCGAATCAATGATCTGCTGACCAGTGGCTACCCTAAGCCACGATGCTGTAACACTCCCGATGCGATCCCCCTCACATTATATGCCACAAAAAACAAGTCCCTGTCTGAGAATTTTTACTCCTTTCTTTTTAAGACCCATGTTTTTGACGACTTTAAAAAATGCGTGAATGTTATTCTAAGTGAGTTGGTAGTAAATGCACCGGCATTAAAAGTAACGTAAAAATACAAGTATTATACGTAGAATTATTGGTATCGCTAATAAGCCACATTCAAAAAACTACTGTTTATGAGAAAATGCTTTTTTAATTAAAAAAAAAAAAATTAGATATATTTGAGGGTTAATTACAGTCAATCCTCCTACACCACCCTCTGCCATAAAGCAGTTTTTATAGCGTGTGCTGCAGTCTACAGGCAAATTATATGTTTCATAAATATGTGCATTCTAAGAATATCTATCAGTAACTGTGCGTTAATTTACTTTTGATAAAGTAGGTCATTAAGAAAATCCTTTTCTCGGTGCTTTACGAGGGTTGACTGTATTTGTGTATTGTAAAAATAATCCTGAAACCCCACATATTAGACATGGTTGTAGATTTTTTACCGTGTTCACTTCCAATGTAGAGCATAGGTTGGACTCTTAATGAAGATTATCTCAATTTAAGAGATATTCGTCGAGAATTGGTTGTTACTCAGTTTAATCAATTTACGCTTTTCGATAAAGTAAGGATTTAATGATAGGGGCCAAAACAGGACGAATGGTTAACTTATCGCACTCGTAACGCCCTATTTCTAGGATCACATCAAAAACATACATGGCTTCGAACAGATATCAATAAATTGTATGTTTTATGAAATTTTAATTATGCTTTTGAGTCGATAATTTTTTATCGGTAACCATCTCATTGGTTCTAATTAGAAAAAAGCAATATAATTTTTCTTTGATTTGACATTTTGAGGAAATATATTTTGTCTATTTTAGAAACGTCTTCGTACAAAATGTACCTGTATCATAATATTTAGTAGCTTAATAATTCAATCAAATTTGACAAAAATATACGTACATATATGAATAAACAAAATATCGTAAATATTGAAAAAATAAGCATAAGGTAATAAAAGAAGACCAAATGGTCAAAATGTATATAGAATTTGATTCCCCCAGCAATTAACTGTAGATTTTTTCTTGAATAAATTCCCTTCTAGTTTGCAGTAAAGTATTGCTTTCTTACAGAAGTCTCAGAATGACTTTTTTTTACCACAATATACAATGTGTCCGTTTTAAATCACTTAGTGCTAACACTGCTAACTTACACGGAAAAGCTTGAAAGAGATTCCATGCCATTCAGGCTGGATTGAGTTTTTTCTTGTCAGGAGCAGCTCGTCATTTACTACCAAGTGCACTGTGAATAAATTGTACACATCATTGAAGTTGAGAGCTTATAGGGTATAACCTACTATTGTGGGCCAGCTACAATTATTGGCCACTTACATATAAAATCTAGTTTTTTTATAAACCAAAACAACATTTCCAACTTTTGGTTTATTAATATAGTTCTCTTATTATTACTCTATCGTTAAAAAATAAAATTGTCATGTTATGAATTTCCAAACAACTCCAAAAACGCATTTTTATCAGACAGCCGGAGTGTCACCGTGAAACAAGTGAGATCTCTTTTAAATATCATAAGGATTGGACATCAGTCTAAAAGCATCATACACGTTTGTAAGTTAATTAATTTAAATTCTAATTCAACAGAATTATTCGTCTTTAGTGAAGTTATAAAATATATATTTTTTTTCATTTCCAATAACTGATTCCAAAAACACATACAATTTCTATTACTAGCTGGCCAAGCTAATGCTATAAATTCTTATAAAAAAATTCTAAAATATAATTTTTTGCTGCATGAATAATGGTTTAATAATAATACTAATCACCCATGTATTTATTACATTTCTCCGATATTTCTAGGAAAATGTTGACTTTTTGTCCAATAACTGCAGTTTAACAAATGATGTTGGAATCCAATAAAGCACTTGATTTTACACTCAATAATGATTTGGGGTAATTTAATTATACATCCAGTTTCTGTTTTGAGAAAAAAAAATATATTAAAATTTTTGGGGTGGCCAATAATTGAATCTTTTGGTGGCCAACAATTGAAGAAAGTGGCCCATAATTGTAGCTTTATACCAATTTTTTAAAAAAAAAAATTATATCAAATTTTTTTTTTTTTTATGTTAAATAAATAGATTATTATAAACAAATTAACAATCTAGCACACAGTTAGCAAAAATTACTAAAGTTGAAAAAATCCTTAAGTGGCCGACAATTGTAGGTTTTACCCTACGTGGATTTATTTTTGTGCATTACCACCACTGGGAGTGTTTTAGTTCGATTTTAAATACATCAACGATTATCGCCTGTGAAAAACTAGATTTAAAAAACGTGTTTTGCTACATTTGCCTTTCTATGCTTTTAAAATAATTATTTCTGCGAGTCATTTTCTGTTTTTAGATATCGAAATGTATTGAACAAACGTCTCACATTATTCCATTCATAGACATACAATTTTATAAAATATACAATTGAGTGGTGTAAAATAATTAATTCAAATAAGACATGACCGGTAGCGGTTAGTGAATAAGCAGTTTAATGACTTAATAGATACTGATCTTAAAATATTTTTAAAAAATACTAAAATATATAATATTGCACTTTTTTATTCATATTATCGACAGCATATACCTCTGTAGCTCAGCCTTGAGTTATACGATCACTGATAAGATGGTTCAGACTTCAAGATCTGGTAGGATCGATATCATTTTTATGTTTTCGCAACTTTAGTTTTCGATAATTTTCAACTGTAGAGTTGTTTCACATTATTTAATATAAAAAAAATATTTGACGCGATAACATTGCCTGTAACGCCTAAAATTTCAAATGTATAGACTTGGTCGATCGACTATGCTTTGGAAAATAAATTCAAGTAAAAGTTTTTAAGTTTTACTGTTATTGCTCAGAAGTAAGTCATAATCTTCGTCAGTGCTTCCTAACCTTTTTCATGCCACGGACCCCTAAATCTGAAAAAAATAATCTGAGGACCCCCGCAAAAAATATATTTTAGTTGTCAAAATTCTTATTTCACTTGTTTATATTTTATCACAAAGCATAGTAACTTACTTACAAACAGTTTTTTGAAAATAAATAAATAAAAACTATACATAGCACGAAGCTCGTAAAAAAATAGTAATAAGATGGCTGTGGTTGAATGTTTTTACACAAGAAATCGATATCTAGTTCAATTGCAGAAATGCTAATTCGGAAGGAATCTTCCAAAGTCTCCGTGGTAAAGCATGATCTGTGCTTATTTTTTTATCAAAAGTAATGACGAAAATACTATTTCAAATAGGTATGTAGTTGCAAAAAGAATTAAGGTTTACCAAAGCTTCTTTTGCAATAGACGGATATTCTAGCTGTCACCTTATCCAAAATTCTGAAATATTTTTTTCATTATATTCTACTTGAAGCAAATTACCTGATCTGATATCGATCAATTCTTCTCGAGAAAATTTTCGCGGACCCCGTGAAAAACCTGTGGACCCTGGGTTGGGTAAGCATATTAACAATTTTATTTCTAGTTCTAAAATCGTTTCTGTTTAATTAATATTTTGTTGAAATTAAACGCAAATAAATGAACATTTAAATTTATAAATGACGCATATTTTAAAATTATTAACATGTTCATCGTAAATGCACTTTCCCCATGAGTTCTGCGTGTCATTTCATGAACCGTCATTCTATCCATTATTTTTAACACGTATCACAAAATTTATTAAGTGAATATTATACAAAATGTTTGATTCTAATTCATAAGGTTGCGTTATTTATAAAATATTCCTACATCGCAGACAAATTAATCGTCATTTTATGATAATACGTTAAATTTTATTGAACAGTCTCATGTTTTTCGTAATGTGTTGTAATATAATATGTAAAATATACCGCGTCCAAAAACTGGCGAGAACATTAACCTTTACGTATTTTTGAGAACACTGAAATACAGTACAACCCAACTTAGCGGACAAATTTACGGGTCAAGTGTGAAAATTGTTAAAAACAAACCGGTGGTGTTTTTTTTTCATTTCTATCTTTATTTAACATCTTAAACTGTGTGGAGTCTGTGAAGCTAACTATTTTTATTTCTAAGATACAGATTTAGTCTTGACAATGGAAAACAATTGAGAAAAGTGCCTAATCAATATTGATTTTGGGCGTTCAGTAAACAGTTAGTATTTGCTTTCTATCAGGATGCTTAGGTAGCATAATTACATTGCAACTGGCATCTCATAAGACCGTCGCTTAAACTCTTATATTAAAAAAGGCTGACCACGTATTTTTATATGATTTATTTTATTTAATTGTGCTTAATCATTTTTTTTAATCTATGTACATACCAGCTGAAAACCTAAATTTTATTTAAAAAAAAATATTTAATGTGATAACTTTGATTTAATTTTATTGATTATGAGTTATTACGTGAGTTTCCTGAAAAAAAATATTTGAAAGCTAACGGCCAACATTAATATTAGTTAATCATTGATGAAGTTATTTCCTTGATTATGTATACTAATCTCTAATTCAAGAGTGTCCTGTAAGAGCCCTCGTTGTAAAACATAAAGGCACACAGGAACTGATTTTCAATTTAGTACTTTACGTGATTCTTTCAGATGCGGTTAGCGATTTAAGACTTTTTGATCTTTCTTACCTATATGTTATATCGCTCGTGATGAAATACTCTTTCGCGTTTGTCCCATGTATTGGGAATCACACAAACCACAGGAAATTTTACAGCCTTCGTTTCGACTATGTCTTCAAATTTTTAGAGATGTTGTCCAAGATTGGAAAATTTAATTTAACACATAAAACAGAATTTTAAAATTCTCCCTGGATTTTAGCAGTAAGTCAACCTTACCTTACTTATCAGCCGATATCCGTAATTCTGGATGAACTAAAAATATTGATATTTTTCCGTACTGATAGTAGCCAAGTAATTATGCTATTTTTTTCCCATTTTTTTTTGATATACCACTAGTCATACTCAATTTTAAATAAATAACTAATGGCTAGCGTTGCAATGCCACTCAAAGAAAGAAAGTGTTTTTGTTTATTGAAATGCTTTCGGATGCACAATATTTTAAATAAATAATTTAGATTCAATTTCACTAACATTAATCGGTATCGATGACATTTGCCGCAACCATCGCGTGAGAAACCATCGCGGGGGTGCACTCAATAAATTTGTAAAGTTTCACATCGATCGGTCGAGCGGTTTAGTAGTCCATAGCGGACATACATACAGACATTCATTTTTATATATATAGATATGTATAGATATAGAAGATTACATTAGATCTGTCAAAAATCAATAATGCTAGCGATGAGCGATACGTTCCTAATACTAATGATTTAGTTGGAATAAGTGGAAAGAATGTGCATTATTTCACAAAATATAATGCCTTTCGAAAATAAAGTGACAGATAATACATTAAAAGTGACTAATATTAATATTTTAGTTGATAAATAGCAACATTTTATAATATACTGCATCCAGGTGTTTCACTGAGGTAAAATAAATGGTCGTGATTTTTGGGTTAGGTGTATTTAATTTGATTGCATATATGTTATATTTGATCGAACAATGACTGACTTGGACATATTACGCATGCTTGAAAAGAAGTTTGTCACATAAAATCGAGTGATGAAATAATACTCGTTGACCTCTCTTTGGAACCTCGAATTAATGTTGCGCAACCAATTTGAGTAAAAAAATATACATACAAAAACAAACATCGCTGTTATCATCATCACACCTTTGATTTGAAGAAATAATATAAAAATAAAGCTTGTATTCAATGCAAGATTCTTTTCGCTTTCACTGTAGAAAACAACTCAAAAAACCTTTAAAGGAGTATGGACGCACTTTTGGTTCAAAAAGTAGAATGAATTAAATTCAATATAAAATTTAAAATAACTTCAATAACTCCATGTGTTGTGTAAACTTATTGTGACATGTGTTACGTCTCTTTCAGAAGAATCTTCGGACTTACCAAAGCAAAGTGTAATTAGTAATAAAGCAATATTATGTTGAATTACAGTCAACCCTGCCATAGCGGACACTTCATAGAGATTTTTGCTATAGCGTATGCGGCGGTTTTTCGTACAAGGCGCGTGTCACTTGCTTACAAACTAAACACTTGTAAAAATAATAACAAATTGTAAAAATGTTTGATTTGCTTCAAATTACAAAATAAAATTGAAAAAACCAGACCCCAAATTTTGTATGGGTGCCTAAGTTTATATAGCGTACTCCCTATCCCCCCGCTATAGCAGGGCGGACAGAACATTCAGTATATATTTACTCACTCATTTAAAGGTTAAATAAAAGGTCCATCTCACATGTTGAGTATACTGCCTAAAAATTACATTTAGTGTTAAGTGTTGAGTATTTATAAATAGCGGATGATGCCAAAATGAATAACAGCCAACACTCCAACAGCACCCTCTGCTTTAATGCGGCTTTTTAAAAGCATGTGCTGCAGTCTCTAGGAAAATTATATTTTTCGTAAATATGTAATGTTATACAAATATGTATGTGCATTCGAAAAGTCTCTTTACTTTTGATAAAATAAGTCATAAAAAAATTTCTATCTCAGTGTTATAGGAGGGATGAATGTAATTTCTTAGTAATCAAGCAGTAAGTAGTTGCATCGACTGCCTGTTTGCTAAGAAAACTATAATTGTTGCTTTTTGTTGAGACATCCTTTTACTATTAAATGTTCATTGATTTACAAAGGATTTTTAGACTATTTTAGTTATAGCTTAGCTTTATTGTAGCTTTCAAAAGTATTTAAAAAATCGCATTCATAACACATTTTGTGGGCTGTTGCCTTATTCCTTGGCAGGGAATGATTTTGACAAAAATGTTTTCATGAAAACCACTTCGAGCCTAACATTTCATGATCAAACAATATATTTGGATATTTTCAACTGCTATTCAGTAAAATTGTAGCAGCATATTTTGATTGTCCGGTCAGTGGCGCAGTGGCAACGGCTTTGACTTGTGTGCCGGACCACCCGGGTTCGATTCCCGGTACGAGTGGATTTTTTCAGTCGATAAATCTGTTCAAAGGCATGGGTGTATGTGTTGTTTAAAATCCCTCCCCACCTTTCCGATCCCAAAGAGCGACGCATAGTGACAGCGATTAGCTAATCACTAGACCTGTCCTAGTCCTCGTATCCTTTCCATCCCTACTCTCTTCGAAAAAGAGAGGTTGAGCAACTGAGTAACAATCAGTTCTCGTAGAAAAAACATATGTTGAGATAAACTCCGTGAGGAGTCCATATGCTCCAAGTTTCTAGTAGCAATACACTTTTTCGTAAGTTGGTAAGTTACACCAAATAAAAATCAGATGCCACGAGGATTACAAGATTTTCTTTATCATTCATACCTCTAAGTGTGGAATTTTGAATACTGTATTAAATCCATACCAGCTAAATTATGGTATTTATTAAATTGAGAGTTTTTGAAGAATTTAAAATTTATACATTTTGTGTTTTCCTCGTTTTTTTCGTCATTCTTTTTTTCGTAATGTAAATTTGGCACGTAATTCCTAAAACAAATTACAAAACTAATTGGTTATTAAATGCATATTTTAAAGTTAGATAAAAGCTGTTATAGTATTGAGGTACGATATGTATATGACGCGCATGAGCTGCGAACCAAAAAATAATTATGATGTCATATTTTTTGCACTTCCTAACTTTGCAACTCCTTAAATGTAAATATGTACAGTAAATCCCCGAAAGTTTTCCCACCAGGGCTGTAGAGTCGGAGTCGTGGAGTCGAAGCTTTTAGGCCGGAGTCGTACACAATTTTGAAAAGTTTAGAATTTCTATTTTTGCATATAATATGTCAAATTTGGCTATTGGCCGGATTGGCAGGGTTGATATTTAATTGAATACACATAAATAGGAAAATAAGGAATAAAAAAGTGACGATATTAAACTTTTTTAGTCGTAGTCGTGTTTTTGGTCAATGTTGGAGTCGGAGTCGGAGTTGTGGTTTTGGTAAATGCTGGAGTCGGAGTCGGAGTCGAACTTTTTTTTACCGACTCCATAGGTCCTGGTTCCCAAATTTAGAAATTTTCCTATAATGCATACGGAAGTCATCCGTATAGTGTCTTTCTATAGCGTATTTTCGTACATACATACATTATAAATACATATTTTATACATTTGCAAAATATTTGTCAGTAGTTGTTAGATAGTTAATCTATAAAAATTGGAACAATGTTTCATTTTATGATTACGGGTAATTTTAAAAATGAGTTAAACAAACCTAACCTCAAATGTTTTAAGAGTACCCAGTCACCTATAACGTAGTATTTCTATAGTATAGTTCCATCCTTTGCACTATAGGGGGGTCGGATACTTCTAATCAGTGACGGCTGGTGACGGGGTGTTGGGGGGTGCAAAAGGAAGATTCAACTATTTTTCCGTACTACGGAAGAGAAACAGTTGGTATTGCGAACATCTGAATTGAAAGTCCATGCTATAGAAGTGTTTTAAAATGCAATAAATAGAAAAGAACTCTTGCAAAAACTGTTGAATCTTCCTTTGCACCCTCCAACACCCCGTCACCAGCCGTCACTGCTTCTAATAATATCACTGCATAAGGCGTAATGAATATATTTATGATTTGTTTTTATCCAAGGAACATTCAAACGTGAGGCGTTGGTTTTAAGTAGGATCAAAATAAACACTTTATTGTATCCATAGTCAACGCCATATATGGAGAATGCGTGTAAGAAAATAATCATTTTTGATTGCGTGTCAAATCACTCAGATAACTTAAGGAGTGGCTGAGTGGAGTGAGAAAACGGTTGGTGCACCGCAACTGACCAAATGGTGTGCAAATAGTTAGAGCAAATTATTTTTTTTACGCCATATCCGGTACCTCTAACTGGTGCATGTGATGTAACAATCAAATAATTTACCAGTAATCGTTTTTAGATGTTTATAATCAAATTAAATTTTTTTGATTACGCCTATTACATGTATTGTTTGAATAAGGAAGACTTTTTGAAAAATAAACAATAGAAAAATAAAGTATATATCCATTTTATCTTAATAATCTTAATAATTTTACGATTAATATGAAAGCATTTTTTTCTTTAATACGGTGAAAAATATAGCAATGCATTTTAATTCTACTGTTATATTTTTGATAGCTATTTTGGCTTACGCCATCGTCAGATCGATCGTAAACCAAAATATATTATATAATTTTTGTAGAACTTTAAAGCATTGTTATTTTTTCACAGTGGTATAATGGAGTTCTGCCAAGTAGATGTCAATTCAATCAATACATTTTTATCTTTATTTGAGACTTTCAACGATATTTCAAATGGAGCTGTGTAAGAAGTAGTTTATACTTAAAAATTAAAATAGCACTGTTTATTAATAAAAAAATAATGCTACGAGTGGCCTAGTTACTATGTACAAGATAAAGTATGTTTTATGCACAATTATTTGTTGGTAGTTAATACTTTAGAAAATGAGGGTATATGATTCAGAAATCCATACCTATCAATAGAAAATGATTTTCCGTCCTGGGTCCTGGGTATATTACCATGTGTCTGTTATTCTGTACAATATCAGAATGTAATATAACAGATCATGAAGAATCAGAACAATGACGATTGGTAAGAGGTCAATTATACAACATAAAGCTTTGTGGTAACTCAATATATCGTATATGTTTATGAATTTAACGTTTTAATAATATTTTAATGTATTCTTTATTATTTTATTTAAGAATACAATATTTAAGTGATATATTTCAAATTAACATAATACATTATAAATAAAAAAGCCATTATAAATAAATTAACAACATAATAAAAACTGAGTCTGTTTGATCATGAAAGTGTAAAAAAAATATTTTTCTTTTAAATTATCTTGGTTATTAAATAATAATATATTTGCGGTATTTTATTGTAACAAGCCTATGCACACTTTTTTTTTTCGCATTCACTCAATGCTGCAAGTATTAAAGTGACGTGGTAAGAAAAATAACAATGTATTTTAATTCTACATAAATTATTTTATATATTTTTTGACAGCTATTTCGGCTTACGCCCTCGTCAGAACTATTTCTTACCGTATTATAATGGAGTTCTACCAAGTAAATGCCTACTCAATCAATAAATTATAGTGACGTTAGTGCAGTAATTTTTTGGGAGTCAGGTCTTATTTACCAATGATTAGCAATGCCCAAACTATTATATGAAAATTGATGTTTTACGTCAAAAAATATGTTTTTTTTCCTCTGTTCTCCATTCACATTCTTCTGTTTTCGCTTTTATTTTCAGTAACAGTTCTGTTTATACATGCTCAGTTCTCGGTTTTGGCTGGACTCTGTTTTTATTATTTTAATAATGAATCTATCGGTGAAAGCAATCTTTATTTTTACGACGACTATTATAATATGTATATCGCAAGTTTTGAAAATTTTGACATTGCAGTCTGAATAATAAAATAGGCATAAAATACATTAAAAAACCCAATTCTAAGACTATATTGGTTTATTCTAGATACATTACTGTTCAAATTAGATTATTTCCATTATATTATTAAAATACTAAGAATGACGTAAATTTACGTAGGATATAATTTATAGGATTAATAAAATATTCTGTATCAGATTGTCTCCAAAAGCAATAAAACTCGGTGAAAATAAATATATTTAATAGGATTACCTGTAAGATAAAAGATCTTAGATATTTAAGTCTGAAGAAATGATTTAGCGCCTTTGTCGTAAAATATAAATCATTTAATTGTGCAACTAATATACGCCTCTAATAAAAGCTACGTTATACAAAGCTTTTATAGAAACATTATAATCGTTTCAGGTATACGATAGATTAATACCGCGCAAATTGTTAATTGTGTGAGTGTTATGGTAATATGAAAATTTATTAATTAGGGTACGTTAATGTGTGCAAATTTTATTCAATTTTTTGTCAGTAAATGAAATAACTATCATTTAGCAATACTAAAGTATTCAGTTGTACAAGAATTATTAAATATTATCGATAGCCTTTAAGGTTTAAGCCGTCACACCAGTTTCAGAACTATTTGTTTATTGTTAATACTATTACAAATTACATCACAACATGGGTGATCATATTTTTTTATCAGGAAATATTAGAAATAAATATTGAAAAGTTGAATATGTAGTTGGTAATTTTTAATCGAGCAATTTAAGCTTCCTAATTCACCATTGTTATATCCTTCATATTATGTTTTTATCAGGGCTGTGGAGTCGGTAAAAAAAATTCCGACCCCGACTCCAGCATTTACCAAAACCACGACTTCGACTCCGACATTGACCATAAACACGACTCCGACTCCGACTAAAAAAAGGTTAATATCGTCACTTTTTTTCCCCTAATTCTCCTATTTATGTGTATTCAATTAAATGTCAACCCTATCAATGCGGCCAAAAGGCAAATTTGACATTTTAAATGTAAAAACAAAAAGTTCAAACTTTTCAAAATTTCCGACTCCGAGTACGACTAAGGCCAAAACGCCGCGCCGACTCCGAATCCGGCCATAAAGCATCTTCTCCACGACTCCGATTCCACAGCCCTGGTTTTTATGATCATCGTGAAATATCATAGAATATTAATATTTATATTCTATCCATGTCGGACAGTAGCCACTGTTTTAAATGAGTAGGAATTTACATGTTAAGAGCTTCATAATCCCTTTTAAACGATATCATATTTAAAAGACCTTCAGAGATTGAATTTTTTTTCCATGCAATTACGCATCTTATTGATTGAACTTCATTAATATTAACACAATAGTTTATCACTTCAGATTGCCAACATCCTTTAGTATTTAGTTATATTACTTTTATTTTTTTGATATTTACTACGCCACGGTCCAAGTTCATCCAAAGATGCCAATAGGAGAAACCCAGGTCGCTTATGACTAAACTAATGCAAAATTCAAACGATTCAAAATTGATATTAAAATTCTGGCGAAACTCTTGTGTAAATAAATAAATTCGTTCATATTTTGACCGTTAATCCCAATTGGAACAAAACGTAAATATTGTGTCAGTAATCTTTTTAAAAAGCCGGTAAGTTTGATAAATCGTCAGAAGGTATTCACTGGCAAGTATGCAGTAATCTGTGATTAAATGAAACAGTCAATAGTTAGATTAAATAGTATGTAAATCAATTCACACTACGTATTTCATGACATTGTGATGTTAGTCAGTCGCTGAGTATTATTTTTTAGAAATAGTTACGATAAAAATTGGGTAAATTATGGATATATGGTCACGGGACAGAATCCCAATCCTCTCGAGCTCAGCTCAAATTTATTTTACATACTTTACTCTTTGAGTTCTTGTGGATTATTATAAAATGTGGAATCAAAATGATGAAATCTGAAGAATATTATTGATTATTGTATGAGTTCTGAAAGATGAATTTGTTTTTTAATACTAGCCTATAAACTTATGTGACTGTCTCTATCTGTATAATATTATTATTTGTGTAGTTTGTGGTTGCATTTTTGCTCCTGTAAATTAAAACAACTCGATTTAATACTTATTGCAAAGTACTCTTTATGATCTTCTATTTTAATAAATTTAAAAATTAAGGACAAAGCATTTCAAAAACAATCGTAAGCCTTACATTCATTTCATTTAATGTGCTTATTTTTCATAAATCTTTACAAAAATTCGGTCCCGTGACCATATATGCATAATTTACCAAAAATTGAATCGAAAGAATTGTCGGTTAATACCGATCACGAATAGATAGTTCTTATCTAAGTTAGTCAGATAAATTTCGTTGAAAACTCAGACACTGACATTCGATATTCGATTAATAAATCAGAAATATGAAAATTTTCCATTATCATTCAGTCGAGGGTATTTTATTTAAAATACTTAAAGTTGCGCTTTTATTTAAATTAATGCCCGACTTCTTATATATATTTATCTACCTGTGAAATATCACAATCATGTGATTTTATATCCAATGATACTCGTACAAGCTATTGGTGATACTTTTGTCATAGTTTTCTGACCGTCAGTAGTTTTCAATCCATCTATGTTGATATTATTCCTTGATCATCAATATAAATTCAGTATGCAGTCATGCGAAGGAAGCACGTTACGTTGATTCTTCTGAAGTAGTGTGAACAAGTATAGGGAATAATTACGAGATACTGAGATTTTTATGAGTTGATTTTTTAAATTGGTAGAAACGTTTTATCTATCTATATATATAAAAATGAATGTCTGTGTGTATGTCCGCTATGGACTACTAAACCACTCGACCGATCGATGTGAAACTTTACAAATTTATTGAGTACACTCCCGCAATGGTTTCTGGCCTACCAACCCCTCCCCCCAACCTCCACCCCAATTTTTTTTTTTTAACTTTACGAATTTTTTGAGTTCACTCCTTCGAAGGTTTCTGGCATACGCCTCCCAAACCCCACCCCGCCAAACAACCCTCCTCCCCCCCAAAAAATGATATCGAATTTTTACAAATTTCTCGAGTATTGAATACATGCAAATTGAATTGAATATTTGTGTAATGTCTTTCCTTCAAATTTATTTTAGTTGCTGGCGTAGCAACGCGCGCAGGGTACAGCTAGTTTAATATAAATATTGCTTATAATTCAAGTAACCATGCAGCCCGTTGTAAAAATTTTAAAACCTGATAGGGAAGTGTTGCTATACTTTTGATGGATTCGGCTGAAACTTTGAGGAAGTTCATTTTAATATAAAATCTTAAATAACTAAGATTATTACGCGTATTGTGTCACTTATTCTGCAACGCTACACGCGTTTCGCCACTTTCAGAGGCATATTTGGACTTACTTATGGCAAAAGTTTCTTAGGTAATTAAGCAAGATTTATCTTATATTCTAAAATGATAATTTAAAAAAGATTTAAGCATACAAAATTTCTGGAAAATTTTAAGTTAAGACGTTCATAGAGTCAATTGATTGAAACTCTTTTTAGCAATGTAGTTTTATTTTTTTTATTTAAAGAAGCATTATACAATATATAATTACAAACAAATTTATTTATTCGACGTTTTTTGTTACAGATAGTGACACGTGTTTCGTCTCCTTAATAATTATCACAAGGTTAGTTTAATTTGAAGTCAAAGATTCTCCATAGATCAGAATCTCAATTTTAAAATTTTATCATTATCAATTCAGAAACAAATATTATAAATTAGGAACCGAATAGTTAAAAGTTTAAAGAATTAATTATCAAGGAATGTTAAAATTAAAGAATTCTTATGGATTCAGTATAATGTGATACAAACTTAAATTATACGGAACGTTATAACACGTGTTTTTTTTGTTTAAATCATAGTTATAATACTTATTTTTTTTAAACGAGCCTATCGCTAACTGATTTCATCTTTATTACTCAACAGTAAATAAATTCAAAGGTTAAATAGAAATAAAAATAATTGAGGCTAAAAATAGTTAAGGCCAAACATATTTTTTTTACATTGAAAACATTCTCCAGTTCAAGCCGACACATCAATCTAATAAATTTGTTTCATAGAAAATCGTTTATGAAAACTTTTATCACGTTTATTTGTCTTGCCCTACATAAGTGAAATAATCAAGACAACATAATAAACAATCGATACCAGTTTTGGGGCATGAAGAAAACTACTGCTAGCACGGCCATTCTCTATTTTAGAAACTACTATAACAATGTATAAAATAGTTAATTATTTTTGAAATGAAAATACTTTGTAAATTAAAAAATGGAATGTTAAATTTGTTTACCAGACGATTTAAAAAGTTGGCGTATATATTTAAGAATATTTCAATTTGAAGAAACCTCTGGTATTAAAAGCAATTCAAAAGAGATCCCATTTATTATACTTTTTACTATAACTTAGCTATTAAAGATGAACCATCAAAGTTAACCAAAGTTTAGCGTCCCTGATATCAGGTGTTCGTAACAAAAGCCTTTAGCTATTGTGGAATGTTCCAGCTGAAGAAGACGGGAAAAACATGATAAAGGTTTGGGAGAGGCTTGTACAGGGTGATCAGAATGTTATAGAGTTTTAAATCAAAATATATTATGATTGTTTTAATTTATATTATCTTTTTAATACTTGATGAGCTTTATTGATAGTATTGCTAAATAATTTGGTTGTTGACAAACGTCTTCTTCATTTATCGATAATTAGTATTGCTACCCGGCGTCGCTCGGACTAAGCGACCAATAATTATTTAATGTTACATCATTCGACATAATTATATCACAAAATCTAACATCCAAAATAGAGTTAAAATAAAATCACAAACTTTATTTAATTTGATGACAGCCCCATTCTCGCCCATTAAAATGTCCAAATTCAAGGAAAAAATCTAATTTGCTGTCAAAGAAATGTCAAATAATACCTTCACGTAAATAATAAACATTATTATTGATAATAAAAGCCGGGAAAAGTTCAGTAGAAGACTAATTTATTACATTTTGACTAAATGTCTTCACCGATAAAAATTCAAATATATTTTCTTTCATATTCCTTTTTATGGCAACTTAATGACCAACAATGCAAAAGGGAATTACAGACCCACAGACATACATACGCCGTTTCGGTTTTATATATAAGATTGATTGATGTTGTCGATGAATTGAATCTTATTTGTCTTTATATCGAAGTTTTAAATACTTTGTGTTCTCAAAGAATATTAACATTATAAATTTTACAAAAAAGGCCAACAAACATTACGATGAAACTCGCCTTGTTACCAGGAGAAAAAATCATCTAGGTTAACGTGTGATGCTTGAATTCTTGTCTAAAGAGAATATGATGGCATGATATTGAAACAACTGTAAGTGTTTCATGTACCGTTATCCTCAATATTATATAATATAGTTATTCCTCCTTGCATTTATACTTTGTGGAAGTTTTAATAATGAAGGTAAATTGCGCTTGATCACCCTGTAGATAGGAGAGCCGGGAATGGCGGCAGGAATGGGTGCGCAGGTATGGTAGCCACAGGTAGAGAGTACAAACTTAACGTTACGATGTTAAGTTTGAATCTCGGCGGGTCCAGCACAGGCCAGTACTGGGAAAAAGTGATTATGTTTGCAAATGTTTCTAATGTTTTAATACTTTTTCCAGATTTTGCGATGATATAACGTAGTTTCTCGCACAATACCTCATATGTATGTGATGTTTTTGGCCAAAATAAACTATTTACGCCAGTGAATTTGGATGTTTTTCTTTATTTTTTTTGAGAATATTTTATTTCATTTCTTAAATATGTATACTAATTATCCAATAAATCCTGCGTGCCGAAATTCATAATTGTGCAACACAAAATATCCTATATGACAATACAAGATCTAGGATATTTTTTTCCGAGCACGCTATTGGCTTAATCTATTTGCTAGATTCTAGTACAATAAATTCTATGTGCAAAATTCAATGAAACATCGTCAGTTCTACTGGAGTTATTCCATTTTTAATTTAAAAAATAAGGTGTTGAATAACAATTAATTAAACTAGTAAAACAATTAAATCTTTATTGAATATCTCCTAGTGTGCTTTTTTATTCACATTGAAGATAGTGTAAAAAGGCTTTCAAATCTTTTCTTCAGCAGTAATTTATTTAAAAGGAAGACTTCTTCTGGTCTTAAATTGACGAGTCAAACACCCATATTTTTAAATATTGATTTTTTTATATACTGAAAGCTGCAACACACACAACAAAAAAATCGTCTATTGTGTTTGTAAAATAATATTAATTTCCTGATACTGAATAAAGAATATTGTTCAGTTTACAATTATATATTTTCTTCAATAAATTAGGTATTATAAGTCCTGCCCATGATGTGGTACATAAAATATAAAAGCAACAGGTAGAATTACCTGCCCTCTCCCCTAAAACCGTCAAGTCTTTCAATTCGTTTTACAGTTGACCATTATTTTTTTTATGAATCCATTAAAAATGCACTGATCCTCAAGTTGTGCCACAGGTTCATTAGCGTGAAAAGATAACCAAACTTTAAACTCTCATAAACACAGCATATAATATTGAAAACTAAATACCTAACATATAAATAAGTCAAGATTCTGGCTTCTGAATAAAACTAATGACGTCTTAAATATAATATATCCACTTATTTGAATGTTTCATTTTATTTTATGAAAAATTAATGAACTTATTGTATAGCATTTAGTTTCATTAATTGACGCTACGTTGTCGTTAAGTTGTATAATTATTGCAAAATTGTTTGTAATAAATAAGTGACCAAAAAGAAACAAAATAGAAATCCAAAATATTATGGAATATCGTCAATTTTATGTATGTAGTTATGTACATACATGTATAGATTTTTTGCAGCTGGTGCAGAATAATTTTAAAAACATGATTATTAATTTTTCTATAAATGAAGAAATTCTTCTTTTAATTTCAAATGTATATTAAAGTAAAAAAACATTTAGTCGTCTATAAATATTTAAAAAAAAAAAAATGTATGCACTCAAATGTTTAATTGAAATATATGTACGATTGCTTATATTATATATGTGTAAAACATTTAATGAATGGATTCATACTATAGATCGCTGCAAAAAAATAAACTATTTTTTTCTGAGCAGCTTTATTAAAATAAGTTAAAAATACTTGTGTACTCTGAAAATGAAATGAATGGTAAACACACTACGTACATAGAAGGCGTTTATTTGTGAAGCGGAGGGGAGTTTTAATAAAATCGAACATAAATTAATAAATAACAATAAGCATTACGTTATTTTTATCAAATCCATACAAAAATGTACATGTTTTCATTGTATCAATTTATTTCTTAAAGATGGCTGCATTTTTAAGTGCCCGGTCAAATTATAAACATACCAGTTTTCTGAAAAGGTGTGTACATTATGAAAGTTTAAACGACACCTGATTGAAGGAATAACGTTTTAACTAGCTGATCACAGACAAAAGTATCATTTGTTTTCTCGGAAACCATTTATTAATACCTCGGCATTTACCTGTACATAAGAAGGTACCGATCTGTAATAGGAATTCCAACAACGATGTAAAGAAGCACCCGAAGAGAGTTTTAAATTTAATAATAATCACATACTTGCAAGAAGCTTAATGATACTAATTTCCTTTTTCGCTGCTAACACGTATAAAAAAATAACAATTTGGCAGAATGACGAAATGAATTGAATAATGCAATACATTTTGTTTGAAGTTGAAATTAAAATTCTTTGAATACTTTATGATGTTCTGCACGTTATTAATTGATAAGCTTATATAATATTTAATAGCGTGATTCTCACACCTAAATCATCTATAGAGCATCAATATTCAAATAAAATGAATTCTTCTTTTTTAATTTCAATTTAAATAAATATAAAATAGGTGCTTAAGACTTGGCATAAAGGTTAACTAACTAAATAGTTGAATAAAATAAATTCTATATACATATATGTACTATGTTAACGATACCCGATTTAAATATTAAGCTAGGATTGATTTTGCCTCAAACTGTTGTAACTTGTAATTGAGGCGTAGTATTAAAAAGCTAGCTTTATTTTAATTTTTAAAGTTAAAAGAAGTAAAAAAAATCGGTTTATGAATTCTCAAACAATGTCCACAGATTCCTTCGAAGTAATAACATATTTTTCATACAAGTATTTCAAAATAAAAGCATTAAAAATCTTTTTTTTTTTTTAAATTACACAAATACAATTTTTTCGATTACTCTCCTTGTAGGAATTGAACTAAATAAATCACGATAAGGATTTTAGGGTGTTCATACATCAATCACCCGATGTGGTGAGAATCACCTTTTATTTTATAGCAGGCACTCCTTTTTAGTATCATCAAAATATATTACATCAATTTAAAAGTTTATGCAGGGGCGCTTTACGACGGCAGTTTATCTGGTCATAATATTTTTATTCCTTCCAAAGAATTGTGAGCAAAAGCATTTATACAATTTTACGTTTTGTTTTATTATTTTACATTAATTAATCCTATCCTTTGTTCCAATGTTTAATTTTAATTGGTAGGTGAAATCTACGTCCTGAAGATATTAAACTTTTAGCACATACTTGTAAGTATCTGTTTTGTAACTTTAAGTGAAAAAAACAATAGGTAACTTTACGTGTTTCGTGTATAAGGTATGGTATGCTTGATACTGATGAATTGTTTAAGGCGGCACTGTAGTACGTAGAAAGATGAAAGTTTCCTCATAATCAAATGGGCTATTGTAATGATTTATCGAAATCAACATTGGTTAAGCTTAACAAGTTTCTAAAACCAACCTTATGTAGCTTATAATACGCTTGCTGGGTCCGTGGTGCAGTGGACAAAGTCGTTGGCTTCCGTAACGGACCGCCCGGGTCCGAATATTTCAGCCAAAAATTTTAATAAATTCTGTTCGAAAGCAATGGGTGTTTGTGTTTTAGAAAAAAATCCCTTCCCACCTTTTCGATCCCAAAAAGCGGCGAGTAGTGAGAGCGATTAGCTAACCACTAATCCTGTCTTAGTACTCGTATCCTTTCAATACTCGTATCCTACTCTCTTCGAAAAAGATAGGTTGAACAACTAAGTAACATGCAGTTCTCGCAGAAAAAAAAACATGTTGAGATAAACTCCGCGAGGAGTCCATTTGCTCAAGTCCTGCTATTAATATGAAAAAAAAATGTAGACACTCTTACATCTTCTATAACACGGGCTCCCAACCCATGGGTCTCGACGGGTTTCCTGTGGGCTCACCTAGTCAGCTAAAAAAATATTTTCGTTGTTTTTTTATTTACCTATGTTAATAAAGCCTTTTTCAATTGCATCGGGGTCGCGGGTCACAGGAATGTTTGTCAGCCGTTGGAAAATAAATTTGTTTCTAAAATAATTTTTATGGAAAGATTTATTAGCTCGATCTATTTGTTTCTGCCTGTAGCTTTGTACCTCTGGTGTACCATTGAACTTCTGAACTTTTCTAACTATTGTCTCGTTATCCAGCGGTGTGTCATTGCCATCTGACATTTGATGCGGAGCTTTATTGCGTCTTGTATTCTTAACAAACAAACGTCAATATACATTCATTGCATCTCATTAACAAAGAATGGATATTATATAAATAAAAATGGGATGAACTGAAACATTTAAACAACACAAATGCCTTTTCATAAACGTTTTCATAAGAACGAGTATGTATATCGTCGGTTGCATTACAAAATTTACGAAAATGCGTTTTCGACTTTTTTGTATTTATGACGCTACAAAAATCGCTGATCGCCAATTGCAAAATAATAAAGCCGAAAAAAGTGGATTAAGCTTAATATCACTTTTAAAATGTTCCATGTCGATACTTGTTGGAAAGGCATTACATATGTATGTATAATAAATAAAGTTTATATCAATTCGTGAAAATGCCTGCGATGAGCAAAACCGGTCCTGATCTATACACATTTATTGTAGAATAAGTACAAAAAATGTATTATTATTTTTTAAGGTTAAATTTATTAATTAAGTAATAGTTTTTTTTAATTTGGTTTCGCGAAGTTCAAGATATGTTTTTAAATGGTTTTTAAACAGTTTAGCGAAAAAGTGTACGATATGTACTACTAATGAAGTTTATTTCAACAGAAGTGGTTCTACAAGAGCTACTCGCTCACTATCTCTTTTTAGATTTGGTAAGGTAGAAGAATACAGCTAGGACATAACCAGTGGTTAGCTAATCGTTATTACTACGCCCCGTTTTGAGGTGGTAATAAATTTAAGCATGACAGACATATTTGACGTCGAACTTTGAGCTTAATGTATTTACATTAATCGAAATTATCCAAATTGGGATTTGAGCTCGTGACCACCGCGCCCGAAACCAACGACGTTGACTACTCAGCTAATATTACAATGACACGTTTTGTTCAATGAATAACTGACCACTATACATATATGTATTATAAATTGTATTAATTAAACATTGGAATTATAATATTGTACAATATCATTTATTTATTGCGTGTTTCTCTCATTTTTGCTATGTTATATCATCAGAGTTCTCAGGAAGGTCAATCTTACTTAAAGAAAATACACTTGGGCCTCGTATAACACGGTTTTATACAACACGGATGCATAAATTGTGAGATATTTTTAAGCAACACGGTTTAAGGAAAAAAAATACAGTAAAATTTTGTCGTGGTATTGGTGGAGAAGGTTTTTAACGTCGAAATGTTGGATGAAACTACCACAATTAATGACTCAGAAAGTAGTCGCAGCGAATAAGCTACATGTTTCACATTAAAAACAATAAATGACGGCCTGGAATTGGCTATTAAATTAGATTTTTTTATTGAAAACGATCCTATAATGGAAAGGAGTTCGAAATTCAAGGGGGAATTGCAAAATATTTTGGAACCTTATAAGGAAATATGTAATTCATATTTTTCTTGAAACGCAAAACCCTAATTTTGTATGAACTTCAAACCTTGTATAACATGGATTTGTATTACACGACGTTTTTGTGTAACCATATAACTGTGTTATACGATGCCCAAGTGTACAGTTTTTTGAGTAAGCTTCTGTCTTCACTTTTCGAAAGTGTAGTTTAATCGATGTGCGTTTTGAATGCTTCAAAAGCGCTACAACATTGAAGGGGTTGATAAATCGCTAGCTACCTTGATAACGGGTGAATAGTTAAAAGACTCCATAGAATTGAGGAAGATTAATATAATTATGTCATACATAGACTCGTGTCATGAGTAAAAATACAGCCAACGGAAATCAGTATATTATGAGCAAAGATTGTATAAATCGATCTACAACAAATGGTTTCAAGACAAAATCTTAAAGGCAAAATGTTTACGGACAATATGTTCACAGAAAAGATCTTAACGCGACAAAGTCTTTACACGACAAATGGTTCACCGACAAAAATATTTACGGGGCAAAACGCCTACCAACAAAATGTATACTATTTAAATTTTCTGAGGCGATACAAAAATGAATAGTAATTTTTCATTTACTATTCATTAATTGCTTCCCCAGTTTTGACCATTCTGAATATGAAAAAATCACCAAATATAAAATAGGGGTTTCCTGACTTAACCTATCCTAAACTTATTTAAACTAATATCTTATTAGGTTTATGAGCTATATATCTTACTCAATATTTGTACATTTGCCATGCTCACAGATCGAATCTTGTTTTAACTCCCATTAAGCATTTTGTTAGAAGGAGTTTTGTCTGTTAAAATTTTGTCTGTAGACCAATTATCGCGTTAAAATTTTGTCCATAAACATTCTGTCTTTAGACCATCTGTCGGCACACCAGTATAAATTTATAAATCACGATTACAACAATAGTATTTTTTCCATTACAAAACGTGGTCGTCTATTTCGATTGATGATTGATGCCACATGATAAGATGACATTTACAAACGACCCGAGTTGGCAAATAAAACATCGCACCTTGAAATACTTTTCGAAATGCACTATCTACTGCCATGCGTTTGCATACTAATTTGATATTTACTTTCGTAGGAAAATTCCTCAAGTGCACAACAGAGAACAATCGCCCATTCAGATGTTTATCGGTGCGGTAAATTTACATAAAGGGGGTAATTTAATTTACAAGACTATTATGAATCGCGCTAATTTATTGTATACAAAATTTGTGAGGGTTTTCGAATGCCTGTCACACCTGGGTGGCTACGCACAGGTGTGGAGGCAAGCAATTTTACGCTCGGTGACTTTCGGCCGCCTCCGTATAATGTCTTATTACTATAATTGATCAGAGTTTAGTAATGATTTAGTCAGTCATTTATCAAAGATAAGCGCTAAAAAAATGCAGAAAAAAATCCATTTTTTAAGATGCATACAAAAAACTCTACTCTCAGTTTCGAAAGATATTTTAAACTCTTAAAATAATTATATTTAAATTCCTGCATCAAGCTTTGATTGTTGATGCTTTTGGCTAAAAGATATTGAAACAATCTGAATGAAATCTTCTGGATTAAATTGTTGTAAACGCTTGCAATGTGCGAAACCGGTCTTGATTATAATAAATCTAATATTGAATAAGTTCAAAAAATATGTTTTTATTTTTTAATATAATGCCATTCCAACAAGTATTGAGAGTGAACGATTTAATTTTGGAATCAAAAAATCTACTGTGAATAGAATCCCTTTTACATCAGAAGTCAAAATTTACCTGTCCAAATTTTCACGAAAATGAACTATGATTTTTTATTTCCTCCTTTTTTTGATTGAAGTGATAAAAAACATGTGAACAAAAACAGTGATAAAAAACATAAACGACATTACTTTAGAGTCCATTTTGCACCATATTCCATTCCCTTAGCTACATACTTGCTTAAAAGTGTATTGGAAAGTATTTTTTAAAAATCCAAAATGGCGTTGAATCAAAAAATTGTACAACAATACGATTACAGTCTTATACGTATGTTACAAAGATGCGAAACTGGTTTACCCCGAGAAAGAGAGTGTGGAGAAATTTGAAAACGACAATTCGAAATTTAAATATACAGCTTAACAAATCACGCACATCGCGCTTCTGGCGGTTGTTAAAGAAACTAATCTTTCAAATAAAGAAGTTGACTAACTATTATATTAACAATATTAATATTTAATTGATGCGTATAATCACATATCTTTAATCTAAAGTGTCAAAATTCGATCCAAAGATGATGTTTTCTTACATAATACAGTATAAATTATTTATCCCGTTAAAGAACTTGATAAGATGTTAATTGAAACGAGTTATCATTATAATTATATACTACGGAAAGTTAACGAAATCAAAATATTAACACTTGATATTTATATTTCATTAATTTCATCTTAGACAAATGCGTGAATCAAAATCTGTAGATTATTAATTAGATCAACGAATAAAAATAATAATACATTTTTAGTACTATTTTCCACATAAAATTTATTTGATCAGGACCGGTTTCGCTAATCAAATAATTTTTCTACCAATTGTTTGTCATACCTTACTCAAATTTTGTATAAATATCACTGTTGTATTGTATTTCTTATCAGTTGACAATGCTCGCCATGGGCGAAACCGGTCCTGATGAAATAAATTTTATGTGGAAAAAGTACTAAAAATCTATTATTATTTTTATTATAATGCCTTTCCACCAAGTATTGACAGTGAACACCCTAAAAATAGATCAACGAACTAAAAATCACGCGATTCAGAAATAAAGTTATCTGTCTGCATCTAACTTATTATTAAATGCTTTAACGACAAACGAAAAATACAATGTAATAGTTAATAACGCAGTAAGTAAGGAAACAATTCTTTAGGCCGGTTAATCAAAGTTCACTTTCCTGCGCCATAAATAGATTTGAAAAACGATCAAGTACACATTCATAGGATTGTCCGCTTAACGTTTGAGGTTAGAAGCATAAATTTTAAATCTTTAAATTTAAAACAAAGTTTAAATTATTGGTTTCAATTTTTATTTGAACAGCGTTACCAATACATACCAACGTATACAAAAATCGACTTTCTTTTTTGGTCATATAACAGAGACGTATTGCGGGCTTTCAATGCCTGATACGTTTTATAAAATGTTCCGTAGATATTTCTTAGAAGAAATGATTTCGTTTTTTTTACTTTTCAATATATCACATCAAATAAATATATCGCGTGTCATTATCCTCTGTATAAATTGCACAAAAAATCTAAGTATGAGAAGTTATAACGTGGGAGCAAGGTATGCGGGTAAAATATGTTTCAGAATAATTCTGTGGAAAACATGATTGGCAAAATGAGAAAAAAAAATGTAACTATCTTATGTAACTAATATATAAATTTCGCACAAATTCATCTTTTCCAACAGCATCTTCGACTATCACTATATTTTATGGGTAAGGATATAAGGATGGTAAGAAAAGATTCGTTATAATCTAGGTAATTTACCTATGCCCCGCCCCGTGCTTATGAATATTAGGATCATACGTTTCGAAGACAAGGTAAACCATAAACCATAAAATTTATTGGAAAATCAATGTCTTATTGTGTCAATTTGGGGATTAAAATCCTTTAGCACCGCAACCAAAGAGGACAGGCGTCCAACAGCACCGACCACTCGGTTACATGACCGCTTTATATGATGGTAATTATTCAAATAAAACCTTTTATCCTTTTTCATAGATTGTTATAGTTAGGTTCTTTTAAGGGCTTCAAAAAAAATCCGGCTCATTTAAAACGTTCAAGGTAGCTTATTTATTATATCAGTAAATTTAATCTCATGACCCAAAACTGGTCAATTAACGCACTTAACAACCTTCTGTATTAACCGTTTATTATTTTTCGTGTTGTAATAAAACATAATCACGGTTAAATAAATGCCTCCATTTTATCTATTAAAAACCAGTAATTATTATCAAAATTCGATAGATATAAAAATTTATATCTGTTATAATTATATAGGTAAATATTATATTGAGACGATGCTAGTTTGTATTACCTAACAAGATATTTAAAAAAAAATGTGAATCGATTTATGTAGGTTACATATAAGGTTTATTTTTAGCTTACACTAAACTACATTTTTTTACTGACATTAAAGCCAGGATCGATTTCACTCGGTTACAATTTTTAAATGTGTTCTGGATAAAATAGCTTTTTTTGTAATTTAACATCAATATTAGTGTGATATATTGTTTAAAGTAATATAAGAAAAAAACTAAAGGACAGTTATCTAATTGCTTTTCAAATATTTTGCTACTGTGAATAGGAGAAGATACTATCATACGACATTCGTGAGTTCTAAACACATCGATACATCGGGGTCTTAAAGCGCTGTCGAGTTTGTAGGACGCGATATACAGCTACCACTCTGATGTGGTGACTGAATGAATAAGTTTATATGAAGTAATATTTAGTCCCCGGTCCGTGGTACAGTGGTTAACGTCGTTGGCTACCATGTCGAACCAACCGTATTCGTTTCCCGGTACGAGCAGATTTTTCAGTCGATACACTGATTCTACTGAGAGGCAATGGGTGTTTGTGTTGTTAAATCCCTTCCACCTTTCCAATCCCAAAGAGCGACGCATAGTGACAGTGATTAGCTAGCTACTAGTCCAGCCCTCGTATCCTTTCCATTCGTATCCTCTTCGAAAAGGAGAGGTTGAGAAACTGAGTAACAAGCAGTTCTCGTAGAAAAAACACGTGTTGAGATAAACTCCGCGAGGCGTTCATATGCTTCAGGTTTGGAGCGGATATAGTAAAAAAAAAAAAAAACAAGAATTAGATTGTCTGAAAAATCTTGACACAGCGACGTGCAGAATTCAATCAAAGTGATAAACCACAATCACAATTTCTAGTATTAAGACATTTGAACTGTTTTAAAAGATCATTTATTTATATTTATTTTTGTGTTTTACTGACATTGATTGATTTTAGTGTGTAAAATACAGAGAATATTAAATAATGGAAGTAACTTACATGATTATTTATTAAGCTGTTGTATTAACGTCTGTTAAAATATACAAACAGCACATTCAAAATAAAAATATTTTAGTAAAAGATCTTCTAGCACACTGCCAATTCAGATAAAGTTTGAAAAAACACCACACATGCTGCAATAAATTTGCTTAAATGAATTCCTAAGCGATATGCTAACTATCAAGAAAACAGAATCAGACCACCAATATGGAATGAAATTTTCGAATTTCATTATGAAAATCGATTTGGAAGGATGTAGAATTTTTCATAAGTACGTGCCTGTTTCCGGTTACGTTGATTTACATTTTCCACTACTTATTACCATTGGAAATGAAGTGTAAGTGTATCAAATAAAAAAGAAAAAACAGCACTTCGTACTATCAGAAAAAAACAAACCAGGAATCACTTAGCTTGTTTCATTGATACATGACTTTATAAATATTTGATTGATAAAGCTTTTACGTTTTTTTCCACGGTCGTGGAAGTAAAAAATACAAATACAATGTTAAAAACACAACCAATAAGTTTTTTTATCGTTTGAAAAATTGGAAAATATGTATCATTATAGAGCACGCCATTGTACCATATACATACTGGATAACTGTAAAAAGTATTATAAACGTAGCTTACAAAAAAATATGAATACAATTTTTTGTTCGGTGCCGTAGAAGTAAGTAAGTAAGTCAGAAATGGTCGGAAACATTTCTGAAGGACATTGGACTTGATAAAAAATGTATTTTGAATAATCGACAAATGAGTTTACTTAGCCTTTGCGTTGTAATCTGTAAATCATAGTGTTTTAATGTATTGGCCACGAAATAGAAAATGGTTTCTTAATTTGTCTTTTTATAAAACCTTGAATCACTTGTACGATATTAATGAGGTATATAACACGATGTTTGTATCGATAATTTTGAGTAAATTTGTTCAATAATTAAAAGCAAGTTCAGTTTATCCTCCACCACCTTATCGTGTAGAAGGGCATTGAATTAAGAGAAATATACGAATTCATTGATGAGCTTTGTGATCTTTTTTATACTCTGTATAATTATACGTATTGTTAATTAATACGATAAATATTTGCTCTTATACGTAAAAAGAGTACATTTCGAAGGTTATATGGTTCAATCACAAATACATCTTAAAATCGATTAAGTGGTGAAATCATTGTTTCAATCAAACCGAATATTAAAGCGCCATCGGCGTGGTATATCTTGTCTGTTTTCCAATCAAATCTTTACTCTACGCCAGTGATGCACAACCTGCGCTCCGGAATGACATTTCATGCGGCCCAATATGACAACCATTTCTGTTACCTTTTTTTCTTCAGAACTTTTTACGGACGATCGACGAACATTACAAAATGTGTAATTTTTGTTTTGTGAAAAATTTATTGGAGTTCCAGATAAACAATCTGAATCAAGAACATCGCAAGGAAAAAAATCAAAGGGTCGATACTATGTAAATTCAGTCTTGCAAATCTGCACTTGATGTTGTGAAGAATGTTTGGAGCATGTGATTTTATAATATTCAATTGAAAATAATTAAAATTAGAATTGAATATGTATAACAAAATAACGATAATTTAATTCCAGCCCTCGAACTAATGGAAAATCGATTAGCTGACCATTTTGCCAAAAAGGTTATACATCACGGCTCTACACTCTTTAATTAAAATGAGTAATTTTCAATAAATTCAAATATGAAACCAAGCAAATCCTGACATTTATAGTAAAACGATCTTACGCTCGGTATAATAGAGTAAACATAAAAAATAACGCGATCATAAATCCGATTTGATAAAGATAAGCTATGCAGATTCTAACGTAGTAGTTAGAACGTTCGAACATCGGTTTGAGAATGGCGTAAAACTTGTTTTAATGTTTTGCTCTTCACGACGGAGCAAAGCCACACCATAAAAGCATCAAGTCTACGGTTTAATTAATATAACTTCAGCGAATATAATCTGCTATATCATTTAGGAGTGCTCGTCTCGTATTCACGCTTAAACTCCGCTTTCTTGGATTATACGCTTTAGTTGTGGAATAATGGCGGTCTTTGCAATTTATTTAAATTACCTCGAGACTGTTATTATTTATCAACCGCACAGTAGTTATATGAATATGGCAAGAATCTCTTAATGTAGATTGAATCAGTGTACATAATATGTATATTCTTAAGAATCTATAAATAAGATAAATATTCAAGTAACAATAATGAAACTTTAAGTATGTATGTCTATCATCAATGTAGATTTTTTTACTGCCAATTGAGCTAATTAAAGGAAATGATTTTATGAGAACAGTTGCTCAAAATCTCCATCCAGAGGGAATCCTGAAGAAAGCACTGCTAATAAGGTAACCACTTTAGTTACAATCTGTTTTAAAGGAAGAAAGTTTTTATACATCAGAATTTTAACTAGCTAGTTACATCAAGGTCATGAAAAATAATTCGGCCCCGTTGAAGCAGAAAAACTTCCTTATTTTTCTATACAAAAGTAGACAACGAGAACAGGAGAGCCAAAAAACTGGTCTCACCAGTAATCAATGTTAACTATTTTTTATCATCATCATCTTTAAAGGCAATGTATTGGCATTCTGATTGATTTTTTAAATATAAGATAGTAATTTATTCTCATGTGTTTAGTGGATTTATGGACAAGAAAGTAATTTCAATACGCATTAAAATATTTTCTTGTCAACTTATCCTATTGGTATGACTCTTTGGCACGAAACGGAATATATTATTATGTATATAGAGCAGTGGTTCTCACGGAAATTGCACTGAGGCCGCATCGTTAACAAAAGTGGTACTAAGGAAATGTCTGGTGGCCGCACCAAGTTTTTGTTTTGAGTCTGTTGTGTGTCTGGTGTCAGGTATGTCAAATGGAACTTAAAGTGTTTTTCAATTATTGGTCTTCAACTCCAATTCAACTATTCGTATTAATTGCGTCCTAAATATTCAATTTTCAGATACTTTGTTGACAAGTTAACTTGTAAAACCACATTTTTTTTTAAATATCAATATTTCTTATGAAGCTGTTGGTGGCCGCAACCAAGTCCTCTGGTGGGTCGCACATGAGAACCACTGATCTCGAGTCACGTTAAAAAAATGGCAAATATCAAGATGCATTTATCTTATTATAAGGGGCCGAGTTCTTGGTTGCTACCCTCGCAGTGCAAATTCGAAAGGATTGTTATGTTTATTAGTATTGCATCAATCAATGCTTTATAACGACGGGTGCTCTGATTGGTAGCCACAATTTTGGAATAAGCAATTGGCCAATTGTCTTTGAGCAAATGAGCGATCGAAAAAAAATAAGTTACTTCAACATATTCACTTTCTGGAAATTATTGAATCGTTACTTCTGATGACACCAAGATTTTAACTGATAATAATTTCTGAGTACCGTAATTAAACTGATGTAACACTTGTGTGCGTCTTTTTCTCGACATGTCAAATATTCAACGAATGCCGGTTGTGTAAGGCTGGGTTACGTGAGCTGGAGTGGGCGGGTAGCGGGGGCGGGGGCCGCAGCAGGAGAGCGGCCCATCTGCCCGCCGACTCTGGCGCAGTTCATCGACCGACCCAAAAATTATACTCAAAGCCGCACATACTAATATACATGTTTGTATGAAAACTTCTCTTTTGAATCCCGAATTGATTGATTACATAGAATGCTGAATATCGATTCGCGGATCATAGAGGAAGGGGTCACGAACTGCGAGCCATACTTTCTGAGAAGTAAGGAATTTTATGACTAATTAGTTTATTAATGACCGACGAAGCATGAATACATATTACAATATTACGGGAAATTATGCGTAATGTTCACCACTTAGTATCATGATATATTTTTAATGTCTGAAAGAGGTTGGGCTCTTTTTCCGTTGAAAAAGATATACTAAATATAGAAAAAGCCGTCATCTTTTGAGCCACAAAATATTCCTCAGAAAAATAATACAATTTGAATTTGAAAAGTTACATCGATTATTTACACAAGCATCATCTTCTATTCCAGTGCTTCCCAACTTTTTTCATGTAACGGCCTCCTAAATATAGAGAAAATATTCTGCGGCCCCTAGTTTGAGAATCACTGTTCTATTCTGTTGATATTAAATTTCATCTATGATGAGTTTATTTTAGGTAACCTATTGAGTGATAACTGACAGTAAATTGAAGATTGATTGTAAAAAATGTTCCATTTCATACGGTCCATATGATATGCGAAACCGGGCAGCGAGTCGATCAGAAAATTTATGTTGAGAACAAACATGCAATTCTATTTCTCCATTTCGAACGACCCCCTCCTATTTTTTTAAAATAGTCGATTCTTTCTTCTGAGTTACGGCTAGGGTTTGTTATTTTAGATTTTAGTATTATTTGTTAAAAATAAAAAAAATATTTGTCATTACAGCTTCCGCATATGCGCCAAATATTCTTTATTGTGAAAGTCATACGAGATTAACTCGATGATAAATAATGTATCAGTTGTGCACAAAATCAACGATAAATAACATACACCCAACCCAAGATCTCTTTTTTCAATTGGAAAAATCTGACCTTGCTGGGAATTGAACCCGGGCCCCCTGATCGCTAGGAAAAATCTCTTGCCACTAGACCACAGGGACCAACCTTATACCGGTATTACCGAAACCGACGACCGGTACTCTGGTATCATGGTGTATTTTTCAATGCAGAAATACCGGTACTTTAATTTAAAAAATATTAGTTATATCGTAAATAAATGTACTTTTATAAACAATCAAAGATGCTAAGATTCATATGGCTTTGAAAACATAAAATTGAAAAAAATTCTGATAAATTTAAAACAGAACAAAAAATATTTTTGAATATTTGGTAATATTACGCGTTGCAATGTGGTCTATTTTGCAATTAGCATGTTATGTTCATGCTAGTTTTCGTTATAATAATTGTTTACGTGCTACAATAACTCACATGGTGCCGATTTGAGTGGGTACGACTAAAGTTATTGATACAAAATAACTTTTCCACCAATTTGTAGTTTGTTTTGTTTATGAGTTCGAAATTTAAGATTACAATAATATCAAAAACAATCGAATCATTTTTTAAATATTTAACATTGTGCTCAGTTGAAATAAGAGTATCAGATTGTGACAAGATAGTTGTGGTTTTCTTTAAACCAATCATATTTTCGCTTAAAGTAGAAACTGTTTTTCCTTTTGAATTTATTCAATGAATGCTCTCGTTTCTCTCCCTTGGCGCGCGTTGATCGCTTTTAATGGTTTTTTTTTTTTTCCATTGTACGTTTGCAATCCTGCAATCTTCAAGAATATTTATTATTATCTCGTGACATCTTTTCTTCTTTCCACTTATTCATCTTGCTAGGTGCATGAGAAGCTAGCCTATCACGAGAGTTTGGTGATCTCGACTCACTTCCGATTAGGGTTAGCAATAATGTTATTACCGGACCCGGTATTTAGAATTTACACTTTTTTATTGCTAATTCGAATGGTATTTTAATACAGTCGGTTATTCAGATAAGTTTGAATTTAATGTATTGTTGCAATACTGGAATTGCAATCTATCCTCCAGAGAGTCCCACCGATTTAATCAAAAAAGATTCTTGTTTTAATATTTATGTTATTTTATAGCCATGGACCCAACTTAGACTCACGGAGTTTATCTCAACATATATTTTTTTTGCTACAAGAACTGCTTCTTACTCAGTTGCTCAACCTCCCTTTTTTTAAGAGAGTAGGGATGGAAATGATACAAGGACTAGGACAGGACTAGTAGTTAGCTAATCGCTGTCACTATGCGTCGCTCTCTTGGGATCGGAAAAATAGGAAGGGATTTTTAACAACACAAACACCCATTGCCTCTAATCAGAATCGATTTATCGACTGAAAAAATCTGTTCGTACCGGGAATCGTACCCGGGTGGTCCAACACGGTAGCCAACGACTTTGACCACTGCACCACGGAACGAGCGATCAATAAAACTTGTGATCAAACTCTAGTAGCGTTATTAGTATTTAATACATTAATTATTTTAATGAGAAAATGTTTGTTCGCTGGGTCTATAGCCGAGTTTTCAACGTCGTCCTTGTATCGGTGTCCACACGTTTGAGTTACAGTGCGGAAAAACAGGAGTAAAATCAACGTTAGGATGTAAATTTTCCTTGCTTGGTACATGTCCTCATTTATTGCTGAGTATGTAAATTATAGAATCAAAATCAGATAAAAATTCTGTTTTCAGAACCATTACTTTCCTACTGAAACTATATGTGGAGTCCGCGAAGCATGCTCCTAGTTTCCCAGCTATTTTTATTTCTTGGGTGAATCAAACCAAGTCTTTTTTTCCCTTTCCCGCATATAAGTATTGACTTTCTAAAAGATTATGTGAGCTGAGGTATTTGCGTGGGGAAAGCACTTAAGAAAAACCCCTTACGAGAATGATTGTCATAGAATCATTAAAAAGGTTCAATTCTTACCAAGAATTGCTCGTACTGTTAACGTCAACTTGACGAGTTTACTATTCTTATACTAGACATTTCCATCCCCTAACTGAATCGGCGAGCTTGGCTCGTAGTTTAAGATTTATCTCATACTGCGTTAACTTGGAAGCTGGCAAGGGTGGTCGGCGGCATGGAATAAACAAATTTTAAATCTATGTTCGTAAAATAAAGTGTGTTGTTTTTCTTTACGCATGTAAAGTAGAAGCGTCGTAACTCTAAAACTTGTTATTATTAGTATGAAAAAATACGCAATTAAAACCGCTTCAGCACCGAGCAAAGTGGTGATCTTAGTTACACTTTCCGATCGACATCTAAAAAAATCCTTTTTTCCAACAAGATTGGCTGATGAAAGACGGACTAATGGCATTTATAGAGACAGTGTCTAGATGCCATAAGATATGAAAAGTAAAATATCATTAGAATTGTTACTGGTTTTTTTAATATCTGTGACGGTATTTGCGACGTCCGTACGCGGTAGCCACCAGTGGCCTTAAGGTACTGAAGCTGTTAATTTAAAACAGTTGTGAATGAATATAATTGGAAAAATTGAGTCTTTATTGTCATAGTTGTGTTTCCCATCTCTGGCCACACATGGAACACAAAGGAAAATAGTGCCAGCGAAAAACACTTTGCATCCCATTTAAAGCGGCCTCAATGAATTCCTGAACCCGGTGGTGGCGGGCGATCTTAATGTTATTCATAAATTCACCATGCCCGTATCTTTACGTTACAAATAATAGGACCGTTTACTGACACGCGATATATGCGGGGAATTACGTGTAGAGATATCCTTCGTATTAGCAGTCATGCTAGGTGTGATATATTCGAAGATATTCAAAAAAGAACCGTAAAAAATGTGTTGTTCTAAGTGCAGTGATTCTATGATTCAGCAATATGTATAAATAAACCAATATATTTTTCAATTTTTTTTTTATTGTATAATTGATACAGCAAGATAGCAAATTTTTATGTAATACTAGTATTGCTACCCGGCATCGCTCGAACTAAGCGACCAATAATTATTAATTAATATATTGTTATATCATTCGACATAATTATATCACAAAATCTAACATCCAAAATAGAGTTCAAATAAAATCACAAACTTTATTTAATTTGATGACAGCCCCATTCTCGCCCATTAAAATGTCCAAATTCAAGGAAAAAATCTAATTTGCTGTCAAAGAAATGTCAAATAATACCTTCACGTAAATAATAAACATTATTATATTAATAAAAGCTGGGAAAAAGTTGGTAGAAGACTAATTTAAAACATTTTGACTAAATGTCTTCGCCGATAAAAATTCAAACATATTTTCTTTCATATTCGTTTTTATGGCAACTTGCAACAACAATGCAAAAGGGAATTACAGACCCACATACATACATACGCCGTTTCGGTTTTATATATAAGATAATATGTATGCTATGTCAACTTGCCTTGACTATGTTTTAGTTTTGTTTTTTGTAGTTAGTATTTATCATGTAAAAATCAGGGCTGGTTTCGCTCATTGTGATAATTTTTGACTGATCTTACCATAAGTTTTAGTTGGTATAAAATCTTCGTGATGAGCCAAACAGATCCTGATCTTAAAACAATTATATTTGGAAGTAGTACAACAATTGTGTTTTTTGTATTTAAAACAATGCCTTTCCACATTGGCGAATTGGATATAAGGTGTATTTCCAAATATTTTGACAATCTTATAACGCATAACATATAAATATTTAGCTTTGATATTTGTCTTGTTTTTTGTTACATGGTATGATTTGGAGTCAGTGAAGATCGTTTGGTTTTTAGAATAATATGAGTAGCTTCATATCAAACCTGGTCAAATTAGATGAATAAATTTATATATATTTAAAAAAAAAATGCAGATATAACACATTGATAATGTAAAACATAATAAAGCTTTAGCAACGAGACACAAATACCAGCTGCCACACAAATTTCAAATTGTTTTACGAAATAGTTCAATTATAATATAATAATAACGAAATAGTTATTAAAAGATGAAGATATTTATAAAAGAAGCAATAATTTAGTCAATTTAAGTGGTATTATATTTCAATGACACACATTCTTTATCGGATGAGTCAGAATACAACAAAACTTAAAATAGTAAATTTCCAATCTGAAAATTAGGAAAAATTTTCGTTCAATATCTTTTGAATTTCAAATTCAGGTAAAACATGCTGAGTATAGGCTTCCAATTATTATTTTCATATCTGTTATTTCGAATTTTAAATGGCATACGTCAAAAATATCGATTATCCCCGGGCATTGCATTTTTTACTGAAATGTCATGTAACTGTTCAGTATCCAGCTTCAGGCCGAAAAAATAATTTGAAAATGGAACGCCGTGGCCACTGAAAAGCGTAACGATAAAAAGTATTTAATCGTGTATTTGAATATGGAATGAGGGAAAGACACATTGAAATAATTTTGTTTTCAATGAATCAATTTTGACAGTTGACTTTATGAACATGCAAATCGTTGGGAAATTCCTTTTATAGGAGGACCGTTCAATCTCAACGGTCGAAAATAATTATTTTGTTTTACAATCGAAGTTTTTTGTAGGCAATTTATTAAAGTCGCCGAGTCGAATGGTCGCATTGGTTGGTAGCTTCAGACGGATACGCATACAATGAAACCGGTTCCTTTGCTCACTGTGCCTACTTCGGTCACTACCGAAATAAACTTACTTACATACTCGTATCGAAGCCTTTCGGCGAACGAGAATGCTGTTTTTTTTTTAACCTGTCTAGTGCTATTGCACAGGATAACGAATCAATCGAACTCAGCATCATTGCCAGATGAAATCATACTTATGAGAGAGAGAAGGGTTGATTAAATAATAATTCAATTCTTTATAAATCAATAAAACATACTAGTTTGTGCTTATTTTACATGTATAATGTAAAGATCAGGACCAGTGTCGATCATCGCGAGAAGTTGCGACTTATGATCAAAATTCGCTGTGAGCTTTCAAGTATTGCAAAAAATATGCTTTATTTATTTGAATATTATAATCAGGGCTGTGGAGTCGTTAAAAAAAAGTGGACTAAAAAATGTTTAATATCGTCACTTTTTTTCCAAATTTTCTTTATTATGTGTATTCAATTAAATACCAACCAATCCGGCCAGTAGCCAAATTTGATATACTATATCCAAAAATAAAAGTTTAAACTTTAAAAAATTTCCGACTCGACCGAGTACGATTCCGGCTAAAAGCCTCTGACTCCACAGCCCTGATTATAATGCCTTTACACCAAGAACATCACCTAAATGAATTTAAGTATTTTTTGGTTCTTACTGTTTTCGGTGGGAAGGTATTATTTTGAACAAATAAAACAGATTTATTTCGTTCTACTTCCACATATAATTTGATAGCGATGCCAGTATGGATGTATGTATTAATATTTCAATACATGTTTTGTTTTTTCAGTTGGTTCAGTAAGAGAAGGAAAGAGAAGTCAACGGCTTTTCGACGTCCGTCTCGTTTGGTAATCAGTTCAAATCCCCGAACATACACTTTCATAAATTGATGTTTCATTCGTTTTGAAGATTATTGTTCAATAAATTTATTGTCTACAATTACAATATCAGAGCATCTGAAGTCATAGAAAACAACTTTTCTTGATATATTCACTGGTAGCATTGAAGTTATTGAAGAGGAAAATGGTTAAATATTGCAAAATAATGAAATGTGTGAATAGCAGGGCTGTGGAGTCGGAGTCAGAGCTTTTTGGCCGGAGTCGTACTCGGAGTCGGATTTGTTTAAATGTTTGAACTTTTTAGTTTTGCATATAGTATGTCAAAATTGGCTATTTTCCGGAATAGTCGGTTGATATATATTTGATTACACATAAATAGGAGAGGTGGGAAAAAAATGACGACATTAAACTTTTTTTTAGTCGGATTCGTGTTTTTGGGAAATGCTGGAGTCGGAGTCGTAATTTTTTTAGCGATTCCACAGCCTTGGTGAATAGTATACTGTCCTAAGCACCTAGCGGGTTAATATGTAGGCGATAGCCGAATTAAATTTCGCGCGTCGAATAAGAAAAGGCGGCCGAGTGTGAGCGAGAGGGGCGAGGAGTGAACGAGAAGATTCGCGACTTGGACTTATTTTATCTCAACGTAGGCGGACCGGACTCTATGACCAGGCGCGAATTCAGGGAATACCGGAGATTTATAAGGCATTTCTTCAATCATGATTAACCGTTAGTCGGAATTAAACTGTCATTGTTTTCAAAGGAATCGGGTGCACTAAGAACATCTGAAAAGTTTCTCAGAAAATAGTAGGAAATCGTTTCAATTGTATACGCTGGGTATAATAAATTGTGCTGTAAATCTTTCGAGATTGATTTATTTAGCTTTCAAACCACTTAATAACTTTGCGAATATCTGAATTAAACGTCCATGCTATAGAAGTGTTTTAAAATCCAATGAAAAAAGAACTTTCGAAATTTGATTTATTTTGCACCAAACCACTATTTGTTAACAACTGTTTCTCCTAAAAACATAATACATTTCAATACTCAAATGATTGCAGAAAAAGAAATGACTTTTAATCAAATCAAATCGTTGTGAGAATATTTCATTTTATTGATTGAATTGACGTTTACTTAGTAGAACTCCATTATAACACGGCGGATAGTTTCAAAGACGGCGTAAGCCGAAATAGCTGTCCACTATATAATTTTTGCAGAACGATAATAATTTGCTATTTTTCACCGTTTTTGTCATTTTATTTTGTATACTTGTTTCAAGTGGATGCAACGAAACTTTTACCTTAAGTCATGTGTCTAACCGTTCTCGCATTATGTTGTTAATATATTTTTAAGAAAAATCCGTCCACAATTTGAAGCATATGGACTCCTAATGGAGTGTAACAGAAGTTTTCTGAACGAAATGCTCGTTTTTCAGATACTTAAACTCTATTTTTCGAAGAGAGTGGAGACATAAATGAGAAAACTCTATTAAGTAAGGAATCGTGGTTAGCTTATAGCTCCTGCCACGTTCCAGTTGCAGGATTGGCTAGCTTGAAGATATTGACTTTTAAACAACACATAAATTCATGCTTTCGAACAAAAAACAATGATTTGATTGAAAAATGACTCGGACTAGGATGCGAAAATATGAACTGCGCAACCAAAGTCAATGACGTTAAAATTCGACCACGGATCCGAGAATTGAATATATATATCATAAGCTTATTTATTTGGTGATATGAATCTGTTGCACTCATTTTTTCCACTTAATTAAGTAAGCTTCAACATCAATTTAGTAAGTACATAAAACAGAATCAAAATAATCATCATAAAAAAACTAATAGTATCTTATCTTAGTTTTTTTCAGAAACATGGCACTTAATCAATGCGAATAAAAACAGTAGATTTAAAAAGTTTCGAGAATATATGCTTAAATCTGACATTGAATACTGAAGGTGAGGTGGTTTGACTGTGTGAAGAAATTAGGAAAAATAGAAAAAAAGTGTCACATAACGTCACTTGTCATAAAGAGGCATTAGAACTGACTGGATAACGCGCGGTGGATGATTCAGGATAGCCTTTAACCAGCGTGCCTCCTCTTTTGAACAGTAGGGTTCCAGCGTCCTGGAAGACCATGGGGTACCATTGAGTGAATTCGGTTAGTATCTCATTGGGACGATAAAAACGATAATAACGTGACCATATATCGCATATAAGTATTGAAATGTTAATCAAAATAACGAAGAAGTCAGAATGAAACTGAAATTATTTATATTTGGGCATATTTGGATTTTAATTTATTTGGTTAGTTGTAATACATTGTAATTCTTGTTTAACTTTTTTATAATGTCACTCTTTCGTTGAATTTCTTATCAGTTGATAATGCTCACCATGAACGAAACCGGTCCTGATCAACAACAAAAAATATGTGGAAAAACTACTAAAAATGTGTTATTATTATTATTATGAGGGCAAAAGTTCTTGTCTGAATGAATAATATTTTACACTATCAAATAGGTGTGCATCGGATAAGTTATGGTTTTATAGAAATGTGCACTTTTATAATGCATAACACATTTGCTTTGAAGATCAATCAAGGTGTACTTTTAATTATTTTGTTGTGTAGTCGAAAAAAAAAATATTGGTTTGTTTTTTTTATGTCGATTTATTTCCCTAAATGCGTGGCTGCGTTCATCAGTCGTAGTTTTTTTTATTTTTCCTCTTTTTCTCGTCTCCATTCGCCCCAGGCGTCCCGTCCCATACATGCGCGCCGCACTCTGCGCACCAACAAACCAGATACCTACCATTATTTTTATTATTAGGTAGGTAGGTAGGTACACGTAATCATTCGTGTCTGGCCAAAGCGATGTTGCCTTCGTGGAACTTTATTGGAGGAATCTTCGAGAGACGCCTCGATCGATGTTAACACATTCTCGTCTATCGTCCGCAATGTCAATAAATAACTACCAATTTAAACTACCATCATCTTGCGCAAGAGAAAATATACATTCATATATCAAAAGTCTGACAGTGTTATAAATAATGTGTACACGGAAACTATAGATCCATACGTCTTGCTCCATTGCTAAGAATATGGTTAGCGATTTCACAAATTGATTGACTTTCTTTCCATAACCTTTGATAATTTGTAAATGATTTCATGCACGTACCGTAAAACGGGATTGAACTTTAGCACAACTTTACTAAGTATCCAATGTATTTTTTTTCTATTATATATAATTCTTTTCAATGACCAAATACTATCTCTCGAATGACAAAACCAAACCATCTAAATTGTTGGCCAAAATTGAAACAAAAGTGTTTAAGTTCGATGCCTGTGCATCCTTACTTTTTAACCCCTTTTAAATTTCTTTTTTATTGCACGAAAATTAAAATCAATCATGTTTTTTTTGTTAATAAGTATCGTAAAACGGAATGAATGTCATATAGAATAGAGGTTCATATATTCCAATCATAACAGTCGGTATTTTTTTCTATATTCACCTGCCAAGTCTCAATTTACCCTCTCTCGTCTCTATTCACCCTGATTCAATGTGGTTAGAGATATCGAACAAAATTAACTATGTCTTAATAACGATAGTGAATATTTGAAAAATATTGCCATGAATGTGTAGTAGGACCATAGAAACAAGTTTCAAGCCATTCATATTTGAATTATGTGGCACAGGTATGAAGATAAATAGTCGTGAAGGGTAAAAAGTGTCTCTTTTCACCCCGTTTTACGGTATATAAATACTTTTATCTTTATTTAAAGCCATTTTGTTAAGAATTACGCATTTACAGTGGAGTAACACTACTATAAAAAGCTAATATAATTTATTTTAAATATGAAATTTCAACGACGAGACTATCTTACTTTTCTTTTATAATTGATTAATGAAGGTTTTCAGTGTCCGCGTGCGTTCAGCTCTCCATCATTTTTTACCTCACACCTCGGTGATATAATATACCATCAACCAAAATAATGGTAAACAAACGAAATAAATTTATATTGAATTTTGAAACAGAGTTACTTGACTTATTCCAGATAAAGAATTGGTCGGCATTAATCTTGCTGTGCACATCCTTAATTTATTTTTCTCTGAAAGATAAGCTGCCATCTATATTTTGGATTTTGCCCCATGTTTGGCACGATGTCATAAAAGAGGTCTTAGAAAGCGTTGATAATAAAATATTTTTTGGTTATGAAATAAATACTATTTAACACAATTTCGATTCCATTTCTTTCTTTATACTTTGTGTGATAACAGTTTCTAATAATCATACATATTTTTTTTATTCCTTCTCATTTGTCATAAAATATATCGTTTACATGGCTGTTTTCCATTGTATCTTTCATATCTTAAAAATACTAGCAATGATCGAAGCCGGTTATGATCATTTCATAAAAATTTGGATTGTTTTACATGTACAGTGAATCCTCGATTCTACGTTTTTCAAGGGACCGTATAAAACAAACGATTAATGCGGGAAACGATGAATGCGGGAAAGTTTTAATTATGAACTAAATGCAGGAACTATAGAAAATGGACGCACTACGTGGGAAAACGTATAATGCGAGAACGTAAGATCGGGGTTCCACTGAATATTATCGATACTTATAAAAACATACAATGTATTTGGAAAATTATGTTTAACTTTTGAAAAATAGTGCTCACTCGAGTTATTAAAACATTGTTCTATTTTGAACGTCATTAATTCTATTCGCTGTTTTTAAAGTGTTAATATCAAGAAATTTTTATAGCGGGTGAGCGGTTGTAACGGTCAAAATTGTGGTCCATGAATATTCCTCACCTGTGGCGCGCGTTCTTTTCAAAGAAAGATTCTTAGTACTTGATAAAAAATGCCTTTTTAAAATGACGAAAAAATAAAACACATCACTTTAATTATCGCGAGAAATTGTCTCCAACAAAGAATACGTATTCGCAACATTTATAATTTTATTTCAAATTTGATAAATAAATAATGTTTGCTGTCTAATTCTGTCAATTCAAAAACTTTTCATTTGATTTCAAGCCAATCATTAAAAATGTTTAAAAGAATTACTGCGTATTTCAGTTCACACAATACGGACGTATTTGATAATTTTACTAGGTATTATGAATAAAAATAATAATACATTTTTAGTACTTTTTCACAATGTATTATTATTTGTATTATAATGCCTTTCCACCAAGTATTGACAGTGAACACCTGGAGTCGGTCATGGAACATGGAGTCGGTCAAAAAAAGTTCGATTCCGACTCCAGCATTTAGCAAAACTACGACTCCGATTCCAACTCCAACATTGACCAAAAACACGACTCCGACTCCGACTAAAATAGTTTAATATTGTCACTTTTTTTTTGCTTAATTTTCCTATTTATGTGTATTCAATTAAATACCAACCCTAACAATCCGGCCAATAGCCAAATTTTACATATTATATGCAAAAATAAAAAGTTCAAACTTTTCAAAATTTCCGACTCCGAGTACGACTCCGGCCAAATTGCCGCGACGACTCCGACTCCACAGCCCTGTTTTTAACTGACTTAAATGGTAAAGCGCAATTTTTATTAATGTTTTTTTTTACAATTAAACAGTCTTATGTCTCAATGTACACGTTTTCATGAACATAATCTTTTTTCATATCACGAAACTGTTGTACACATTGTTTTTGCATGGTAAAATGTAAACATAAGAAATTAATATTGGACGTCTTCAAATTTCAATTGCTTTTGTATTTTTTAAGGGAATCGCTCAACAATACGATAAAATCTTAAATTAAAATTATTTTTTCTTTTTAAAAATCGCTTTTCCCTAACTTGTATTTACTCTTGGAAAATAATAATGTGATAATGAATTATACAGTAAAATGATGATCCCCACATTTACGACCGGTTTTCAGGATCTAATAGAGTGCATGGCGAGGCATAAAAATATCAAATGTGTAGATCTAAATAATTTGAATAGGAATTCATAAAACAAAAAATAAAAAAAAGTCGTATTAAAAAATTGGTTGCAAAAGCCATTTATTTGACAGTAATAAAATGTATTTTTGAAAATAATTGGGTACATTATCAGCTAATGATTTGTGGATTAATAGATTGTACATTTTAAATTAGACTTAATTAAACAAGTCAGATTACAATAAAGTAGTTTTATTTAATAAATTGGTCAGAGATAAATCATAACAAATAAATCATTATGGCCATAATAAATAAGAGTAGATATGTCAAAATGCAGATAAGTTTTGACAATGATCTTGCGGCTAGGCCAATAATAGAATGAACAGGTTAACGATCGTTGTTTGGTAATTTTCCATCTACATTTCTAGTTTGTCGACGTCTGTTTGTATGAGCTTGTGGTCCGTACTTTCAATAAATATGAGAAACGTACCACTACAGATATAATAATTCTTCGGTTTTCAATACACACACATGTATATTTATATATAACAAAACAGCAATTGAAAATTCATAACAATATTATAAAAAAGGAGTGCTTTGTTTATGATATTTTTTCTTTATAAGTTTGTAATAATATACATTCAACAGTTTATAATTTTCATACAGATAAAACACAGCGCTAAAAATATATTAATTAAATTAATCCAGATTGCTAAAAAATAACCTTCTTTTGATTTTTGATACTTGGTAGAACTTGACCTAAAATATAATTTTGATAGTTACAGAAGAGCCTCATAATAGTTCTGAAGAGGGATTTAGCCGAAGCAGCTACCAACTATGTGTATATTATGTATATAATATTTTTAGAACTAAAATCTTTAGCTATTTTTCCGTGTAGTAACATTTCAAGTTGGTAATATTAATTCTTTCGATGGATTCAACGATAATTTTGTGGAAGTTCATTTTAAAATAAAATTTACTTCACCAAACATTGAGATAGTAAGCCTGAAGATATCCCCGAAAGAGGCGAAATACGTGTCACAAAATACGTGGAAGTTATTTAAAATTTTATTTAGTGATATTACTTTTATTTGTATAATTAAACGACACAGGCTATTTATTACGCGTCAGTTGAAGTTCATACTTGCGCATGAAATGACGAAAGCTGCTGAAAGACGAAACCCTGGGTACAGTAATGATTCAGTCGAAATCCTAAATTGTTTATTTGCTATGTTATCTTTTTTCCAACCTTGTACCGAATTATGTTTACTTGTTTGTTTATATGATGTATATGTATTTAGTAATTTTATTGTGACTGTTTTGAGTATCTGTACAATATTGTGAAGTTTTAAACTTTTAAAGAACTGATGAGTTGTATTCAGCCTGCAGCGCCAAACCGACTAAATTGCGATTTATTTTATTCTTGGTATTAATTTGGCGCCTACGCGTTATAACGGTGTTAAATAATGCCAGTCATCAGACACGAAGCGTCAAAATATAATAACTATACGCCTCAAGGTGTTAATATATTTTCATGTAAAAAAAAATACATTACATTCTCACAAAAATTATAATATTGAGTGACGATTAAGTGTGTAGTGCATATCGAAATTGTAGGGCTCAACGTTGAAACATTCCAAACTTATTTCCGCGTAACGAGTTTCTATATTGATCTAATTTTACTTTTATAGAAACCTGTTGAGTTCGTGGTTGAGTTTGAACACCATTTACTTTGCCATATATTTATTTCGGCTTATCCGAGTTCAAAATGAGAATTAAATGTTTCTGATATTTTTTTGAGGACTTCCAAGGGATAGAACCAGTCTGCCAATGGGGATGCCACTAGGAAGAACTTCAACGATTTAAAACGATATTGCTTCGGATGTCAAAATATTTCATATTAACGTGAGTGAGTTCAGACGAATACTATTTGGTCTTTATTATAGTTGATTTTGTCGGAACTCACTCGGTTGACTTTTTTGCCAACTTTCAATGTATTTTTTTATCTGTCTTCTCATGGCTGCAATGTTTTAATGTTTTTTAACATTGCAAAAGCAATAAACTTTGTAATGTACATATATAAATAAATCATTGGCTTCAGTTGCGGAGTTCATGGGATTGGAAGATATCGAAGTCAGTGTTGTTTTAAACTCCCTCCCATACCCATCCGATTCTTAAAATGTTAATTAGCTTATCACTAGTTATTTTCTTTCTATCCTTAATCTCTTTGAAAAAGAGAGGTTGAGCAGGTAAGTAATAAACAGTTTTCGTGGAACACAACTTCTGAAAAGATAAACTTCATTAGGAGTCCACATACTCCACATTGCTAGAGAAAACTTTGCTTAGAAATCTGTCTTGGATAGAAAACAAAAATAATTTCGCTTTTTAAGTAAAATAAGGGCTTTAAATACCACCAATAGTACCTACAATAAAGTAATGAATGATATTAACGTATTCTATATGAATAATAGAGACGGCACATATCGATTTTTTATGCCTTAATCAAATTTTATCGTCCATGGGTATGAAATTCGACCAAATTTTAAATGTATTGTCACTGATGAAGAATAATATATTTATTATAAAAAGAGGTATGTTCATAATACTAGATCATATGAGCTTCGATATTACTTTTTGTACGTAAAATAAAGTCATAAAGTCACAATAAATCTGCACCTAATCAATAATTGGCGAGATCTATACAGCTATGAGTTGAAATATAAATGGTTGCAATTGGTATTGGATGAGGCGATTCGATTTTAGTCATCAAGTATCCACCCAGGTGGGCAAACCACATTGTCCTACATATCATCGTTTTATTAAAAATAAATTTGACATCTTCAAGACGATAGATATCTCTAGACGCTACAGAGACTTTGTAACGATCAGATTAAGGGAAGGGAGGTGGTATTTTTTTTTTACTTCTTTTGGTCGTTAATAAACGTGATGAGATGAGGTCAGTGCGAGTCTTGTTTTAAATCCACTGGCTTCGGCTTAACTTATACCGGTTTTTATTTACATGCCCGCCCGGCGTATGTATAACGAATCTTGGGAGTACATAGCTAGGGTGAATATTATCATTTATTGAAATTACGGGACATACTTGTTCACCAATGTCATGCTCAAATATCATCATGTAGCAAATAATAAATTATGAATAAGGCAATTTTCCAATACTTTCTGAAAATATACATTCAAATAGTGGATATCAGGGCTGTGGAGTCTGGGCTTTTTGGCCGACGTCAGAGTCGTCGCGGCGTTATGGCCGGAATCGTACACGGATTCGGAAATTTCGAAAAATTTTATTTTTGCATAAAATATGTAAAATTTGGCTATTGTCCGGATTGGTGGGTTGATATTTAATTTGGAAAGGTAGAAAAAAAACGTGACGAAATTAAGTATTTTTTAGTCGGAGTCGAAGTCTTGTTTTTGGTCAATGTTGGTGTCGGAGTCGTGTTTTTTTTACCGACTCCACAGCCCTGGTGGATATATAATGTTGTATAGTTTGATATAAAATGAAAACGATAAATATGCTTACTTTTTATATTATATGTGAATGCAACCAGATTAAATGTGATTGTTTCATTGAAGCAATTCTATAATACCAGAATTCAGAATTCTTTGTTAAAATCTCAAAAGGTATTTTGAATAACACGTAGTCTGCGATATCACAGTTTTTTTAAAAATCTATTTCGGTAATGTGCTCCTTTTAAAATATATTTTTTCATTTTTTTAATTGAGAATACAAATTATAATAAATAATATTTTTTTTTATTTTGTGTATCTCTGATCACATTTTGCCTTGATTTTCTTATATCTGCTGATAAAATTAAAACCAGGGCTGTGGAGTCGGAGTCGTTGCGGCGTTTTGGTCGGAGACGGAAATTTTGAAAAGATTGAACTTTTTATTTTTACATTTAATATGTCGAATTTGGCTATTGGCGGTTATCCCGCCGGTTGGTTGATATTTTATAATCGAATACATATAAATATGATAGGTAGAAAAAAAGCGTGACGAAATTAAACTTTTTTTAGTCGGAGTCGTGTTTTTGGTCAATGTCGGAGTCGGAGTAGGAGTCGTAATTTTTTTTACCGACCCCACAGCCCTGATTAAAACTCACACTTTATGAAAAGATGCATTCGTTGATTTTTAGCAGATTGGTCATCGACTATAAAGTCGACCTCGACCATCGACTATTGTTACTTTACATAAGAAACTTATTATTCTCTCATAAATTTTATCATACTCGTTACCAAGAAACAATCGTGTTCATAGGATTCTAAAGAATACAAACATTTAGTTGACTGTTCTATCCATCAACGTTATCTATGAATAATATGTCCAGTGAAATTCCACCGTATATAATCAACATCAATATCAGTGGATCGATAATGACTTATAGAAGGCATAAGTCATAAGAACGGCAATGTAAGATCGATGCAGGTTTTGCGGATAATACCTCTCGAATGAGTAAGTTGCTGGTTCCAATTTTGATACAGACATTTAGACTGTGATTACCTCAAAAATATTATAAATACAAGTTAATTTTATGATTTAACAACGACTACTGTCATGTTTTTTTTTAATGTATTATAATTATTGATACTAATATATATCTATATATTTAGACAATTTGGTTTCCATGTTTTATTCAATAAGCTGCACTTGAGATTACTTATTGATTTAACGTTGAGTCAGTTTTGCCTTGAGATTGTAATAATAGACTCAAGAGTTATTGAAAGAATCATATCGCGCCATGTTTTTTTTGGGCAAGCTGGGTCACCCCACGCACAACGCTGGCTTCGTAAGTAAGTATATCATTTTGTGATTTTTTTTATTTCGTTATTGTGTTGTATGTCCGCCGCTCGTTGTTGCCCGCCGAGAGATATTCGGACGCGTTCCGCCATTGGTCCATTCTCCCGCCTATCCGCCATTTGCGAATCGCGTATTCCCGCCAAACCGTTGAGAGATACGAATTGAGCCATTGGCGCGCTGAGCGGGGGAAACGTGAATTTATTTTAGAATGCCAATTCAAATCTTCTACGCTTAATTACTTCCCCGTATTGTGGTCGAAATGATACACCAGAATCATAAAAATCGTCCAGTTTTGTTCCAAAACAAAAAAAAGATATTATTTTGAAATTGGGAGGCTCACCGTTCAATTAATAAAAAAACCAATTGATTATACTCGGCCATACTGTCCGCATGCCTCAAGAGAACCTGGTCAAGGCATACCTTTTCTTGCAACCGGTTTCAACCACCATGAAATTGTATTAGGTTAACATACGAAGGAAGATAACATGGATGGCTATATGCTTCGTATATAGAGAAAATTTATCGCTGAATAGTAGTGATTTCATTAGATTCTTAAATCATAAAAGTCTTGTTAAAAAGAGGACAATCGAAGGAGAAAATAATCTCAAAAAGTTTAAAGCTCGGATCAAAAATATGTAATTTGATTTTTTTGGTATTCCTTACCAATCATAATTGTGTAATTTATACAAATATACCAGATATCTTCAATCCATTTTCAGATGTAATATTTAAATTTAAACCCACTTCACATCTGAGAATTTAGCCCTGTCGTCATTTGCACTCATTATACACCAAAAATAAAATGAGTACACGAGTAGTATCTCATGTTAAATTATTTGATTTTTTGACCATGTTCGGTCCCAATGAAAGCACATTGATTTCTAATGGAACTTAATCAGAAGTTTTTGTACAATTCTTGTTACTCGATGAGAGTCAAGATTTGAGGACAAGGCTAGAACAAGAGTAGTGGTTAGCTAATTGCTTTCAATACACCCCAATTTTTGAAACAGATGGGTGAAAGTGAATTTTTGTCATAACAGAAATTTATGACAGTGATACAAAACTTTTTTGGCAGGAGGGCCTGGTAAAAGTGATTAAATTATCGTTATTTTTATTGTATTTTTTTTATTGAAAATTTTATGTTGTTCTTCCATTGTCCGTGAAAAGTTCTGAAGAAAAAAAGGCGATAAATATTTGTATTATTGTGCCGCATGAAATGTCATTACGGGCCACATGTTGTGCATCACTGATCTATGCCTTCGAATTGAAATCAATACATTGGTTGTAGAATCAATTTATGAAACCAATAATAGACAGTCGTCAATAACTTCATTTTAAAAATTATCTTTCATGACTGTATAAATTGGAAGCACTATATGCATATGCACGGCTTTTTCCCATTTGACGCGGAGGAACAGCGTTCCGGCACCTTTTTTCACAGATTTGAAAATCAATTTGAATATAATTTTATTTAGTAAAAAGCTTGACATGAAGTGAGTTCCGGCACCTTTTTTCCAAAAAAAACCCTCTGCATATGTATGTATACAAAATTATTTTTCGGTAATTTGATTTACATTTTGGTGACAACACAACCAAAAGAACGTAAAAGTTAACCATACCCATATGTATTAGTTAAAACTACATGTGCTTGTTAGACACATAATTTACCTATATGATGATAGCGACCACCAGACTTTGGGACTCCACTGTTTATTTCGTTGTTTTTTCATATGGACGCGCATCGCAACAACTTTTATCACCCCTCGACCCCTCCCTCATTTGCCCTCCCTCTTAGCTAGCCGGTCCTTTCTGAAGAGGGCTTGAAGTCCCTCAAACTGAGTATACCAATACAATGGGAAATTAAGACTCATATTATATTTAAAAAGAAAATGTATTTTAGCTACAGACTTTATTTTCTTACATATTTCTTTATTATTTCTCTCTAAAAATATGGCCGCCAATAATTTGACAAATACTAGTTCTTGACACTTCATTGCCAGCTGAAATTTATTATGTCTGATGAAATGTTATTACTAAATAAAACTCCTGTATTTTATTCAGTTTTCAGGTCTATTGATCTCTTCTTACCTTCAATTAACACAAAAAATATCATACATCTACATATCGACACTTTTCTTTGAAAAGGTTCTAACAACTTTTAATTCTGTTTTGAGATATGAGCGTTAGAAGTTTGGATTGATTTTAATCCAACTATTTAATTCAAAATATAAAATTCAGTAAATAAAAATGTTTCAAATTATTTATTGTAATCATATTTTTTCACAGTTCAAACCATTCTATCACCCGAAATAATGATCATAATAATCTAATGATGATATTCTTAGAACGTTATCAAATAAATTAAGTAAAAAAGTGTGCAAATGAACTCCGGAATTTTGCTCAAACTCTGTAATTCAATATACCATTCATTTGCTACGTAAAATGTTTACGACCGCATGGGCGTGTGATAGAATTCAGACAACACAGACATCCATGAATAATGATAATGCATGGGACTTGAACCCGTGCGCTACACACATGACCAAAGCCAGCGACGTCATCACTCGACTTTGGAACTGGTATATATGTTTAATTAATTTTTCTGAACTCTGTTTTCAGAACCAGCTAAAGATGGTGGCAAGTGAAAACATCAACGTATTTGCTTATTTTTTTTATTTCTCATTTATTAAAATTGCATCAATAACTTTTGGTAGATATTTTATAAAAAAAAACATTTTTTAACGCATACAATTTCCAGTTTTATAACAGCAATTATAGCGGTCTTGATTCGGTCCTGGAATGAAAACGTGGCAACTCCAAATATAGCCTGGTTACACATTTAAAAACATGTATGTAAATTGCGATAAAACCAAGTGTCTTATTGATGAAAAGAACTTAAATAAATTAAATCAATAGGTAATATAGATGCTAAAACTTTTATTCAACTCTATAACAGTTCAGCACGTTATTGGTTAATGTTGTTTGGAACGTTAAATTTCATGGTTTATTATTCATGGCAATTTGATTTTTCGAAAAATAATGTCGACTATAATTTATATCTGATTGGTAGGATGGATAATTTTATGCACACATTTTGTGTAAATTTTACTTTGAAAAATGAATGAAAATTCTACACAACTAACTCTACATAGTATATATATATTCTACACCAGTATATATAGATAAGTAAATGTATGCTGAAACTTAATTCTGACGAGGGTGTAAGCCGAAATGGCTAAAAAATATATATCTTATAATTTGGATTGATCTAATTTTTTTTTTTTTTACCGTGTTATAATGAAGTTCAACCAAAAAGTAAATGCCAATTCAATCAAGAAAGATCTTTATGTCCTTGGCGTATTATTGATTTTTCTGAAAGTGGAATTTGTACTCTTTTCTGCTTAAAAACTCTTAATTTAAATGCCTAAGTTGTATTTAATATGCTCATTGCTTCTGAAAAATAAATAAAAAAATATATCAGTATATTTGATTATATATATTGAAAATATCGTCGGCAAAACTTAAAATACATATCGATGGTTTTTAATGTATTTATTTAAAACTCAAACAACTGACAACAAATTGAAAACGGACATTAAATTCGCATTTTTTGACTACGAATTTTCAAAAGAAATCTTATTTGATAATATCAGGATATTTTTTGAAACATAATTGCTCCCAATGTTGCATGTGGACTCTTAATGGAACTTATTTCAACAAAAGAGGTTTTTTTACGACAGCTACTTGTAACTTACTCAGTTGCTCAATCTCTATGTTTCAAAGAGAGCATGGGTAGAATGATATAGCTACGTCACTAGTAGTGGTTAGCTTATCTCTTTTGCTATAACTGTATATAGGATCGGATGAGTTGTAGGAAGTCCTTGACATCATAGATATCCATACCTTCGAAAAGAAATCAATAAATCGATTGAAGAAACTGGTCATGCCATGATTAAAGAAGAATCTTTTTTTTCATAGTGAGCATTTATGATTTAAATATGTTCAGGTGCACTTTGGAGAAATAATTTGACAGGTCATAAATTGAAAAATTTTAATCTACGAAACGGATGTTACCATTTATCCTGTAGAATAAATGAGAGTAATAAATATTATCCAATTTATACGTTTATTAATGCAGACTATAAAGTTACTGTTATATTCACGTCTAAACATTATTTAGTAGGTACTGTTATTAACATCATTATCAAATCTGTCATCATTACGTGAATGAGGCTGTTAAGTGAAAAGAAAATAAAAGCTCTCCGTAATAACATATGAGTAGGCTTTGATTCATTTTTTTGCCATGAGCGCTACAAAGATTAGCTGATTTTTTCAATTGAAATGCGCGATCTACTAACGGCTTTTTCATACATTATTTTGGCAGAGTTTTCAATTTTAATAACTGCATTGAATTTAATCTGTTTTAAGATAAAGTTATATTAATAAATATTCTTGTTTAATACATTGAAAATTATAAAATAGCATCATTTTGAATTTATTGATTCAATTTTTATGGCGCTTAATAGTTAGCCGTTTGTTTTTTTTTCTAGAAGAAATTTGGACCTTGTAGCATGTAATTATATATTATTAAGAGATTTTTTTGAATAAGATATTTAGCATCTTTTTTTATATGCGTCACATCGGTAGTTTGATATAATTACTCCTGACAATTTAAGCAAATTCAATTATTCATTAATGTATATTTTCAGTTAATGGATGAATTATAAAACATACATCTCTTATTGAATTCTCCAGTTGGTTCCATTAAACATAATTTGAATATTCATCCATTTACAAGAAATATTGAATCTACGTTTTGTTACGTCTAATGTGGAGTATGGTTTAAGCTCGAGATCGTGTCAGCTTCTTCAGTCTGCCTTGTTGAAATGGGTGTACTGAATGATTTAAAGATATCGTTTAAAATTAGCATCCGAAAAGTATTGATCCTTCACGCAGTATACTAATATATATCAATATAATTAACAATACAGATTAACCATTTTCATATTGAAGTATTTTTTTACGTATCGCTTATACGTATCATTTGTCCAGCTTGTAGTCGAGTGATTACCGCTTTTGTGTATTCGTGTTCGATTGCAGTGGCTCGAATCCTAACATGTACACTTTGAGTCATGATATTTAAATCGACTTTTATTTCATTTATGGTCGACCAGTATTATATTATTATACGATCATTAAAATATGTTGAGCGATTGACCAACAAGCAGTACACGTAAAACATCTGTAAAAATGATAACGGGAGCATTAATTCAAGTTTCTTTGATGAGGATATTCAAGTCAAAGAATGTCGCAAAACTGTTACCAAAAAAGTTTTTTTTTAATATAACTTGTTCTTCGCGTTGGTCATTTGAATCGCCAGTTACCCCAGGATGGACTTAAAGACCGGTCAATAAATGCATTACTCAAAGAAGTGGCCATTTAAAGCTAAGAAAATTGTGTATGGTTTTTTTGATATCTTCTTTTCTAATATTATACAATTCGTTAATGAATAATATATTTTTTTAAATGTACCTACCATCTTAAGTAGCTCGTCAAATGACTGGCGCATTGGCGTCAGCTGTAATGTCATGATTTTTTTCAACCATTTTTTACAACAAACGATGTTATGCTGACAAACTGAGTACAGATAAATAAAGTAATTTTGTCGAATAGATTATGTAGCCAGCACATATAAAAAATCCGTCGTCATACGATTTACTTCAGTTCATTATTACGCTTTCTCAGGTGTTTTAAATTTTTGTTTACGTAAATACTTTACGGTCATTATTTCTGGATCTGCATTCCATTCCATTTAAAGTTGTACCTGTTCTCCTGTTTCATGATTTTTTGTTGACTAAACACATTTTGGAGAATATTAACATATTATAGAGTGCACGGTAGATAGAGGTCTGCACGGGCCGAAATTTTGAAATTTCAACCAGCCCGAACCCGAAGACCTCCAACCCGACCCGGGCCCGAGGCCATTTCAAAAAATCTTACCCTAAACCCGACCCGAGCCCGCATTTTGCAACCTTGCCCGAAAAAAATCCGATTTTTTTTTGTAATAAAAATTGACTCACTAATTATCGTTTGTGTGCAGTTGTGCGAAATACATTTCTTCCTAATTAGAATTAGTTTTTGTTTGTTTTACAGGAATGACGATACAAATGAGAAATGCATTTACATTTTATTCACTCAACGTATCCAACTTTTTTGTTTGTAGCCACCTCTATGATTTCACTAAATGATTTCCACACTTCACTTTTCCCGTGGGTTTTTACTGACTGAAGAAATATACTTTCCACTCTTCAGTTTTGTCTTAATATTTTCGAAGCCCATTCTTGCCGGTAAATTTTAAAAAAATAACTCAACAAATCGAATTACGACCGATCGAAATAACCATATAAGAAATACTGAAGTCAGGATCATATTATGAAATTCATTATGCGTATTGTACAAATTCCTATGAAGCAGACGTCATTAAAAAATACTAAAATAAGTCATTAAATTCAAAACAATGCATCTTGTTCTATCGAATGGGTCGAAAAGATGACTAATACGAGTACGTGAAGTTTATTGTAGTATTAAATTTAGATTTACGATAATGGTGAGCTCATTCGAAAATAGCCCGATTTTTGTTATATTTTGTTGTATACTTGCGTCCGAGCCCGGCCCGGGCCCGAATCCAAACCTTCGTTACCCAGCCTGAACTAGGCCGCGGGCCGGGCCGGGTAAGACCCGCGGGCCAAACCCGAGCCCGTGCAGACCTCTAGTGCACGGTGTCTTCCGTTCATGTCGAAAATAATTGTGAAACTATGGACAAATGTTAACGTTATGAATATTTGCTTATTCAATAATTGAAAGGAAATATAACACTTAAACCACTGCAACAGTACAGTGTTTTGGTGAACCAGAAATTATCTTTCGAAATGAAAATTACTGAAAATATAATTTCCAATTGAATTTTAATAATCATAATACTCTGTTTTAATCTAAATATTTTCTGTTAGACCGTTGGCCCCATGTTGATTCCACAAATTAAGTCGCATGTATGAGTGTCGTATCTGTGGTTAAATGGTCAACGCAGTTGGCTTCAATTCTTAGCTAAAGTTTCTCAAATCGATTTTGTTCGAATGCATACCCAACTGTGATGTCTGAAATTCCCTCCCATTCTTCTGATTCTAGAAAGAGTATGTCGTGAAAATAATTAGCTAGTTGATTGACGAACTATCAAGTTGTTCTCGTAGAAAAGATTTTATAAATATTATATATTGTATATTAAGAGTTCATACTCAAGCTCTACATTCATAGCGGATATGGTTTAAAAATAAAGAAACATATGAGTAATTGGTTGAAATAGTTAGAAGGAATAGTATGAATAATTACTATTAGTTATGTCTATATCGACGTATAAGTTACCAAAATGTTTAATGAGCTTTGAACATTTATTTTGATTAAAATAACTTATTATCCTCACGAATAGATGACAATGTAGAAGCTTCAGTTTATTTTTAAGATGTGTGGTGCAATCGATTTTTTTGTTGAATTTGTATTCAATAAAACATCGGAAATACATGGAATACGTGTAGTTAACTTAGCTTAGGAAAATTCTACGAAACCCGTGGACATAAATCGCCTTACAAATCCATGTCGAATGCTAGTTATCGATGTGTAAGTAAATTACTTCGGTAATTTTTTCATATTATTTGACAGTTCAAATCTCTTGTGAAAATAGTTATATTAAGAAAATACTATTAGAATATTTGTTAACGACCAAAACAACCCTCTACAAAGTTTTATGGATATGCATTATAAATAAACATCATCATTTGTTGTAGCACACAAATATTTTACATCTAAAATGAACTTTTAACACATACCTTAAAACAGGGTTTATGTTTATGAGAATGTGTTTGTTGGATAGTTAAACACAGGGCTTTTTTCCCATTTTACGAAGTGGAACGGCGTTCCGGCACCTTTTTTTCACAGATTTCAAAATCATTTAGACACAATTTTACTTAAATGATAATTGAATATAATTTTATTCAGTAAAAAGCTTGACATGAAGTGAGTTCCTGCACCTTTATTTTTCAAAAAAAAAGCCCTGGTAATATGTATATGTCTATTATTAATAACGGAAGATAAAATTATGGATGTTTTCGGAAAACAGTTACATGTTTTATGATACTAAATACAAAACTATTAATGGAACTATAATGAGCAACTGGATATTATACGAGCTTTCAATTGTGATTATCTTTGTTCATTGTATTTGTCAGTTGAATAGATCGTATATCTTAGTTTAAGCAGCAAAGGGCCTTTCTCTCATAAATCAGGTGACAGAGAAATCGGTACTTTGTTGTATTGATACAGTTACTAAAGAATCGACTCACAGTAATTACTAGTGTTTGACTAGCTCAAATTTAAATACAATGTACGTATGCAATCAATAACTTATTTGGGACAGTGGGCTTGCATGACGACCGCGTGGGCAAGTACAGTTAGCCGTTTGTAGGTTGCGTGTAAAATATTACTTCAGTTTAGGGTCATCGATTATTTTTAAATAAAAAAAATGAAACAAAGAAATATTCATGGCCAGAGAAATTTTATTTTTATTCAGATTACTAGTATTGCTACCCGGCGTCGCTCGGACAAAGCGACCAATAATTATTTAATGTTATATCATTCGACATAATTATATCACAAAATCTAGCATCCAAAAAAGAGTTAAAATTAAATCACAAACTTTATTTAATTTGATGACAGCCCCATTCTGGCCCATTAAAATGTCCAAATTCAAAGAAAAAATTTAATTTGCTGTCAAAGAAATGCCAAATAATACCTTCACGTAAATAATAAACATTATTATATTAATAAAAGCCGGGAAAAGTTCAGTAGACGACTAATTTATTACATTTTGACTAAATGTCTTCACCGATAAAAATTCAAACATATTTTCTTTCATATTCGTTTTTATGGCAACTTAATGACCAACAATGCAAAAGGGAATTACAGACCCACAGACATACATACACCGTTTCGGTTGTATATATAAGATTATCAAGCTGACGTACAGCAGTTTCACAATTATTTCATTTGATCTATTAGTATTACGGCAATACCTACGTTAATATTAGACATCTAATTGCAAAAACTAGAAAAAATAACTTTTTAATGTTCGTGATAGATGAATGACGTTTCGGTGTTTCACGCCTAAACTAATAGTAATCGATTGTTTATTTATTCAATCGTATTAAATGCAATTCCAATTGTTAAAAAAACGCATTGTTTAAAACAGTTATGCACAACCTGTGGTCCGATATGACAAATATCAAACAGCTTTTCCTTCAGAACTTTTCACGGACGATGGCAGAACAATTAAAAATCGTAAATTTTTCAATTTAATATATCACTTTTATCCATGCGGCCCTCGAAAAATCTGGAAATTAATAAGCTGGCCCATCTGCCACAAAGGTTTTGCATCACTAGTTTCAAACAAAAATATCGTAATGAGGAAAATATATCGGTTTTCGTGTGCGATTTCAATGACGATATTTTTTTTTTTGATTATTTTCTTGAGTTTTGCTACAGCTATGAAAGTATTGTATTTTAGATTTTGACTTAACTTTTAGACGGAAGTAAGTTCGGCATAATTCATTAAATGATACTGCGCTTTGCGTATAAAATGTTGTTCATCAGTATTCATCATTTCACTTATATTTGTCTGTAGCCTGGTTAAATAGCTTCACCTAACGATGAAGAAGTTCCGGTTTAAAGTCGATTAAGTATCGAAGTCATCGTGAATAGAATTTAGTGATGTCATTTTCCTCAAAACGATCTCAAATGACTCATATAAAATTATCTACATTACACATATCAGCAGTTCATGTTAAAAATGACGGGTAAAGCATATGATAATGAACTTTAAGTCTTAAACTATATAAGTCTTGTTTACGGATGGTCTACTTCATTAATGTCAAAATACATTTGAAACCTTCAGAGGTGAAGCAAGCCAAGTCTAAAAATAGTAAAACTTTTCTGTTCACTTTTAAGTTCAATCACGTTTTTTTTCAGAAATTTATATGACATTTTAACATTACGTAGACGCTTACAACACCAATGAACAAACAAAGTATTTCAGGGTAATACCGATTGAAATGGTGTTATAATAAGGGTGAGATAAGTTCCCCATTAACATACATAGCACTAGAGCCCTTCGGAACTGAAGTGTGCCAAGTAGAAAAATTTAGTATTAGCATGCTTTTATTTTATGAGAAAACCCTATTTCAGTGTGATTTTAATAATCTCACTTCATTTGTAGGATATTTTAAGACCTAAAAAATACAACGTTTCATCTACGTAACTATTTTATTTTTATAAAAAAAATATTTGGCTCACATCACTTCTCAGGGATTCATTTGATCTATGTTTGAATTGTGAAAAAAAATGCGTTAAATTCTTGAATTATTAGCTAAACTTTTTACAAAATAAAAGTCACATTATCCATCAATGCATTGTTTTTGTAATTTACTCGTGATAAATTACTAATGGTAATAAATGACAGTTTATTTTGTGCAACCCTAATTTAATCGTTGTGAGTAATCAAAAATACTCGTCGTACAAGTCAGTCTATATACGGCACAAAACAATTTCTTCTCGAGAATTACTATCACGTTCTTTTACACAGTGTCTTATAAAAAGTCCTCAATCAATTGACTAATTATTTACTTTTTTATATTTGCAACATTATTACAAATCGTTTCATATAGATATGTTAAAATATCATTAATTTATATGCTTGGTGCTGGTTCATTTAATTAAAATAAAATATAATACAGAGAGCAAGTACTTAGCAATGAAATTTCACTAAAATAAAATAAAAAATTACATAAAAAATCTTAAAGTTTAAAGCACTGCTTAGAACAGAGGTTCTACACAGGCTTGTCGTCTTCCGAGCTGTCAATACAAGTCTGTTATACTGAATGAAAAATGTCTCATTGTTATTTTTATTGATTTAAATATTGAGAAGTAACCATCTCTGAATATCTAAGATTTTTGAATGAAGGTTTATACCACAAAAATTAATAGACGATAAAAAATAATGAATAGAAGAAGAATCACTAATTCATAAGAATAAATGCCAAGCGAATTCGGCCATTACAATTTGAATTGTGATGGGTATATCGTAGTTCCTACTTCTTCTTTGTATTTCTATTACAATCCGCCTTTATGCATAATTTTTATCAGATTATTCATAGTTATTTTGAAAGAATTTATAAATGAACAATTAAAACCAATATAAATAAAACGAGCTTTTTCCTAACTTATGAGTATACAAATTAAGCCGAAATGATAAAATTAAGGATTTTGGCTGATGGCGCTTGATGGAGTTTCAATATTAAATTAAATCGTTTGAATTTTTTGCTTTTCCACGAGTTTTGTTGCTAGCAACACTGGTTTCACCATTCGGCACCTTAAGACATTTCAAGTGCATGAATGAACTTCAACTGAAACCAAGCCAAGAAACCCGGGTCGTTAGCAACAAAAATCGAAGAAATGTTCAATTAAAAAATTCAAATTCTAAATTATAAAGTTTTTCTATCGTTTTTTTAAAACAGAAAGTTTATTCGTTGACACTCAAGTAAGACAGGTAAATGAAAAAAATAGCTGTAGAAATTTTCTAGACTGCCACACTTGAGGATCTTGACACCCTCCCACTGTCCGTTGCCATACATCACCCTAATGAAAGAATCACTGATCCAACATGACACATCGAAATGGAGAGATTAACTTTCTTTTTTACTGCACGTACATTTATTACATAAATGATTTATGGATTATATAACTTTATGAGCTCTAATCAAAAGATATAAACATTTTTCTGGTTTGGCTACATTTTATTACATTCGTAATAATCTGCCAGTAATGGATGAAAATTGTATGCTTGATTATATTATTATGTAATGATATTGCACAAAATCAAAGTGTATCTTATATAAACGTAATTATATCAAAATATATGTGAGCATCATTTTTTTTTTCAAATTAACATATTCAACTAGTACAAAACTTAACGATACATTGTCTTGTTACGATATTTTTGATAACTTTAGACTTTATAAATTATATTTGAATTTGCCAAAGAGTAACAATATACTCATAATTAGGTTTGACTAGACAGGGCTTCCCAACTAGAACAATACTCAATGATGCATAATGCATTATGCATTATCTTTTAAAGTTATTTTTGATAACTATAGACTTTAAAAAATTATTTCATTTTCCTTAAGAGTAGCAATATCCTTAATTAAGTTGACAATTAAGACAGAGTTTCCCAACATAAACGAACCGTGGGCCAAATTTAGACACTTGTTTAACCTCTGAGTAAATTTATGAATGATGCATAAAATTAAAAATTTCCATGCTTTGTCGCATTCTATAAAGTATGTTGTGGTCAATAACTTGAAATTTATGACAAAGTTTTTGTTTTTCCTAAAAAATGATAATTTTGTTTTTTTCAAAAGTTATTATCTCTTGATCAAATATCTGTCGTTCAGTATATATTAAGAAATAATCAATATTTTTTTTGAATTTTAAATTTAAGAATATGAATACTGATTGCTTGTTGCTTGTGAAACATTTTTGCAATTACACATGATATTAAAACGGTATAAATATTCCAATAAAGCATTCATTTAATTACAAGCACCAAATAAGACATAATTTACTTTCCATACCTGTTGATTGTGACTTGTGAGATACAACGGCCGCTTCGAAGTCTGAGTATCAAGGCAAATTGAGGCACCCTTCGATCAGAGCAAATTTATATTCTCTATATATAATTAAAAAAATTGACGAAGCTTAAATATTTATTATTTAAAAAATTTGGAAATTTAAATTTCATTGAAACTGTTCTAAAAAAATAAGTGTTTTTAAAACCTAAAATAGTATTTTTAGATGCAGGGTTGATTTTAACACATTATCTGTAATTCTTTGACTTAAAACATATTTTTAAAAATATTGCTGGTAAACACAAACTTACGAGGATAAAGTAATGAAAATATCTAACTTTCTTAGTTTGTCAATAAATGGATTTGACCGAATTTGGAAACTACGCCCTGATATATCTATATACAAAATGGATAAAAATAACCTCTCCCACGGAAAGCATTGTGAGTAAAAAATATAGTTAATATGAGTCTCTTAAAGGTACTGCTATTTTTACATTTCATCAATACTAAACAAAAGTACATCGACACTTACAAAACTCGGCAAAAATGAACGAAGCAAATGTTTTTACTCATCCGCATTTCAAGAAAATCACACACAGAAACCGATAAAGTCAGTCTGTAGAATTTTATACTGAATATATAAAATTTATTGCAATAAGCGGTTTACTGGGTGATAAAAATAAATACATAAAACAATATCACGGAAAAGATAAACGTTTACTACGTACTATAACATCTCAAAGTGGACATATCGATTTTTTTCTTTTTGACGCCTCAATATAGTGTTATGAGTAACATTAATTGGTTGTGTAATAAATTCCTTTGGTCCTTTAATTATTTACAGAATATTTTTTTATGCGGCTTGAATAAATATTTCAAAAACCTCATAAAAATAAATAATTTTCTTTATTAATTATTTATTAATTTCTGACCCACTATAAAAACGTCGTTAATAATAATATATACAAAATTGTAGTGTCACATATTTAACGCACATTTTTATGAAAAAGATAAGAATGGTATCCAGTTTTTATGAGTATATTATAATTTTTACAATACATAATATATTTAAAGCGATGTGCTAAATACAGCCAAACTTTTTTGCTATGAATTTTTCCTTTCCACATCTTCAGGCATCTTACGTGTAGTGAACTGTTTGTACCGTTTGTATATATTATACATAGTCATGCAAGTAATATCACTTAGTGTAAATTTGCTTACTGGCATTCTGGATTAATTAGCGAATGTTTAGATATTAATGATGTTTAATCATTTGGATATGTAATTACTACATAGATAAAATTAGAATTTATAGAGGTATTTTAAATATGACATCGTTAAGAAGTAGTTAAAAATATCATAACATGTAAATGCCAACTAATTTTTAACGTTGTGTATTATCCGCCATTGTGAAATTGGATAGTTTTGATTGCTTAAATTTGTTAATTTTCTATGATAAATAATTATGTTAACTTGCATGTAAGGTCTATAACATGGATGAATTATGAATATTACTCGTTTAAAAATGGTGTGCAATTTACAATACATGCTAAATATCCTAACCCTAAATTTCCTAGTCTATGGGGCGGTTTTCTTTAGCGCGGTACCCATCTCGGTGCCATCTATAGCCGGTTTAAATATATTGTATTAATTTTAAAATTATTACAATAAGCTTTACAAGTATCTAGACTTAACATGCTTTACACTCTAGAGAGAGATTGCATTAAGTGTGAAAGTTATTTCGAATACCAGTTTCCCATAGCAACAGATCGTTAAAAGAAAGCTTTCTAGTTGCGTCGAGTAAAGTGAGGTTTCAATAATGTTCTTGATTTTTAACAGTGTCTTATTCAGATAAGTCATTACTTCAGAATATTTTTACGACACATGGATACAAGATTTAGTATGCTATTGCAGTGATTACTAGCTGCCATGCGTTTGATTTCATCGATTTGCTCCATCATGTTTCTGTTTAACTTTGATTTGTACTTGGAAAAAAGCGTGCACAATAACGTGAAAGGCAATTAATTTAATTTAGAGGCCCAATAAAATGGACTGACGTTGTTTTTTAAGCCCTGATTTATTTTCGAATTAGATACACACATAATACAATATGTAAATCATTGGGGTTGATTAATATTTCCAATTTAATGCAGTATCTAAGGTGAGATCGGGCGTAGCTGGCTGTTATCCGACACCTGCCATTCATCAACCCTCCAATAACCACGTGAGGCTCGTAAATCCTTTTAACCCTTCCGACCCCTTCCGTCCCGCAACAAGAAACAATCGCCCACGCTGACCGCTGCCTGATGAAGGCATTAAAGATTCTCAATCCATAAATGTTTTACTAATTAAGGGTTAATTATTCAATCGGCTTATAAATCGTTCCCTATTTAAGCAAATATATTCGCCTAAAACTCAACTTAGCGGTATTTCCGACATACGACAGATGAATATGTAATTAATTTGAAGCCGGTCCTGATCATATTGATAAATATAAATCATAAATTGTATAACATTTTAATAAATCACGTCTTAAAAAATTGACCATTTATTAATTATTATTTCCAAGCGTGCTTAGAAAAGACTGTTCTTGCAACAACTCTTTTCCATTTAAATCAAAAAAACAAGTCACGATAAAAAATAGCTGCAGAAGGTAGCATGTAAACAGTGGCTACTAAATTAATGAAAAAGAATGATAAAATAATTCGAATAAGAAATATTAATTCGTAAAATAACAGTTAATAGTAAGTAGCATATCCATAAGATTCTTATCCATGTACACAATTCAAAAAGTGAATTGTATACTATGAATATGATTATTCGTGGTATACTATTGTAAGACTATTGTAAGATGGATTCATTATTATCAATATTATTTTTATTATACGGAAAGAAAAATAACAATGTATTTTAATTCTACATAAATTATTTTTAAATATTTGTTGATAGCTATTTCGGCTTACGCCTTCGTCAGAACTATGTTTAAAACGTGTATTAGGGATAGCTTATATACCCTTTGCTAGACAGGGTGCCTCCTACATAATCTCTTTCTGTTGAAACCATACCGACGTCACATGAAAGAATTTAAATAGGTTTGATTTATTGGTCTTAAGTAATGGTGGGAAACAATAATTTGAGTATTTTTTTGGGTCGTGTGAAAGCACTTAAAATCTGCAATTTCTAAGTGCATCTATTTTAAATTGTTTTAGGTTTATTGTTTGTTAATGGTTTTAACAGAGGTGAGCTATTAATTGTGATTTGATCGTTAAGAATTTCATTGGACTGATTATACCTATTAATTTCAAGCTGTTCCAATGCATTCAGTTTGAGGCCCTTATTGCAGGAATGTAAACGAATCGGGACCGAATTCGGATTATGTGCTAATTCTATAAGGTGATTTGCATATTGTGAATCAGTTTTTCCATTGTTAAAGGATCTAACATGCTCGTTAGCTCGAATTGAAATTTTTCTACCGGTCTGTCCTACATATACTAAATCACATGTACCGCAAGTCATCTTATATATACCGCTTCTATCAAGTTTATTAATCCTGTCTTTACTATTTTTAAGATGTGTACCTAAGTTATTATTAACTTTAAATGCTACATTTACTGAATTTTTAATCTCGTGGTGAATTTTTTCACTAATACTCCCTAAGTAGTTAATTGATTTAAAGAAGCGGTTTTCTTGTATTAAGTTAGGGTAAATAAGTTTTCTAGCTAGTTTTAAACGTTTTTTATATAGTAAGTTTGTTATCACCTTTTTCTCATAGCCATTATTACGCGCAATTTGTTCTATAGTATGTAATTCGTTATAATAATCTATCTGATTCATCGGTACAGCCAGTAATCTGTGTATCATTGCATTGTATGCAGATAGTTTAATTTGCCAAGGGTGAAGTGATTTGGAATGAATAGTAGTATCACAGAAGGTTGGTTTTCTAAAGATTTTAAATTTATGTTGATTTTCTATTCTAGTGATGGTTAAATCTAGAAAGTTAATGCAGTGGTCTACCTCTATCTCTAGTGTAAATTTAATTTTTTCGTGTATCAAGTTAGCCTTGTTTAGAAATATATCTAACTGCCTATCCGTGCCTTGCCAACAAATTATAATATCATCTACATAGCGGTAGTAATACACGATATTTTTGTTATCTATTTCTAAAATTTTGTGTTCTAAATTATCCATAAAAATTTCAGCGAGCAATGGGCTTAGCGGCGATCCCATCGGTAATCCGTCGTTTTGTTGATAGTATACCGAGTTAAATAAAAAATAATTAGTCTCGGTGCACACTTGTATGAGAGAGTAAAGCTCTTCAGATTCGAAAGGATTTAGTTTTGATTTTTCTAATAAATCGTGGATTATTTCAAGACATTCTTTTACGGGAATGTTCGTAAATAGGCTCGTAACGTCTAGTGAGATTAATTTACTGTTCGTGGGCAGTTTTACGTCTTTGATTTTAGCTATTAGATCTAAAGAGTTTTCTAAGCTATGTTTTGGCTTAAATTTGGTTTTGTCTTTAAATATGTTATTCATACAAAATGCTAATCTGGCTGTTGGAGTATTCGTAAAGGATACCACCGGTCTAATAGGAATGTCAGTCTTATGAATTTTGGGTTGTCCGTAAAGCAACGGTGTAGTCGGATTCATGAGATTGACGTACTCTTCATAGATTCAGTGGGAAAAACGATGTTACACTCCTTTACAATATTTTTGATTTTAGTCGCTAGTTTCGTCGTTGGGTCCTTTTTTAATTTTGTAAAATCTGCTGGTTTTAGAAAATCGTTTACCTTATCTATGTAGTCGTTTTTGTTTAAAATAACTATAGAGTTACCCTTGTCCGCTTTAGTAATGATCAAATTGTTAGTATTTATTTTAAGTTTAATATTTTTAAGCGTGGTAAATTCTTTATTACGAGGTTTAAGTTTCGTTGAGTCTAATGAATCCGATATTAATTTGGCTGTAGTGTGTTTTTAGTAATTTGTTGTTATCAACTTTTGACAATGCCAATTCGGTATCTACTGCCAGTGATTCTAGTTGTTTGGGTGACGGGTGTTCGGGGATTTGATATTTAAAACCTTTATCTAGCAAATTGGTCTCCTCATCAGAGAATTTAACTGAGGACAGATTAATAGTTTTTTGGTAAAACTTAAGATGTTTCGTGTTACATTTAGTTTGAGAATCAGTGTCTGGCTTGACATTTTCTATCAGTTTTTTGAGTTTACGGCATTGTTTTTGAAATTTAATAAAAATAATATGATTAATGTCGTCTCTTATTGAAGTATCTAATGTGTCAAACTCGATAGGGTGTAATTTAAAACTAAGTTCAGCATGAAGGACCTTAATATAATGTAAAAGATTGTCTCGTCGTCTCATACCTTCTTGAATTACTTGTTTCAGCCAGATCTTTTTCGCCTTATCAAGGGCGAATTTACCAGCTGATGAAGAAGATTTTGTCTTGATTTGTATATAATTTGGCGTCACTTTACACTTAATACACTGTAAATTAAACCACACATTTTGCACAGTTGTTTTATGTCTAAGTTTTAATCGTTTAAACAGAATTGCCTGAGTAGCCATATCGGCTACTTTCAATTTATTGATTGAGACAGGCATTTTTAAAGAACTCCATAATACGGAAAGAAAAATAACAATGTATTTTAATTCTACATAAATTATTTTTAAATATTTGTTGATAGCTATTTCGGCTTACGCCTTCGTCAAACCCTTTGCTAGACAGGGTGCCTCCTACATAATCTCTTTCTGTTGAAACCATACCGACGTCACATGAAAAATTTAAATAGGTTTGATTTATTGGTCTTAGTAATTGAAATTTTTGGGGTCGTGTGAAAGCACTTAAAATCTGCAATTTCTAAGTGCATCTATTTTAAATTGTTTAGGTTTATTGTTTGTTAATGGTTTTAACAGAGGTGAGCTATTAATTGTGATTTGATCGTTAAAATTTCATTGGACTGATTATACTATTAATTTCAAGCTGTTCCAATGCATTCAGTTTGAGGCCCTTATTGCAGGAATGTAAACGAATCAAGACCGAATTCGGATTATGTGCTAATTCTATAAGGTGATTTGCATATTGTGAATCAGTTTTCCATTGTTAAAGGATCTAACATGCTCGTTAGCTCGAAATTTTTCTACCGGTCTGTCTACATATGCTAAATCATGTACCGCAAGTCATCTTGTATACTGTCAAGTTTATTAATCCTGTCTTTACTATTTTTAAGATGTGTACCTAAGTTATTATTAACTTTAAATGCTACATTTACTGAATTTTTAATCTCGTGGTGAATTTTTCACTAATACTCCCCATTAATTGATTTAAAGAAGCGGTTTTCTTGAAAACTTATTTACCCTAAGTCCGCTAATTAAATCAATTTAGAATTTTGAGATTAAAAATTCAGTAAATGTAGCATTTAAAGATAATAACAAGTAAAAACTTGATAGAAGCGGTATATATAAGACTTCGTATTTAGTATGAGAACCGGTTTTCAATTCGAGCTAACGAGCATGTTAGATCCTTTAATGGAAAACTGATTCACAATATAAAATCACCTTATAGAATTAGCACATAATCCGAATTCGGTCCCGAAAATTAATAGGTGTCCAATGAAATTCTTAACGATCAAATCACAATTAATAGCTCACCTCTGTTAAAACCATTGAAATAAACCTAAAACAATTTAAAATAGATGCACTTAGAAATTGCAGATTTCACACGACCAAAATACTCAAATTGTTTCCCACCATTACTTAAGACCAATAAATCAAACCTATTTAAATTCTTTCATGTGACGTCGGTATGGTTTCAACAGAAAGAGATTATGTAGGAGGCACCCTGTCTAGCAAAGGGTATATAAGCTATCCTAATACACGTTTTAAACATAGTTTCTGACTGAAATATTTAAAAAATAATTTATGTAATTAAAATACATTGTTATTTTTCTTTCCGTATTATACTACAAAGAGAATCAATTATTTTTATTGCTTAAAAAAAACTCGGAGGTTAATACTAAAGATGGCTAAGCTGAGAGGCATTTAATAAAATTATTTTGAAATAGCCTCACAATATTTTGCGTAAGAACAGTTTCTTATAGAGAAAAGTTTTCGATTTTTAAATTTATTGATGAATTAGATTTTTTTTCTCTTGAAAATCAACGCCATACGCGCAAAAAGAAATAATCGAAAAATTAGCAATGTTGCTCCTTAAATAAGTCAAATTTATGGAGCGTTGAAATATACAGTAAAACTTCGATTCTACGTTTTTCAGGGGACCGTATAAAACAAACGATTAATGCGGGAAAGTTTTATATGTGAACTAAATGTCGAGACTATAGAAAATGAACGCACCACGCGAGAAAACGTATTATGCGAGAACGTAAAATCGGGGTTCCATTGTATGTAATTGTTGCCATCATGCAAACAAAAAATGTTTTGATACATATTTCTTGCACTTTTATCAGCTACTGTTGATAAAGTATGATTGTATAACTGAGATCAAGAAAAAAATGAACGTTTTGTAAATGCAAAATTTTATACGTAAACATGTATGTAAAACTAAAGTTAATTATAAAGCATGTTTTTACGCTCGTATGAATACGACTCTACATTTGAGGACCATGGCATTAAACACGTAACAAAGCAAAAGCCAACATTCTCGTCGCCTGAACAAGTCAGCATCATACACGTAATCATCAAAAAGTCTTATATCACTAGCTGAACTTCGACAATTTCGTTCTGTATGCTGCATAGCCAGAGATTTTATTTTCTTGTAGCCGTGAACGCGAGTTATGGCGTCGACTTGGTCGGCTCGAGAGCTTGTCTCGGGACCGCATTCCAAAGCAAGAATCGACCGCCGCCCCTTTAACTCTGAGATTCACCTCCGCTCCGATACATCCACATTCTAAATAAGTCATCGTCAACTGTTGGATTTTGTGCCCAGGTAGTACACATCGGAACAAAAAACACACTATATTATCAATACACAGATATGATTATGATTTAAAAAAAAATTGTACTTGCTCATTTCTTATTCATTCACTAAAGGTGCAAACAAATAACAGACTTTTATTACTTGTCACTTGCTTAGCCAAGCAGCAACTATTGTCGGTTTTTTATTGTTACATAATTTATTTCTATATTTCAGCTTCTTAAATAGGTTTTATCACTGGTGAATAAGTGATTCCAAAACAATAATATATTATTTATATAACTTCTACTTACTATTCTGTGTTGACTTAAACATGAAAATGTAATTAAACGAAGCAATATTTTTATATAGTATATTCAATATTTTATTAAGGAAGATTATATGTAATTTATCAGAAGTAGATATATTTAAAATAAGAAGTATTCATGACAAAATCACTTTTTTTTTAAATTTACCTTGCAATTTAAAAAAAATATTTACGAAAAATAGTCGTTATAAGAAATTAAGTTTTAATAATCAATCAAATAATTGTGTTACCACCCTTTTGTCTTGACATTTGAGAAATATGTATACGGGCAAGGTTATGTGACGACCCCTAAAGTAAAGCACGCCACTCATTTTCTTTCAATTTAAATAAAGTCTAATAATAACGGGTGAATTGTGTAACTTCTGTATTATTCCTTTTTTAAATCAACTTAATATCAACAGATGTCATATATAGTAACAGTATCTAAATAGATATACTGGCATATTACAAAAATTGTCAAAAAAAGGTTCACTGCCACTTTTATAGACTATTCTATTGGCAGCATCCTCTAAAACTGATACGAACAGTCGTTACGAAGGGCAAAATGCTGGCAACACTTTTATATAAATGGTTCTTAAAAATCGATATTTTTTTTTTGCACTCCATAACAAAATAATTTCAATGAGAAAATATTTTAGTGAATTTTTCATTTTCATGATAAGCAGCCTTGATATTTATAAAAAGGTAGAGATGGTACATACCAAAAAAATGTTTTTATCTCATATGAATATTAATTTGAATTTTTACTCTAAGTTATGTTTACATTATGAATTAATAATCCGTTTAACGGTCCGGATTTCCCCAACTTTCTTGTTGATACCAATGTCTCAGTTCCATCCATTAAATAAAAAAATAAATAAACAAATTTCATTCATATATATATATTTCTGCACGTAAAATGTGATGAAATACCAAAAAAATAGTAGCATAAAGATATAACGGCCAGGCGATCACCAAAGACTATTATATTACTTGTGGAACCCGTACATTTAGTTGGGTATTTTTTTAATTAAAAAAAATGAAAATTTTCAATGTAGATTTTTCGATGTAGATTTTTTTAAACTTATTATAAAATTAGTAGGTAATTGAATTGCATGATGGAAACACTTTTTTTTTGCTTCATCTTTTGTACTAAGTAATTATGTAAGTACATATTTGATCAATAAATTTCGTCTTGATTCAATTTTATTTCTGTGTTTTATTCGTAAAAAATCATAATTGACTGAAAATTACAGTGTAGTCACTCTAGTACAGATAACTTTTTTAAATTCTATCTTGTGTGTTATGTTTATTTTTAACACGATTGTTTTTCAACCAGCCTGATCAAACTAAGCTCTTAACTTAACTACGTGGCTTAATAACAAGCGTAGAATAGTTTAATTTAAAAAGATGCCATAATCGTTGCATAAAAAAACAGACTACAAATATAGTTGTTAAACATAAAAACAAAAACCTGCAGGTTTATCTCATCACGTAGGAAGCTTTTAACTAATCGTCGAAGTAAAAAAGCACTCTAATCTTAGTAGATAATTGACTTTAACGGGATCAGCAATTAAATCAACCAAAGAGATATTAAAGTATTCTACTAAATGATTCAAAAGGTAAATTTTCAAAAGCATTTCGCACTAATTGACTTGATACAAAAACAAAGCGTTTTTATTTTAATGAATATCCAAGCGAAATATTTATTTTTATTTTAAAACATCGCCTCAAATACTTGTATCATTTGTCGATCTGTTGATTATCCAATATCTATTTATCAAAGCAATTTTCAGTTTATGGAAATAACTAAAATGGTATTTTCACAGATACCAATTTTTATGAGAACAACTGTGATATCCATTACTTTTCTTCACATACTTTGCCTTTATAATGAAATATCGAATCAAATCACTCTACAGTGCAAGATAACAAATGTGTGTATATTAATTCAGGTACATTCAGGAAGATTTATCAAATAATGAGTCGCGGTCAAACGAGAACATCGTGGTCTTCGGTTGCGGAGCTCACGGACCGCGGTATCTAGTCCCTGTTTCATTTTTCTTCTGAATTATTGATTTTTGTTCGAAAACATGTGTGTCTGTGCTGTCTAAAATTCCCTCCATCAACCTATCCTAAAAACGGGACGCAGCGAGGCGGTTAGCTTACCACTACTCCGGTCTTAGTATTATTGTGCAGAGTAGTGGAATTGTAAAAAACACGTCTCTGACATTGACCAAAAACTCGACTCCGATACAGACTAAAAAAAGTTTGATTTTGTCAGGTTTTTTTCCTACCGTTCTTATTTATGTGTATTAAATAAAAGATCAACCAAACAATAGACAAATTTTTCATATTATATATGTTATAGGTATAAATAAAACAAGTTCAAATGTTGTCAAAAAAATTTCACGACTCCGACTCCTACCAACACACCGCGATTCCACGACTCCGACTTCGACTCCAAAGCCCTGGTATAATCCTTTTCTATACCTACTCTCTCCGAGCAAGAGAGGTTGAGCAACTAAGTAGCAAGCAGTAACTTCTGTTTCGGCAAACTCAACTATGAGTCCGTATGCTTGATATTATTTTCAATAAGAAGACAATATTCTAAAAAAATAGCAGTGTCGTGAAATACTCGAACATCCTAATAATACGATGAAATTGTTAGTAGGTTATACATTTTGTAGCATGTAAATAGTAAAGCTAAATCAATATTGTATTGTATTATGTTGCCCAGTATAAAAAAAGAGTCCGAAAAGTTGAAACGTAAAATTCGGCGTAGCATGGAAGGGAGTGCGGCAAGATTGGTAAAAATGTCACGGATATTGGTGATTGAGCAGCAGATAGCAGTTACGGATAGTCACCGGTTCATGTCTGACCGGTTATGTAAATCATTTATTAGTGCCCACTGATACCGGCACCGGTTAATTATGTATCGCCATATTTGGTTTCCGAAATTGTACGTCTATTCGACGGATTTTTAATTTTTACGTTGATAAAAGAATGAAGGAAATTAAATTGTGGAAACCATTAATAAGCCACGTGAAGTGGTGTAGTTTTTTTTATTTTAAATATTTATTACCGAAATGATTTTAAAGCAACGAGTTTTTTTACTTCTTCTTTCATCATTTACGTGTAGGTATGCCTCCATCGAGTATTAACGGAGCGTTGATTTTATGAAAATTTGTCTAATAATTAGCCTATATTCGGTTGCAAAGTTCAAAGTTTCATAAATTGATTTTTCCATATCCAATAAATATATATGGATTTGTACTCGATGTGTTTTATCTTATAATTCCTGCCAGTGGCGGCTGGCGACAGAGTAATAAGGAGTACAAAAAAAGATTCAACTATTTTTCCGTACTACGGACAGCCAAAAATTCCGGACGCAAAAAGACTGGCACTCCGTTGGTATTGTGAACATCTGAATTGAAAGTCCATGTTAAAGAAGTGTTTTAAAATCCAATGAATAGGAAAGAACTCTTGCAAAAATAGTTGAATCTTTTTTTGTACTCCCTAATACTCTGTCGCCAGCCGCCACTGATTCCTGCCCATCTAACCGATTCCCCCAAAGTGAGGCTCAGCGAAAACTATTAGTTGATCACTACTTTTGACCTGGCTCTATCTTTTCCTCGCTCGCTACGTAAAAGAGAGTTCGACTAGCCTGACTAGCGAGCAATCTCATTGAACAATCTCTGGTCAGATGAGCTCAATCTAGGGATTATATATTCAAAATTGGGGGCGGACATATTAATTTTTATTGATTAAAGGCAAGAAGAAATTGGAAAATTAATTTTATTTAGTTAACGATACAAACATTTCATAAACGCTTTTCTTAATCACAGCGTGATTATATTCAGGATGTTGTCAAGACTTTCCTGGCAGTCATTCGAAAATGCCCGAAGGTGCTGTTCTGCGGGATACGCCCATTGAAATGGGTGTGTTGAATGTTGGGAAGGTAACAGGGTATAAAAAAGGGTATATAAAAATATTGACTGTAAGTCGTAAGATGAAATGTAATTATTCTTAAAGATATCATGATATAGAAATCATTTTCAATGTGTCGCAATGAACATTTATTTGATTTATATTACTGCAGCTAAAATTGGACGAACCATGTGCTGTAACGTCGGCAATTGGTGATTTGATAAGCACATTTCACTTGATAATTGCTTCTTTTATGAGAGCTACAGTTATCACTTAGTGTTAATGGCGAATTATCCTTTTGTGTGGCCTCACGCAATATAATTATATTTTTTTTGTGTATTATATTGAAAATACTAGGAGTACAGTGGTTTGACTTTGTCAGGAATACGGAGATAAGAGAACGGACAAACCAGCCCCTTATTACGTCTAAAATTAAAAGGCGACGATGGACCTGGCTTGGACATGTGCTGCGGATGCCCCAGGGGAGCCTGAATCCTGCCTGCCTCTTCTATCAACCTGATGGATCCCGACGCGGCGGAAGGCCTCTGATGACCATCCATAGGATGTACTCAGGGGAGCTAAGGGACGCCGGGATGACCTGGGAAGATGCGAGGATGTTGGCGGGAGACAGAGAATCTTGGAGGCACCATGTGGCGGCCATATGCTCCGAATAGGGAGCGGATATGGAAAAAAAAAATTGAAAATATGCTTGAAATTCAACCAAGTACTGCGAAGTCGAAAACTTGCCACAAGTTACTGTGGTTTTTTTTTGCCTCTATTATTCTATATAGTGTCAATTAAGTGTCTAATTTTGAAAAATAATCATTCGAGTAATGATTTAATAATTAAAGTCCAACTTGCGATCAATTTAATGCTAATTGAAATAAGCTTCACGTATAAAATAAAACATTATTGGCGAAACCTCAGACTAGACCGTGTAATCACAAAGTTTTATTACACTTGAAGCAGATATCCCCCATGTGGAAGTTATTTCTTGGAAATTTAATAACCCATGTAGAGGAGGGTTTTTGTTCCATAATATTTTATGGATGCTTAAATAATACATCGTAATTTACAACCAAAGATTTGAGTGCAGTCGTCGAATATCGAAGGTTTCAGAGAAAGAATGGACAAATTAGTTTCTATTTCAGCAAGATCGATGTATAAGTATAACTAATGTGACCAGACGTCCCGTTTTCAGGTGGCTTTTCCCAGTGTCCCTGAACACAGATTCGGGACGCCAAAATGTCCCGTCTTCGAATAGAGATGAATTATTAGAATGAAAAAAAAACAAAATTATCGCATTGAACAATGTATGAAAATGAAAAATATTCAAGTACCAATTTGAAATAATAATATAAGGTAAAAATATATTAAGCCAGTATGTATTGATGAACTTAAATTTTGTTCTAACGATGTCGTTAAGCCGAAATAGCTATTATTGCTATGTTTCTTGTACAACTAAATACTTAAGAATGTTCAACTTTTTACCATGGAGTTCTACCACATAAATGAAAAGTAGTCGTAAGTCGCTTCTTGATCCTTTGTTTTTTTTTATTTTGGTTGAATTGAATCTTCAATACTATCCAACTGAACTCCACGGTTCTGCGAAACACCATTTGGGAAACGCTGACATATAGTATAGATCAGTGGTTCTCATCTGCGTCCACCAGAAGAATTTGCTGCGGCCACCAACAGCTTGATAGTTTGATTGAAAATGTGTTTTTAAAAGATAATTTGTCAACAAAGACACTGAAAATTTTATATTTTGTATTCATTGTATTGTGCATCAAGAATTGTTAGTTCGCAAAAACTCAAACACATGCATGCTTAGGTATTTTTGACAAAAAAGACTCAACAAAAACATTTTGTACGGCCACCATACATTTTCGTAGGACCACTGATGTTCCTTATGCGGCCACAGCCAAATTTTACGTGAGAACCACTGGTATAGATACTTTTCAGAGTCTCAATTATGTAGTAGGCCAGAGGTTTTTAACTTTATTGCGACTTCGGGCGCGTTTGAGATTTTGGAGAATAGTGAAAGTCGGATATTTAAAAAAAAAACAAATCTTAATCAGTATATATTTACTAATTTTTATCATAGTTTTTGGATCGTTTTACATATGTGTTACATTCAAGTAAATTTGCCTTTTCAAAAAATACCGTATATATATGTATATAAAATGTTTGATACATTGTAGCGGGCGCACGATAATAGCTCTGCGGGCGCACGTGTGCCCTCGGCCAAAGGGTTAATAAATATGATATTTCTTGGGAGCTCTACATATTATTATCTGTGTAGGGAAGAATTTAATAAAATAAATAATATTTAGCATAATACATATATTATGTGCTGAATGACATGAAAAGAAAGAAGTAATAGAGGATTTCGACTGGTGGAATTCCAATGTCAAATTAAAATCGTTGGATTTTTTTCAAAAAAGAATAATTGACATTTAGTTCTGTAATAAATTGTTGGTGAAAAGAGAACACTATTATGGAAAATTCGTACAAAATTATCACTAAACTCATTGATGTCATATTTTTATTATTTGAACTGGTTATATATCAAATTTTGACTTGATTTATAATAATTATTGTTGTGAAATTTGACTTGATTTATAATTCAATTGCGCTCGAAAACCTAATGGATTCCGTCACTGATTGCGTTTTCTCACAAAATATTATGTTATGACCAAAGTATGAATCCAATCATACGTAGCAAAAGTTTTATTTAACGACCGTTTTATGAATATCCTTGGAAATGGTTTTCGGTGTAACATAATAATATGTATCTGCTTTATCGACAGTTTACAGTGTTTGTTATTTGCTCGTCATGACGAATTTAAAATAACGAAAGTTAATTTAAAATATCTTCCAAGAATATTTAAAAACAATGGATGCATTGTGCCGACACAAAGTGCCAATGACCTTCATGTGCAGCCAGTGCTCGAATAATAATTCGGACAAAACCATGGTCGACAACGTTGTGTTACTGGATTATGCATTCGCTTGCAATATGGTGGAGCACAACGACTTATAATCAGGGCTTTGGAGTCGGAGTCGTCGCGGCGTTTTGGCCGGAGTCGTACTCGGAGTCTGAAATTTTGAAAACTTATTATATTTGCATAAAATATGTGAAATTTGGCTATTGGCCGAATTGGATGGTTGATATATTATTGAATAAACATAAATAGGAAAGGTAGGAAGAACACGTGACGCAATTATATTTTTTTTAGTCGGAGCCGGAGTCGTGTTTTTGATCAATGTTGGAGTCATAATTTTGAACGACTCCACAGCCCCGCTTATAATACTAAAATGTGTCTTAGTATATAATAAAGGGTTACCGTATGAACACAAAGCTTTTTCAGCATTCCAATATGTAATACATTATTTTATTATTCTACCAAAAAATGTAAAATAAATCAGTGGCAAAAGAGTCGGATTCGTGATTTAATTTTTAAAAGCTTGAAATTTGTATTATTCATATAACACTGTGATGCACAACCTTTTTAGGAGAAGGGCCAAATAATCAATTCTCAGAGATTTTGAGGGCTGCATGGGTAAAACTGATTAAATTATCGATGTTTTTAAAATTGAAAATTTTATTTTTTCATATCGCTCTTACATCGTCCGGAAAAAAATCTGAAGAAATACGGGGATTGATATTTGTCATTGCGGGCCGCATGCAATTCACTGAGGGCCACAGGTTGTGCATCACTGATATAACATGTATAATATGAACTATTTTGCTACTGGCCGGATTGGTCGGTTGTTATTTAATTTAATACACTTCTCAGAGATTTTGAGGGCTGCATGGGTAAAACTGATTAAATTATCGATGTTTTTAAAATTGAAAATTTTATTTTTTCATATCGCTCTTACATCGTCCGGAAAAAAATCTGAAGAAATACGGGGATTGATATTTGTCATTGCGGGCCGCATGCAATTCACTGAGGGCCACAGGTTGTGCATCACTGATATAACATGTATAATATGAACTATTTTGCTACTGGCCGGATTGGTCGGTTGTTATTTAATTTAATACACATAAATAGGAAAGGTTGGAAAAAAACATCATTTTTTTTGTCGGAGTCGACTTGTTGGTCAATGTTGGAGTCGTAGTCGTGTTATTTTAATGACTCTCCAGCCCTGAGCAAAAGTGCTCAAATATTTTAAATCGTTCAACAATCATTAATAATATACTGACAAATTTGGAACATATATTCAATTATCAAATAAATATATTTACTTCTAACAAAAATATATAAATACAGGTTTGATTTGTCGAATCTATCTCAAGGCTTTCGAAATACTTACACATACTTACTCACGGCGACGATCTTACTGAGACGTATTATTTTTTTACTCTATGTTTTGCATACAACATAGAGTATAGAAAAAACAAATTATATTTTTTTGCGAGAATGGACCGTTCACTTAGGAGTTAGCAATTATATATTCGAAAACACTAATAACACAATTTCACTGGAAACGTATTAATATTTCAAATGAAAATTCAACTGTACAAAATTATACTTGGAGATTTGATCCTCGGATCGCAGTACGAAATAATTCAACCAATAAATATAATTAATATGCATCATGTTATTATAGTGAAAACACGTACAATTGATCTCAACGTTTATCTTACCGCCCACCAACCTCCTTATATTTCAATCCAGGATATGGGTGAAAAGAATTCTTGAAGGAATTTACGAGATTTGTAAACAAGATTTTTTTAAAAATCAAATTCAATAATTAATGAGAAATTTCAGCCTGATGCTGTAAGAAATTGTGTAGCAAAATTTCGAAAGATTTTGGGGTAAAAGAAAAAATCGCTCACTGCCCACTACGGAAGCCTTTATTGCCCACTAGTGGGTGGTACGGACCAGGTTGACGACCCGTGCTTAATACGAAAGATGCATGAATAAAAAGTTAATGTTAGATCTTACCAATAATGTTTTAAGGAAACAATTTCAAAACGTTTCATTTTGTCTAAAATTGGCGGGAAGAAGTTTTTTTACCGTCTATGAGATAAATTAATATAATAATATTTTTTTGATCGTAAAGCGTTCACTATTTTTTCAACGCTCTTTTGTTTCTTCATAGGTAACAATATAAGCTATGCATATTTTTCGAAAGATGATTTCTTTTATCTTCGAGAAGTGGGCTGTGAATGAATAATCATCAGTTATTGTAGACGATAAAAAAGGAATGAATAGTTTTTGATTTTATATTGAAGGCTGAAAAAGGAACAAAGCTTCACAGTGGTGCACTGGAAGATTGAAAAACGTGACTTGCGAATATTTTATGTTCTTAATGACCTGTAGCCTTCTTTAAAAGCAAAATCTCACCCTTTCAGAATTCGATATTTTAATATGAAGCGAGATGAAGTTTTACGATTCCCGAATAATAAGCTTTTGTTTATATTATAATACAAAAAAAGAATGCATAGTGCACACTGAAATTTTCACGGTATATAATCACAAGCTAATAACATTTGAATTAATCAATCAAACGGCTATTTTTTGTTGCTAACGTACTGAACAAAAATAAACGAATATTGTGCAAATCATAATAACGACAGGAGCTATTTTTAAAATGTTTCTTTAACTCTACGTGTTCTTGCAACTAACTGCGCAATTTAAGTACTCATATGAAAATGCGCTCGGTGCTTCTATTTGTTTATTTGGGATTATTCTAGTATACATATTTATACTAACTATCGATTCCTTTTTTCATTAAACCACACATCTCCTCAACGGACTCTCATTTGGGTACATACTCCTCTCTAAAAATATCCATAATTACCTACGTAATATTCTTAGAAAAGAAATTATTATTTTGATGGAATAAGAATTTTTTCAATAGATGGGATAATTTTACAATGAAATGAGTTGAATATTTTCAAGCAAGTCGTGTTTTTTGGGAAATGCTGGACTCCAACTCCAACATTGACCAAAAACACGACTCTGGCTAAAAAACGTTTAATTCCGTCATGTTTTCCCCCTCCTTTTCCTATTTATGTGTATTCAATAATATATCAACCAACCAATCCGGCCAATAGCCAAATTTGACATATTATATGCAAAAATAAAAAGTTCAAACTTTTAAAAATTTCCGACTGCAAATACGACTCCACAGCCCTGTTTTCAAGTAATTATCAACAAATGGGAAATAGTTTTTTTGTTTTCCCTAAAAAACGTTTACATACATTTATTCCATGATTTTAACTTTCATCATGTATTTCATGGAATATGACTATATGACCACACTTAGAAGAAACCGCAATAATGATAATTTTATTGCAACCACAAAAATCTGTACAGTTATAATAAAATTATTCATTCCACTAGTGAGAATTTTACATTGGGTAAGGACATACTGTAACATTATACATCGAGTCAGTCATTTGGCAGGTGCCAATACACATAAACCTTTAACCAAACCAGATGCAATCAGTTTTCTGGATACATGTCTTCCCACAGGTACTGTAACTATTTAATTGGAGAGTGTGTCGCAGGCGAATCGCAGACAGTTTATTATGTACATTCAGAATACCAATCGCAAAATCTAGTACAAATGAATTGTATCTAAAATCATTAAAAGTTATGGTATACTTGATAACCGACGAGGAAACACAAATTGGTTTTCATGGACTATGATAATATCACAATGTTTATTTCTCTGTTTCTTAAGTGCTGTACGTGGAAAAATGTAAAAGTCAAGAATAAATACATACCGGAGAAACAAGAGAAAAAAGATCTTCATGCAACAGCAGATGATAAATTTTCCTCAGAGAGTTGAGTTTGTAATTTTAATAGGTTATCTGTTCCTCGTACTGTTTCATTTAAGTCAACTCGTAGATAATCCCAGTTGTGTTTTAAATTATTCAAGCATTTGTTTGAGCATGATTATAAACCAAACAATCCATACCAACAGTATTCTAAAGACCACTTCCTAAACTCACGTATAATCAAAACAAAGAACCCAATCAAAGAAGATTAAAATGCTCAAGGTTTCTTTTCATTTCGTGACTTTATATGAAATAATGGAAGTGAATGAAAGATCAGGAGACTCGAGAACTGAAATGGTAAGTAGAAGAGGCAGACAAAGATTTTCTTGATTATAAAAGTTGATGGTAAGGACAGGCCCTCTGCAACCATGAATGCCGCTCTCATGATATTGGCTTTTAACAGCAAATGTCAAGCTATTAAATAAATATGTGGATCAAATGTTGAACGAAAAGCGTGCATGGGTAAGATTTTTACTCAACTAATCTTATATTAAATATAGGCCACGCATTACGAGTTAGCTAGGATTGTTCTGAAATGGATGATGTGAGGTTTGTAAATGATTGACATCGCCCGATCATTTTGACAGATTCGGTCTATCTTGAAAACAATCGAAGATTAGACACATAAATACTTAATTTGAGTCCATCTCAATTGTATATTGCTATGGTTTTTCGTACCAATTCGATCGTCTTTTTTTCGGCTTGCATCCAGGAATTGTTTTCACTATTTGATTGCAGCCACAGCTGCAGAACATAAGTGTCCAATCCGCAGCCTAAAACATAATGTGACCAATTTGTTTTTATTTCCATCTCTATTCGATATAACTACGGATGCATATAATTTCCAACCAGACATTCAACATAATTTATATCATCCACGAGAAAATTTATTTATTTAATACAATTGGAAAAACTAATTTTAACGAGATACTCAAGAGTTCACTCGTTATATTCAGTATTTTTTTATGTGTAGCCATCTCAATTACTCTTCTAGCAATGTGGCACTAAAGTGTCAAAACTGTAGACACTATCGCATAGTGAGTATAGCATATGTACATCAACATGTTTACTATACTATCACAGGACTACGGATGTTAGATTGGACTAAAATCTCGTGATGATAATGATTGCTATTGTTAGCTACGCCTAGCTATAAATTAAAGCGGAACTGTTGTTTACCGAGAATTTGGCAATAAAATTTATCGGAGAGTCCGTTGAATACAGAATGCATTGAAACAAATATTTCGCAGGAGTGACGTCACGTCAGGTCGGTTGGACTTCCAGTCACTCGCTGAATGAGTAGGCAAAAAAAAGCACACGATTTGACCTTCGGCGATCCATGTTTCTCGAATGCGGAATACGAACCAATAACCTTTGCATAGGAATTTAATCAGTGGACCAATCGTTTCAGGAATTACTGCAGCATTTTTTTACCTCTCAAACATCTAATTTTAATTTATCGGCCGTATAAAAAAGTAATGATTACAAACTAAAAACCGCTCATATCTCATAGAAATATTTTTTACTTAGTTGAAACGTTTGTTAGTATGAAGAATTTGTGCGACTTTGTTTTAGTATACGCAATAGTGAAATAAAGGTCACAATTGAAGAAAATTTAATTAGTTTGAATCAAAAAGAAGTAGCGATGATTGATTTTTATAGAATTTATTATTTGTTTGCTATAAATATTTTGTTCCTAATTCTTTAAAGATCAGCCCTATTGAGTATTCAAATTTTCAGGATTAATAAAGCTATATTCAAAATAATTACAACTGAATGGGTTCACAATTTAAAATGCTGAGGAAAGACTAAGAAGTCCTACATCCAGTAGATTCTGCTGATAATTAGTGCTGGTCTCATAACATGTTGAGAGCGCCCCGATATTGATAAAAAATTAATCAATCAAAGAAAATAGGACTTTTACAAGAATTTATTAATTAGGTTTAATTTTGAATCAAATATAATATTTTTGAATTGAAGACTTAACAGCACTCTGCATTTTGTTTTTTTTTTAAGTTTCAAGATAACATATACATACATAATACATATGTAATGTATGTATCTAGTTCCAATTATGTATGTATGTATGTATCTTGATAATACATATAATATTGCTTAAAATCGGTATTATTAGGGCTGTGCAACGCCATCTATATTTTTTTTATCAAAAATAATAAAGCGTTATGCAGTTTTCTGTAATACCGTATAACTCATTTTGATTGCACCAGATATTTCATAACATTTTTTCTGTAATAAGAATGAATTTAAAAAAATGTTTAAAGCTAAAAATTAATCTGTTTTATATTTTGAAACATTTTATAGAATTATTGTAAATTGCAAGTCAAAACACAAAAAGGAAAACTACAAATCTTCGATATTCAATCTGACGATAGGTGGCAATAATAAATGTAGCAAAATAAATATATTATGATGTTAATTAAAATATGTAATCAAAAAAATAGTATTAAGTTATTTCACCATGATATATATTTTTTTTATCAAAATGCTGTGCATATAAAGTATACATAATATACATTTTGCTAAATATCTTAAAAAATGTGATATACCTATAAAAAAGGTGTAAATATAATGCTCTTCCACCAAGAATAAATCTTAAATAACAATTATTTACAGAGAAAACCTTCAAAGGGATACGTTGTGCTCGTAAGATTATTCGATACTGAATATTTCTAGTCTATTATTATTTATCCTATATGAAATATAATTTATATGTTTGATATAGCTAATGTTAACACGTATTACAATCACAATTAAAAATATATATTTTTTAAATCTGTAAATTAATGTACCCATTTCATGCTTAGTTAAGAAACATCTTATGGTCATGACTACACTGAAATGTTTCTGACTTTTTGGTTTTCTTAGTAATCGTATAGTAAAATAGTTCGCAGATAAATACTACAAAACTTATAAACATTCCGATAGCATAAAAATAAAATATATAAATCATTTTGTCGAATTTCTCAGGCTGAAAGTTGCTATGAATGGGCTGGGTTGTAACAATATGCGATAGTATGCTCTGGGCTTTCCATAATTCCATAATCCCAGACTCTTTCAATCGGTCGATTACAACATTAGCTCGGTCAGTAAAAGATGATCCCTTTCTGTAAAAAATACCATTTTAGCTTATTAAATATTCTGTGCAGGACGAATCGAAAGTTGATTATTAAAATATTCAGAATTAAATGAAAACCAAACGTAGTATTTTTTCCTTTTATTAACTATGGAAATTACATATTTAATATTGTATTTTGTTGCAAAGAAAGTTCCACATTAAAATATCGACTTATGTGGTGGAACAGAGTGCTTAAAAACTCCTTTTGTCAATATTTATTATTTCACAAAACGTCAGCATTACGTTGAATTCTTTTAGAATTTTCTTCTGTATATATGTTGAGTGAAAAATAGTAAACATAACTTTACTATTTAAAGAGAACTTATGTTCAATGAAATATTTAATGATAAAGACAAACATACAATATACTTACTGAAATATTAGTATAATAGGATAGTTCAAAAAGCAGTTTTCGAGAACATAAAATTTGTCATTGACAAACTTTCTGCTGTAATATAAAAGAGTTGCGTAATTTCTACAGTATGCCATTTTTTCCCCCTTTAGAATTTTCCTTATATATTTATCAGGAGGGACTTTTACTTCAATCCGTTTCAATATCTCACCATATATTGGATCACCATTGCTTATGGCCCTAATGATGTGTATAATATCACTGGTGGTAGCTAATTTCAAGCCTGAGTTCAGAATGTCTTCCAGTGATTCCAAGTTAGGAAGAACGTCTGGAACCACTAGAAGTCCAGATAAAAACCCACTGTAAATAGAGGCCACGACTTGAGAATACATAAGCCAAAAAACAAAGAGGATATTGAAGGAAAGTAGTCCCGGTGAGTTGGTATATGCTAACGGAACAGGCTTTTGCACCAACATGGATATTGTTATAAGTATACCAATACACGTGCTAGCAAATATATCACTTTTATTTTCTGCGTTAAATATTCTGTTCTGTGCAATATATAGCATTATGAATGCAATAATAGTAATGGAAATAAAATTCCAACTTATTGTATTGAATCCCTTTGCAAGATAACCTGTCAACACATTCAAAGTAGATCGGGAAGCAGCTTTTCCAGGTACCACCCAGCCCAAACAGTCTTTACCAAAACTTCTGCTGGTATCTAAGTATTTTAAGCGAGATGTTGTTGGCCATATTACACCGAAACCTATTTCACTCCGTTCGTAGTAGACTTCTCCGACAATCCCTGATGCAGTTCCGTTTTCGTCGATTCCGCCCCAAACAAAATGCGGGTGCTCGACTAAATTAATCGTAAAGTTCATATCATCTGAGAGTGCTTGAACTAATCTATATTCGTATCCTCGATCTTTGGCGTCAATATTTGGTCCCAGCATTACATTTGGAGGAATATTCATAGATGAAATATTTACTGGACAACCGTGCATATGAGAATGATGTTTTTCAGAAAAGATTTCTCCATATCCTTGATTCCAAACGTACGACTTTAATTTTGTTATTCTTGTGCAATTGTGAAGAGTGTCTTGGGAGGATATAATTATATTGATATTCTCTTCATTATTTACCACCGCCATTGTATGAGCCAGTCTACAATTTCGACATAACTCAATTACACTACGTATGCAGTTGTCACTTGCCTTACTATAAAACGCTAAGATAACATATACATGACTGAATGAAATATTGTTTATGAATTTCTTTAGATATTCATTATCACATTCTGTGAGTATTAAAAGACCATTGTCTTTTACATTTTTAAATCTGTAAATATATTGAAGACTATTGATAAATTCTCTTTGTGAAAATATGGTGACAGCATTTTTAGTTTCTTTAGATATGCGAGACACATATCGGTCGGTGATCCTTCTTCCATCAGTGCAAATGAAAAGGTCCTTTTTGTTTTTCATAACTGACTCATAAACAATCAAAAGACTCTCAATATAATTATCACTTGCGTATGGTAGCTCATGGCTCACATTTAAACAACTCAAACAACAAAACGAACATATCAAAACCAATTGATACATAAAAACTTTCATTTTTCACAAAATGATTCATACAAATCTAAAGGAAATTCAAAATTGTATGCTCATCGTGTAGAGATTTTTCATTTTATATCATAATCCAATTCTAAATGAATACTCAATCATGAAAATTGATTTCAATTTAATCAGTGAGAACGAATCGATGAGTGTCAAGCTGTCAATATTTTATTATTTATCCAGCGAATTGTTAGAACCAAGAAATTGTATGCCTCCAAATATTGAATGAGAAATTATATTGATTGAAAAGTATTGTCAATTATAATCATGTTAGGTGTCCACAATTGCTGCATAATATCCATTTACCCCATAAACCAAATAAATATGCTTAAGTAAATAAAATTTATATTAATTTCTATATTGGGTGATCAAATTAAGTTTTTATGGGAAATAGCAAGCAATTTAATGTGTAAATATAATACTACCAAATTTTTGATTTCAAGTAGATTTTTAGACAATATTTACGTAACAAATGTATGAAATAAATTTTATCTAATTAATTAATTTAATACCATGCTATATATAAAAATACTTTCATGACAGCAGACACAATTTTGAATCCAAGCACTGGTTTCAATTTCTTAAAGAATAATTTAAATCATTGATCCCCAACCTTTTTGGGAGAAGGGCCAGATAATCAATTCTCAGATAGTTCGAGGGCCGCATGAGTAAAACTAATAAAATTTTCGATATTTGTAGTGGCAATAAAAATGAAAATCTATCGTCCGTAAAAGGGTATGAAGAAAAGAGGTGATTGATATTTGTCATTGCGGGCCGCATGAAATGTCTTTGAGGGCCGCAGGTTGTGCATCACTAACTTAAATGCATCCAAGTCCCCAAGGACCTAATATTATATTAACAACAACGAAGTATTTATAGTGGTTCACATTTCCTTCAATAATTTAATGTTTTAAAAATATGTATATATTAAGAAACGGTAGAATATTTTTTTGAATTGACAAGATTCAATAACTACACATACATATGCGTCTATATTTCACAATTTTAAACAGTTTCTATGTCAATTTACAAATTACAGTTGGCACGTATTACAATTATTGAGTGTACCATTCCTTCTTTGAGATTTCCTTTATTTCATACCACCCAGGTTTTATTTGTTCAATTACCTACTACGAAATTAAATGATTTTATTTTCACCGTATTATAAATCTCTAGTCACGCGTTGTATTTCGTTAGTTGCCTTTATATTATTTTGAAGTAGTTACCTAAAGCTATTTATTTTTAATTCCAAACAATATGCTTGTGTCAATTTTATTAAATTTGCCACTAGAAATACAAGCCTTCGTGGCGCAATGGTAGCGCGTTCGGCTGTTAACCGAAAGGTTGGTGGTTCGAGCCCACCCGGGGGCGTTATTTTTGCTCATCATATAAATGATTTATCCGATCTTCTCATGTACAATAAATACGTTGGATGTACATACATATGTGATAAAATAAGCAAGGAGCTATTAAAGTTTAAAAAATAATTATACACACTAAAACTATCAATTTTTTGAATACGAAAATCTCATTTTTAACAGTTTAACTGTAATTTTTTTCTCTATTAGTAAAAACATATGAAAAGAATAGTTCAGTATTTCATTGAGACATATTGTATTTGTAGTTTTATTAATTCAAAAAATTATATTTCAATGCATAATCTTCTAATTCAGGATAGTTTGAACATTATCTTGTGGGTTATGCTGTCATACTACTTTACATGTCATTGCCTCCATACAAATAGCAACGTAATTGATTCATACTTTCGATGGTTTCGGAACTTTGTGGAAGTTCATTTCAATATAAAATTTAAAATAACTTTGATTATTCCACGTATTTCGCTACTAACTGTGACACGTGTTTCGCCTCTTTCAGAGGTATCTTCAGACTTACTATCGCAAAGTTTGCTTAAGTAATGAAGCAAGATTGATCCTAGCATTTAAAATTATGAAATTACAAAATGGACTTTGGTTTTTTTTTCCTTTTAAGGGAAGCAAGAAGGGGGTTATAGAATCGAAACAAATCAAACAAAATAATCATAATACTAATGACGTTAAACAATTACAAACTATTACGTTTGATAGCGATTGAATATTTTAGTTCCGACTTCTGCCGTCGGCCAAGCTATAGCGATCAATAGTGTCATGTGTACTTTACTACTATTCTAAAAACTTGAGAAAATATGATCAATTTCTTGGTTCGGAGCAGGGCTGTGGAGTCGTAGTCGGAGTCGGTGCGGCGTTGTGGCCGGAGTCGTACTCGGAGTCTGATATATTGAACTTTTTATTTTTGCATTTAAAATTTCAAATTTGGCTTTTGGCCGCATTGATAGGGTTGATATTTAATTGAATACACATAAATAGGAAAATTAGGGGAAAAAGTGACGATATTAACCTATTTTTAGTCGGAGTCGGAGTCATGTTTTTGGTCAATGTCGGAGTCGGAGTCGTAGTTTTGGTAAATGCTAGAGTCGGAGTCGGACTTTTTTTACCGACTCCACAGCCCTGGTTCGGAGGTATGTTTAGAAAAAAACCCATAAAAACTTTATTTATTTATCTTAGAATTTTAAGTATTGAGCCATATTTTTTTGTATGCCTGAGTACACTAATTATTCAATGCATTAGTATGTTCATTTTAGCCATACTTTTCCAGGAATAAAAAAGGCAACAAAATAAATGGTCAGAATTAAAATGATGTTTCGGTCAGAATAAAAATGGTTTCCTTGGTCAGAATACAATTCAATATAAGGTCATAAAAGAAATAGTAACGGTCTGAATAAAATTAATGATTGTCAGAATAAAATTATTAAACGGTCGGCATAAAATTATTTAGCGGTCTGAATAAAATTATAAAATGATCAGAATTTGTAATAATTTTGGTCTGAAATGGTAAATAAAAACAAAACGTCAGAATAAAATTCGGTAAAGGTTTGGGTTCATATATTTATAATCTCAAAATTGCGTGTGTTCTCACCAGAGCACACAGCCATTCCCCTTGGATAGAACTGTATCCATATCCGTGGTTCCAAGAACAATAACGGGCATCCCTTCCCATAATAATTTATATATTGCGCAATATGAACATTATTTCTGATTTTTGCATTTTTGAGAAGCCGATTTGTTGAAATTAAAATTCTGAATTCTCGGTGACTTTCATCATCAAAATTCTCCTTATTTTGATAATTAATTTTTAATATTTAGAGAAAATATAGATTTTGACAGCTGTTAAATTAACGTAAATACTAGTGATTTATTCAATGGCCGCGGCGGTAGTAGTATCTACCGCTCATTGGACCATTTGTCGTATGACATCACTTTGCACCAATAGAAACGCTATTCGATCTCCAAAAAAAATTCTGACAGATGTCAAAATAAATATGTCCAAATACTATTAAATATTACCAATTTCGATTAAATTCTGATCAATTTGTTTAAATACTGACCATTCATAATTTATTCTGCCCTCTGTATTCTAACCAATACATTATGACCATTTAATATAAATTCAGACCACAACTGTATTACTATTATGACCGTTAAAATACGAGCCAATAAAAAATAAACTAAGTATGAAAGAAAGATTTAATATATAGCTTGCGATAGTTTCAATAACTACGTGCACATTTTTTTGGCTTATCTTATTTCGCAAAGATAAAAATATATTCCATTCACCTCTTTTTTACTTCATGTCTAATTCGAAAGAAGCGTATTTTGAATTTTCGCCTAGGGAACGCAACCTTTTTTACACTCATTCTATATCACACAATCCCATCCATCAGGGAAGGCAAATATATTTTGCAGGAATAAATAAGAGAAATTTTGTTGCATTTTTTCCCATGTAAGTATCTGGTGCTTAAGTGGATATTTGATTATGGACATACCTAACATATTTCAATCAATAAAACACATTTTTTGTTGGTTCTACTTCCAAATATATTTTGTAAAGATCAGGACCGGTTAAGATCACTTATAACATCTTAATTATTGAATATTTGTTTCCATTTATCTACAACTTTTATGTAATATTATACAATTAATCCTGTTACCTACCTAGAATATATTACCATACAAATTGAACTCAGCTTTTAGCTAAAATATTTAATGGATAGTTATGTTTTGAAATAATACATAATTAGTGTAGAAGTGTGCATATATATTATATATACACACTTTTATTAATGACCCAAAGAAACATCTTCCACTCTTTTGTTTGCTTGCATGTTACGTCTCTTATGAATGATTTCACCTATGAATACTAAAATGCTTAACGTATTTACGAAGCCATAAAAGTAAAATATGTAAATAATTTTCCCGAATTTCTCGGGATGAAATTTAGTAGAAGATGGACGTATCCTTGATTCCAAAGCGTATGAGTATGGATTCCAATAATCCAATATTCCGGATTCTCTTAGACGGCTCAGGATTACGTTTGTTCTGTGAGTGAACAAGGAACCCTTTCTGAAAATATAAAAAACATATTGTCTGGTATAAAAACAAATAAAATAATGAACAATATTAAGAATATACAGTAACTAAACATTTACGATTTTCTTTGATGGTTAGGGTAAATCGCTAGGGTGAAAATTAGCCTGTTGTGTTTAATTTTTCATTCACGTCATAGAACATTTGTCGCAAAGTGGAAATGAGAATCGAGAGTCCAGTTGATACCAAAATCTTCATAAGTAAAGCGAAGTATGTGGGTGAAATTTTTAGATTCCGATTTCTGTTTGATTTTATGTTAAAAAACGATGTTTTATGTCTATGATGGGTAGTATAAGTCTAATGTACAAAAACACAATTTGCCAGGAGAGCAAAAATAAAAAAAAAACACTGAGGTCAATAATGATCTCTCCAAAATGTAATTCTATTTGAAATACATCATATTTTAGAATTAGGAATGTAAGTACAAGTTTTGCTATTGAACAGAAGACTGTTATAAATTATTATCTTTTTGTTCATTGTAAATTATACTATAATACAGGGCTGTGGAGTCGGAGTCGTACTCGGAGTCGGAAATTTTGAAAAGTTTGAACTTTTTATTTTTGCATTTTATATGTCAAATTTGGCTTTTGGTCGCATTGATAGGATTGATATTTAATTGAATACACATAAATAGGAAAATAAGGGGAAAAAAATGAAGATATTGAACTTTTTTTGGTCGGAGTCGGTGTCGTGTTTTTGGTCAATGTTGGAGTCGGAGTCGGAGTCGTGGTTTTGGTAAATGCTGGAGTCTGAATCGGACTTTTTTCACCGACTCCTCAGCCCTGCTGTAATATAATATATGAAATAGCAGCTGACACCAATGTGCTATGCATTTGCATTTGCTTGAATTTTTTAGGCATAGTACAATCAACTTACAGCAAGTACCTAGGTGGTGCGTGTGTCGAACCATGGACAATCGGCAAAAGACAAACAGCAAACGTCAAACGGCACATGTCATTCGCAATTTTATCGTAAATTATTATCATCGATGCCGATCAATGGCGTGTGTAAGCGCTATTTTTTTAATTGCTTCGTTAAAATATATGCCTCCCAAAAATGTTGTGACATGAAAATTAAACAAAACCTTGAACGATCGTCTGAAACAGATGAGCAACGGAAAGCAAGAATGGAAATCGTTCAAGAGTGCACTACTCAATTCAGACGAACAATTCAAAACATACATTTAAAGGAGAAGATGTACTGTTGTCACGCATTCCAATGGTTCAGATAGATATGCCATTCGAATAAAAACGTTTGCAGTTTCCGTTGTGACTCGCATTTGCAATGACCATCAAAAAAGCACAGGAATTCACGCTACAAGTTAATGAGCTAAATTAGGCAAATCCATGCTTTTCACATAGACAGCTGTATGTGGCCTGCTCACGCGTTGGAAAACTTTCTGATTTATTCGCATACATACAAGACAGAAAAAAAATATTGTGCATCCGAAAGTACTTCAATAAACACAATTAAAACACTTTCTTTACCGCTTGCCGGGTACCGTAAAAATTGTATCGGGTAATTTAAAATGGAAATACATGTCTGCCCATCATGGATATAATGTCATATTTCAATAAAAAAATGCCATGCATATCTACGATAAATGCGTAGATGGTGAATATTAAAAATAAACTTTATAATACAATGAGTTCATTAATAAATCGTGAGAAAGTTTTGGTAGATACAAACCGTAACGCTAGAACAATAGGGTAGTTAAGAAAGCAGTCCCTGAGGACGTGAAGCTTGTGTTGGTCAACTTTCTGTTCGTTTCTTATGTAAACTAGTGTTCCATAATTTCTGCAGTAAGCAGTATTGCTTCCATTTAGTATTCTTCCCACATATTTACTAGCAGGGGACTTCACCTTGATCCTCTTCTTTATCTCTCCGAATATTGGTTCATCACTACTGAATCCATTTATAATAGCGAATAGATCATTGGTTGTACCTATAGGCAATCCAGAGTCCACTAATTCGGACAAAGAGTCCAGGTCATAGTGTATATCCGGCACTACCAGGAGACCAGATAAAAAGCCGTTGTATACCCCAGAAATAATCTGAGACCAGAATAACCAGAAGACGAAGATTATTTTGAATGAAAATAATCTCGGTGTCGCATAGGACCACGGAACAGGCTTTTGGACTAATAGCGATGTTGTTATCATGACTCCGACGCAAGTCGATGAGAAAATATTTCTATTGTTGCGTTTCTTGAAAAATGCTGTATGGAAAATGAAGAATATTACTGAAAGTATAACAGTTGCTGATATGCAGCACCAACTTCTTATTTTGAATCCTTTCAATAGAAATCCGGACATTTTGCTGAAAGTTGAACGCCTCGCTGCATTTTTAGGAACCACACATCCAAGGCAATCGGTCCCGAACGATAAGCTAAGATCTAAGATGCTCTTTCTGTTAATCGTCGGCCAAATAACACCGAATGCTATATCGCTGATTCCAGAATATACTTCTCCCAATATTCCATACGGAGTTTTATTTGCGTCCAGTCCTCCCCATATTAGAGTCGGTTGTTCGAGAATGTTCAGCGTGAAGTTCATATCTTTTGAAAGAGTATACACTAACAGCATTTCGTATCCTTTGTAATTGGATGAACTGTTTTTGCCCAAAATGACATTTGGTGGAATGTGTAAAGTAGATACATTGACTACACACCCGCGCATATCAGGTCGGTGTCTTTCAGAAAATCCAAATCGTGTTCTTCCCGGTGTCCAAGAATGCTTTGTTAATCTGATAATTCTTTTACAATCAGGAAGTATATCATAATAACTTTTGATAACTTTTATTGTATTGTTATTATTAACAATAGCAGAGGTATGGAATAGTCCAGAGTTTTTGCATTGCTCAATAATTTTCATCAAACATTCGTCGGAAGCGTCTTTGTAAAAAGCAAGAACGACATATAGATGATTGAAAGAAATCAATGTTATAAACTTTTCAATATACGCATTATCACACTCTGATAAAACGATGAGACCATAATCCTGTCCGCTTTCATTTCTTGAAAACGTTTCGAAGTGGTCGATGAAGTAACCTTGCGAGAATATGGTCACCACGTTAGTGGATCGCTTGGAAATTGGTCCGAGGTATCGGTCTACAAAATTACGTCCATCTGTAGCAATTATCAAATCCCTTTTGTTATAAAGAACGGAATCATACACCTCGAAAAGGCAGCTAATAAAATCCTCGTCTTGATATTCGAACGAAATATTTACCGCCGTAGTAAAACCTTTGCAGTGCATTATCAATACAAACGACACCGAGAAATATTGAATAAGTTTCATGGTTATTAGTATATTGAATCTTTTACGCGGAAACGTGCTTTTTATACCCAACTGTTTACGGCAATCAAAAAAAGTTTGTTTACATAATAAATGATTGTTATATTTATTTTATTTGACATCTTTTCGATATACTTCCTTATAAAGCGATTAATGAGATTGAAATTAAGTGATTGCTTTTTTAATACATTTTTCCAATTAAAATGAGGTATAATATAATGTGGATATTGCAGAAACTTTTTAGCTAATGAGAATAGCTAGCTGCGTGTGCAGTTCTTATAGAATTGATTACTTTACCATCTTTCGCAAGCTTTTGGTAGCTCGTAACGGCATACACTCAAACCTCTATTTGTGCGATTTAAAAGTTATGCGGTTTTTTTGTTAATTCAATTTTTATTTTCTTAAATATATTTCTGGGACTATATAATACGTAATAAACAGCGCGTTGTTCACATACTGTAAGTGCAAGATCCATTGTTTCTCTTGTTTATTACAATGTGATCTTGATACGTGCGTCCTCGTACATGTTTTGTTCCTATATTAAGTCATATTTTTTTTGTGTGATTTTCCGCGGAACACATCTACCGCACAAAAAAAGTTTAGGTGTATATTAAAGTGAAGACGAGTTGTATGATTTTCTTATATACTTCTTCTACTTAGAATGTAGAAGATTTTACTAAATGGAAAAATTCATACGTGCGTAAATGTATATTATTATATAAGAAATATGATGTAATCAGACAAAATTTGGTTTGTATGATAATTAAAGGTCTGCACGGGCTCGGGTTTGGCCCGCGGGCCGGGTAACGAAGGCTTGGATTCGGGCCTGGGCATGGGGTCGGACGCGAGCATCCAACAAAATATAACAAAAATCGGGCCATTTCCGAATGAGGTCACCATTATCGTAAATCTAAATTTAATACTATTATAAACTTCACGTACTCGTATTAGTCATCTTTTCGACGTCTTGTTCGTTATTTAAAAACATTCTCTCATGAACACCCATTCGTAAGAATAAGATAATTGTTCTTAGCTTTATGACTTTTGACGCAATTATTTTAGTATTTTTTAATGATGTCTGCTTCATCGGCTTTTGTACAATACGCATAATGAATTTCATAATATGATCCAGGGTATCAGTATGTCTTATATGGTGATTTCAATAAGTTGCAATTCGATCTGTTAGGTTGATTTTTTTTTTAAATTTACCGACAAGAAATGGGCTTCGAAAATGTAAAGACAAAACTGAAGAGTGGAGAATATATTTCTTCAGTTAAAACCCATGGGAAAAGTGAAGTGTGGAAATCAATTAGTGAAATCATGGAGGTGGCTACAAACACTTGAGTCGTCATTCTTGTAAAAAAAACAAAAACTAATTTAGGAAGAAATTTATTTCGCACAACTGCACACACACGATAGTTGGTGAGTCAATTTTTATTTGAAAAAAAAATCGGGTTTTTTTCGGGAAAGGTCGAAAAATATCGGACTCGGGTCGGGTTCGGGTAAGATTTTTGCAAATGAGCCTTAGGCCGGGCTTGGCTGGGTCGGAGGTCTTCGGGTTCGGGCCGGGTGAAATTTTAAAATTTCGGCCCGTGCAGACCTCTAATGAACATATTACTATAGCTAAGACAATATCGAATACACTTCTTAATATATTTATCGAATATTCCCTTTAAAATTGTATTTAGAAGCACTTTAGTATACGATATTAATTTGTCACTCATAATATAGTTTCAACCTTGGCTCCCATATTTGATAACTTCCTTTTAACGGCTTTTAAATCTCATAAAAGTTAATCAATATTATCAATTGGGCTTAAAAATAAAATATTTAATAATTCAAATTCAAGGAACATACAAAAGATTGTGATACATCGGTACAAATGTTTGTTTTGCTGGTAAATAAATTAAAAACTGTATGAATGTTATCGCATTATTAAAGTATTATTTTTTTATGTGACGCACATTTATCTTTTCAGAAAATATGCTATCGTTAAAAAATTGCAATATGCTCAAATACATAGGGCTTAAAGAGACTTTTATTATAATAACTAGCCGGTACCAGTTTATTTAATTTCACTAACATTGATCGGTATCGATGACATTTGCCGTTTGACATTTGCTGTTTATCTTTTCCCGATTGTCTATGGTATAACACACGCGCCACCTACTGAAATTTAATTGAACTATGCATATAGCCTTTGCAAAAGTGCAACAATAAGTTGTCAAAATGAACGGAATGGCAGCGCATAAAATATGAAAAAACATTGATTTTTATATAAAACTAGCTGTACCCTGCGCGCGTTGCTACGCCAGCAACTAAAATAAAATTGAAGGAAAGACATTACACAATTATTCAATTTATTTTTTTGGGTGGGAGGGGGGCTGTTTGGCGGGGTGGAGTTTGGGGGGATTATGGGGGGGGTATGCCAAAAACCTTCGAAGAAGTGAACTCGAAAAATTCTTAAAGTTAAAAAAAAAAAATTGGGGGGGGGGAGGTTGGGGGGTGGTTGGGGGGAAGGGTTGGTAGGCCAGAAACCATCGCGGGGGTGCACTCAATAAATTTGTAAAGTTTCACATCGATCGGTCGAGCGGTTTAGTAGTCCATAGCGGACATACATACAGACATTCATTTTTATATATATAGATAGATAACGCCGTTAAAGTGAAATGAATTTGTTTTAATGTATAATGCCAAAGGTGATTTTCATGTATTTCTATCTGCACGTGAAATGAAAATACTAATTGTGTATGTTTGAAATGAGTCAGTATACCAGAACGTTCAATGAAAACAAACTGAAGCTCTGAATCTCAATCGATGTAAACAGAACAGCAAAAATAAACAACATCACTTCATGGAACAGACACCCAAATAACGACCATGTAAAATACGGTGCATGGCGATAATCCTTACTACCCAAACTTCTGCACTCCCGGGAGAGCTTTCGGGGTGGAGTGAACCGGGGAGGGAGGCCAGAGGCTTCGCCGCTGCCAGGCTGCTAGCGAGTCAGTCCGCCAGCCGGCCGCTTCTCGCGCTCACGTCGTCTGCCGCGCGCCGCGACGCCGAATATACAAACCGAACACGACGCCCGGGAAGCCCCTTCCACAGTGATAAGGTTAGAAGCCACAGGTGAGTGCTGTTTTATTTTTTTTAGCGGGTGTTCGTAGGCCATGAAAAGTTTGACGAAGGGATTTATGTGCTCCGATATAACTTTATGAATGATGAGTTAAGATTATCGTATTATTTAGATGAATTTTTAAAAGCGTTTAATTATTTTGGATAGTTACAAAGATTATAAATTCTTACAATGTTCATTAAAATTCTACAAAAAATGACTTAAGCTGAATGCGATAATTTGAGAACACAAACTTTGCAAGATTGTGAAGAGTGTTTCTGCTTAAGCTATTAAATTATATTGTGAATAGAAGTGTAACTATGATATTTTAAAACATTATTATCAACTGAAAAATATTCTTCCAATATGATTACTTTACTTTACTAGAATCGAAATTCTATTTAGATCGTTTTTCAAGAATATATTCATATTAAAATATATCAATTTAAATTAAATAGAAAATTAATTTACTGTACATTTCATAGCTTAAGATTTTGTTTAATAGATTATTCGTTATATTCAATATCATGTCACATCTTCTATATATTCTAGAATAATCATCAAAAGGTAAAACTATTGATTTATTCATTTATTTATTGACGGATTGATTTGTTTATTTATTTTGAGAATCATTATTCAGAAAACAAAATATCCTTATATATAAAGATTACTACTATTAGAAACTATATTAATCCACGAATAAAAACTCTAACGAATTCGAATTATATCCATTAACCAACAATTAACCCAGTTTATCTTCTAATTTATATGAAAATGAATTTCCAGTAAATAAACCGAACTTGATTTAATAACAAATAAAACAGTGATGGAGATACAAACAAAAACTACCACGCCATATAAATACAGCTTACAAAATTTACCGTGTAACAATATAGTATAATGTGGTACTAATGGCATCCATAGACAATCTTTGATTATATCTTATATTTGTTTATGGTTTCATGATATATATATGTAGAATAGCTGTCAAAAAAGCAATCGATTAATTGATCATTAGAATTTAGATTTGTCACCTTTTCTCATGACTAGATTTCAGTGTCAAAGCAGCAGAAACTTTTTTTTATACACGGTAGGCAACACAGCTCGCTTAATAAACTTTCATGTCATTTAAATAATAACATCTTATGTTTGGTTTTCTCACGTCTGCCATTTCAATTTCGTACAAGACTACCCGCCATGTCAATCGACGTACAGCAACTTAATGTGCAGTAATATTGTTATGTCTGCGAAGCGCGTGACATGTGTCGATAAAAAATTACATTTGACAGAACATTATTACAGCGTCGTTGTGTTGTGATGTAATGTTATCAAAAATGTTTTATGATCACTTTTATTTTCATCATATTAGACACCTGTTGCTTTATTTTTCGGTAAAGAGTAAGTCGTATGACCACGTTTTTGAATTGTTAAAGCATGCAGATTATTATTTTTTTACTAAATGCAAATACAGATAGTCCCCGACTTACGACCGACATACGTTCCTGAACTTTTGTCGAAAGTCAAATTTCATACCAAATGCGTAAGTCATACAAAATTAATCATAAATGTACATATACAGTTTATATATATTTATTGAAAAATAATTAGTTACATATTTACTCACACAAAAATAGCATTTAAGTTTTAAGCGGGGCTGTGGAGTCGGTGAAAAAAAGTCCGACTCCGACTCCAGCATTTACCAAAACTCCAACCAAAAAAAGTTCAATATCGTATTTTTTCCCCCCTAATTTTCCTATTTATGTGTATTCAATTAAATATCAACCCTATCGATGCGACCAAAAGCCAAATTTGACATATAAAATGCAAGTTCAAACTTTTCGAAATTTCCGACTACTAGTACGACTCCGGCCAAATCGCCACGAAAATTCGACTCCGACTCCACAGCCCTGGTTTTAATTCTTGAAAAGGTTCCCTGGTACATGGGTTGCAAGATACTCGTGGTATTTGGGATAAATACACGATTTTCACATGAGGATGTATAATAAATTTTCGATGTGTTGTGGATTGGATTGGTGCATTTTCCAGTTTTAAAAGTATATCAAGTGGAATTCTTTTCCAATAACAATATTGTTATACTTTAAACGTATATTATGTCAAATTATATGTGTAAATGAATGACCAAGTTCGATGATTGACGAAAGCGGATTGTTGTTAGTCGAAGTCGAAAACTACCTGTTTATAAATGTGAACCATAAAAAATGAGACTTGGGCGTTGAGTGTGTAAAATACCTATTCCAATAACTTTGAAACAACCATCGTATGCAAAACAGTAGCTTAACTACACATTTGAATGTTAATCCGCTGTCCTAGGTATTCACCCGAGCGGCATTCACCCGTTCTCTAAGCTAAGCTTCAATAGATCACTGCCACTGTCACCAAAGCTGAATTATCAGATCGATTAGTCTCAAAATCGAGGAGAAGATATATGGTTTAGCAACATGTACAATAAATCAGAGTGAGAATTAATCTTCTTCGGTTTCTTCATCAAGTTATAATGATTTAATGTAGCATACTTTGTATATTCTTTACCTGTATGGCAGTGATGTTTGTTGGTGTGGTATTGACTGTAATAACTCTGGATTATCATAAAATAACATCACCTCTAATATTGGAATTAGCAGCATCATCAGTTTAAAGGTTATCATTTTAACTCTGAGCTCGTTAAAATTGTAAGATTATTATGAATCACTGTGGCAACGCTCTACGGAAGTGCTCCAAGATTCGTGGTTCGAATCCTTAAGTGGCCAAAAAGAACGTTAAATTGCTTTTAAAAATTATTTCCAAATTTACTACCTCAATATTGTTATCAGAAAGGGGCATGGTGCGATTGGCACTAGTCTTCTTCTAATTGCGGAGTTAAGTCTTTTATATAAATTAGTACATATGCTACGCATTCTGAACGGCTTGAAGTTATGCCACTGAAGCTTAACTTATTGATAGTGTCATTCAAATGTGGTTTCACTTAAATATCAAAATGGAGTTACACATATTTTTCAAAATATTTCAATATGTCTACGGTTCATCCAAAAAGTTGTAGATTAATTATTGTAATAAACGAAAGATGTAAAAATATTTTATGAATTCAATTAGAAATAATTGTAATCCATGTCTACTCACCAACCAACGAAACAAGTAAAAACACAGACCGTAATCAAACTTTTCTTCCGTTTTCATTTATATTATAATTCACAGGAAATTGCTAAATATTTTCCCGATGAAAAATTCTTTTATTATAAAACCAGTGTGCTTTGTCGACTTCACACAATTATTTAAAAAAATCACAAAACTTTTCGTACGGGTTTTTCACGCGAAAAAAACAGAAAAAAAAATGTTCTAGTTTAGTTTTATTATATCAACATTCTGTGGCATTGTTATAAACTTTTACTGGTTCTGAAACTTTGCGGTCATTTTGTTTGTTTATTGAGCACTAAAAGTTTTATTTAAAAGCTCCGCGGAGCTTTGTGTATTCTAAATATCACCGAAAGTGGCTGAATATTAAGCAATAAAGTCGTGCGGTGAATACATAGCCAACAAGACAAGGTTCTATGTAATTTTTCATTCAAATTTATGCTGCGTCACTTGTTGATAAAGACTGCGGAAAAGCAACAAATAAGAAAATATTTGTGGACCCGTAATCGTGACTTAATTTAAAAAAACGATGGTTATTTTGTGGCAACTCCGTGAAAGCTAAATAAAGCTTGTGTATTTTGTGAACAACGCAACATATGGACCTAGGAACCTTCTTAGAAGCTTAAAGTACGTTTCTAAAATAAGATCTAGCACACAAAATAGTGGAAGTTTTTGATCCTTAAAATTATTGATGTAGCTGACTGGTAACGCATAAAGCTTTTGTTTTTGTGAATTTTCTATGGTACGTCACGTGGATTTTTTAATGTGAAAGAAATTCGTGTTTAAGTGGAATCGGTGATGTGGTAAACTCTTTGCGTCTGTATATACATACTATTAAAATTCATCACCTTGTTTTTCAACTGTTTTTGTATCATATTTACTCGAAAAATGGTATATTGATTAGCTAGATTAGTAATTACGAAATGTACTTTTAAATTCTAGTCGTATGTTGTTCAATAACTTTATTAATAAGACGAATGGAATAATATGATTAACAAATTTGAATCGTTTGAATTTTTTTTCAACCAAGCCCGGCTTTCAGCGTTTGGCATGTTAAGGTATTTAAAGTGCACTAATGTACTTTAACTGACATGATAAACATAAAAAATAAGTCTTGCGTATTTGGTAAATCCTAGTAAAATTGAGATACAATTCGTCATAAATATATACAGAAATAAGTAATTTTGTTTTTATAATTGATTCTCATAAATTTCATTTTGTATTTCCCTAACACAAACTTTTTTTTAGTGGTAAATTTTTACAGAACCTTCCGTAGTAATTTCGTTACGTAAATGCTGTCTGTTGTTTTTAAAACACTTCGGTTTATTTCAACATTATTTATTTTCATATGAAATCATGTTGTCATACAAATTTATTACTTGATACATTTTCACTGAGAATACAGTTCCACTGTAACATATATACATATATTAACACTAAGATAGAGTATGCTTATAAATATGTGTATATATATATATATGTATATATATACTGATTTAGCTATAAGACTCAAGAAGCTTTCAGTGTCACTTGAGAGAGATCAGGACCCTATGAATTGACCTCAGGCCTCAATGAAAAGCCTTCATTACGAAAGTGGCGTTGTCACGTGAGAGTCATGACAATTATTTTCAACCACAAGACACTGAATACAAGGCTAGGCGTCTTAGTTTATATTTGAATTAAGGCAGCAGATGGACATTTTTATTATTATATAAAGGAAATAGAATAATTAAATATAACTCATGAAACCTATTCACCAGACCTAACAATTGAATATTTTTTTTTTACTAAATAGCACAATGGTTTCCAGATTGATGCCGATGTAACATATATTTCTATCATAAAGACGTTTTTTATACTTTAGAGCATTTTCATGCATCGTGATAAGCGAAACCGGTCATGATATAACAACTTTTTTTGAGAAACAAGAACAATAAATGTCTTATTAATATTTAATATACTAATGCTATTCCACCAAGAATATACAGTAAAATTTTGTATCTCCCATTTTTTAAAAGAGCTAACAAGTTTCTTACCTCGATGTCATGGGTCAAAAGTAGTTAATAATTCGCATAATAATAGAAAAAATTCTTAGTATTCCAATGCTTAGAAAATCAAACATTGCACAAATCGACATAGGTTTATTGATTTCCAATTTTGCCTTTGTTCAGCTCAATAATAAAAAGAACATTCATTTGAAAATTATAAATGTATTATTAAAGCATGACATATTAAAACAAACTGTTTTAAATTATATAATTTAAAATATTGTAAGCTAATGTTTGACAAAGTGAAAATCAACAAAATGTCTTAGAGTAGCTAATTACTATTGGCATAACGAAAAAAGTGTTGTTTTCTTACTTCAAAATGTATTTTAATTTAAAAGATGTTCATTTTAATTAAATAATATAATAGTTACAAGAGATACACAAAAGTATTTGAAATAACGAACAGTCAGAAAAGTTACGAATATTTAACTTTTTGTTGCTAATAGAAATGAACAATTAGTATTCTTTAATCATAAGATCTTTAATATTCATCAACGATATTTATTTCGACACCAACATATTCTGAATGGATGTCATTGAATTAGAATAAATGATTTTTCATAATTTCTTCAAAAATAGATAATATGTGGTCGATTCTTGCTATCTGATTTTTTAGTATAGATAAAAAAAACTTAATATTGTTTTGACAAGAGTCTGAATATAATAATTGTTATGGTCACGCTTTGAGAATACAATTTTTCAATTCAGTATTAGCGTGTATTTAATGGGTCAGTATCTAACTCTCGCTTTGGTCAGTAAATTAAATAACGGTCAGTTATTCATCAAAATGATCAGTTAATATTATGAACGGTATGAATGTGGTCAGTTGACAAATTAGACGGTCAGTATAAAAATAAATAGTCCAATAAACTACTTACCATTTATATTTATTTATTACTGTCTTTCATATTTGCTGACCGTTAATAGAATTAGATACTAACCAAAAACATTGTTGCCTTCAGTATTTGGTGTTTGATTTTATACAAAAATCTTTATAATAAGTAGTTTGTGGAAATAGAAACGTCTACGTAAACATGATTAAATAAAAATAGTTTTTCAATCAACTGGTCGCAAAAGCTTATGTATAGGGTGACTCAATAAATAATAATCATACATTAAAAAGTTTTGTCCACACTCAACCTAGAACGTACGTGGAATATCAACGGTGTATATCTCATTGAAAGTAACTACACATTTCACGTGAAACATCTCCTTTTACGAAAAGAGTAAGGACCAAAGGGTAGAGTTAGAAGAGAATTAGAAGCAAAAGAGTTTTGAACATCACAAACATTCATCAGTTCGAAAAGAAGTGCATTAAGCAATTAAAGCTAAGATATTAATTCCTTAAGAAACTTTTAATTCCTTAGTGGAATCGGAAAAATGTGAAACAATCACGAGGTCCTGCTGAAAGTTAGTCGCACAAATTCACTTTTAAGAAAAGGTAAGATGTGTGTTGGAAAGGAATCGTACTGAACGTTTTCCGTTTGCCTTCAGATATAGAAAAAAATAAACCTATTGAAAAAACTCACTCAGGAGTGCTAAGTGCTTACCCGCATACGTTAAAATAGGACAAACACGCGAAGCACTACCGTTCGTGTCATTATTTTACTGTACATATTAATAACATAACATTATTTTAATTGTAATTTGACCGTTTTAGCTGTGAAATTGAACATTTTAGCATGCTATTTATATGCAAAAACGGCATATTCCTTAGAAACGCTAGAACAATTTCCATTTAAACACATTGAAATCTATATCTTAACAAACATGCATTATGAATCAACTGTAATTATAAAAAATTGTTGTGACTAAGGGTGAAAACAATAGTCAAAGGTGTTTGATGTAAAATGATGTTTTATTTATGATAGATGAATATATTGTTTATTTAAAACGTAAATAAAGACAGTACACAATAAAATATATGAGAAAATATTAATAAAGAAATAGAATGGAATAAAGGATAAAAAATATTACTTATTAACAAATTATAAAATAAATAATTTCTAAAAAAACAATACACTAAGTGTGTTGTCAATATGATGAAAATATCCAGTTCTCTAGGGCTCAGGCAGTGCATTGATCAATTGATTATCATCTTAGTTGTAAAGTATTCAATGTTTGATATGCCACTGAATACCACTGAAAAAATCAATTATTGTGAAAAATTGTTTATATATTTATAGTCACTCTGTACGTTGACAATACGTTGCACGTATGCTCCTGTTTTGTACAGGCAATATTAAGCGAGACGTAATCATTCGTTAGGAGCACGATCGTTTTCAAAACGAGCAGAATATACCTGATTGTTTTTTTTTATACGTCATGTTGTAATTCGCTGTCTCGATTTTGGTTCGATGTTCATTTATTTTTATTTTTTATATACCAACTACCAATCTGCCACATGTATGTGTATCGATAAAAAATATCACTTTCAATACTTGGTGGAATGCCATTATAATAAAAATAATGAAAAAATTTAGTACTTATTCCACATCGAACTTATTGAGATCAGGACCGGTTTCGCTTAGCTCATGTTGATAATGCTCGCGATGAACGAAACCGGTCCTGATATCAATAAATCCAATGTGAAATAAGTGCTAAAAATGTGTTATTATTTTTATTATAAAACAATATTCTTTGATAGATTCGGCGGTAGCCTTTTAAAATTTTATTTTTCACACATACAACTTTGTTATTTCACTGGTTATTCTATTATTTATGACACATGTTTGTAAAGCATCTCTTGATCATTATAATTTTTTTTTATCCTATTCATTGTGTTTATGTAGTAAATAATATGAATGATATTATAGTGGACATTCATATAAAATATTTCGTCATTTCAAAAACCGTCTTAGTTATCTGTGTAAGAAACCAAGAATCTGGTAATGATATTAAGCCATGAAAATAATCGAACAATATTTCTGTACGTATGATATTATTCAAAATTATATTATTAGTAAAACAAGATCAATTAACTTAATCGTATGTGTGAAAATTGTGGCGTTTTATCTGGTTAGTCTAAATAGCATCGACGATACAAAATTCTCAACGCTGTGTCGACGTAAATCCCTCATTTCATTGAAAATTGAATTAAGTGCTTTTTCGGATACGTTAATAGCCTTGTTAGTCTTGTTACCATGTGTGTACATATGAATATTTTTTGACATCTTCGCTAATGAGATGACTTGTTGAACTCAAAACGTAGTCAACGTTGAGCGCAAACTCTCGGAAACATGTGAGAATATGCTCACTGATTACGATGCTAATATTATACACATACTCTTAATTAGGGGTGGCGTTACTGGACGAATAATCCAATACCGGTTTTTAGGATTTTAAATTGAATACTGGCAAAGCAATTATGATGGATATAATAATAACAATCCAATACTGCTATTAAACAAACTTTTAATTTATTATTTGACATGTTCAATTTATGTGAAAATTAGTTCACCTGCGGACGAAGTCTTTTCCGATTCACCGCAACCTTTGTTGGATGAAAAGTTTCGATTGTAGCATACCGTTTGTTTTGGTATTTGAACCATTAGTTGAAATACCGGTATCTCGGTTAACGTGATACCTTTATTGTAATTCCTACTCTTGGCGTACAGCACTCTACCATACTTGTAACGCATTGTTTGCTTTGAAAGCTTAACTTTAAGTATTCTCCAGTACATAATACATTTACATTAAGGTTCGTATTTTGCATTTTGAATGCAAAAATGTGTAGTTACAATGTTCATTACTTAAAACTCATTTTTTTATAATTGATGCTGTATATCCTATGCATATGTTTTATATGTGAACAGAAACATACAAAAAGTGTTTGCAGATATAAAAGCAATTAAAGATTACGATGTGAAGCAAGTAAGATTTTAAACGAAAGCTAAACAGTTTCGGACAAACGCATAATAACTCGTGGTAGAAAAATTAAAGCTGATCGAGAAAATATAATGAGCCTCATAGTTTGTTTTATATTCGTGAGGAATCTTATATATAAATCCGAAACGGCGTATGTATGTCTGTGGGTCTGTAATTCCCTTTTGCATTGTTGGTCATTAAGTTGCCATAAAAACGAATATGAAAGAAAATATGTTTGAATTTTTATCGACGAAGATATTTAGTCAAAATGTAATAAATTAGTCTTCTACTGAACTTTTCCCGGCTTTTATTATTAATAATAATGTTTATTATTTACGTGAAGGTATTATTTGACATTTATTTGACAGAAAATTAGATTTTTTCCATGAATTTGGGCATTTTAATGGGCGAGAATGGGGCTGTTATCAAATTAAATAAAGTTTGTGATTTTATTTTAATTCTATTTTGGATGTTGGATTTTGTGATATAATTATGTCGAATGATATAACATTAAATAATTATTGGTCGCTAAGTCCGAGCGACGCCGGGTAGCAATACTAGTTATATATATAAGTCAAAGTCAAATTAATATTTAGAACAATGATTGAAGCGTTTGTAGGCAACAAAGCTAACAAACAGACAATCAAGTAATAAGCTAAAATAAGTATTATCTGTATTAGTATTGATTTGAATTTTTCTTTTGAAACATTTTCGAAAACTGGTTGTCACGAGCCACGACGCATACAAATACAATTTTAAGGCACTTTATATAAGTCAAATTCTGCGATCGCACCTCGGTTAGTTTTTGATCTCGAAATGTCGCCAAGTTTCGACGTTGCTGTAATTTATTAGCAAAAGCACGTTTCGGATAATTATAGAAAGTTGCAGGTGGAGTAAGAAATTATTGTGTAATTAACGGCGAGAGGGATGATTTCGCTTCGCCTTCAAATTATTCGCAATTTGTGATTCAATTTAAGTTTTCATTGAATTTGTATTCTGGGAATAAAACGCGTGTTACGAGTTGGGTTTCATGTTTTGAGTTAAGGTTGACGAGACATTAATTAAAGTGCTAAGATTTCCACGCAAAAGTTGGGTGATAATATTTATCACTCACTCAAACCATTGAAAACCAACTAAACGACTCTAGCGGCGGCTATATTTATGGCAGAATTTTCAGGCCTAGTAAAATTGAAATGTCTTCAGTTTGTCACACCAACACCTTACTTTGAATGAAAATGTTCTAACTGCTCTTGAACCTGTTTTGAGATATGACCGTTTGAATTGATCATACTATTTAATTCAAATGATAAAATTCACTTGTAACAATGAGCAAGTAAAAATGTTTCAAATTTATTATTTTAAACATATTTGTTCACAACTCAAACCATTCTACTGAGAAATAGTAATCTTAATGATCTAATGATGGAAATACTGATGAAAATCTTATAACTTTATCAAATAAATTTGGTAAAAAAAGTGTACAGATGAACACAGGAATTCTGCTTACTCCGTAATTAAATAATATGTAACTATTAAGTCATCATATATGCTATAATACGGTCAATACAAACTTTTCCGACCAAATGATTAGCCGGCCGCATAACAACATCATTATGATAAATCTGTGGTTGGCCGAAAGTACGATTGACCAAACCATTATACCATTGTTTCCAAAGTCGTGAACCGTTCTGATTTTGATACAAACCATCATTTTCATGTACGTTTTTATACCACATGTACATGATTTTGAAACAAATATTTTCTTGCTAGCCATTCACTACGGACAAGAAGAAAAATGTGGGATAGTTATACTTTTGATAATATACGACTCAATTCTCGTTTTCCACGTACCGAATGAAGCGTGCATTTTATGAAGTACACATATTTTAAAAACAATAAATTATTCTTGTACGTTTATAGATTCCAGATAAAGCTCGAAAGATAATAAACACACTACACACGATCGTCTGTGGTGCGCTCCACTCCGACTTGTTTACACAATCACTACTCCAATGCAAAATAATTGGCAACAGCCGCCTGAGAAAGCTCCATGATATAAAATATGTGAGCTTTTTGAAAAATTCAAGTCACGCTCAAATCTTACTCGCAGTAATATATAGACCAGGGGTTCTTAGCCTTATTGTGACTCCGGGCGCATTTGAGATTTTGGCAGGGCTGTGGAGTCGGAGGTTTTTGGTCGGAGTCGGAGTTGGAATCGTCGCGCGGCTTTGGCCCGAGTCGGAAATTTTTAAATGTTTAAACATTTTATTTAAGCATATAATATGACAAATACGGCTATTGGCCGGATTGGTAGGGTTGATATTTAATTGAATACACATATTTAGATAAAATAGGAAAAAAAAGTGACGATATTAAACTTTTTTTAGTCGGAGTCGTGGTTTTGGTAAATGTTGGAGTCGGAGTCGAACCGTTTTTACCGACTCCACAGCCCTGGATTTTGGAGAGGAGTGACGGGCGCAGGTCGGATGTCTTAATAAAAATCTTAAGTCGTACATATTTAGTAATTATTGTCATTGTTTCCTGGGTAGCTTCATATCTGGATATGTGTTGCATTCATGTATTTTTTTTAACCTTCAAAAAAAATACCATAAAGATAGATACAAACATAAAAATTAAAAAAGTCTTCGTAAAGTTAAAAACAATTCTGATAAAATTTTTTGTTCTTTCATAGTGTGTTGCAGGCGCACGATAATAGCTCCGCGACGCAAATGTGCCCGCGGGCATACGGTTAAAAACCTATGATATAGAACTTCAAAATGTAAACATCTCAAGCTATATGTATGAAATATTTTGTCTTGTGTGAGGAAGATATCATATGATGTAATCTTTGAAGATAATTGATGTATGTATTACAATAATGGTAAAAGTTTTCTTTTATTTTTTTGTACTCCTTTTTCTCAGTATCAATGTGTATAATATCTTACATTTATTTAACGAATCTTTAATGCTTGTTTGACCAGAATAAGATAATAGTTGAAAGGTTTGTCAGGATGCGGAAAAAAGTGAGATCTTGGCCATTTGTTTTTCTTGTATCTTTTATTATTGACGATGTTGATTTTATGGAAACTGAGGGCCTTCACTTTACCAAAACGCGTCACACGTGTATTTTTATAAAGGATTTGTATACAGTGGAACCCGATCTTACGTTCTCGCATTATACGTTTTCCCTTGTAGTGCGTTCATTTTCTTTAGTCCCGGCATTACATTCATCCATAAAACTTTCCCGCATTCATCGTTTCCCGCATTAATTGTTTGTTTTATAAGGTCCCATGGAAAACGTAGAATCGGGGTTTCACTGTAGTATCAAAAGAAGAACTATCCAATATTTTTCGAAACTGAACTAATGCTGTCACATTATTCTTCTGGTCACAGTGTATGGCTAGCAATAAAATATTTTTATAATAATCATGTAAATTTGTACATGTGGTATAATAATTTTAAAGGAAATTTCAACGGTTCCAAATTTTGGAAACAAAATAAGTATGGTTCGGTCAATCATACCTACGACCAATCATAAGTAATGCTGCAATGTGGCCGCTCATACAAATTTTAAATTTCAGGATTTCATGGGCTGGTTTTTAAATTTGAAAAATATAAATTAAACCCAAAAAGCCACAACAACGTTATTCGTAATTTTCATGAATTTTATTTACTACGTGATACGTGCAATACATATGTATATATAATATTATATAAAATGGAAAGCTTGTAAGATATTGAAATTATTTATCTGCGACTGTAAGCTTCTTGTGTTGAAATTAAGTTTTTGTGTTCTACGGTATATAGAATTTCGTTTACTCGATCTTTCACACATTTTTCGACTTACCAGTATTCCTAAATACACAAAAAAAAAAAAGTAACCAAATATTTTGCGGACCAAAAAGAAATTGTATCAAAACAAACGACAAATATACGAATGATGGGTAAAGTTTAACACGATACGAGTATTTTTTATGCGAAATTGAAAAGATAAAAGCATTTTTGTGTTATGAAAATGTTATTAAATAAAATAGCCCGACCCGCAGGGCAAAGTCCAGACAGACATGCATTTTTTGTAACATTTTTTCTATGAAAAAGTATTAAGATAAACAAGAAATGTAAACCTTTTTATGAAATAAAAAGCAATAATACTTTCGGAAACGTAAGTATTATATTTCAACATTCGCATTAATATGAATACAATTAAAGTACGTTTAAAAACTGGATTATTTTCTTTTATTCAAGCCTAGTCTTTTCAACTGTGAAATAAATAGTAAGTACATATTTTTTTCTGAATTTACCCTTTATCTTAAATAATATTTAAAAAAAAAATCATACCATACGTTGAATTAGAATATTTTAAATTTGGATAGGAAGACTGGTAGAAAGTTGTTTTTTTTCGGAATTTTTTTATTTGCTTTTTTTTTTTATATTCCGGGCTTGTAGCCAAGTGGTTAATGCCATTGTCTTCAGTTGCGGTGTTCACTGGGTCGAATCCAAATATGGACATTTTCATACATAGTTTTGTGATAATTTTTTTTTTTTTAAATGAAATACTAAATGACCACATACATATCCGATTCTAAAAACCAGATGATGTCGAAGCATGACGAAAAACACACTATTTTTCTTAGCTCTAACCTTTTATGATCACTCTCTCCAAAATAAAATGATTGAGTGAACGAATAACAACCAGTTCTAGTAGAAAAATTTGCTGAGATAAGCTCTCCAGATCAGTCATAAGCTTTACATTGGAAACAAAATTGGATACAAAAAGCTATTGCCAGCTAAATATGTTACTTTTTTCGAAATTTCAAGTGATAAGGCAACCAATCAAAAAACGTAGAGAAATATCGAGCCATGAAATATTACTCCAAGAAAACAGTTTCAGCATGTCGGCTTTTTTAATATATAAAAATTTCCCAGCGCAATCTTTAAATAAAATGACACTTTTAAGGTCTCCGTAGAAGTATATTTTTTGTTATAATTTATGGTTGCAAAAATATTTTCATTAGGTACACTATAAATCCGTATAATTTTTTTTCTATTGGCATCTTTTCGATACTATCGTCAAACGTAAGCAACATTCGAGCCGGTATATAAGGCGGTAGACCAATAAATAAACTGTACACTTTTTTTTTCATGAGCAGATAATATACAATATTAGTCTTTCATCAAATTTGAAATTGACAGGATTGAAATGAAAACTGATCCAATCTATCAAATCGAAATAGTTTAAAAAATCCAAAACAATATACAAAGTAAAAATATAACTTTCCCGTTACTTCTATTCTCGAAGGTAATCTTGTTCGGGAAACAGTCGAAATCAAAAATTTCGACCAACTTTCACGGGTCATGCTAACAAATTAAAAGTTTCGAGGTTTACGAATAGGTTCTATACACGTTTGTCAATCTTAGACGGGGATGTTCTCTGTTATACATGAAATAACATAATAATCATAAATAATAAAAATTGTATCGGTGTAAAAAAATAGACCTCCACATTATGATGCTATGTTTAAAGAATATTTATATCGCATACCATTTATTAGCAGTTTTTTGAAAATAATTCACTGTAAAAGCTGAATAAAATGAGGCGAACTATTTGGTTTCGGTAACAAGGTAGTGCTTGAAGATCCAAAAGGACGAAGCCCGTTGCTGTTTATATTAATAAACATCCGTATTTAGTAAAATTCAGGCTATTTTTTAAAAATGTATAAATTTAGAATATTGAAATACTATACTATTAAAGGAAGCTTGGAAAGCTAATATTCTTAACTCACTCGCATTTCGAACACCGAAAGAATACCACCCTCTTGTGTTGACAAAAGAATGCATTAATCAATATTGAAATCCCGTTTGCCACGTCTTCTCCAGCTTTATAGTAATTAATCATTATCTGAATTGAGGTAATGTAAAAGAGTGTGAGAATAAAAATATTTGGATAATATTTCAAGGTCTAGAATTGAAGATTATTTGCTCTGTGATCATTTTCATCATTGAAATAAAAACAGGATTTCGAAATTTTCTTTAACAAAAAGTCACATAAAATTGAATGATCGAAAGAGTTTCAAGAGAGTGTTTGGATTTTGAAGTTTGTGCGAATGATCGAAATTCAATGATTCGTCGTAAAAATATCAAATGCTATAGTTATAGTTTATATATATATAGGCGTTACTAATCGCTGGCCAGGCTCAAGTAAACGGAACACAACTCGGTAGGTGTACTTCTGCATTTCTATGTAATCGCAAAAGCTTCAAAAGCAAACAGTAATGCATTCTATGGACCTCATATTAATATTATATCTAATAAAGAAATGCTTCGATAGCAGCAATAACAGTTACTTCAATCTTGCATAAAGATTCATTTCATTAAATGAAAGCAATACAACTATTAATTTTGCAAAATCTTACCATCTTTCAGTTGAAGTTTACGGCTTTACAAAAAATATTTAAAATATATTTTTTGTATTAAAATTAGAATATCATGTGTTTTTCAATAACCCAGAAACAATTATACACGCATCTGTTTTAAATGTACTTATTGATTTCATAAATAGACTTGAAATATATATTTACTATAGAAATGGGTGTTTTATTTTTCTCTTGTTCTGAATTGTCGCAGTTCCCTTTCTTCGTATTGTCATATCATTTTCTGTTATATTATGTTCTGTGATGTTAAGTTTTGTTATATCGTGTACAGTTCTCTCGTGAGATCTGCTCTTCCATACAGTATATCTTATCTAAATAGCTTATTATATATATGATTCTAACTCCTTTGCTTATTATCCATTTTATAACTAATTTAGTTACAAAACAAACTGTAACACTTTAGCTCGGTGAAGAAAATCTTTCTGAAATTATTAAGTAACTTATTTTCAGCGTTTCTTTCATAACTTCCGTACAAGTAATGGCTGTAAATGAGTTTGTAGTAAAGCTAAAACGCATTTTTTAAATTATTTTTATTGCTTATTAAAGTCATCATAGAAAGACACCAACTAGCAAATGACTATTAAAAACAACCGCAAATATTAATGTCTTGCACCATCTATAACTCACAATATGCTATTTGCATATATTTGCAATTGGCTTCGCTAAAACGTCAGTCAGGTGGGCCTGGATTCAAGTACCGACAAGGTCAATTTGTTCAATTGAAAAAAAGATCTAAGATATACATATGTAGGTGTATGTCATTTTTTTTGAGTTGTTCATCGAATTTATCTCGTATGAATTTCATATTAATGATTTATAAACCAATAGCTTAAGTAGTCATTTTATCTCAACTTGTTTATGTCAGTGAAACTCGAGACCAATTAACATGATAATGACGAAGAGCATAATAAGTTCCCGAAAACGAAAAAACAATTATTAAAACGGTAGCATAATTATAGAATCCGTGGTGCAGTGGTCAACGTCGTTGGCTTCTGTGACGGACCGCCCGAGCTTAATTTTTGCGAAGGTAATGGGTGTTTGTGTGGTTAAAAATCCCTTCCCACCTTTCTGATCCCAAAGAAGCGGGGTACATAGCTAGTGCAATTAGCTCGCCACTAGTCCTTTCCCTGTCCTCGTACCCTTTCAATCTCTACACTCTTCAAAAAAGAGAGGTTGAGCAACTGAGTAACAAGCAATTCTCGGAGAAAAAAACATGTTGAGATAAATTTCAAGAGGAGTCTATATGCTCTATGTTGGGAGCGGACAGGGTAAAAATTGATAAACAAATAATTATAGAAAAAAATGCAAGATTGTTGAAACATTGAATATTATATAATATCAATCACATCATTGGAAGTAGATTGCACTAACTTTTGACAGTAAATTTTCCACGAATATGGGTAATGATATATACTCTTCTAAAACAATAAAAAAACCCGAATGTTACGCCTCCTAGAAAATGTCCATAAATTAATATTAAGTTTGGGGATGTTCAATTCGCGTTGTTGAATTCTTTTTCTAGGCAGGCTTGAAGAGAAACCCGTGTCAAATGATAAAACCAGAGTGGTCTTGCAAGTGACGTTGAAATTTTATTGTTATGACCAAAATTGCTCTTGTTCAGTTCAAAGAGAATGATAGCGAAAAAATGGATGGTGATTTTATATCATCATTTCAGAAAAGAGCCCATTTTTTTTATTGCCGACTTTTACAATTATTTGGGAATTTTAAAATTGTACACATTTGCAATTCAAGCCTTTATTGAAACTTCTTTAAATAATCCATCAAAGTCATTTTTATAATAATCATACTATGCATGTACATACGTTAATCTTAAATGTGTAATTATAGTACCATTTAGTTGTTTCATTGTACGACACAATTTATTTCTTCAATAATTTCAGCGACTAATTTGTACTTAGTAATAATTACTTTGTTAATACACTTAATTAAAGCGTTCCTCCAAGAAGCATCTAATCAGTGAAATCATTCAATCAAATTTGAATGCGATAAAGATGTTGATTCTTATTCCACTGAATGTGCCGCTATTTTTTAGGTGATTAGAACCAATAACTTGTATAGTGTGAGACTAATTGGCATGGATGCACCAATGTGGAAATACTAAAATATTAAATAGTTTTAATCAATTTTTTATTGTGTTTAAGATTGAAACATAATAATGAAGCTACCGAAATTTTTGGAATTTTTGATTGATAACGACAGTTAATAAAACTGTGCTCTTATATACTATAATCTTAGGAAAATAAAGAATACTCTAAACATGTGGTTATCAAACTTTTTTAGTAACGGTGCGATTTTGATCATGGAAAAAAATGCACTGCACCAGAATGAAACGGTCAGACAAAAAAAAGAAACATATGTGTAAATAACTTTTGATACAAACAGTGAAAGAGAAAAATAATTCAAGAAAATATGTACACATAAATGGAAAAACCATTACTAAAATTTCTCTCAATATAAGAAATTAATTGATTGATTTGGCATTTACTTGGTAAAATTCTAATATTACATAGTGAAAAAAAAGCAATGTATTTTAGTTCTACAAAAATTAAATAATATACAATTGAAAGCTATGTCAACTTACGCCCTCTTCAGAACTATCCAACTAACTTCGTGATGCACTTGCCACAAACTCTCGGTGCACCAGTTAAGAACCAATGGCTTAAACTCTAAAATATAAAGTAATCGTATCCGCCCATCCGTGTCACAGACAATCTCAAATGACGAACCCTGGCGTCATTCCCACGAGACTATTATAAAAAGGACGAACTAGGCTAGTAACGCTAGTAATATTATAAAAGTGTATTCTCACTATTCATGCGTATATGGTCCAGTTAGGCATCGGAAACGAAATATTTTTTTGACGTTACTGTTAACATGGATTTATAGCCAACTACATTGAAAGTGTTTGATTTACATCTATGGAACGTAGGTCTTTCCTGTAGAATTGATATGGAGAGGAGAGATAGGTCGCCACAGAGTCTGCTAGATTGTGTTACGTATTTTCATTTGCGCATTTCTATAAATCAGTGATTCACAACTACTAGTGTGCGAATACGAAAAGTTTACTGCCACTCAACAGGATATTTTGCTACTTTTAAGAATCACTTACCATTATAATCTATGTCAAGTAATATCTTATCTCTATATATATATAAATCTCGACACAAATTTTTGTCGCCGAACTCCTTCGAAACGGCTGGGCCGATTATAATGAAATTTTGTATGTATATTTGTTAGATATGAGAGAAGGTTGTAAAGTATATTTCATACCGCTAAGTGAAGGATGTCTCTATCAAGACGTATTTTAATATTTCTGACATCTGTCATTATTTATTATTTTTGTTGTTAAATCACAGAGGGCGCGCGTGAAGTTTGACATTTCATACAGCGAATTAAATTTAAGCTTTGCAAAGCAGTCGCAAGAGGCGCTTTTCATAATCGTATGAAAATATATCACATCAAAGTTTGTTATTCAACATTGATACAACGTGCATAACAGCAATTTGTAATATTTTGACCAATCCGGATAATCGAAAATCCGGATAATCGAAGTTTTACTGTATTTCATTTTCCTACTTTGGGATAAAAAATATATTACTTTTTTTAAATTTACATTTAACTTTAAAGAGATCAAAAAATGAATATGTCCGTTCCTTTAATGAAATACATTGAATTGAGAAAATGAATGGTTGGTGTTTTTTGTTTTTATCAGCGGTTATCGTCTACAGCGCTCCATTCCTCTTTCTTTCATAGATCCCATCCCCACACACTTACAATAAATTCGTTATTTTTTACTTAACAACCAAAATATTCACTTGAAATAATTTATATGGCAGAACAACGTTTGCCGGGTCAGCTATCTATTTATATAAAATAAAGCCGTTTTAGCGGTAACGGAACACGTTTGGTGGTGAATGTGATTTACGAAAAATGTCCTATGTCATAAGGTGCTTCAATGAAGGGGATCAGCCCGAGTACAACCCATCCATCAAATAGTTTAACAGAAAGCAGTGCAAGAATGTTACGTGAATAATTTTGATTCTCTTCAATAAAGCAAATGCCTTGCTGCCACGTGAATTACATTCATTTCAATGTAATTAAAATACTTCATTTAGATTTTTGCACATTTATTTTCCATATTCATTTTCAGTATTGATTTTGACTTAATAAAAAACTAAATTTAATTCAGCTAATACGTAAACAAATCTATTGATTCTGAGGCGGTACGAAGTTCGCCGGGTCAGCTAGTTGTGTATACAATTTGTCACCATACGTGCAGCCTTTTTAATCGTGGTTTTGTTTTTGCTGGAACCGATTACTTTTTATATAAGAACCGTTTGAATTTTGTACTTTGCAATGAGTTTTGTCGCTAACCACCCAAGTTTCGCTTTTCGACACCTTCAAGCGTAGTTAAGCTTTGTAGAAAAATACCAAATTCAATCGATTCAAATTTAATATTTCAATTCCATTAAGCACCTTCAGTCGAAAATCTAAATTATATTGTAATATGCACATGCACAATATCGATGTGATTTCATAAAATATATTCCTGTTTCGCTATTTTCACTGTATCTTCAGCATGATTTTTTTTCTATATTACTTTATGAAATATCGTCTCGTCGTTATTAACATGGAGAATATTTCACAGCAGTAGTAATTTATACGGGATATGTTAGATCAAAATATTGCCTAAAAAGGATTTTTTTTATCTCTGTTTAAAAAGGATGGACAAAGAATAAGTTATAAGGCAACGATAAAAATGAATGATACAAGTAGTTAAATATCATTTAAATGAGATCAGCATATTAAACTATTTAAGTCAGCTTTTAATTTATTTTTTTTTGAAGTTAAAAAAAAGAAAATATTTGGCATTACAGCTTACGGCAATGCGCCAAATATTCTTAATTGTGAAAGTCATACGAGATTAACTCGATGATAAATAATGAATCAGTTGTGCACAAAATCAACGATAAATAACATAAACCCAGCCCAAGATCTCTTTTTTCAATTGAAAAAATCTAACCTTGCCGAGAATTGAACTCGGGTCCCCTGATCGCTAGGACAAAGCTCTTGCCACTAGACCACAGGGACCGACTTTATTATATATTAAAATAATTAAATCGCCCTGCTATAGAAAGACGTTCCAGAATTATCAACATGATTAAATGATACATAGTTAATAAATTAACTTTTGGATACTAAAATTTTATAAAAATAAGCTCTAAGTTAGTTTTTAAATGAAATATTATTTAAAACTGACTTTTTGAGTATTACTTTGAAATATACAAAATTAACGTAATAATTATTCGAAATCAAGTCGAAAGATTTTAAAGTCTGTTTATATATTTTAGTAAATAAACGAAACTATTCTACGAATAATTCAACCGATAATTTTGTGATGAATGGTAATTCAAAAAAAATATTGTATATTTCCTTGTTTGATATATTGTAAATATATTTTTTTTGTTCAAGCATTTGCACTCTAAGCTGTTGACATTAATTTTGTTATTCATAACGTATATGTGACTGTTGGATCTCTTTGTGTGGACAAAACGATAAAATGGAGATTCGTTTTGCTGGAATACATTCTACTTTAGAGTCGGTATGTTTTTACTGGCTATTGAGTTTTCTTATTTTTGGTATTGCATCTCGCAAAAAGCCTATTTTTTAAAAGTGTCACAATCTCCCACAAAAAGATAAAAAATCTTTCTTACTATCTATAATCTCAATAAAATTCAAGTTCTTGCATGTCTACAAATATGTACTCTTTAAAAGCTCGAGCATTCACTAATTAATAGATGAATCGGTTAATTGACCTTTCTCTTCTTTTAGAACACTAACAGATTTTTTAAATGTTTCAATGTAAAAGTAAAGCTGTGTTCAATGTAAATAAAATTATTTATTCTGCTCTTGGTTAAATGAAACGTTTTTGTGTGAACTAAAAAAACTTATTCAGAGTCAAATATTCTGTAGTTTGAAGCTGGCAACACTAATCTCACTTGAGGTCTTTTGTCTGCAGGGAACAATAGAAAAAAATGTGAACAACATAGTGGAATTCATTCTTCAACTAAAAGAATGGAGGTTTTTTTCGAAAGGGACTTTTCTCGGTCTTAGAAAACTGTGTGAATAACAAAGATTTACTCGGAGCACTCAATGTCAATGTCATCTCGGTACTTCGAAAATTTATTTTAAAATTGTATGGTCATAGATTGAAAACTGCTTTCATTTATATGGTAAAAATATATACGCAATAGCGAAATAAAAATAACATTCTTTCATTACCGTCGAAGCAAATACATACATTTTAGTTTTGTAGAAACTAGAAACAAATCTTTTGTCATTATCATACTATACGATTAAAAAGCTAAGCAAGTATTTTCATTAAACTATAACACTTTACAATTTTCCCATCTTAGGTTTCTTTAAAATAGCTCAAATATTCTGATAATTAAATTCTTAAAAAATTTTCCAATATATTTTTGAATAAGATGAATATTGTACGAATTAAGTTTACTTGAAAGCTCAAGTGCTTGAAAAACTCTATTCCGATAAAAATCCATTAACTCGGCAATTTACCTCAAACTCTATGTAGTCTATGTGTAGTGGCGTTGCTACGGACTGCATACGCCAAAAAACTTGTATTGAATACGGGCTTCTCATCAACTTGAAGTAAATAATGATTGATTCAAATCGTGTTCAACATATTGATGGTGTTTTTTTACTTAATCACGTCCAAAAATCATGTAAGATGAAGTTTTAGACGAGATAAACCAGTCACTTTACCTATCGTTTTGTATCGTCCATTTCGTTGTATTCAAATGTGTAAATCGATTGTGAATCATAGTACTAATGATTATATTAAAGGAATGCTACGGCGATCAATAATCGTATGTGCAATCATACAATATTTCGTAGAAAATAATTTGGATTATAACGATGATGATTCCTTGGATTTTTTATAGAACATTTCGAATCGGAAGATCGTTACTTTTACCTCTGATGCAAAGATTAATATATATTTTGATAGCACGCCCGTAAAATTTTTCCATCTATATTGAGCGAATATAAAATCCAACACATGGCCAAGTACCTTTCAATAAAGCAGTTTAAGAATCCGATCACTATTAAAATGCCACGCTGAAGAGAGACGTAATATTCCTTTTGATTTCAATCAAGAGTGTAAATATTTGTTTATAAAAGCGTGTGCTTCATTTTGAATACAAATATTCAATATAAAGTGAATTACAATCTGATTTTTATTCTCTAGAAGACCTCTGAATCAATGTTACCTCTCAAATTATAAAGGCTGAGCAGGCCAAACCAACAAATGAGACCATTCTATCAAGATATATTAGAAATTAACAGAGCTCAGCTTAACAGTTTACCAATTTTAAGCGAACAACTTCTTCTTCCAAATTCGCTATTATTGTACCCCTTTTAATAATTGACATTTATTAATAATTAAAGCACTTACTATCATTAAGTATTAATTCAAAGACTTGAACCCAATCAATTCAATAATAATAGTTTGGATAAAACCCTAGATTTCTTTAAGATATTCCTATGTCTAGTCATTAGTATTTGCGATGCTACATTTAAAAATCCCGATAATTATAACAACCCCACTTAATTCATTGAAACTCGTTTACTTAAAATTTTCGCTAATTTACATTTTAATAGCAATTTAACTTATTGATCTTCTTCTATTTTTGTATATAAACGATACAAACTGTTTACTGCGTGTCAGTTCAAGTACATCCGTGCACTTGAAATGCCTGAAGATGCCGAAAGGAGAAACCCGGGTCGTTAGCAACAAAACTCATGGAAAAGTACAGAATTCAAACAATTCAAATTTGATATTGAAATTCCATCAAGCACCCTCAGTCGAAATCTTTAATTAGTTCATCACTCAGCTACATGGTCAGCATTCTTACTCGTTTATACAGATGTACATATTTATGCTTTCCACGAAATACATATTTTCATAATAAACATAAACTATTATGGAAAAAATAGATAATTCGTTGCTCAACGTAATGTTTATTCAGAATTAATGCTATTCCACGAAGCGATTGCTTTGTTCTGATGAAAATAGAAAATTGTTATGCACGTTTATCAGTGGTCGGTAAACTACGAGCAAATGCATATTTATGAGGCGGCACAAATCCACCCAGAAGATGCATTAATTAAGCCACTTATAATTTTGATGACAAAATATTCTGACGACAAGCCCTAATTTTATGAATTATTTTCTCAGAAACCCATTTAATAATTATCTTCATTTGTAGACTTTACTATTATAATGTAACATTATTTGTTTTTCAGTTGTACGAATAAGTTCAGTTTGTCCAGTCCAGCAGAAAATGCAAAACTTAGAATCATATAATATGTACATATGTGCAACCACCTTATTATTTGACGAAAAAAGTTTACCGACTACTGACGCATATAAATAACAATTCGGTGAAACGAATAATTTTCCGCTAACAAATTGTAGCTTATAATATGCAGACACAATTGCTGTTGAAAACATTTATACCCGTCCGGCATGAATGCATTTATTTTCGTATTCAAAGAGATATAAAAACATTTTAAATTTTTGTTTATTAAAATAAAATGCTTCTCTCTCATGTGGATAATTTGCAGGTTATGTCAGTTCTTTTTGTATTCGTATAATTTAGCACAGTCATATTGGCATTTCCAGGAAAACTTGACGTCGTCTAAAAGACAAGTTTAAAAAATATATGTAATAAAGGCAACCAACGTGAAACAATGTAAAAAAACTTTCGCAATGTTTTTAGCTATGTTGGATAACTATATTAGTTAGTTTGGATCTTAAGGATTCTTTATCGAGTTAATTTTAATCGATGTTTTTTTTACAAGAACTGCCAGTTACTCAGTCGCTCCACCGATATTGTCCCACGTTCTACTGAACTTTGGTAACAAATGCCTTCAAACATTTCCGAAAGAAGATAACTTTCATCTATTAGAGATTAAAGCGTTAGAATTTATAATCAGATTAAATTAATAATACATGCAAATATTTATACTATCAAGTACAGTTTAGAATTATAGAATAATATTTAAAATCTATTTTAACCAATTGAGAGTGGGTTGTATAATATGATTCATATGTAATAAATATATTCCATGCACTCGCGTAAAACCCCGTGAGGCATCTCCGAGACTCAGTACTTACTACTTTTAGTGCCAGTAGGTATCTGTACCAGGGAATGCAATATTGGACGAATATATATATAATAAAATAATGTAAGAAATTTTGGTTTAAACACAGTAAAATTGTTATTATAAGATGAATGCCGACGATTAAATGTATCCAATAATACAAATATTTGTTTGGATATTTAAATCACTTTTAATGTTTTCACGTCAATACAACAGGGCTGATTTCACTACTCGTATCGTCAGTTGATAATGCTCGCGATAAGCGAAAACGGTCTTGATCATAATAAATCTAAAGTGGAATATGTACAAAAAAGCGTATTATATATTTTTTTAAATATTCAAATAACGGAGTCATCAATTTGACAATGGAGGCAGTTTTTGCAAGAACACACGCGCGACTGAACGACTTTATATATTTTATTAAAAAGTGGCCAAGTTACCACTGTTAACAGGTTTGGTATAATCAGTATTGCGTTCTCTATTCTGAGCAGCAAACACACGGGCTGAGAATGATATGAGGCAAGTCGCCCCGAGCATTGAGCGTGGGATCTCCTTTAATATCAAAGTCTCTTTGTTATAAATGGCGAAGTTTCCTTTTCTATATATTTCAAGCGCTGATTACAATCTCGCAACAATATAAACAAGTGGGTGTGAAAAAGCTTCACAGATATTAAATGTATGCCATAAATGCAGCCAATGGTGATTTAAATTAAAATTCTGCCGTTTCAATAAATATAACGTGCAGATAATATTTTATATTTTATGTCAGCATTCTTAAGCATATATAATTGAAGAATTGAATTTCTTGATGAGACCTCATTTGATTACTTTCGGATAAATGAATAAGGCCTTCCAACGTGAAAATACTCCACACACCTTTTCTAGTGGCTTTTTATTTCTGCCAATAAAAGCCTTGTGGATAATGTGATTTATTTTGCCAAAAAAACTAACGAATGGTAGAAAATTTTTACGAGGTAAGATTAAATTACAAAATTTACAATTTTGTAGAAAATGTGTGGTTCTGACAGTTGAATTAAGAATTTTTATTGTTTTACTTACAAGTTATCATTTTTTTAGTATACTTGTGTTAAAATGTTAATAAAACACGTGGCCATGAGTATATTCATACCTTTTACGTTGTATAAAACACGTCATCAAAGATTAAAAGTCAAAGTTGAAAGTTAAGCTATAGTCAGAAATGTTTTATGTTTTAAAAATTTCATACAAAAATAATCATCTTTAAATTTAAGTCAATTTTAAAAATATCATATGTACAAGTTTAAATTATGTTTAAAAATACAGTTTTTACGCGAATTTATTTTTATTGTGTCGTTCAAAGGCTTATACGTTTATATATTTTTTAGTGTACGGTTAATTTATTAATCGATTCAAATTATTTATCGATAAGAAAACAGCATTTGTAGAGTTAAAAAATCTGATATAGAAATGAAATATATTTTTGTGTCAATCAAAATGGCATATTTATTCTATGTTATTTTTAAACGAAAGAAAAAACGTGTATCTTTTTTTAGTATGGTAAATTGTGGTGGACCACTAACATATGTCTGGATTTTGGCTGATGAGATATTTAAACGCCAAACATTCACCAGCAAATTAAGCGAAACGAAATTATAGGCACGCGAAAATTAAAAAACAAATTAGGCAACATATTTAGAAAATTATTTTACGTCTCTGGGATAAGAATATTTTTTTGACATTTATTTTAATTTACGGCGTGAAAATACATTTTAAATAACTCCATTTTTATAAATTGAAAATAGAGGATTTCCTGACGCAACATTTTAATTAATGTTGATTCTCAGATGTAATTACATCACGCTCTTGAAATATATTGTGATGAAAAACAAATATCACACCGTTATTAATAAATAGACTTAGTATTGTTGAATGGGTATTTTTTAACAAAATAATTTTCAGCAAGAATGACGGTTTTTAATTATATAAATATCATATTGAGCGTACTTCAATATAAATTGAAGATAAAAGAGTTTGTTTGATTTATTTAAGTGTTTCGATATTAAATATATTTTTTAACCATACCTGCTTCCATTGTAGAGCATATGGTTATTATTTAGTTGCTCAACCTTTACTTACAATTGAGTATCAGGGTATAGGGATGGAAATCATTTTTTTTTATATAGCTCTCTATAGCGCCTTATTTTATTGATCATATGGGTGGTTAAAAATGAAAAATCACTAGCGGTTCCAAATGTTTATTTAGAAAAAATATTAAATATTTGAATCGTGTAGTGCAGCGGCTACCAAGCCAGGAGGCGCAAAACTATTAACACCAAGAAAGTATTTGTATATATTTAAAAATAAATGAATCTTAATCTAAAATTTTTGTTTTAATTAATAAACTCTGTTTTGGTAATGTAAAAAAAGAGACGTTAGTTGCATGAATTAATAGCCCATATAAACCACTATTTGAAATGAAGTTTGGATGCGCTTATTTCCACGTACAATAAAAGAAACTTATACCAGATGCTATAGGTGTGGATTAAAAAAATATGTTATATTTTATCAAACGCACTCGAAATCAGCCGCGGGAAAAACATGATATGCATTGATGTTCATGATATCAAACACTAAAAAATTCTAGCAATAGACTTGAGGTTTATGTCAATCAAATATGTTTGATTATTGATTAACGCTGTTTATTAATTGTTTTTATGCATAAGCGTTTCTAGATCGATATTAATAAGAGATGCATCTCGTTATTAAGTGTGGCACCAAGCTAACCATAGCTTGTAGTAATGATGCTGTTTATTTTTATGTAAAAGCAATAGTGTGTTATAGAAAATTGAAAGTCAATAAGTTAGAATGAATTGGTCAAATTTATTATGTAATATAACATGGTACAATGATACAGTAAAAAATAGCAATTAAAGTTAAAATCTAGTAAGCTTCCTCTTAGGGGCGATGGTGTGGTCATCAGACCTCATACGCTTAGCAGCTCTTGGTACTGGAAAAGCTGCGCTTTGAAAACGTTTGACAGCAGAGAAAGTTTTTCCAGCAAAAACAGACTTCTCTGTTGCCTTAATTTTCTTTGTAAAATTAGAATCAGCCTTGATTCGAGCAATCAAGGGATCCGATCTCGCAACCTTGATATGTTTGCGAAGTCTGGTTCTAAGAACTGTGTCACCCTTGATCACATTCTTCCAAATAGTATCTGCTTCAGAGACCGAGTAAAGACTGCGGTCGTCCAGCATCCTGAATATCATGGAAGCCAACTCAATGGGAAGTCTTGAAATCAAGTCCACAGGAGCAGACACGACACGGGATGCTCCCATTACGCACAAAATTGAGAAGAATGAGTCCATTTTGAGATTTAAAAATCAATTTGGTAGATACGGATATGTAGTTATTTAGCGAGTTTTTGTTTTAAATTAATGATTTTTTTGTCGTGGTCCTTAGGTTTCAAACGCTGCTCTCAGAAAAATGCCACTCAAAAATAATTTTGAAGCACACAGTGAAGTGCAAAAAAATAATATTTTTATCCACCGCACTCGAGATCAGCCGGGGAAGAATCATGGCAAGCATTGATGTCCACGATATCGATCATCAAAAAAAAAATAGGAAAGAGTTGAGGTTTATTTCAATCAAATATATTTGATGATCCACGGTATTTCTTGTAAGAATTGATTTTTCTTTTTTTTGTATAATCTTTTCCAAATCGATGTTAGTGAGGGATTTATGACTTATTTATCTTGTATTTATATGTTTCAATTAGCTTACTCTAGCAAGTAATATTATATATTAATTAATTATTAGCTGTAAGCACGTGTATTATGGTGTTTAAATATAATAGTTTTATACAATTTGATGCTGAGTATTTTTTTTTATTAACTTATTAGTTACACTGTGGATTTGTGAATAGTTACACGTTATGATTTTTTGAATAATTTATTAACTATTCGAACATTCGAATACCAAACAAGATGATTTTATTCGATTTCAATCCCTTAACATCACAGACATCCATTTTTTTGAAAACCAATCCATAAACCGATTGAACATGTCATATTTATCTAAAATATTTGAATACATCCTTGTTATTCAATGTCCGATGGTGAATCAACTCGAGTTATGAATCAAAGCTAACTAATATAAATAATTTTCACTAACTAATAGTAAATATTCTTTCCCCACTTTGCGCCGCTCTTATCATTAAGAATAAAATTTACCAGTTGTAAAATGCACTCCCCTCTTTGATTTAAAATTGTTAATGATCATTCTTATCGAATTGGTTTTTGACGTAGTAGCTTGTATTACTAAGAGGTCTTCAAAAGTCGCTGTAACTATGTATTTCTTATTAGTTGATAATGCTCGCGGTAGTCGAAATATTTTACATATTTTTTTTTACCATGTTCGCTCTCAACTTCTCTCAGAATATGGACTCCTCACGAAGTTTATGAACTGCTTGTAACTAAGTTGCTCACTCTCTCTTTTTGAAGAGAGAAGGAGATGGAAAGGATTCGAAGACTCGGACAGAACTAGTAATTAGTTAATCGCTCTCGCTATGTGTCGCTCTTTGGGATAGGAAAGGTGGGAATGGATTTTTCAACAACACAAACACACATGCCTTTGAACTGATTTATCGACTGAAAAAATCCGTTCGTACCGGGAATCGAGCCCGAGTGGTTTGGCTCGCAAGTCAACGACGTTGACCACTGCGCCACGGACCGGACTAAATAAATTTAATGTGAAATAATTACTAAAAATATTTCATTATTTTTAAAATTTATTATAAAATGGACGATGGCAGTTGTTTTAAAATTTTAGTTGGTAAAATAATTGCTGTGTAAGCAATTGACTATAAAGATATTTTTTACGCCTTTAACTTCGAAGAGGACTTCCTTGATAGCAAAGTTAGCAATAATTTGCATAAAATCGTTTAATTTTAAATTGCGAAAAGCTCTTTAGTCGTTTAAAGTTGCGAGGTAGGTAAATGTTGCTCGAGTGAGTGACTCTCTGTGCAAACATCACCTGGATGTCAACTAAACGAAGTATTATTTACAAAGAAATTTACTGCGCAAAGGGAAAATCTCAAATACTTTGGCGCAACAAAAAATGATGAAAAATTATTCGATCAAGAATATTGCAAATTTTTTATATTGTATATAGCTTCAAAGCTGAACGTGAATTAACAAAGTTCAAAAGATTTGTCTAGAAACTCGACATTTAATATGTTATATTATATCATCGGACATGAAATTATTAAGCTTCAATGATCTTCGTGTGCTATGTTTTACAAGATATTTTGAACGGCCAAATTTCATTGAAAAAACAATTATTTTTGCCTGTACAATAAATAAGCCATTATTTTTTTATTCATCGCTTATAAATACCTATAAATAATAAAAAAAATTGACATGGCGCTAAGCGAGCTTAAAAAACTTTTGATTTTTATTTCAAAATTTATGATGTAATGTTTAAATTTGTAAGCAGTGTCATATATAAAATAAAACAAAAGCACCGATAGATTATAGTTTATTTCAAAATGTCTTCGTCAAGTGATAGTTAAACATCTTTTGTTTATTTTCTATCACTGTGTATTAAAAAGTTTTATTTGCTGCATTTTGGTCTTTTTGGTACTTGTTTAAATATTATAAATCTTGTGAAATATGAATTTAGCATGTTGCGAGGGCAAGACATTTTCAAATAAATCATCTACTCAAAATCATATCTCTCGTTGATTTTTGTAATGCTTAAAAAAAAAAGAAAAACTCCGTTAAAAGGTGAATGAGATTGAAAAAAAAATCAACTCCACCTCCAACGTAACTCCAGAAAATAAGAAAAAATAAATTTTACTTTTAAGAGGAAAAAACGGTAAAGTAATCAATTCTATTTTGAATGTATTTTCACAAAACAAAAAAAAACCAAAAAAAATTAACGTTATTCAAAATTTTAGAACACTTTCATAGCATGGCACCCTGCCTTTTTAAAGCTCCATTAAAAAACACACGCTGTAAAGCAAGTTATCCAACCGTAAAGTAAATTAATATGGAAAGGCATGTTAAGAAAATTTCCTCTGCTGTTTTTTTACAGCTCACTTAACAGAGAATTTGATTATCGCCATTAGTACGTACAACAATAAGTAAGCTATAAGCTCAAGAGGAAGTTGTATACTTTTACCGGTGTTTTCATTTTCAAGTTTGATATTAATAACACTCTAAAAACTCAGTTTTCTTCAATACACAACACCTGCGCTAGAACTTTTATCAGGAAAACTTTTGACAACCATTTAAGAGGTTTTCAGTAGGCTCGTTTTGTTTTTCAAAACAAAAGTGATTTAAACACTTTATCGTCGTTTTGGCTAAAATCGTTTAATAGGCAATCTTAGTTTTGAATAATTAGATTTTCATATTTGAAGGTCAGTTATAATATCTGGTCCGTGGTGCAGTAGTCAACGTCATTGGCTTCCGTGACGGGCCACGTGGGATTTTTCAGATTCTGTTTGAAGGCAATGGGTGTTTGAGTTGTTGAAAATCCCTTCCCACAACAAGTGACGCCAAATGAGAGCGATTAGCTAACCGCTAATCCTGATCTAGTTCTAGTCAACCCATAGTCTATTAGAAAAATGAATGTAAAGCAAGCGACTGAGTAAAATAGCAGTTCTCGTAAAAAAAACATGTGTGGAGTTATACTCAGTGAAGAGTCTCCATATGCTCCACGTTGGAAGCGGACATGGATAAAAAAAGTATCGCAGTTAAGAAATGCTATGTTGAAGGTAATCATTGGCAAACTTGATTGATTAGCTTTTTTTTTTGGCGTGCAATAAATTGATATATATTAATTGATTGGATTTAAATGTAGCGTCGTAAAAAGGTGTTCAAAAGCTCATAGCATGGAAATACATAGTAATTTAAAACGGTGGGTATTATCCAACGTCATACTATTTAAAGAATCTATTAAGAAAAAAAGTTTATTTTCGTGTGAAGGATATAACAAAGTTGAACAAAAAAAAATCAGGAACTGTTTTACTGTGCCCTATTTATATCTAAAATTTCCTTGGAAAACAATTTATGATCTTCCATCGTGACATTTACTTTTATGGTATAAAAAAACCATTCAATATCTGAGAGTCACTCGTACAGCGCGGATGAAGGGGATACAATTTAACATTACAACATCGGTGATCAAAAATTTATGAATCAGTTGTGATTCGAGACCATAAACACTGAAGACGAAGCCATCGACGTTGACCACTCAACTACGGACTCGAATGGTTATTCAATGTTTTAAACCTTGAACTTGCATTTTTGTGGTCACATCCATTTCCAAAACATTTAAGCTTTGCTAAACATTTATATTCATTTGCAGATAAAGTCGTGACTTTTGAAATTAAGCTAGTAGAAAATATTTTAAAGTTTTCTCCAGTGAAGTTATATTTCGGTCATTTTATTTTTTCTAGTTCGTATTCTCTTCGATAGTGAGGAAAAGCCTGAAGCAGTTTTTGCAGGCATTTGAAATTTTTGGACTGCGAGTTTTTTGAATTAATTTAATATGTTTTAAAAAACCGGTTTTTGTTAAGATATAACAACCTTTATCCAGTTAAAAATAATGGCAGTCAATTTTTAAAAAAAATCATTAAAGAAAATGAATCAATGCATTCGATATTTACAACTTTTACTACTATTTTAAAAGTCTCCAAAAGGTGAAGTCCAACAACGGACCCCGATTATCTCATCTGTAGGATTATAGCATATCAAAATAAAGACGACATTCTCAAGTCGTTCTGGTGGATACTTGTGACGAAATGAGTTGACAAATTATACAACTTGTTGTTAATCAAGGCACTATCACTATAGTCAGTGTATATGTTACAGTGAAACTGTATTCTCAGTGAAAATATATTCTTCACCAAGCTGTCATTGAAATTAAATTTGACCGCCCTATCGTCAGCCCAATGTTTGTTTCTATTTTTCTTTGGTTCTCCAAAATTTTAGGCTGGCAAATCATCGACTTGGGCCAGTAATTTCAATGATCGTGAATAGTGAAATCATGTTGTCATACAAATCTATTACTTGATACATTTTCACTGAGAATACAGTTTCACTGTAACATACATATTTAAATTAAAAAGAAAACATTTTCATAAAACAAATGCAATCAAAAAACAATCAATCGTCTCCCATGATGGAAATGAAATTGATAATGGAAAATCAAGATGACATTACTACCACGCTTGCTAGAAACGGAGTATTGAAGTTTTCATTATTCTAATAAAAAATTTTGTTAGACTGTTAGACTATATGTTTAATATTTCAGTAAAGCAACCAAACACATACATTTAGGTTCGATTGATATTTTTTACGGAATGAGCTGATGGAATCATAAAGAGATCATTTCTTTATTTTAATAAGACATGTTAACGTATCACAAAGAAGCATGTTTCGTTATTGGATACATAAGATACAACATGTAGATGAACATAAAATAGATATTCAATAATGCTTAAAAAAATTAAACAACCTATTTCCGGTCCCCAATTCAGTAATTGCTATGAGCTGCTTTTATAGGTGGCTTCTTACGGAATTTCCGTAAAGGCTTTTTAATATTTGATATACCAGTAACGATGAGTGAGAGAATAAATCTTCAAAATACCTCAAAGATAAACGAAGCTTTACTTTACAATAGGGATAGCAGCTTTGCCTAAGCTTTTAAAAATATTGAATTAAAAACAAATTTTACATTGGCGTTTGAAGTTTTGAGTTGTAAAAGAAAATTCCAATAAATTGGTTATGATGTTTAAATGTTGTTATTGAACGAACGGAATGTATGAAAGTAGTTGTTAATTTTACACGTGTGATCAGTGGTCAGTATTTGTTAATTAGCCGATGAAAAAAAATCACTGTATCAATATGGGCAACTAAAGCGTTAATGTAATATTGGAAAATAAAATAAAGAGAATTTTTTTAATATCTACGAGAAAAATCTGGAATACAGCCTGTACGACTATTTTATGTGCAATAATTTATGTCTACTATAATTACATCAATGATATTCGCGTGCTTTCATTTATTAATAACTAGCCGGTACCCAGCAAGCGTTGCAATGCTCAAAGAAAAAAAGTGTTTTTTATTGAAGTGCTTTCGGATGCACAATATTTCAGATAGATAATTTCGATTTAACTTCACTAACATTATCGATGATTCCTTCGTCTCTAAATCGATGATATTTTCCGTTTGACGTTTGCTGTCTTTTGCCGAGTGTCTATGGGTCGACACACGCGCCACCTAATGAAAGTTAATGTTAGAGCATTGATGTTTACATAAAATACCTACTTAAAGTTGATTTTAATATGCCTGTAACTTTTGCGCAAGTGCAAGCAATAAGTTGACAAAGTTTTATCGCAATCGGATAAACGGTATGGCAACGCATAAAATACGAACAGACAAAAAAACATTGATTTTTATATATTAGATAGATATTTTTGTATTTCAATTTCAAAATACCTATCCAGGCCTCTGAGGCACCATTTGCAGTTTCTGCACTTTTGTTTTCGGTTGTAGATCGCTAAATTTCCGCAGTTGTTGCAATGCAGATGCTCTTTTAAAATTACATCCTTTGTAATATTAATATTTAAAATTTGTGGAACATTTAAATGTTGAAAGAATTACACATAGAATATTCTTGAAAGCATCTATATGACCCTCTGTAATTTGTTTCGTTAAATATTTTACGTTTTAACAATTTTTCATTTGAGCATTACACGGTTTTTGGAAACTTTCACGGACTTATTTTTTCTTTTATTAAATTTATCAGAAAACCAAAATAAATAGTATTGTTATTCATATGCACTGAACAATGTAAAATATTTGACATATCAAATTTGTACTCAAATCATAGAATCATTAAACAATTATTATTATGCGTACATAATGGTATAAAAAAAGTCAGTCTACATTAGAAGTGAGTAGAAGAACAAATTTTCAATTCCTACTAATGTCAAAATTTTTTTTTTTTTTTATCCATTTGAAATTTGTTCTGCAATAAACGATATAGAAATTTCTTCACAAATTGAGTTTATATCTGGCATAAACGGTACTTTGAAAATTCACAGATTGAACCAATACTCACCAAGCTTTAAGCTCTCTTTGATTATACTTTCAGTATAGAAGTAAATTTTTAGTTTAAACATTGCTAAATTTCATAAAGTTATTTTAATGTGAATACATATACGACAGTAAATCTTTTCAATCTATTTTTTGATTTCAATTTATTAAGCCTTAGGTCTATAATAGAAATCATTTCAAAATATCTTTGAGGGATAAAACATAAAAAACGCAATTTCGATAAATCAAAACGAGCTTAAAGTGAACATATTAATTGAAGAGATTACACCACAGATCTCAATTAGTTAATAAAATTAATGTTGGATATAAATATTATACAAGATTTGTAAAATGTAATAATATTAAAATAAATATCTAACGTCGTAGAAGCCAAAAGCGTAAATGAAATAGATTTCATTAGATGATAGAAGTTAACATATTATCAAGAGATGTAACATGGATGGTCAACTAAATAACATTATAATAAAAATAATAATACATTTTTAGTATTTTTTCCACATGAAATTTATTTGATCAGGACCGGTTTCGCTCATGGCGAGCATTATCAACTGATAAGGAATACAATAAAACAGTGGTATTTATGCAAAAGTTAAGTATGAAAAACAAGGTATGACAAACAATTGGTAAAACAATTAAGCAAATAGATTTAAAGCAAATTACAAGAAAAATAGACTAAGAAAAAATGTTGAAGACCTATTAGCAATGCAAACTAATACTTAAAAAATCAATTAAGTATGAATTATCATTAAGAAAGTAAAAGCCCAAAAATGAGTGCATTTAATAAAATAAATAAATCTGCATGTCTGTCAACCATAATTAGATGGAAATCTCGGTAATGAGAGAAATTGAGTCAACGAATTAGTTCCTGTTAACAGAATTTTATTGTATTCCTTATCAGTTGATAATGCTCGCCATGAGCGAACCGGTCCCGATCAAATACATTTCATGTGGAAAAAGTACTAAAAATGTATTATTATTTTTATTATAATGCCTTTCCACCAAGTATTGACAGTGAACACCTTAAAAGTGTTAAATATCATTAAATTATAAAATCATTTTTTCAACTGTAAATGTTTGTTGGAAAAGCATTAATTATAATAAATAATTTCACATTTTCACCTGTTTCACTCATTTTTCACGATGAGCGAAACAGGTTCTGATCTTTGTCATATTATACGTGGAGGCAGTAAAACAAAAACATATTTTAATTATTTGAAATATATTTTATCATAAAATGAAAACGCTTTTATTATTTAAAAACATTTGTTGTCGATTTTTAAGATTTTACTAGTTTTTTGAAATCATTTTTTTCTATTCCTACATTAATCTTAAATTGTATACAGAAAAATAACACTCATTTCAAATATGGTGATATTTCTTTTGTTAAAAATCGACTGGTGTGCCATTGAATTTACTTATCTGAATAAGTTTTTTTCTAATATTTTAAGAAATACAAAGAAATGAAAATATTGAATGTTATTTTATATAATATATGTATTTTAATTTTACAGACGAACAATATTCATAAAGTGACAACGGAGAATTGCTCTTTCCAATAAGTAAGGTGAGTGAAATATTTTTTTAATTTTTCAATTGTTGTATACCACTATCGTGCTCATTTTTGGTGGCAAAAACTCTCACTTGCTTGTCACCGGGGCTGATTAAGATTTTGAATCATGACGGCAATCTGGAATCTTCCAGAACAAAAGTTGACTTACCAAATTCTAAGTTCTTCCCGAACACAATGGCAAGATGGCGAGAATGAATAGTAATTGAATTTGACGAGGATAGTATGTAACCGGGTAATTATCACGCACTGAGTAATATCATTGTTGAAATAGACGTTCGTCCCGTATAATATCTTTTTGTAATTCAAGTAAATAAATATTGAGACTATTTGTATTTAAATACAGACATGATTTAAAAATTGTCATACCCACCTTTATCACGGGTTTCTAAAATAACGCATAAGGCGTATATATATAAAATTTATATCATTGTTATTTGACTATTTGTACCTCATTTTCGCCGGACTTTTTTTTAGATTTTTGATAGAATCGGCGGTAACATTGTTGATATCCATTTTTGTTATCAAATCAAAAGTTAATTTGCTTGTCCACGGGTTGTGTTACAATTTTTGACGTACTGGTTTTTAGTTCTTTTAAATAATAAAAAGCAATTCCACGAGGATAATGGAAAATATAGGAAGCGATTGGCTATTTTTCGGACCTTCTTTGTATTTACGATGAACTTGGCGGTAACATTGTGGAAATCCATTTTTAATTTAAAATTAAAATGAAATTTGCTTGTCCACGGCTTGTGTAACCATTCGTTTTACTTGCTTTTAGTTTTTCTTTAAAATATAAAAATGCAATTCCACGAGGATAATGGAAACTCTATAAAAATAAAGGAAGCAATTGGCTTTATTAACTTATCTTTATGTATATCTTTAAAACACTTCTGCTCCCGATATATAGCGTTTAAAAATTGAATGTTTTGAATGTTACCCATTTCTCAACCTTTCTTTTCTGAAGAATTTTAGGATAAGATTATAGAAAAACAAGTCACGGCAAAAAAGCTCACTGTAGAATTAGAATTTCGGTTCCCAATTATTCATTTAATACCGTTATAATAATTTGTGTCATTACATTCTATTTAATATTGAAATTAATTGAGATTAAAGTTTTTTTTCAAAGACGTACCCACTACCCAGTAACCACATACTTATGATAAAAAATATACATATTCAGAAGTAAGAAAAAAGTATTTTTCGCAAAATAAAAAAACTAATTGTTATTAAACATTATAAAACATTAATATGCATTCATTGATTCATCTTGTAGCGATATTTGAACAGTAATTTTAAATAACACATAAAATATTTAATATGGCATGTTTAAAAGATTTGAGATTCATCAAATATTACAAAATTGAAAAATTACAGAAGATACTATAACTCACTAGAGATTATCCCAAAGAGAGATAGCGTCACTAGCATCCATGTTCAAGATCTCAAATTTTAATTGAATAAATAATAATTTGCCATTGACGTTGCTTAGAACCAGACCTGTTTGATCGTTAGGGTAAAAATTTTACCACTGGACAACAAAAAGTGAAAACTTGCAACCAAATTTGTGTCAGTTAAAAGTTAGATTTAAAAAAGAAAGAGGATCTAGAAAAACCCTTAAACATTTGCGCTTCTTTATCGAGACAAAAATCATTCAAACATTTTTGAACACTTTTATTAGTTAAAATTTATTAGCTTTACGTAAACAAAACAAGACTGTAGCTTAAACAATCTGATACAAAACAGATGTTAAATTTGAAAATACTAATGCCGCTATTGTAAGTCTCGATTTATTTTTTTGTTGTGCGGTTCCTATATTTGCCACTGTACGAAATGTAGCCTTTCGTTGGGGCTAAATTTAATTTATCTGGCCTTTGTGTGTTTTGCGCAATAATGTATTTTGATGTATGCATAGATAATGTGTACTGTTCGTATTTACTAAATGACACATTTTTTTTATATTCATTAATAATTTCACATTAATGGAGTAATAATTGCTATTTTATGAACAATTTGAATAAGCTTTTTATTGAACTAATAATTATAGTTCCCAATTAAAAAATTATATCTTTAATAGTGAACAAAGAGTATTTTCAAAACGTGAAATAAATAATTTGGCTGTACAATTTGGATTTTTTTTATAATGTTATACATAATAATTTTTTAATGAAAAATTGCTTGTAAAAATATTTGAGAATTTTCATGTTTCATATTATATAATAGAACATTAGAATATATATAGATCTTAAGATATTAAGATCTTAGATATTAAGAAAATCTATTGGGAATTCATACATTATATCAAATTTGAATAGCGGTATTCGGATACACATGAAATATTTTATAATGAAATGAAATATTTCTCTACAGCTCCTCTAAAGAAAGGAGTTTTCAAAGAATCAATACAAAAAATACCACCATGTGTTGGGAAATGAAAAAACATTATTTTTCGTTATTCTTTTCCCATTGGATTTTCAATGCTGTAGCCACCACCACCCGCAACGGTTGCAAACCTTTCTTGCCAAGTGTATTCCGCAGTGTCATTTTGTTGATTACGTCTCCAGAGGTGCCGGAAACAAATAAATTCTTCGAATGTTTGTTTTCGCATAAAGTGTAAATTATAGGACATACTTATTTAAAAATAAGTATGAGTTAAGATCTATTTGCAGTATTTTCTCTCACACTGAATTCATACTAGGGATTTCAATTAGGATATTCGAATATTCGATATCAGAATATATTCGGCCCTTATTAAACTATTCGATATTAGGATATTTGGGAAAATATCCTAATATCGAAATATTCGTATTCGAGGAAAAATCACATCCCATTTTCTCCACATTTAAAGAATAGTTATGAATATCCCAGGTAGTGGTTTTTTTGCCTTCGCCAAACTCGGGTGCTATCAATATCTTATCATAATACTATATTTTAACGAACCGGCTAGGACTCGGGTCTAAAAAAAAATCAATGGTAATACAATGAAACGATATTTATATGTTTTGTCTCTATCTAATATTTTACAAAAGCGGGAAAAGATTTAGTCTTAAATTATTAAAAAATGTATATAAGTGAACACGAAAACATTGATAGTGCAACATCTCAATTTGCGTGCGAGTTATACGATTATGTATAAAACAACTTAGAAATCGAGATCACTGTCAGCTTGCAAAAGCATGTATATGAAAATATGTTTTTTAAATCATAATTTTAATACTATTGTACAACATTTTAGCCTTGTCAAAACTATCTGGATATCTGAATATATCCAGATAGGTTAAGTTTTACTATTCGGTATCCGAATAGTTGATTTTGACGAATAGTTGGAATCCCTAATTCATACCAATAAATTAGTTTTTTGGCCATGTACACTCCAAATGTGGTGCATAAAACACTTATAAAAGAGTGACGAGAACTGTTTCTAACTTCTCTTTTTTGAAGAGAGTAGGGATAGAAAGGATAAGACCTGGGCAGGACTAGTGGTTCCCTTATCGCTCTCACTGCGCCACGTTTTTAGGATCAGATGGGTGTGTGAAGAAATTATTTGACAACAGGAAAGCTTGGAATGGGATTCGTGCTCAAGAGTTCCGCAAACGAAACCAATGACGTTGTCACTTGACTTCGAATCCAAAATTGTACACTTGACAATAAAAAGGGTCCATTACTTATCCGAACCCTCTGCTCATTGTTCCTTTAGCCGAGTGGCTCATTCTTGTCAGCTTTATTTCAACTCAAGGTGTGATCAAGGGTGCTAGTTCCTGAAACTTAATTTTTTTTTTTTTTATTGATAAATAGATTTTAGTACAAGGAAATGGTTGATGCGATATATTTTAATCTTTTATAAAGCTATATATCTCTTTATGATCATGAAAAAGATACGAAGAAAACTAATAGTTTTCATATTGACTCTCCTTACACACTTTGAAAAGAAATATTGAGTGAAAACTCCCCACCAATTATTTTTTAAATAGATTCCTAGCAGTAAGTTTATATGAATATAGTTAAATGTCTTTAACATGATCAAATTGGACACGTGTAGATCAATCGATGGTTATAGAATTTAATTATGATATATATTCTTAAAACTAATGCTCAATGCTCAAACGGAACTAGCGTATATTCACAACATGAGTTTCCGCGATATTTGAGCGGATTTTTTCTCCTCAGCCAACTCATCTCCAAGGGCGGTAATGTCATATCCGGCCCAAGAAAATTAATCACCTCGAGACGTCGTTAGATTATTTTTTTACTATTTTTTTATATTATTTGTGTAATCATTAAAATTGATAAAATCGATGGGATATCTTGCTGAAGTTATGCAAACGGACAGATACTTTTTGAATTAAGCTTAACATTCATTGATAATTTCTGAATCATCGAATTTATAACTGTCTACAGTTATTTCAGTGCCAGAATCTTCCAACACAGGCAGTTTATTTAAATTAATCCAATGAATCCAATCGAATTTTTGACAAATTAAAAGATGTTAAGTTTTCACATATCATTTATTCCCTTCTATGCAGTAAAATACATACAAGTGAGCCATACGTTACTAGTATGAAAAAATATGACACGTTTTATTTTAGAATGGTGTAGGCCGTAGAAGACAGTATCCAAAAGAGAGAAGGTTTTAATATCAAAGTTGATTATCAAACTTTAATTCTATTAATAATTTTTCATAAAAAAAAGTATACAGCTTATGATTTTACTGTAAATAAAACTTTTACATATCGCATTAACGGTTACACTTCCCGTAAATAAAACATATTCTTTTATCTAAAATTTATATAAAATATTTAAAAATCACAAGATTTAAGCAATCTTGAGAAGACTCCGGGAAAGTATTTCTATTCAAGTGTTTGTGTATTTTATCAGAATACATAGAATATGAAAAATAAAAACGTACATATGTTCACCAATTTACGTTGGTATTACTTTGTTTGATGGCAAGCATAAATTTGAACGAATTTTTTTTCGAATAATGACAGATAAAAATGCCAAACTCGCAAACAATGTTTGAGAAAAAACAAAATACTCCGGTTTGTACAAATTTCAATATGTGAGTATATCAGTATAAAATTCCATTTTTAAGAGCCACTCTCGTAAAGGGCAGTTAACGATGAAAATATTTTGGTAATAATACTTTGTTCGAAACCTAGCTTGGAACTCACTGTTATTATCGACATGAAAAAATATTTGCGATTATATCAATCATTCTCAAACTTTTTGTAGTTATTTTATACTCTTCTGAAAAATTGGTTCTGCTTCCAAATTTAACATCACCAAAGGGATACAAAATAATTCAACAACTTCAAATCAATAGATTGATAGCATTTTAATTTCACTTTAATATTCAATAAAATATATGCTTCACATTGACTACAATAAGTGGGAGCTTAACATTGCTATTTGAATAGTTTGCAATACTAATAAAGATTTCTCTATTACAAGAAAACGATAATTTTCCGTGACTAAAAGAAAAATTACATTCACATTCTGAATTGAGAAATATCGATTAACAGAAAAAAAACACAATACATATTTATTGAACCATGATTGAATTTTATCTCGTATTAAGTGAACATCATCAATTCTTTATGCATTATCCACAGACGCTCGCATCAGCAAAACCAGCCCTAATCATTGTAAAACTATATGTCATTTTTATGTTGATAACTGTCACTTCTGAGTGGAAAGGCATTAATTAAATACAGTTTGTAATACTATTTCCATATGTATTTTGATATTGATCAGGACCGGTTTCGCTAATCACGAGCATTGTCAACTAATGAAATATACTATGAAACAATGTTATTCATAACAAAAGAAACAACCAGGACCGCTTCTATTTAATGTGTTTTATTTATTTTCATTTTAAATATGGAAGTTTATTTATTTAAAATTAGCTAATCTATACATATTATGATTGGACTATATTATAGATTGGAGAATATAATTAGTTTTTTTAATAAGGTTCGTAATGTGAAATCGATGGCAATTGATAAGTTCTGAATCACACACAGGACAATTTGAAATTCCCAATAAAATTTCTCTTTCATTTATTCATTTACGAAATATATAAAATTCTTTTGTCTTTTATCAATGGATTGACGTTAAATATAATATATAATATTACTCAAAGATGTTTTTTTTTACTATCTTTGATTTTGCGCATCTTAAGCTGAAAAGGAAGCGACCCTTGAGAAAGGCAAGCCCTTAGCAATATTAATTGATATTTATATTGACATATTCCTTTGAGACATATTTTTTTTGACTGGTATAAATATTAAAGTTGGATACTGGAAAAAATATTTTATTCAGTATGTAATGTCAAATTTTTATTGATACGAATTATGCGATAAAAGAAAAACTTCAAATCATGTCACATGATTGATTTAAATAAATTAAAGGAAATTTTCTTGAAATTGTCGATTGATGAGTAAAAATATTAGTAAATCAGGCATGCCCAAGCTGATTGAAGGTGTTTTGTGGCCATATCGAGATTTTTCAACTTTTTATACAAGGTGTATTTTTAATTTAAATCTAAATTTGTGACGAGTTTTTGTAATTTTTGCCTGGGTGTCACATTCTACCGCCAGACAAAATCAAAAATATATCTTTGAAGATAAATATCTAAAATTAAAGCAATTAATGTGTATTATAGCTGCATTTGACACCACCAAAATTAACTAATCTACTGCGATGTGCGATGTTCAAATTATCGGTTGACATAAATATCATACATCAAAAATAAATGCTATAAAGATTTCAAAACATTATAAATTTAATTGTTTATTATTAATGTAAACATATCATTTTATTTTCAGTTTTAAAATATTTATGCGTGGCTCATCAAAGACATGCATTTTTTTATTTGGCCCACCAAGTGATTTCAGTTGGGTATCTCTGGAGTAAATAGTTCTAAAAATTGTGTTATATTTACTTGAATAAAATGGCTCTCCACGAAGATTTGACAGTAAGCACCTTATACGATGAATGATTGATGATTTATTGATAACATACTCATCGTTTCTTCCATCGTATGGTTTATAATATACAGTGTCTTATGCGTTTAACTGATAGCTGATATTAAAATCATAGCAGAAAACAATACCTCGAGATTATGTTCTTGAATCAACTGTGCATCAAAGCTTTTTTTAAATCTGAAGGCTATCATGTTAAAAAGAAACGTCTTTAATTAACTTGAATATAATCCTATGAAATAAGTAAATCTTGATTTTACTTGAATCTCCCAATATTCTCAAAGGCATGGCAAACTAAAGATTAATTGACCTTTCGTATGCGTTGGTAGTGCCCACCTTAGTAAAAACACCGAAACCACTAATTAACTGAATGTAAGATCTTCACATTTCAGTCATAGATTTAAATTAATACATTTATTCTTAATTATTTCAAAGGTATATAAAGACATGTATCGGAGGCCACGGATGTCTGTAATGTTTATTTAGTATTGATAAATTCAAACGAAATGTTGGTTAATACTACGAAGCAAGTCTAGGATATTATTCGTTTAAATTCTACAGTTATTAGATCTTCAATGTCAAGTTAAGGGCAGACTACCACCTTCAGTCCGCTTTAAAAGCTCGTGCCTCATCTGACGAAATTTTTGGATTCAAGCATCGATCGCGATTAAGCGCATGACATTTTTAACAAGATCCAAAAGGTGTTTTCTGAGAATTTTCGGATCAAAGGCTGATCCTATTCATATTTCAAAGTGAATATTCACTGATGAAAATAATGAGTAATATTTTCTAAGCGAAATGATACTATTTTTTACACAACCTGCATATAAATAATGAATTAAAAGCACTTATTTTTATGTTAGCCTATTATCTGGATTCTGTTTTCGTTTTTGGATGGCTTTGTCAAAATACAACGTGAAATACAGTTGTACGAGAAGTTTTATTATTAAATATGTAGAAAGATATAAAGCATAAAAGAATGTAATTAATCTCAAGAGGCTGAACGTAATAATATGCGTAAAAAATAAAATTGTCTCTGCGACAGCAGATACTGCTTTGAATATGAGAATTAGACAAAGAAATGTAGCTTAAAGCTTAAATTTGAATTTTATTTATATCTACTAACATTCATAAAAATATTTGTATTGTCAAAAAATCTAGTTGGTGATAATATATTTTTCATTAAGCTTACTTAACACGTTCAGGGTGAAGAGTGATGTGTTTTCAGCCAAATATATACGCTTTTAACAGTACATAATTTTATTCAAATTTAATTGATATTAAATGTGTAATTTCTTGAAATATATTTAAACGATATATGTATACCTCTAAATATTCTGTTATAACCGTGATTTATATCGGCTCCTTGTGGTAAAATAAACATTTAGACATTTAGACAAATCAATAAGAGAAGTGGATACGAAGATAATTCAATACGTAATAAAATCACTATCTTGTTCATTGCTCTAATTTACCTTAAAATAACACATTAAAATTAATTACTATTGCAACAAATAAATTAGATTGTTAAGATACAATTTATATCTGTTAAAAAATAGGTATCACCTGTTTTTTGTCTCTCCTAAAAAGTAGATTACGATATATTTTAAAAGCACAACTTTTTGCAGAGTATTGTTGTTAAAGGTGGAGAACCTCGAATACACGAAAAATAATTATTTATAAGAATATCACAGGCGTAATGTTGACCTCTCAGGATTCTCAGGATATTTTCAGGACGTGCTAAACAGCTAACCACGCCACGAGAATGCCACCGTCCAAGATATTAAAAAGGAAAAAATATTTTTTCATACCGTGTATTTCACAGTAAATTGATGTACGTATAAATTTCAAAGTTGGTTAATTGAATTCAAATATAATAAACTAATTCAATAAGTAACCGTTAACAAAATACAAGTGAGTTAATACGTCAAGTCAAATGCTCTATGTGCAATGATTTTATTAACTGAATTTTGTCATTGTATATATCTTTACAAAGCGCCCTAAAAATATTTTTTAAATTACATATACATACATATATGTGTGCTTATAAAATTAATAACATGGCAATGTATTTTAGTTACGCCCTTGCCTTTGAACTACGCCCCTGTAGTTATGACGATGGTGTAAGCCGAAATAGCAATCAACTATTTAATTTTTGTAGAACTAAAAAAACTAAAATACATCGCTATTTTTTCACCGTCCTATAATGGAGTTCTTATAACTTGATTCCAATAACTTCATAATTAATATTGATAAACCACTCGCCATTTTAAAAAAGACGAGAGCTAATATTTTGTAAGCCTGTGGTTCATTCTTCCCCTCATTTATTCTTGATACAAAACTATTTCGCTTCCGAAAATATTTTGATTGATGGCTAGATAAAATAAACGTAATGAAAACTTTTACGAGTGATATTCTTATCCGCTATGAGATTCTGTGAAATATGTCTAACATCGTACGGAGCTGTTGTTTTATCAAGTTTTAAGTGCTAAGTCGCCTAAAATATCGTTGGCATCACATCCTTTGGTAAATACACTTAACTAAAAGCCAGTTGTTGAAGAATCTAACCACGACGGTCAACTTACAAATATAGGTCATGAGTACATCAAGAAAACTTTCCCGGATGTTGTGCTGCAAAATTTTCAATTGAATAAATTTGAAAGTAAACAGAAAACACGCCGAGAGAAAATGATTTCCATATACATTGTTTCAAATACAAAATAATCCTACATATCTGAAACTTTAATTTGATTTTTTTTTTGAAAACTGGCCTTGTGAAAATGACTGTGTTAAGAAGCATTCTAAAAAAATTATCAGCATTTTTATTTAGCTATGTTTATTTTACACATTATTAACTAATTTTTCCTTGATGATTAAGAAGGCTTGAATATTTAATATTTAAAATACGCAAAGAAGAGATAATCCTTTGCATAATATAATTTGCAGTGTGATATTAATTTTTGTCAACCATTTTGCATATTAATTTGTAAATATACGTATAATTTTTAAATTTGTTTTTAGGCTGGTTTTGTGGTTACAAAGCTTGAAATTTTAAAACGTTATATGTAGATAAAAAAGGAGAAACTGAAAATATTTAACATATTATAATGATTGTTATGTTTTTTTTTATGTGAGACGTTTCTGAAACAAAACTTATTTCAGTCCAGTCACCACTTTATAATAATTATTTCAGTGAACTGTGATAAGAAGTCATTATAAGAAGAGTTGAGTATTTAGAAGGATTCAAGATAAGATCATAGTGTGGGTGAACCAAGCAGTGAATAATGATGAAATATGAAGATTTAGGTGAAACAATCAACTGTGACACATATTATACGATAAAAAAATCTTCAACGTCATAAAACATCCAACACTGCGTTGATTAAGCAATGCTCATGCTATTTCAGAAATATGCGCTTCAAAAAAGATTATTATAGGACCATAGAAATAAAAAAAAGCTTGTCAAAATCGTTGATTGTTCCACTTATTGTCTTCTTAAAATGTACATAAAATAGCACGATTGAGATAATCGGAAATAGCAAAGATTTTCATCTATTGAAACCGTCGTAAACGTTTAAATTACGGTTTCAAAAAATAACTAATAAATCACTTCGCTTAATGTAAAGATGGTATTTTATTGTGATTTTTTGCATATATGATTTATGCAATAAATCACATATGGACATACGTAGTGACTGTACATCACCGGATCTGATTCCTTGATTCCTTGTCATGTACCTGAAAGGTAAAGAACGGCAATACACATGCAGAGCTCCAACAACAATTAATTTTAAAGGAAGTCACTTATTTTAATTTTAATTTTTGGCTAGATTCACTCCCCTTCCTTGCATTTCATGTGTCATTTTGACAGTATTTTAATAATTCAATTGGATAGACAAATATTCAACATTGATTTATTCAAACAAGTATATACATATCAATATATTGTGTAGATCAGGCATGGGCGACCATTGTTAGGTCCGGGCCAAATTATCATTCTGTCTTCGAGTCAAGGGCCGGACCAAATTATTAAACATTACAAATTAATATTTAATTCAATAAAACACGTTGCTACTTGATATATATTATTTAATTTATACAATGAACGACATAATATTAATATTATATACTGATTATAAAAGTTAGTGTGAAGATTGGCCTTGTACTTGAATCACGAGAATATTGGCGTTGATATTGCTTAAGAATAATTGCATAGAATTTTCGAAATTTTCATCTGTTATCCTCGTTTGAATTTTTGATTTAGTGTATTTAATCCTCGAAAAAAACTGTTCACACGTACATATATGTGCTTCCAAAAATATATGATTTGTCTTGCAAATGCGTGTAAATTTATATATTTTTCTTCCACCAAATATAATTTATAAAAATCCATCAAAGCAATGTTGTCAAACTGTGCTTTTAGCACTAAAACCCCCTGAAGCTCAATAAGTTTCATCTGTAAATTTGCTGGCACATTATTTACATCTGCATCCATCGGACGAGTAAATATAGCGTATGTATAGTCTTCCTTTTGGAAGTCGGCAAACCTCGTATCAAATCTTTCTCTAATATTGCGCCGGGATGAATCAGGGCCGGACAATATAGCTCGGTGGGCCGGTGGTTGCCGATGTATGATGTAGATGAATAATTTTAATAAAAATATATATTGTCGTTCTGTGGACTGAGCTGTACAAATACCGCCTACATATTTCCAAAAACATTCCTGTTGCTAAAAAAATGTATGATCCGTTGTAAGTAATTTATTTAAATAATGAAAAACATAATATCTACCTTAGGATTACCAAGGTAAGCTTTATTTTAGTACACACAAATGAAAAGTAAACAAACGAAATACGAATGAGAAATGAACGTACAAATAAATTGGATTTTTTTTATTGTTTTGGTGGTAAATCAAAATTTATAGCTAGAGTAAGTGAATAATTCTTATGAAATTTAGCAAGTAGTCTTACAATGTACGTAATAAAATCAAGCTGTGTTTGCGTATATTATAAGCACGAAAGCTGGACACATTTTCATAATTTTATGTGTTAAAGTCTAAATCACCCAGTGCAATATTTTATGTTGTAGTAATCTTAAAATTAATTTCAACTGAAAACATGATAATATATCGTATAATTTTTGTAGAACTAAAATACATTGCTATTTTATCACCGTGTTATAACGGAGTTTTACCAAGTAAATGCCAATTCAATCTCAGAACTATTTTCATTGAACGCTGATATTTCGATCAATTTTCAGACTGATGGCTAGAAAGAACGTACATACTTAGATTAAATATATTTTTATTGTTTTATAAAAATAAAACACATTTAAAAGCACAACTTCCAAATATATTCTGATGAAGATCATGACCGTTTTTGCACATAAGTAAGCGATGAGTGAAACCGGTTCTGATCTTCATCAGAATATATTTGGAAGTAGTGCTTTAAAATGTGTTTTATTTATTCAAAATAGTGCTTTTCCAACAAGGAGTGACAGTTAACACCTTAAAAATGATTTATATTGTCATTCATGACTTTTTGATGTTTTTGACGAATATGTCGTTTATATATTTACAAAAATACATTAGTAAAATCACTTTATTATCAAATGAAAAAAAAAAACACTTCCAAACAAACAAAAAGATAAACGTCATCAAAAAATGAATAATATAACACGTCTTATTTACATTATAAGGGGAATTCTTTGAAAATTAAAATTTAGGCATAACAACGCTCTCGTTCTTCACGTTTACTCTCGAGACCTTATTTTTTATTTTGTTGTTTTACAAATAAACGCCTAAACGAAAAAATTCTTGAATAATGTTTCTAGGCTGTTTTGGATTAATTTTCCCGTCATGAATTATTTATTTTCTTATCAATCAAATGAATTTTACACAAAATGATTTCATTAAAGTCAAATTGAATATACTGTTATGCTAATAGATAAAAATTTAGTGGTAAAAAAAAATATATGAAAATTCTCAGTATTGATATTAATGTTGTCAGGGAAAACATATATTTCCGTTTTAAAACATTGCTCCAGGGTAAATCTGGACGTTTAGAGAAATGACGCATATTCCATGTTCGCGTAGTCAATGTGTGAAGCAAATTTTATATAAACATAAAATAGCTTTTTTATCTTACCTTTTTATCTAATTTTCTAATTTCTCTTGTATTAGTGAATTATTTAAGGTATCCGATACAAATGGTCACATTTAAAGTGTTCACTGTCAATACTTGGTAGAACGGTATTATAGTCAAAATAATAATACATTTTACTCCACATGAGATTCATTAAGATCAGGAACTAGTTGATAATGCTCGTGATGAGCGAAACTAGTCTTATTTAGTATCATGTGGAATAAGTACTAGACATGTATTATTATTTTTCTCATACTACTAGGTCAAAGCGTAGCGGGAGATATCAGTTAACCTGTTCTAGCCCTATGTTTATATCTCTATTCCGAAAAAAGTGAGTTCATGTAAAAAAGATTTTAGTATAAATATTTCTCTTCAGATAAGCTCCACATGCATGAACAATTGTTATTAGTTTTAATTTTATACTACATTTAACACCTGAATTAATGAAATAATTTCAATGAAACACATTGGCTGTAGTAAATTAATGATGGTACTAGCCACTGTATCCAGGCCATACAGCTGTGCTTAATGATCAGAACGTTATGACTTGCACTATCGACCAGACTTATATGAATTTCATGTGCGAACTATTATAATTAAAATCTATAGTTTGAAAGGAAAATAAAGGAACATTTGTATTATATATGTGAAAGACGGAGCAAACCAGCTGAACAAACGCTGAACTGGGTCTATATTTTCCATACTAAAAACGGACACTGTTAAATTATAGATATCTTATATATAAAACCGAAACGGCGTATGTATGTATGTGGGTCTGTAATTCCCTTTTGCATTGTTGTTGCAAGTTCAAACAAACGAATTGATTTCGCTCGCGAAAGTTTCGACGGTAAATTTGTTTCGTTATCAATGTGTGTGTAGAGACTCCAATTACTCGAGTATCGAGTAGTGCATTTTACAAAATACTCGAGTACTCGAGTAGTTTCATATGAACCAAAATATCTTATATATAAAACCGAAACGGCGTATGTATGTCTGTGGGTCTGTAATTCCCTTTTGCATTGTTGGTCATTAAGTTGCCATAAAAACGAATATGAACGAAAATATGTTTGAATTTTTATCGGCGAAGACATTTAGTCAAAATGTAATAAATTAGTCTTCTACTGAACTTTTCCCGGCTTTTATTACTATAATAATGTTTATTATTTACGTAAAGGTATTATTTGACATTTCTTTGACAGAAAATTAGATTTTTTCCTTGAATTTGGACATTTTAATGGGCGAGAATGGGGCTGTCATCAAATTAAATAAAGTTTGTGATTTTATTTTAACTCTATTTTGGATGTTATTTTGTGATATAATTATGTCGAATGATAGGTATAACATTAAATAAATATTGGTCGCTTAGTTCGAGCGACGCCGGGTAGCAATACTAGTATTATATATTTTACTAAATGTAAATACTGAATCCATGGTCTCATGTATCAAACAAATCACTTTATGTGCGATAGAAACATTCCCTAAATCCTTTATTTTATTTGGTGATCATATATGGATATACGGCATGCTTTCAAGGCGAATAAAGACATAATTTATATTATTTTCAAAATTTTATGTTGAAAATGCTCACTTACGGCTATATTTTCAATAATAAACGAATAAAATAGCTTCATCGCTTCAGCAATAAAATTATTATCATCTATTTCGTTTCATTATTATTGGAGAGCTAGCATTGCTCACGAACATTTTTCAAGAAACTCGGCTGTGCTCACATTATATATTGTGTATAGATATATATGATTTTATATTTTAAATGTTGGCCCTTTGAAAAGTTGAAAGATTTCTACTGTGAAATAAAACATTGACACTGTTATCACACTGATGATTTCTTTGCGTCTGTTAGTTTTGAATGCCAACCGAATATTTTTAGTTACTAGACCGTATCTAAATCCTTGATCTTACATTTTAAAATATGGATTGAATCGGTGATATTTTCATTCAAATTCGTATTTTATAAAAACCTATTTTTTAAAAAAAAATATCTTGATGTCAAAAAAATCCTTTTAATTTAATAACATATATTTAACCCTTTGTGAGAACATTTACATTTGAATCTATTATTTAGGGCTGTTTTGAGAAGCCAATGAAAACCAATAGAATAAAACCACATACAAATGTTTTAAAAAAATATATCGCAGTATACTGAATAAAGTAAAGCAACGCATTTAGGATTGAATCTTTAAAATAAACTACATAGTTCAGCACGCTGAGTTATTTTTGACAAATTAATTTAATAGAGTAGTCTAGTGAAACACAACATATGAATACGAATACAAAATGCATAGCATCACAATGGTTCTTGAAATGATTCGGCTATAGGGCCATTACTCATGTAGCCCTGGTAAAATATATCTGTGGACTCGTAAATTTTAACGCAATATTTTACGTCAAACGTAATCTGCATTAATGTGATTAAAGCTTTTATGGTCTTGCCATGTTGTTTATAAGCCATTTTGAGGTGTGCATTTTCAGCCATTAAACATACCTGTTAATACGATTCGCTCTCCTTGAGTCTTGATACGCCAAGTAATAACTTTAGTATGTGCTTTTAAAAGTTCGACTGTAAAATTTATTTATGAAAATCCAATCCATATAATCCAATATTTACAACATTATCGATGGATATTCTTATTCTGTTTTTACATTTGTTTCGCTTAGTTTATTGGGGAAAAGAATGCCCAGTGTGCAAGCTTTTTTTTACACTTACATCACGTTGGCTTCATACCTCGCTCATTCTGTTAATATGATATCATCTCTACACCAGTGGTTCTCATGTGCGGCCACCAACAGCTTCATAGTTATTATTGATATTTAATAAAAATATGTTTTAACAAATTTAACTGTCAACAATGTCACTGAAATTGAATATTTCGTTGAATTATATTGTGCATCAAGAATTTTTAGGTCGCAAAAACTCAAACACATACATGTTTAGGTGTTTTGGACCAGAAAGACTCGACACAAAAATTTGGTGCGGCCACCAGACATTTCCGTTCGACAGTTGATATTCTTAATGCGGCCACAGCCAAATTGACGTGAGAACCACTGATCTACACGCTTCATTACGCACGCTACACATATTTAAATACATATAATCTAAATTACACATATTTGCACTTCTATATAATTTAATGAATCGTTTTTAATTTTTTATTCATCGTAATTATCTTGTTTTTTTTAGTAGTTTATTTTGTAGCAATGAAACCTTGGTTTAAATTTCAGAGTTGTTTATTTTAATATTTCTTACTTCATGTAAATATTATTTTTTACTGATTCTGTATTCGATATGGGCTTAATTTTGTAAGCCGTATGAGTAAAAAAAAAAAAAAAATATATTTCCATAAAAAAATTCACGTTATTATATGCAGGTACAAATGCGTTACAGACAGGTAAAAAAAACAAGATAATATTAAAGCATGTATAAATTGCACATACAATAAAAAATTAAGCATCAGTGAATTTCAGTGCAAGATTAAATGGGAACATTTTCAGTCTTATGACATACCTAATGGAGAATCTGACACACATTGCTCGTTTAAGTGTGGACATCCTATAAGGGTTTGCAAAAGCGAAATAAATATAGTTGCGAGATTTGATATAATAACAAGAAGTATGGTGTTTCTCTTTGTCAAATAGAGTAGGGATTGAAAGGATACGAGGACTAGGACAGGACTAGTGTCTTGCTAATTGCTCTCGCTACGCGCCGCTGTTTGAGATCAGAAATGTGGCAATTTTTAATAACACAAATTGCATTCTAAAAGAATCGATTTAAATGGTTCCATTACAAAACAAAACAGAACATGACTTCAGAATATGATAAAACCAGGGCTGTGGAGTCGGAGTCGTGGAGTCGGAGCTTTTTGGCCAGAGTCGGAGTCGGCGCGGTGGTTTGGCCGGAGTCGTACTCGGAGTCGGAAATTTTGAAAAGTTTGAACTTTTTATTTTTGCATTTAATATGTAAAATTTGGCTTTTGGCCGCATTGATAGGGTTAATATTTAATTTAATACACATAAATAGGAAAATTAGGGGAAAAAAGTGACGATATTAACCTTTTTTTAGTCGGAGTCAGAGTCGTGTTTTTGGTCAATGTCGGAGTCGTGGTTTTGGTAAATGCTGGAGTCGGAGTCGGACTTTTTTTCACCGACTCCACAGCCCTGGATAAAACAGAACAAGAGATTTCAGAACATGACAAAAAACCTAACCTAACCTAACCTATTTTATTACATTCTGAAAAGACATGTTCTGTTTTGTCCGGTTACCGATTTAAATAATGAAAAAGTCTGCTCGTACCGAAAATTAAGCCCGGGTGGTACGTCAAGGAAGCCAACAACGTAGACTGGGTAAACGTGCACTGGGCAAATTTTTGAATCCAAATTATTCAAATTTTGTACACTTCAATAAGTTTTGTAACTGTTTGGCATTCAAATTTGAATCGTTTCATTCAAAATCTTAAATTACGGCATATGTTAATTTTGATTTAAAGTAACCAATCAATCATAAACAAAAAATGTTTGAAGATTTTTTTTTATAAGGTAATGTTATATGTCCTTTAGGGTTCAGCATAGTTTTGTTGTAGCATAGGTTTGTTTGCTATTTATTATCCAGCTTAATGAAATATCACAAAGAAGATACCAATTTACATCTCAGTTTATTGAACAATTAAATAGCTCAGAATCTAATATTAATTTTGTTCGTGATGCCGAAACAGCTTTCGGCAATTGTTCTAAGAATCTATGAAAATACATAAACTCACCCTTATAAACGGGAATAACGCAAAGTGAGGTCATTCCAAAGGCCAGACGTGAGACGGGAAAATTTCCCAAAGAAAGTCACTGTAAATTCGGCGATACGAAACTTTTGCAGAAAATGCGGACCAAAGGAAATTCAAAACACAATATTTAGCAGTGAAGAATTTAAAGGAGGATTCCAAACATACCTACAATCCGAAAGTTGCGCTATATTTTAATACACCTAAAGCAGTCGTCAAATTGACGGCTATATTATAAAAAGAAAGTATTTAATTCGAATATAATATTACGAGTCAAAGTATTTACATTTTTTAAATTTTATTTATTTATTAAATTAATTGGAATGAGTTCGTATGTGAATCTTGCATGGAAAAGCGTTTGATAAAAGCAACGTTTATTTTGTGCCAACTGGCATCAAATGACGGAAATATGTGTTTTACGATATACAATTTTGCATGGTAGATATAAGAAAGAAAAATAAGTTCAACGATCGCGGTGATAATGCTTGTGACGAGTATATGTATACGCATTTGGAATGAGTACAAAAAATATGAAATAAGTTTTTAATAGTAACGAAATAATCGAGTGAATTTAACTTCAACGTTTGAACACCAAATGCATGGAATGTCAATTCGAATTGAATGCTGAAATTCAATGTAAAAAAATATGGTTATAGGTAACACATTTTTAGTACTCATTCCATATTGAATTTATTAAGATCAGAGATCGGTTTCGCTCATCGTGAACATAAGCAACTGATAATAAATACATACAAAAATATATACAAATGTTAAGCAAGACTTTAAAGGTATGACAAACAATTGGTATTACAACAATGCAAATAAGTCAAAGTAAAATGAATGAAATGTGAAAGACCTCTAAACAATACAAGCTATTGTATTAAAAAAAAAAAGGAAGAATGACCATTAAACATGTAAAATCCAAGATGCATTTAAAACATGAGAAATGTTATTCATAATGATGAGAAGGCGCAAAGTGGAAAAAATACTCTCCCAGTCCAACGGTAATCATATCAATTCTTACAAAAAAATGTGTTATTGTATAGTTATTAAAAACAAAAATGTTTTATTATTAATATTACAATGTCAGTACACCAAGTATTGACAGTGAACACCTTAAAAGTTACAAATGTGTTACGTTAATTGTTGTAGTATTGTTGTCTGTTCTATTTTGTGCTAATGCTTTAACACACGAGTCTGCTTGCACAATAATTGATCTAAATCTGTAGCGTTTAGCAATTTGAGTTTTGAAAAGTCGGTTCTGCAACTTTCAGTTGTCGGGTAAACTTCAGCAATTACATGAATATTGAACGTTTCTTAGCAAGATAAGGACGCAGTGAATTTCACGCGGCTATAAACCACGTCCTTGCGTTTAAGCATACCGTAATTTAACAAGGTTACCGTATATTTTCCAGTTTTCATCTGTTTTATTATTTGGCGAATTGAAAATGTAAGTATGAAACATATTTTGCATACTATAACATGTACGCTAACTTAGTTTGGTTTCTTGTTTGTGTGTGTAGTATTATGAAAGCAAGTTAGTTTTTCCCACCACCACCCGTTGTGTATATGCAGCCAATATTTCATGGCCGCCTTTCAAAACGCTATCGACTTAGAAAAAGGAATTTACTCCTCAAATTAATGGCCCAAACAGATCTGCACGGGACTGATTTTGAACCATGCACTAGTGTGCTTGAAAATAGAAAATAAAATAAAAATAATAAAATAAATTGGAGTGACTAGCTCAGCCACTGAAATCATTTTGATACATGCATGATACATGATGATACATGATACATGAGTATCCTGTGTATAATCCGTATACTGAGAGCCCGTCGTGTAAGACGAGTATATTGACTCTATAGATAGAGTGAAGAATCGAGATTTTCAAATGCAAAGTTAGCCACAGTTGCAATCAAGTCAGTGTGAACTATTGGGCCCGTGTAAAGACGGACCACAGCAAACAGTTCTGCTCGTTCGGAATTCACTTTGGGGCAGTCCCATAGGATGTGATTAGCCTCCTGGTGGGCGTGCCCACAAGTACAGTCCGGCCTTAAAACCAACTTGCCCAGCGCGAAGAGTTTTGCATTGAACTTGCCATGACCGGTTAGAAACTGGCTAGTCCAATGGGACGGTGTTAGTTTGTGTTTTTATTGCAAGCCTCCAGGACACATCCGGCAAAAATTTATACATTTGAGGCCCCTTGGAAGATGCAGTGCATCTGGTCTGCATGCAGTGACGACAATTGAGAGCACTAGCTTGCCAACGAATAAGCAAGGAGGGCCCGCTATCCGGATGCCCTCTATAGATGTTAGATGTGTTAATTCCCTTCATTAAATGAAAGCAGTGTATACAGTTAATCCCGGTGAGCCTTTTAAGGACTCTCGGGAAAAATATTTTTCTTGTACTATATCCACTTCAAATGAGGAGTCAATAGCCACCACGTGACACATTCATCATTCCTTGTAACTTGATTCTTAAAATGAAATATTTCTTATGCCTTGTATAATATTGCACCAAGAAGAGTTAGTTAGAAAAACTGCGTTGTATAGTGAGATAAGTATTGAATGCAATCAGTTATAAATTGTCAAACATATTTAGGTATATTTCACAAAATTTAAATATAGCAGACCAAACATTTCGTGTGGCCACCACGCATTTTCGTAAGACCGCTGATGTTGAAAATGCGACCACAGTAAAAGTCTACGTGTGAACCACGGATCTATAGTAATCAGTTTTCAACGATCAATATATGATGCATTTATGAAATGAATAAATAGCAAACATCTGTTTAAACCAGATCACTCAAATTTCAAAAAAAGATTATAAACACCATTTTGAAATTCAGATTTATACATATTTTAATTAGTCATCAAGTATACAAAACATTATTTTTTATTTCTTTACTCTAGTAAGCATTGTTATGTTGATGTTATTATTCATCTACATACATCGTCAGTTTTTATTTGTGTAGGCACTCAATCAAAAAATACGCTCGGCATACGGTTACACAATGATAAAAGAGCTTTCCAACTTGAAACGCATAAATCACATAAAAAAACATTTTTCCCGGTCACATCTGTTCCCGTTATTGCACTCTGTGTAAATATAATGTATCTCTCGTCGTGTGAAGCGCTACTTTATGAAGATTTAAGTATGTTGTTAAGAAAACACATTTTTGCTAAGCATTACATTTTGGAACAGCTTTGTTAATGTTGATCATTATCTACAATAGCTTGACCGCTAAGCGTAAAAAGGTGGCCATGTTTCTTTTTGGGTAAAGTTAATAGTAAATAATGTTCTCCCGAAAAATCTATATTTAAAACAAAACAAAGCTTGTATTCTGACATAAAATATTATTCATAAGGTTATAATACATAATAAAAAATAATTGAATTAATACGTATATTGTTTATCTATTAAGGTAAGATTGATGGACTTCACGCAGCTTTATTAACTAAAAACAATTTGAAAAACAAATAGATATTTTTCATTATTACTAGTCTCTTTTCTAATTTGGTAGTTTAGACGTTGACTTTCTCTCAAAAACTCGTAAAACTCTGGAAGTCGTAAAGAGAAATAATCTTCGCTTGTTTGAACCCATTGCCAGTATCAAACTAAATAAATTAAATTGCCTTCAATAACTTTTATTTACAATGTAGGTATTTCTTTTTTTATTTTATACTAGAAAATTTCAATTAAAAGGCCAGAAAATATAAAAAATTAAGTACGAGCCACATGTTAAAAGTTAGTTCAGTAGTTGGTTAGTTTGCATTATAAATCCTAATATTTAATATATTTTTTAAACCTTTTAACCTTATCATCACAGTCTGATGGGTATTTTTCTTAATTTAAAATACCTTTTCTTTCATCAAGCAGCAAAAAAAAATATTTTCATTATTTTTAAAGAAATAAAACACATCTCTTTCCTTGTACTTATTCCAAATATTATATCAACACGTTCATTGCAAGCAAAAATATGTGAAAAAAGTATAATTTTTTTCATCAATCTTCAATCATTTTAATAAAATTTCAAAGTGTTCACACCTTAAAACTGATATATTGGAAAGTGATTTGAGCAACAATAACATGATTTCCAAAAAAAAAAAAAAAGTAATTACAGTATGTAGGCATATCACAATTTATGATTATTTGATTCATCCATCATTTCAATTAAATCATTGCATACGATATTTGTATCAACCATTAAAACATGTTCCGGAAAAGCTTACATAAGACCATTCTTTAAGCAAATGTATAAAACGGCAAGCTCATCTTTTGATCCTTTTATGTGTAATGTGACAGAACACGCGAAAGGTAGAAGTTTCACATGTTCAACTTAGAAAAATAGCATCGTCTGCCCAGATTGTGAAGTTTAAAACATTACAAATAACAAATTAAAAAAATTAGCGTAATTTTAATTTGAAAACTGAATGTTTATCAAAATAAAGTTAAATTAAATATCATATCTCAAGCTGAACGAAGGATAACATATTATTCTATAATTGATGAAATAATATTTGAAAAGAATATTAGGTAAATTATGGGTGTATGGTCACGGGACAGAATCCCAATCCTCTCGAGCTAAGCTCAAAAAATTTATACATACTGTCTTATAATTTTATGTTTTGACTTTACTCTTTGAGTTCTTGTGGATTATTATAAAATGTGGAATCAAAATGATTACATCTGAGGAATATTACTGCTTATTGTATGAGTTCTGAAAGATAATATTAGCCGATAGTAAAATTATTCTTTTTATTTTAAACAAATAATAAACTTATGTGACTGTCTCTATCCGTATAACATTATTATTTGTGTAGTTTGTGGTTGCATTTTTGCTCCTGTAAATTAAAACAACTTTATTTCATACATATTGTGAAGTATTCTTTAGGATCTTCTATTGCAATAAATTAAAAAATTAATGACGAAACATTTCAAGACAAATCGTAAGCTTTACATTCATTTTACTTAATGTGCTTATTTTTCATAAATCTTTACAAAAATTCTATCCCGTGACCATATATACATAATTTACCGAATATTAATATGAAACAAATATTATGTGTGCATTAAAAATCTTTATCTCTAAGAAATAAAAGTTAAAGAATCCTTATTATAAGACAGTTTTTCACAATTTAGTACTAAAAAAACATCGCAGGGTAAATTTTTTTTTTTTTTAAATTGAATATTGTAGCACAATGGTAAGAGTGGGATTTAAATATTACCTCCGTCAGTTAAATGGTTACTATTTTTTTACTGTAAGCCAATGACATTCCAACGCGTGCTTTCTTACTGTAATGCAAGAAAGCTTACCAGACAAGGATTGATCTACTTTAGTATTAGCAACGGTTTCCCTTGAAGGTAATTGGAAGCGTTTTCCACAATGCAGCACAAATGGTCATTACACTTTTTTGAAGTTTCTTTTGGACTACATTTTTAGATGAACATATATATATTTACTGCATTACAGGTTTGAATATGTCATAGTTACCATTGACATCGTTCTTTTGTGCAGTGTTAATAAAGTCAGAGAAAAAAGGGTTTATCAATTGCATATAACAAATAACATCTGAATGTAAATATTCCATTCGTTTAAATAAAATATTTTGATTGGTTGCCAAGCCATTCAACAAAAAGTGCGAATAATTTTTTTTATTTTACGAACAAAGCGATGAATATGGTGTTGAATTGACCAAAAGAAAATCGTTACCTACGTAAAAATAAAAAAGCTTTAATTACCGAATACTCATTAATCTTCAGACCTGAACTAATATGAAACTATCTCTTTGTTGAACGAATCGACATGTTATCACGACGTATCGTAAAGCTTTACGATACATATTAAGAGCTCAGAAAAAAAACAAAATCATTTTGCGGTGCTAAAACATATGTAGGTCTTTGCCAAGATTCAATACGGAAGAAAAAAAAATAATCGTAAATCTATCATATATCTCGATAAATATTGAAAAATGGTCTCATTTATAACAGGTTGCGTTGTGCTTTTAGGTGAACCTTTCGGTAAACTGCCATTTTTCTTTATTCAGGTACACTACCTGAAAGGATTCAATCGAAATGATAAAGAAAGCTATGCGCTCCTTTTGGAATCTTTGTGGGTTTGAATTTTCGCTCCATGATTTGAGGCCTTTCATGAGGATGATTTGAAAAGTTTAAATCAAAATTATTATCTTGCTTTGAAGAATATGATCCAGTATTGAATATTAGTCGATGATTTTTTTTAAACATGTATATATTCTCAGATAAATAAAACACAAAGATCAGGACCGGTTTCAGTCATCGAAAAACTGAGCACGCGATAAGATAGAACTGCCATGATTTTTATTCCGTATGGCGTATCGAGCTTACCCAAGAAGATGTTTTTCTACAAAAACTGGTTGTTACTCAGTTACTCAACCTTTCTTTTTCGAAAATAGTTTTTTAGCTTTATAAGGATCGGGTGGGTGAGAACGACTCCTTTAAAATACCATTGAAATATACACATTATCCATTTCACCGGTAGATATATAAAAAAATGTATTTAATTTTATATAGGAAATGTAGATTATCCTGTTCCCTTCATTTGTCTGTTCATTGATCGTGAAATATTGATAAACTCATAGTTTGAAATTTATTTACCCGCAGTATCCGAGAAGATCGATTGGAAAGGCGGTAAAGGTTTCGGAGTGGTTATCTATAATATTATGCTGCAGTAATTTCTTAATACGTTATATAATAGACCGCTGGATTCTAATGTTTACTCTTTGTAAATAACCTTATGCCAAATATCTAATCTCTCACATTTCAGCAAACTGTTTCAAATATTTGTCTTTTGTTTAATATCTACATCGACAGCATAACGATAGCTTTTTGGCGAAGCTTTTTCAGTTCAGAAAAATTCTAAAAAAAAAATTTTGGAATTTTACTTTAGAGCATTTGTTTTTGATTTATCTAGTATAAATATAGTGGAATACCAGACTTATTTCTGTGATTATTGACTAAAAATTATTGGGATTCGAATCTCATTTCTTTTTTTGACTTAAAATTTTGTATTGAATCCATCACAATGATTTTCCAGTTTAAAATTTCCCGCCTTTTCTATACATTAACAAGTTTTTTCTATTCAAGAGAAGCACAATAATTTGCGTATGGTATGGAAATCGTAGAGATTCTTTGAGGTGGCCAGCTAGGTACTCTAAAAGTTGTCTTTCTAATCATGGCAATATAATCTCAGATTTGATTACATTCGTAATTTGATTGATAAAACTAGTCACTTCCAACCATTTTCACATTGCTTAAATGTTTGATTTCATAAAAAAAAAAATTGTCGGCTAATTTAATGGTGTATATTGACCGCTGGAGTCTTGATATATTACAAAAAATATACTGAAGCTGTCATTCAAAATTTGGTTAAACTAATAAACTTTTGTTTAGGTGTTAACTGTAGATTATTGGCACAAAGGTTTTTTGCACACAGTAATACATAAACATATGTTTTATTTATTTAAAATAAACTAATAAGTAACCAAAAAAATACTTTGTGAATTTTAATAAGTATTATAAATATATCCAAACAACAAAATTTAATTTAATTTATCAGCTGTATGTGAAATATGTGAAAAATTTTCAAAAAATTCGTTTATAAAGGAGCAAATCAAATAGAGTGAATCATTGTAAAATATTGTTTTTTTTTATGGAATAAGTATTTATTTTTATCATTTTACTTCTCGGTGAAGCTTTGAATGAATAGACGATGGATTGATAATATATCAGTTTTCACATTTCACTGTTTACGTTCCAGGGTGGCAATGATCGATATGAACAGGGTTTGATAGCGCCGTGATAATATTGGATTGTGTATTGGATTTTATACCACTGTATGTGTATTTATAACACATAAACTTCTCTGATATGTCCAGAAAATTGTGATTTGTTTTCGTTTTACCTTCGGGACCTCTAAACAAACATGTTTTGCTTAGTCTCATTCTCATACATTGTTTATACGAGTTGTGTTATTAAGCTCTCCACTGTTGTAAATAATATACATACTTATACATCCAAGATAAAGATGTATCATCATATCATTTTTTATTCAACATAATTAATTCCCAAAAGAGTGATATATCTTTTACCCCTATTGAGATGACACACATGAAATTGTATTCGGGTGAATTTCACACGTACAAAATAACATCATTCATATGTATAAGTATACAGTAAGCGAGCCACTTTTGTAAGAAAGTTTATTAGGCTTAAATGCAGAGCTTACCAGGCACAGTTAACAATTGCACAATCATACGCGGGAAATTTTAATCTAACAGAAAAAAATACAAGTATAATACCATGTTTTACCATATCCCAAAGGAACACGGAGTATATTATAGTAAAATAACGATTTTGAATGTGCATGATTTAAATCACACAATCTTTAAAGAATCACACTAATGACAAAGAAGAGAGCTTCTATAGATGTACCATCATAACTTGACCGCCGTTCAAATTCGGAACTAAAATTGTCCGTATATAGTAGATTCATTTAAAAGCCTTCGAAGCTATATTGTTTTAGTAAAAATATATGTACAAGAAGATTTTTTTTCATTTATAGCTTGCATATAAAAATGAGTTAGTAAATAAACGAATTTGATTGACTATTGCACATCACTCACGCGATGGTGGCGCCCTCACATAACGGTCAAGTTTTATTGGTACATCTCTAGAAGAGTATTTTTCATTTTTATTTACCGTGGTGGAAAGGAAAGAATTATGATGTGAATTTATTACGTGTATAACTTTTAAAAATTTGTAATGTATAAACAAAAAATAAATTCGACTATTGTTGATTTCAAGAATTTCGTATTTGAAGTCGATTTTAAGTAATGTAACCTATCTACCATGTTTGTATGGACACCTTACCTTACTTTATTTTAAACGATTTTTTGCACTCTTTCGAAGTCTTTGGAACGTATCCTCCATGCAAAAAGAGGATCATTTGTATCTACATACCCCAAATAGTATTGATATGCTTAGTCAATAAGAAAAGTCAAGATTAATATGTTTTGTAATCATGCCTTTAGTAGGGATACAAAGATAAAGCCAGGGCAGGACTCGTGGTAAACAATACGCTATGTTTTCAAGACAGAACGGGTCGAGGGAATTTAAATATACATGTTTTCAAATGGTGACTAATTTATAAAGCTCTCGGTTTTAGGATTTGACTTGACCACAGACCCGGTAATATGATGAAAAAAAAATTTCATAATATATTTGTAAGCTAGCCGGGATCAGCTCGCGGCCACAGGTTTTGTGCCCATTCTTGCATATTCGTATTCCCTACACGATCATTTGAGTACGTGTCACTGAATTGCTCCATTTACAAACATTTTATTGTTACATGCGGTATTAATACGAGAGCGAAAAGAATTCTTTGAAAAATATTATACATCTTATTAATATAAAAAAATATCTTTCCACCCTTACTGCTTTTTCGCTCAGTTATTATAATACAATTATTACAACATAGAGCACCGAACATGAAAATATTGAATATTGTCTAAAAGTGTATTGTATAAAAACATCATTGTATTTTTAATGACAATAGTTCTTATAAATATATTGTAAATTGCAGGAGTGGCCAAACATTAAACCACTACGGGCGATTTTCTCTTGCAATTATTGGCAGTAGCGGAGAAGATGCCGAAACGTATGAAGTTATTTTAAAATTCATATTGTAAAGTTTTCTACAACTTTTACTGTTACCTTTCAGGAATATTTTTTTTTTTTTTATTTATTTAATTTAATATAATATTTTTTAATATATCAATAAAAATTATTTTGCATTACAGCTTACGCCAATGCGCCAAATATTCTTAATTGTGAAAGTCATACGAGATTAACTCGATGATAAGTAATAAATCAGTTGTGCACAAAATCAACGATAAATAACATACACCCAGCCCAAGATCTCTTTTTTTCAATTGAAAATATCTGACCTTGCCGGGAATTGAACCCGGGTCTCCAGATCGCTAGTATAAAGCTCTTGCCACTAGACCACAGGGACCGACAATATTTTAAGATACTCACAAAACATGACAGTTACTAATAAATCCTACGAAAAAAGGACAGTTAATACAAATGCATATAATATATTGTTATAAATAACTTAACGTACAAAATGTAAAATATTTTTTCTTACTATATAATTTATTAAAATCTGAATATTAATAAAAAAGAAATGGTTTTTTTACTGTTACTTATCATAGAAATATAAGGGTGAAATTTGTTCGATCTTTGAAAAACACAATATACATACAATAAACAGGAGAGGAGGGTTCAAAAAATAAACGTTGATTCGGTCGCGTTTCTTTGGGAGTAATTTGATTGTAAGCAGGCGATCTTACCACTGCACCCCTCTAGCTGACTCCTACTTATTTGATTTAAATCATTAAATAATGTAAATTGATATTGTAAGCAAAAATATAATGACCTACAGTTTATATAAATTTATCTATTGCGTCACATGGCTCGACCCAATTAGGTACGCATATAAATCGCTGTGTCAACTTAATTATGTTAAAAAGCTTTCCCGATAAGCTTCCAAAATAATATTTCTCCCTAAAATTTTCAACTTAACGATCCTTTGTGGCGCAGCTATAGAATTTTTTTTTATAGAGCAACATGAAATTTTGATAAAATGTATCTCACTAAAGTCACAAAATAAACATTTTTAACAATGTCTTTGTATCAAAAAATAAAATAAATGCGATTAAATATAGTTTCTTGTATGTTATACATGCAATATGTAAGTAGTAAATATTCTACAAATTAGATAAGTCTAAAAAACTTATTAAAAAAAATTATACTTCAAAGAAATAACATAAAATTGACAGATTGTCTTTCAACGATTTCAGTTGATAATGCTCGCAATCAGCGAAACCGGTCCTGGTCTTTATCAAAATATATTTATTTATTCATAAAAAAATACAAATCATGGCATTACAGCTTACGCCAATACGCCATGCATTTGACAAATCTATTTACATATACACACATACTTGTATACACATAATAAAAATTACAAATTATTTTTATAAGAACAGAGAGAAAGAAATTATAAAATCACATTAGAAATTTTAAAGATTTCAACGGAGTGAGTTCAGACAAAATCAAATTTTATTCAGAAAATATAGTATTCGTCTGAACTCACTCACGTCAATATGAAATATGTCAACATCCGAAGCAATGCCGCTTAAAATTGTTAAAGCTCTTCCCAGAGGCATTCCCATTGGCACACTGGTTCTACCCCTTGGAAGAACAAACAACTCATGCTCACGATTCCTCAAAAAATTATCAGGAACATTCAATTTAATATTTTCAAGAATGGTGAAATTCTCATTTTGGCCTCGGATAAGCCGAAAGAAATATAATGCCAAGTACATTTCTCTTCGAGCATTCAAACTATTGAAAGTGAGCATCCCTAAGAGAAATTATGTTGGATAAAGCCATGGGTAGTATCCATATGTCCTCAAATAGAGAATTCTTAAAAAATTCTTCTGAACCCTCTCCACCATAAGAACACATTTCGCACCCCTCGGTATGTAGAAGTAATACTTATATTTGTTTTATTTATTTAAATTAATGTATTTCCAACAAGAATTTACTGTTTTTAAAAAAGATTTTTTTTTTTAGCAATCTAATCCTTTTGGCGTGGTCAATAATATGTCAACTCGTGTGTCACAGGTTCATTATATACGATGTAGTGGTTAACTCATCAGATTTCTTGAGTTAAGCTCGTATTAACATTAACTTTAATGTATATTATCGCTACACGCGTTTGTGTTAAACTTTCAAACTTACCCTGCCAACACCTAAAAACTTAGCGTAGAAAAAATGGTAAGCAAACAACCCTCTTTCTCAACGTCGATTGAATCAAAAATATTAAAAGTTTGCCATAGTATTTTGACGATTTAAAAATTATTTAATCTTTTGATATAAGATACAACAAAATAAATAAAAGTAAAATTTCTGCGAGAAACTGTTACGCTATAATTTAATATTTGATCTTGTCTTTCAGCAAAAATCTTCTGTAAAATATGTAACATTTGAACTATACACTGTTTCATGCCGAGCATTTATCATATATGTAATTATAATAGAGGATTTAAGCGAGGGAAAGTTTCAATTAATTCGATCAAACTAAGCTTCCAGAATACAGCTGGAGAGAGTTATAAAAAAACACACTATTCATGATTAAGGATTTCGACTGAGGGTGCTTGATGGAATTTCAATATCAAATTTGAATTGTTTGAATTTTGTACATTTCCATGAGTTTTGTCGCTAACGACCCAGCTTTCGCATTTCGGCATCTTCAGGCATTTCAATTGCACGGATGTACTTGAACTGACGCATAGTAAACAGTTGTATCGCTTATATACAAAAAATAGAAGTAGATCACTAAGTTAAATTGCTATTAAAATGCAAATTATCGAAAATTGAATGCAAAAAAGTTTCAATGAATTAAGTGGGTTTGCTATAATTATAGGGATTTTTTAAAATACTATTGACCAGATAATAACATAGGAATATCTAAAATAAAACCCTAGATTGTTTATTACGCGATAAGATTGAACTGTTGTACTACGCGTCAGTTCAAGTACATCCGTGCACTTGAAATACCTGAAGATGCCCAAAGGCGAAACCCAGGTCATTAGCGACAAAACCCATGGAAAAGTACAAAATTCAAATTTTCCACTATGCATGGTTTTTTAAGTCAAAATAAAACATGACAATACTTTTCATAAGGAGGTAAAAAAATAGTGCGAAATTATCAATTTACAACATTAAATGGTTATTTCCTGTTTTAATGTCTCAATTATATGATATTTGTTGCCTGGGAATGAGTATTTGATTATTTTTTCAAATAATGGAAGCGGGAACGCTTTTAAAAAGAGAACAAAATTGTTCAGCGAAATGAAGCATCGCGCTATCTTCTCAGTAAAAGGCATCCGAGACACGAGTAAAGCTTATTAAAATATTGGCATTGACCTGAATAGTCAGTAGGAAAGATGTCGCCAGCAAACTCTCGCTGGAGGTAACGACCGCTTAAACAGTTCGCTCGGAAAAAACTTTTCTTTGCAATATATAGCGTATTAAAACACAACTCTACACTGTGGAAATATTAATGCGGAAAACTCTTCCCTTTTGCGGAAGACTCTTTTAACAAGTTATTTATCAACTGCACGTTAGATTTATTAAAAAAGTTTTACGCGCAATATGAATAATACATATTACACGGAAAGAACAAGACCCAGCTTACTTTTCAAATTAAGAATCGATTTGAAACGGAATTCAAAACTCACCAATTATAACTTAGTGTCCCCAAGTCAAGAATTTTTTTTTATGAATATTTTATTACTTTTTAAAAGGAAAGAATTACTTATATTTAAGTAATTGTATGACTTCGGTTTATTTCTCTGATTTTATATCAATTCATAGTAAAATGTCAATACATTAATAAAAATGTAGCTCAGCTTATACTACTTATCCCAGAATTTTATATCAAAATCAGGAACAAAATCGAGCAGTCAGTGAAAATAAATTATATATTTTGTATAATATTGTAGAATGAAAACAATGAATTTTGCTTCATTTTTGTAAAAAAGGATTCAAAGCTTCATATTATTGATATCATAATTTAAAAGCCACTTTTGAAGATTTCGGTATGTATATATTTTTAGTAAAATTTTTCTTCAGTATGTACATTTGACTTATTGTGATTTCTTACAAACTTACTACACACAAACTGCTTGATAATATACAATATTAATGAGAATCTCATTAATAATCACAATAGTTAGATTAAATAATTTAACTCGTAAAAAATATTCGAAAAAATCAACTTATTTGAGTATATGCTTCAAACTAAATACAATTTTTTTAATAAAGTGTAAAATAAAAATATTTTATAAAAAAGTGGAGATTGCAATAAAAATACACTTATATATTATAATGAATACGTAACATTTATTAAGTAGCTGGTTGAAATTTCTCCTTGGTTGATGTACCCTCATGAAAATTCATCCGCGAAAAGTAGAAACCTTTTTAGTGACGCAACAAAAAAAATACGGTAAAGGAAATAGAGTAACACGTCTTTATGTCGCCCCATTCATCAACTGATGTTGGTCGCTTTCAACCATCTAACTTGTGGAGTAACCAGCTTTTCAGAAACACGTTAGTTTCACTGAACACTTCACTCAGACTTACGAAAGTGCTCGCTCAGTTTCTTCTGAATGGAAAATCTGAGCGTAAACTATTCTACTAATTTGTTTAGCATTTCGGATTAAACTGCTTGATGAATAATACAAAGTGGATCTGCTTACTATCGTTTAGTATACGTTTAAAAAAAATCCTCTATATTAGTCAATTAAACGCGCACCCTTTGATAACTGAGAAGTGACCGTTTTTTAATGCATAAGCGATAAAATTATATTAGAATTACTTTGCATATTTCGTTAATTGACAAAGTCGCATCTTTCACATGAATAGTGTGTTCCATAATGCGGCGCCAACAAGATCTTTTAGTGTCACTGGTTGATAATTTTATTTGATATCTTTTTAAAATCGTATCGATAACACATTGGCTACGAGAGAATTCAAAACAAATAAAAAAACAACGCGTATTCCGCGTTCTTTGTAGCTAGTATGTTAAGACAATCTCTGTGTCACACTTCATTGAATTGATGCAAATTAATGTTTGGCAGATATAATTTAATATTTTTCATCAGTGAATTGATTATTATTTGAAATACATTCTTGAATTATTCAATTAACTATCCTGTTTAATATAAAACTACGGTGAATTGATATTATTTTGAAAACAAAATTTCAAATACCGTTGGTGTCAGCTTTTAAATTTCGAAGCCAACGAAAAGTTAAATGATCGTACTCGAATTCATATCCTTAATTTATGTCATATTTTAAAAAGGCAATTATAACATCAATAATTTATATGTTTTATTAACCTTTTTTGTATAAATTTGGATTTTTTTTAAATACCTGTTTATATAAAAATCTTTTTCTTATTTGCAAATAAGCAACAAATATATGTTTAAACTAACGCTGGACAAATAAGTTGAACGTGATAGAAATAAAATCACCTTAAAATAAATTTGTGCTGACAGTTAGTTATTGTGTGAATCTGATATCTATTGATATGGGAAACAGCTGACGGGAACTTTTATTTTAACCACGGTGCATTTTGAATTTACTGCATAAGGGCAAAAATCTATTCAATTTTTCAAAGGAAGATGTTTTCAGAGCAAATGATATTAACAAAATACGGGAATATTCATTTGAAATGATGATGCATTTTTAAGAAATCAAAACCAAACGAGACTTAAGATTTTTGGATAACTAATCAAAATTAAATCGTACCAGTGGCTGACCGTTTAAGAGAAAATTTCACAAAAAAAAACGATTATTAACAAAAATTACGAAAGGGCCTGAATTAAAAAAGTTTTGTTACATTATTAAAAGCCATATTCCTGTTTCAGTAGTTGACCATCTCACATATTGAAAAATCCAGTAGTTGACCATGTCTAATCAGGGGGCTTTATAGTTAACTTTCTATCAGAGTTGCCTCAGGGCCTTCTGTCACACCACTCTTGGTTGAATCAAGTAGCAATGGGTGGTTCAGGAACAAGGTACACGCCGTTTCTAGATTGATCCCTTAAGAAATTTGAAATAATACACTTTCCTCACTAGGTGTTGTTTTCAAATGGCCACCCTGGCACTCCATTGGCTATATGGTGATGTGTTAGTGGCTAATGCCGACCACAGATGCCTTAACTTGTCTGAACTTTACAATTTTGGGCCATTTTATTCTCAAAAGGTCAACTACTGATACATGGTCAACTACTAGTACATTTACCTTATATGTAAGTTTTATATAAGTATATTTTTTATGAAAGCCTTTGATGTTTATAAAATATAGACAAAAATGAAGGGGCGAGCAGAATACGATTCTTATTTACTAAAGAGACAAAAAAACCAGCACATATTTGACACGGTAAATCTGATTTCAGGTACAAAGAGAAATCTGTTGAGTGTAAAAAGAAAATCACTTTCTGAAAATGACAGTGTAACGTCATTGGCGTGGATCTATACGTCTTTTGTCTAGAAAAAAATATCTCTGGAAAAATGTTGAAAGTGTTTTCGATGTCTAGAAATGTGATTTGTCTATGGGTATTCTTGCCTTTGAGAGCTGAAGTGGAATTATATAAACCGGTGTAAAACTTTTGTAGGAAAATAATAACGTTTTTATGACTATTTCTATATACTATGTGTTGTCGGTTAAAAATTTACACGACAGCTGTGTCGGGATATGAATAATTCAGAATAGTTTACTCACAATCACACTTTTTTTTGTTTTATTTAATTTATTTGAGGTTAGATTGAATGTAAGCTGGTTTTTTACATTTATTGAACAATGTGAGCCAAAGTCACGAAGAGGTGGCACATTTTTATTTTTTGATTTATTTTACTTTACATTTCAGCAGAGCCACTATTACTTTTAATTAATAATATTTTATTTTTCAACAGGATTTCGTGGATTAGATGGATACATGCACATCGTTTTAACAACAAGGTAATATTTCACGTATCTTTATTAAACTTTTTTTATTTTGTGAAAGTTTTGGTAAATAAGGATTGTATATATTTTTATTTGATTTATATTCTTCATGCATCTGCCGTAGAACAGACACGTATCACACTTTTATATTCTCGGGTTATAGCAATAATACCAGTCTCAATCTAGAATTATATAAATCGATGACATTACAAAAGTACATAGTTTTTATTATTCTTGTTATTGAATTTTATTGAATTGATTTTTTAATGATGATGTACCTTTATATCATTTAACTTGGCCTAGCAATAGTTTTATTTAATTTGAATTGTTTGAATTTTGTACTTTTCCATTTGTTTTGTTGCTAACGACTCAGATTTTGCCTTTCGACATTTTCAGGAATTTCAAGTTCACGGATGTACTTGAACTGACTGAAGATACCGAAAGGCGAAACCCATGTAGTTTTATTTACTTAGCAATTCAATTTCAAGTAATAACGTCAAGAAAAATTGAACAGGGTCTTATTATAATATTTTGTCGTTTTTAATTTTAAAGTTTGTAAATAATCGTGTATATAAAAAGGTTTAGCCAGATAACTTAGTATGGTTAAGTTCGTATCAAAAGAGTACTGATAGTGCTTTAAACTAAATGTTAAATCCTCGCATGATTACAGTATCACGTTTCAAAATTCTCTAATATCATTAACCCCAAATGGCAAACCAACAACTTTTAAATTAGATACCGCAGAGTTTGGAAAAGCTCTACGACATCTCACATAAACTCTATCTAGTTACTAGATTTCTTATATATATTTTAAAATATTTATTACATACAAAAAAATCTATCTTCTTAAGGGTTATAATTTTTTTACCGGCTTTAAAATCCATTATTCAGCTTCGAGAACAGATACCCGCGTCGTATATTTTTTGCGTACTTTGATTTTGTGAAGAACTTGGAGGTTAGGGAACGTAGCCGGCAGCGCCCTCTTACATCAGTAGTCACTAAGAGACTTTGGAATTGGTTGGGTCACATGCTGTGAATGCCTCCCAAGTAACAAACTCGTCGGGCATTATACATATGGTATACTCATGAGAATTGATGGATGCTGGCATGTCACGGAAGGTAGCCAAGATATTGGTAGGTGACAAGGAATCATGGAGGCGCCGCGTGGTGGCCATTTTCTACACATACTTATGTGAATCTAGTCCAAGAAGATCATTTTTCCAACTGCAGTAAAATATAATCAGAAATGTGTCAGAGAACAGTTTAAGTCTTTGTCAGATTATCATTTTTTATAATATTCTGATGTTATAGTTTTATTAAAAGTATTGTAGGTACAAAATTATCAAAATTAATTACTTATTCTCTTTGACTCTATAGAATGCTCAATAGGATCTTATCTTTTACTTTAATTTATGGTCGAGAATAAATCAGATATTTATAATAATAAACACATGTTTTCTACTAATTTACTATTTTATACAAGGATAAAGACCTATTTTGCTCATTATTTTTTTACGAGTGTTCCACTTGTTATAACGATTGAGCGACTTAACCACAAATAAATAGGTATCTATCCAATGAAAATATTAATAAAAAGGGACGATTAATTCTGTGTGGTATAATTAAATTAGTTTTTTACAATTTTCCAACAGAAATTTGTACAATAATCTAAAAGAACGTATATCTTTCATGTATATTTACAAACGTTTCGAATGATATATCACAATTTAGGGAGGAACGGATATTGGGGAAGCGGTGAAACATGGCCAGTGCTTTTTTGGATAAAAGAGAAAAGATTCTCGGGAAATACTCAATATAAATTTTTATTTCTGGTTTATTTTGCTAAATTTCAGACGCAGTGCATTAGAATACCTTTAAAATTTGTATTTGTAATTCCAATAAACACGCCAATGCTATTCCAGTAAAGAGAGAAAAAAAAAATCATTCTCTAATGTGTTAAATTTGTTATTTTTAAATGACCAAGGTAAAAAATTTTAAGTCTTAAATAAATAAAACACATTCTATTGTCCTAATTCCACATATATTATAATAAACCGCAACGCCGGCGTCACTCATTGCAAGTATTATTAACTGATAATAGTCATCATTTTATAATGCATATGATCCTGATATTTATCAGAATATATTTGGAAGTAGAACTAGAAAATGTGTTTTATTAATTTAAAATACTGAATTTTTTCCAGTTAGTGTCAGTTATTACCCTAAATATGAATAATCTTAGATATAAAACTAAAACGGCGTATGTATGTCTGTGGGTCTGTAATGTCCCTTTTGCATTGTTGGTTATTAAGTTGCCATAAAAACGAATATGAAAGAAAATATGTTTGAATTTTTATCGGCGAAGACATTTAGTCAAAATGTAATAAATTAGTCTTTTACTGAACTTTTCCCGGCTTTTATTAATATAATAATGTTTATTATTTACGTGAAGGTATTATTTGACATTTATTTGACAGCAAATTAGATTTTTTCCTTGAATTTGGACATTTTAATGGGCGAGAATGGGGCCTGTCAAGTTTGTGTTTTTATTTTAACTCTATTTTGGATGTTAGATTTTGTGATATAATTATGTCGAATGATATAACAATATATTAATTAATAATTATTGATCGCTTAGTCCGAGCGATGCCGGGTAGCAATACTAGTACTAGTATAATATAAAACGATGACATTTGGTTTTCCGAGGGTATTGCTGCATACTGTAGATTCCAGAAGTTTTAATTATACAATAAAAGCCGCATAAAACATTCACTGCTTAATATTAAGCCGTTTTATATTTTATAATGTATGGATAATAATTTTCATTCAAAACATAACAGATACATCACTCAAATTAAAACAATCATTCGAATTTGTTTCCTGGTAGAGAAATAGCATGTAAATAGTTGACCGAAATTGCTAAAATACACCAAAAATAATTACTAGAGACAAAAAGCACATCGAATATATCGTAAAAATCCCAGTAAAATTCATTTGCAATAAAGCTCACCAAATGCTTTCCCATTTGTGGAAAATTTATTTCAAACAAATTGGAAAATTTTCGTGAATTAAAAACAACACAAAGCTTGCTGCAGCATATTTACGTTTGAAATTGTAAAATACAGATATTTCGATTGAATGCTTATAATTGATTTCATAAAAAAACATCAGTCGTTAGAATATACATTTGCTTATCAATTAGTATGAACGAATTTTCAGTAAGAAGTAAAAATTAAATACAAGGAGATATATTTATTTTGTTCCTCTACAGTCTACACGCTCAGCGAAAGAAATAAAATTTACTTCCTACTATGAATGTTAATGTATCATAAATTTAAAATCAAAGTACTCTTATCGTTGCATTTAAAAATGTAATGATGGAGATGAGCTGGAAAGAATCTTAAGGAAGCGAACAATCAATAACCAATATGAATAAATACTTTTACGGAAGCCATACATATAATATACGGATCTATGAGTTGGAAAAAATGCTTTGAAAATTTATAAAAAAAAGTATCAATTTAATAGAAATGAATTGCCATTCTTTCATCCATTCGATGCAAAATAAGTCGAGAGAAATTTAGTCGAACTAGATAATCATAGCTTATAGAAATATTTACACAGGATCGACCCTTGGATCAAAATATTGTTTGTGAATTGATATAAAAAATGTGAATATTAATATAATATGTATTGTAGCTGATGCCGAAAATTTTAACCGTTGTCGTTGTGTATTTAAATCAAGTTCATAAAATAATAAAATAATCGGTACTAATCGGTCATTAGTGTATTGAAATATAATAAGAGTTACATCGAAAAAAGAAATTTATTTTACATGTTTTTTTACAACAGTGAACAACTTAAAAATCATCTAGGGGCAAAAATATTTTTTTTACATTTTTATTTTTGAGTTAAGTAAATATTTTTTTATTACATTCCTTAACTATGTTACAGTCACGATTGTCTAATATGATTCAATGTTTAGCAAATTGAGAAACAAGATCATAACACACGCAGAATATAAACATTTTAGCCTTGTAAGTGATCGTCATCGCTTTACAAACAGCACAACATGTCGGCTTAAAAATCCGCCCCCGCCCACCGTGAGCTTCAGCCACAGGTGATCCTGCCCAATCTAGGTCGAGTTTTACGAGCTTTACCCAATATAACACCAAACAAGGGTGATTTTTACGGTTTCTTGATGTAATTCTCTGGTAAAAATATTCCAAGCCCAACGAGGAAAAAAAATGTTTTATGAAAGTCAGTTTTCTTTTCTTTCATAAAGCAATGAAAATCTAGGGTTTATCTTTTATACGGTATGTTTTTTTTTGATTTCGTATATTTTACTTATTTTGTGATAATACTTTCTCCTATTGATAAGGAAAATACGACAAGTGGTTAAGTAGTCTGTCACTGTCTACGACTCATTTTCGGATCAGATTAATGGGAGAAAATCGGAGCATTATAGATATTATAATCACGCATTCGAGCACGAAACTATATAATTCAAAAAATAATTTATGAACTGTCCGTACTGGGACTCTATCTCGTACACACCACCACTAATACCCACTTAGTTACTTCTCGAATTCTGGCCTATGCGATTTATTAAACATATATTGAAGTTATATTATATTCTTATATAAATTATATTCACTTTTAAGGTGTTCACTGTCAATAATTGGTGGAAAGGCATTAAAATGAAAATAATAATACATTTTTAGTACTTTTTCCACATAAAATTTATTTGATCAGGACCGGTTTCGCTCATGGCGAGGATTGTCAACTGATCATCAGTTTTCAATGCAAATGCATTAAATTATATTAGTAATACAACGCATTTGTGTGTAATACTTGATACCGCCCTATTTGGTAGGTCAACAGAACTCTCTCGAACGATCTATTTTTCACCTCATATGAGTTTAAGTTAATATCAGGAAATAAATTCATTCTAATAATACTCTATATTAAAATCTATAGCGATTCAATATAGAGTAATTTAAATTTTGTAAAAGATGCATTTAGGCACGACGTCTCCGGAACGGTATTGCGGACGTCTCGCTTTAAGTTTCTCTGACTCTTTCACGCCTGAGAAGAGACATTTCGGCGCAACGTCTCCAGATCGGAGCAGGAGCAGATGTCTCGCTTTAAAATGTCTCTGACTCTTTCACGCCCTGAGTGCATGAGATACGAGGTATTTCATGCAGAGTTCGATGGACCATAAAAAAAAAATCATTGGACGTACTTTTTAACGGTTTTGCTACGTTATGGTGATATTAATTGGGGCATCACCCGCTAATCGCAGGTGATAATGGGCATATAAGAACCGCTTTTTTCATATAATTAGTTAATTATAGATTGGAGAGCCTTGAGTGTGCACGATTGGTTGAGGTAATCCTCCCAAGTGTGAGTCTTGAAAAGTAGCTTTCAAGCTCCAAATCCTCCCCCTAAGAATTAATTCGCGTTAAAGTCCTGATATCGCCTTCGAATCGTTATAATTGTGTTTTGTCTTTTTATTTAAATTCTGTGTGTGTAACGTAACTCCTATGTAAATACTGTGTATAACTTGTATTTAACGTGTAAGAAATAGTGTGTGCAAATCGCACTGGTTTAACGCTTTGAGATCGTGTTTAATTAAGAGCATCCTGATTCTCATCCTCCGATCCTTAAATTTCACTTCCCGAGTCTCGGACCGGAGGTTCTCTCATACGTCGTCTCATACCATACACATGATTTATTGAATTATTAACTTAATACAATAAGATAAGCGGATATAGTCATTGACGGCCATTATTGCAACAATACTCCAATGTTCTTTCTAACCGAGAGAAAAATTCAAAGACTTAGCAGTCCCATCCAACAAATTCGCGGTATAATTTCCATCATCAAGCAACTTATGTTGAAATGGTCGATAAGGACGTCATATGCTCCACATTGGGAGCGGATACGGATTCGTTAATAAATATTATTGATATCTCCTATCAATTTATGCCTCTATATTTAATGGATCATTAAAATAATTTCAGCAATATTTATAAATCTGTCCTTAATTTCATCAACTATTAGAGTATACACCAACCAGGGACGATTGCGCGAAGTTTTTAAACTGTTGTGTGGCCGCGCGCGCGCGTAGCTTGGAAGAAACATTGCTAGAGACACAAATTTCACGTTCAAATCTCAAGCTAGAAATTTCCATCATAATTTGCATCAACTATGATTAAATAATTTTTTTTTTATGTAAATTAATCGCAAGGATCACGGATAACTTTTAACAACAAACACACTCTGGCGTTTGAATTAAATTTCCAATTAAAACAGTATTACATTTTTATTACGTCACAAGGACAATAATTCAAAATTTGGGACGATTATGTAAAAAAAAACGGTGCTGAAAAAACCAGTAGTTTATAAATAAAGATCTGAAGAAAAGTTTATTAAACCATAAAAAGGTGTCCATTGTGTTTCAAGTAAAGAATTGTAGAGTAGGATCAAACCACTTCATCTACTGTATGAGTACTTCGGCCCTTAGCTGAATATAGACTGAAAAACATAAGAACGGTACTTTGGATTAAAAGATGCAAGACGCATTATGATGGAAGCAAAAGAAACGGACATGATCATTTTTATAAAAGAGCTAGTATTGCTACCCGGCTTCGCTCGGACTAAGCGACCAATAATTATTTAATGTTATATCATTCCCAAAAAATTACAGACCCACATACAGACAGACATACATACATACATACGCCGTTTCGGTTTTATATATACGATTTGAATAATTACTAAAGACCTTACTTTACTAAACTGAAACGGTATGGGCCAAAACTTAAGATGATTTCAATGCTAACATTTTCATTAATTAATATTAAACAAAAATTTATTAAATTATTCTTATTTGGACAAAATTTGTTTTGAATATTTCGTATTCAATCTACATTGTTTCTGTGTTATATTTAGTTGAAATATGTGATGTTATGCGTGGAAGGCAGTGTTTGGTATTTGCATGTTAATTAACGTTTCTTATCAACTGCCAGAAGCCTAAAGTTATGTTTGGAAATTGATAGGGGTAGAAATATTTCACCCTTCAAATGGTATTTCATTAAGTTTATCGGCTGTCGTACACCACAAATCGAAGAATTCATAGAACGAATAGTCATTTCCAACTGGGACCACACGTTATTTATTTATTAAATGAAGCCATACACCTTAAGGAGATGGAATTATACACGTTTTGAGACTTTTGGAAAGCTTACTTTTATTACTTACACAAAAAAGTGAGCAAATTTGATTTAAAGATTTTTTGACCAAAAGATCTCATGTAACTGTCGTAAGCACTGCAAATATTTATCAATTATTATTTATTTATTTATATATATACAAATACATACATACATATATAGGTATATTAAAAAAAATACAAATAAGAATATTTTTGCTATAAGGGAGAAAAAAAAACATTTAAAATTGGAAAACAAGTCAAATGAGTGAAACTCGACAAAATCAACAAATACGTACTCGTCTGAACTCACTCACATCCATTTGAAATATTTCGATATCCGTAGCAATACCGCTTAAAATTGCTAAAGCTATTCCTAGTGGCATCCTCATTGGCAGGCTGGTTTAAAGAACAAACAATTCATGTTCACGATTTCTCAAAAAAATACCTGGAACATTCAATTATTGCGTACGTTATATGCGTAGTGTGTTATATGTAACTCGCTTAAAATTGCTAAAGCTATTCCTAGTGGCATCCTAATTGGCAGGCTGGTTTAAAGAACAAACAATTCATGTTCACGATTTCTCAAAAAATACCTGGAACATTCAAATACGTTATATGCGTATGTCTGAGAATCTTACTTTACTATAGTGATTAAATGTCATTCAGTTGCAGACATATCTCCATAACTGACTCGTACAAAAAGTCACAAATGCATTTAAACATTTTGCAAATATTAATTACTCTTACGTAAAATGTCACTTGCTTCAGTTTGAAATGAGTCTGCTGGTGAATGCTTCGATGAAGTGATATTTGTTTTAAAAGAGCCGCATGTCTCGTGCAGAATTTAGTACCTTTCTTTTTTACCGACGATTTCATTTAAATCTATAATTACAATATGCAATCTTGTATGCGAAGGTTTATTTGATATCATAACGTATTTTTTTTATTTGAAATATCTACTCATTATCGAAATTACTTGCGATATAAATGAAGCACAGAATATTTTAATCAAACGACAATATGACGCGATAATTATTATCCAATCTCCAATCAATTTGCTAAAATGTTCATAATGACGGTTGTACTTTTCAAGGGTTTGAATCCCAGGGTTTCGATCGATTTCTACATTTTTGTTCGAAACCATGCTTTTCTATGATATCTGAAATCCCACCCACCCAAGCGATCGTTAAAACGAGTTCTTATTCCGTCGTAGCTTTATACTCATGTCCTTACTCTCTACTAAAAAAATACCGACTTAATGGTACGCAGTCTTCGTAAATCAACTTCTAGAGTGGCATGAGCATGGTTACAAAAACCAAAATAAAAAAAATTGAATCGTTTCAATTATGTACTGTTCCATGAGTTTTGTCGCTACTGACCCGGGTTCCACATATCTTCAGAAATTTTCAGTTCTTTAAAACTTTATGGATAAGTACACAATTCAAATTTGATATTGAAATTCTGTAAAAATTCTCAATTATTTTCAAAATAAACAGTTTACATAAACTGATTATTTTTTAAATGAATCAAGTAAAATATCATTTGATAATCAGCAACGTCACAAATGTTACTATACGATTGGAGAATAAAAGTTATTATCTTATTGAAAAGTTATTGTAACGAAATACTCGACGCCGACTCCAAAAAACGTTTTATTATGAAAATGATTTCTATGTAATGCAAAAGTTAGCAATAAACCCATTTATACAACGAATCAATTATTAGAGAAAAAAAAAAAAATGTTGGCTTTATGCCAAATTAAATATAAGTATATATCCGTAGTTTTGAAAGGCATTTGCGTAGGCTTGAAATAGTAGTAACAAATGATTTTTGCGTTTTTCATTAAAAATAATATATTAGTAATTCAGTTAAGTAGGCACGAGTTGAGTTGGCGCACATTCAAAATTATTGCTTTTCAACGTGTTACATTGTATATTGATGAATTAATTGAAAGTATCACGAGTTGTAAGAAAAAGTTTAAATCAATTAACAAAGAGAGCTACGCAAAAACTTTTAAATGAAAACGGCCAGCAATCAGAAAAGTTTTCATGATGGATCACCGAAAAGTAAGTTCCAATCCATTACAAAACCAAACAAGATTGATGGAACTTCATATTAAAGGTCTTGAAAAATATTTTTGAACTACGTGCCCCACAAAGAAGCATTGTCAAAATAAAAGACACAATTTCTTGCCTCAAGTGAAATTTGTTTTATTAATTTTAAAATGACCTCAAGTTGACTAAATCGTGAATGTTATAGGTTATTTTTCAATTCGATGAATAACATAAAAACTTTATCAAATGTTACTAATTTTCCGTTGATTGCACTTTCATGACGAAAACAAATTAAAAAATCAATAGCTTAGTAAAAATATGTTAATAATCTGCATAATAAATACATTATTTTTTTAAAAAACATATACGCTCCCTTTGTGAGGCGTGTGGACTTCAAATATAATATCTCAACTGAGGTTGTTTTAATTGGTTATAATTCTCACGCTTAACGTCTCATTTTCGGTGACTATTTGTACGTTCTACTTCCTCACATAGCCTGTTTCTATTTATGTGTCATCGGTTAAAAATGCTCACGATAAGCGAAACCGATCCTGATTGATACTAAATATACTGCAAGTAATAAAAAAATGTGCTTATGTTGAAATACAAAATCTTAGTAATAAATAAGATAAATAATTGCACGTCGAATTTTCTCAAAAACAATTTTAGACAGATCGCTTGAATAGTATTGTAAGCTCGTAACTTATTTTTTATTAACAGATTTACACTTATTTTCAACATAAACTGTGTTGCGATGAATGTGGAAATTGAGCAATGGCTTGTAATTGAACGTTTAAAAGAAAATTTCAAATATTAGTGGATCATATTCTACAAAAAATGGACATAGTAATAAGTAGGACTGTGTTCATAATGAGTCCTCTTTTCATGTATAATGAAAGCAAATAGTGTTCACAAATCATCGGAGACATAATATGTGCTTTTCCATACAATATTATATTCAATTTTAGCGCGGTATTGTATTACTATCAACGAATGATAGACAATTTTCAAATGAATAGAATTGTATATAAAGAGATTCATCCATACCACGCGTAGTGTGCACCAATTTGTTTCATTTACGTTTGCACAAAAAAAGCAAACTGGCCACGGTGCTTCCAAGTGGTTACCCGTCCAAGTACTACCCGAGCTGAGTCGTTGGGGATTGTCGCAATTTAATTGACATATTGCCCTAAAGATCCCATTAATAAAAAATATACTTGGCAATGCTGACGAATAAAATTATTACTTTATACTTTTCAATAGAAAATTTAAATTCAATGTTGTAAGGTTTTATTTAAATATGAAATTCTAATTGAGGACACAATTATTTTGATATGATTAATCACTATATGTCACGATAGCATCATGAAGAAGTTTTTTTATATTTGTTTTGTCATAAACAAGACAGCGGATTTCATACATTTAATTTTGTGTGTTGAAGGTATTATTTTATTTTTTGACCATGTCCGCTCCCAACTTGGAGCATATGGACTACTCACGGAGTTTATCTCAAAATATGTTTTTTCTACGAGAAATGCTTGTTACTCAGTTGCTCAACCTCTCCTTTTCGAAGAGAGTAGGGATGGAAAGGATACGAGGACTAGGACAAGACTAGTGATTAGCTATAATCGCTGTCACTATGCGTCGCTCTTTGGGATCGGAAAGGTGGGAAGGGATTTTCAACAACACAAACACCCATGCTTTTGAACAGATTTCGAACCGGGAATCGAACCCCGGCGGTCCGGCACGCAAGTTAAAGCCGTTGCCACTGCGCCACGGACCGGACAATATGGAATATTTTTAAATAATGTAAATTATTACTGTTTAAATAAGAGCCGTAAGAAGAAAAGGTCAGAATTACCAACCATGCAATTCTAACTACGTACTTTATTTTATGATTATATGTAGGAGCATCTATTTTATTTTATGTCGTAGAAATTAAGGGTGTATTATAAAAAGTTAAATTGCAGAAAAAAATCACAGCTTTAGAAATATGAACATCATTTTACATCTTCAGATCAATGAAGAATAAAACATATAAAATGGTGAAATAATATTTCTTAGTGGTTACATTTAATATCATGAGACGCACGTCCTTGTTTAAATAATATTTCCATATTTGTTAAGAACTTGTACAATTAAGAAAGTTTGAGAAGCTTTGTCAGTGTGAGAATAATGCCATATGTAAAGTGAAATTAATGGTGCATACACGCTATGTCTGTTAGTAGCAAAGCACTCGAGACAAACTTTTGTAGCCCATATGAATTACTCAAGTACTTAAAAAAATAATTAAACCATTATATATGAACATATTTTACGTTCAACCACAAATTATCTTCACACAAAGTTATAATTGTATTTTTAAAAAACTCATTCCAATTGACAGGATTTGAATGTTCTAGAATTCAGTAGTTCTCCTGTGTGGCCACCAGAGGATAACCAATCATCGTCATAATAATAGTGCAGTTAAAAATTTGCTTGCTCTTATATGTTGACTAAAACCTTATGATATGCACTTTAAAAATATACATTAAAACCAACTAACAGGCGAAAACTTAAAAGTGACGATGCAGCCTGCTTTGCAAGATCGGAGTATCAAGAGATTTGTATTTGCATTGCTTTTTAATCTTTGATCTACATACATATATCACTTTTAAGGTGTTCACTGTCAAAACTTGGTGGAGTGGCATAATATTAAAAATAATAAAACATTTTTAGTATTTATTCCACATTAAATTTATTGGATCAAAACCGGTTTCGCTTGTGATGAGCATTATCATCTGATGATATGTACTGTAATGCTTTCATGTGAATAATAATTTCAATCACGATGGAATAATTTGGTGCGATCACGTCATATTACGTCAACGATATTCATATTGACTATTTAACTATTTTTGCAAGAGTTCTTTCCTATTCATTGGATTTTAAAGCTCTTCTATAACATGGACTTTCAATTCAGATGTTCGCAATACCAACGGAGTGCCAGTCTTATGAATTTTTGGCTGTCCGTAGTACGCAAAAATAGTTGAATCTTTTTTTGTAATCTCTAATACTCTGTCGCCAGCCGCCACTGATCAAAATGATTAAATCTGAAGAATTTTACTGATTATTGTATGAGTTCTGAAAGAAGAATTCGTTTTTTAATAATAGCCTATAATTTAATTATTCTTTTTATTTTAAACAAATAATAAACTTATGTGACTGTCTCTATCTGTATAATATTATTATTTGTGTACTTTGAGGTTGCATTTTTGCTCCCGTAAATTAAAATAACTCGATTTCATACGTATTGCGAAGGATTCTTTAGGATCTTCTATTATAATAAATTTTAAAATTAAATACGAAACATTTCAAAAAAATCGTAAGCCTTGCATTTCATTTCATTTAATGTGCTTATTTTTCATAAATCTTTACAAAAATTCTGTCCCGTGACCATATATACATAATTTACCGAAATATATCCATTCAGTTGTTAAATAAACCTAATAGAAAACAATATTTTTATATACTGTAATCCCAACCATTAGCAGAGCCGTTACGCCCGTTTGAGTCAAGCGATCTGGTGGTCGAATCATAAATGTGTTTATTTTTCGATACCTAAAAAAAATTTCATTATTTTATCTTGTTTTTTTTAACACCCTTATTGTATATTTGTATAATAAGGTTTATTAAAATCACTAAAGCTAATCAAATGACTATGAATTTCTTAAGCGATATCCACTCCCAATGAACTACTTATGGAGTAAATCTCAGTAAAGGAGTAAAAAACAGGATCGCTTTTACAATAACTTCTTGCTACTCAATTTTTCAACCTGCTTTTTGAAACTGCTTGAGCTGAGATTCGAGCCCGCAAGCTTTCAGCTACTGCCCCGAAACTTTAAAAAAATTACCTTAATTAGTTACGATGGCTTGGTGAACTGTCAAAAAGCAATATTTAAAATTCACACGTTTTCGAAAGTACTCAGTGCATAAAAAATTCCAATGGATAATTTTACGTCCATTATTATTGGTAGCCACGCTTTCACAATTCCATAAAAATGCTTAGCAAAAAGTTTTCTTCAAACCAAATCGCATCAATCATGGAAAAGGATAAAAAGGCTTTAAGAAAACGATGGCTGCTTCTTAAACTTATTAAAAAAGATACAGAAAGCTTTTCATAAGTTACTTTACTAATATTATTAACTATTAATAATTTTGCAGGGAGACGTTTTATTACAATATTAAAAAAACAGAAAGATCTGTGTATTCGATATAATCGTCAATTTTTATTTTAACAAATATTAACAACAAAGTACTTTGACATTAATCTGAATATAAAATAAACGTTAGAAAATAAGATTTAAAATTCATAAGTTGATAATGCACGCTGATCTTTATAACATGATATAAAGATGTGTGTTTTAATCCAAATTAAAATATAAATTATTTATCACTTCATCAACTCGGATCAACTATGTATGTTATGAATGAAAACTTTATAATTGACAGTAATATAATTCGATAATTTTTTCTGTACTATGAGAAAATATGCCAGTGTTTAATTATTAAAACTACGCTATACCTCAGTTTTTATAACTTTGTAAAAAAAATATCAATCCTTGCCTAGCACGTAAATTCGTAGCAGTAATTAATTACCATGATGTAAAAAAAAAGTCTGAAATTGTTATTCGATCCAAAAATTACATCGCGCTGTCGCAGTATGGTGGACATTTGAATCATTAAATATTTACGTAGACCGAATTCAACCATATACGAGGGAAACAATGGAGAAAAAAATATTTTTACAACAACTTAAACTAAAATTACGGAAATTCAATACATAAAGACTTTTTTCAACATACTATTTGAAAGGTCACAAGAAGCTTTGTATTATACATCAATATTAGAATCATTCTATATTTATTATAGCTATCCTTATAAGTTATACGTAATTTTTATTGCGACGTTCTTTTATTTATATAGTTAAGTGTGTAGGCGAATGGTAAATGTCGCTGTCTTTGGTTGTGGTAATCGCAGGCTTGAGTCATAGTGCGAACGGTTTCATAAACTGATTTATAGATTCGTATTCAACGGTATGGATCAATTTTTTGATAACATCTTATTATTCTATGCTTTACCTCCCTTTTTCACAGAAGTTAAACATAGAAGAATTGATATAGAAACAGACAAGTGGTTACTAAATCGCTATCACTACCCTCCCTTTTAAGATAGGGAACACATCTAAAGATCAGTGAATTTTATGGCATTGAATTCAAACCCTAAAATATATTTAAAAAAATGTATGACAGAGATTTAATCTTATGCACACTGCAAGTAAAGAAAAGAAACACTCAAAATCGATGACAATTTAGCTACAGAACGATACGATGTTTATACGAAAATAATTTGAAAATCATCGTGTATCTAGTTTGTATTTAAAGCAAATCATTTATATGAACATTCTTAGTAAGCATAGGTGCATTTCCAAATGTAAAATACTAAATATAATAATAAAACCTAGCTTAGATAGATGTATTCAATAGTATTGAGTTACTTAGAGATAGTGATCGGAAATCTTAAATTGAAAATTGTTAACCAAATAGTTTAGATAAACAACCTCCAAAGGAAACAGTTAACCAAAATCTTTGCGTTGTGTGGGTTTTCACAAGACGTCACCTAAAGTCAAATATCCAACAAGTTTAAGAAAGGTTGAAAGGTCACCCACCACATTTCCCGTTTGGAAGTTGTCCTGAAGTTGGTTAAGAATCCATAATGGACTTAACTTACTTAAATGGGTGAGAATTTCTAACTCATCACGTACATGTTAATCAACTGGAAAGATTCCCATCTTGAGTGATGTGTATATATTCTCTATAAGATAATAAATATATATTCACTAGTACGATAAAAAAATGCTCTGAAATAGTGAATTATTAAATCTTTATGCAATAGTGATTAAACAATGCCCAATATCAATGGATAATCTGAATAGAAAATCTTCAAATACGACTGGTTGAATATTTACCAGTGAAAGATTTCAATAAAAAAATATACATACAAACATAAACATATATATATTCTCATAGTTGCTCTTTCAACGGTATGTCTTCATTATCTAATATAGGGTAGTTGTTAATTCTTGTATGATAGTGTTAGAAATTTTAACCCTTCATGCCCCAGCTAGTTGGGAAAAGCTTTGAAAAACTTTTTTACCCAACAGACTTTCTTTGAAGATGTTGAAACAATTTAAATGGTTTTATTTTACCTAAACGAACGTACGAAATCTTAAATATGTTTTCACCATAAAAGAAAAAGTGTGTAGCTAATATTTTATATGTAAAAAATTTACGTTTCGTGCCTGTTGGCAAGTTTTATTTCTGAATATTTGCAATAAAACAATTAAACAATAATATGAAAATGTATGTGATTATGTATTCTTACTAATATTATTATCTGCGAAAGTCCAAAAGCTATCTAGCGACTTTTCAAAACATGTATATTTCTTGACTCAACCCGTGTTGTTTTTGGCATTTATAATATACTATGAATAACATAAATAATGATTAAATATGTTTTCGTAGGAAATTTTTATATTTTTATTTTGACTAGTCGAGTACAATAAAGAATATTTAAAGATAGTTTAAATGGAATGCAAGTAGGTCAAAGAAATATGTTGCAAATGCACAAAGTAGAATCTATAATTTATCAAACTCTTACTATAAAAAAGATAGTTCCATCTCTTCCGATCGAAAGACGATCGCATAAAAGTTCTTTAGCAAAATAACGATCGTAGCTGTACGGAGACGTGTTGAAGATTTTTCATTTTGCAAGATAAAGTCTTTGACGACAGGTGTTTGGAATCTTAAATCAAGAACAGAAATTCAGCGCAAATGTCAAGAGAGACACTAAAAGATACGAAAGTATATTATTCCATCTATCTTGAAGTTTACACTTTTACTAATATAATAGCAATGGATAAAAACGAATTGATAAAAGTGGTCGTTGGATCAAAAATCTTGACGTAATATAATTGTATTATCATTCCGGGAAGAGCTTTTTTTAAAGTGCTTTACCATTTCCTTTAAATCACTTTTAAGGTGTTCATTGTCAATACTTGGTGAAATGGCATTAAAATAAAAATAATAACACATTTTTAGTACTTATTCCACTTAAAATTTATTAGATTAGGACCGGTTTCGCTCATGGCGAGCATTATCAACTGATTTTTATTTCCTTTAATGTACAGGATTTATCAAATCTTTTCAAGAACGTTCATCTTCACCTTGACTTTTTTACAAGTTAGATCAATTAAAATAATTAAGAATTATTCGATATTAGTAAGTCGGACAAAGCCTTCGACTTATTTATCGTTATTCCTATGTTATTATCTGGTAATTAGTATTTGCGATTCTGCATTAAAAAATCCCGATAATTATAAACAAACCCATTTAATTCATTGAAACTCGTTTACATAAAATTTTCGCTAATTCGTATAGATAGCGTTAAAAGCAATTTAACAGACTGCTTACTACGCGTCGGATTCAAGTACATCCGGGCACTTAAAATGCTTGAAGATGCCGAAAGGCGAAACCCGGGTCATTAGCGAAAAGGAAAAGAAAAAAATTCAAACGATTCAAATTTCATTAATATTATCTAAAGTGTAATTAAGAAAACCATAAGGTAACTTATATTGTAAATAGGAGCTGACTTACATTACGGAAAATTTTTGTTTGTGATATTATCAGCAGATGGTCTCAAGAAAGTATTGAATTAAATAAGCTGATTTGAATCTTTCTTAATCGCAGTAAGAGACAATGCTTGAATTATTTATAAAATTAGTACAGAATAATTCTTAAGTAGTAGTACTTTTTACATTTATAAATCTGTTTAATTTAAAAGATAATATTCCTTTTTATTTCGAAGGGTGCAAAAAGTACAAGCATAAAAATGTTAATTCTTCCGAAATTAATGTAAAAAGCGCCCAAATATACCTCTAGTAACGATTACGGCGCGACAAAAAATGTATTTCACGGCAACCTGGAAAATTACAAAAAAATAACAAAAAAGACATCGCGTGAAAACTAGCCGAACGCTTATTGTTGAAAATAAAATTCAGCCATTTCAACCAAACAAAGACTCGGATTGGAATGTTGCGGACTTTTTTTTGGCCAAGGTAAAATCAGATAGCGAAAATAATTAATCTTCCTCCTGATGCGGGCAACATTTATGTCAAACATTTTTAATGTGACCATATCACAGCGTGCTTAGGATTAGTAAAGGATTTCTAATAAATAAAATAACTAATACGATACAATAATTCATAAGTCGTAACGAATAATAAACTCTCGCTTTTGCTAAGATGGCTAAAATTTTGCAAAAAATCACGTTATAATGTTAATATACGCTATCATTCTTTTCAACCTTCTTTGAAGCCTATCCACTAAGGAATAAAGAACTTTCAGAAACAAGAAAATATTTTATTTTTTTCAATTATAAATTTGATTTAATATCGAGTGGAAGGATTTTAGTAATTTCTCGTTTCCTCGAGTTGGTCTTCTATACTGATTAAAAGTAATGGTAGTAGTTACCTTTTTTCAGTTAGTTTTGTTAGAAAATATGTCTTTCTTTGAGTAAATAGATATGAAATTTTCACTGTTATTTGACAATTGTCAGTTTTTTTATCGCGTGGCTACACTATCGATGTGTGATAAAATTTTTAAGGGTGACTAATTTGGAAAATATATCACTGTATTTCACGCGATATCCTGTAATATTTAAAAAATGTAATTTTATAAATGTGTATACAATATTTGTATCGGTGCCAAATGAAAATACAAATAAACTCAGAAAATCTCTTTATTTTTCAATTCAACAAATATAATATGATCGGTATGATCACGAAGAAAACAGCACATATCTGATCTTAGCTATAAGATAATATTTGAAGATTATCACATACTTATTCCTTAGAAAACTCTAACCGATATTGTCTTGGGAAATATGCTCGGAACAATATTGCACTGAATCACTTTACACTTCAAAGGAAGAAAACACTCACTTCTTGTATTATTTTAAATTAGAATATTCAGAATCGAATGTTTCGACGCCTTCTTGTATTTTTGAATTTACATATACAATTTTCAATAGGCCATCTTTATTTCCACTAACAAATGTAGTGATTTTACAGAGTTACATTAAATAGTTGAAAGTGATAATAGATCACAAGCACCCAGGATCGACACCTCCTATTTTTTTTTTTAAGATTTATATCTTGAAATAACGATCCATTAAAAAGTGCGTTTAACAGCCCTGGCTGGCGTGCTACGATAAGACCTGCACTTGCAAGTGCATGGTGCAGCAACTCTTATTTTCAGAAGGATATCAAACGGATATGTAATGCGTCCCTCTGAAGTCAATCATTAAGCCAAATATGCCTGAAAATCACACTGGCCCTTTATTAGTATATACGTCATCGTACAGATTTAGTGGTCTGCATCCGACTAAGTTCGCCAAACAAACAAATTCTACCCGGTCGTGGCGTTGAGTTTTAAGGTGATTTTTTTTTATCCGAACACTGTTCTCAGTTCAATTTTCAGCTGGCCATAGCAAGCTTAGTGGTAAACTATTTGAACTTGGCAAGTTCATTTAACGGCTTGCACTTTTAAACAGTAATCCTTCAGGGTTTTCGAACGCCCCTCGACACGATAAAGGATGAAATGACCTTATAAGCCCAACTGGCTTCATTTCAACAAAGGCCAATCTTGAATAATGATCAATATGCAGCATCGTTTGAGATATTTTTATTCTTATTTACATAGATTCAATGTGGATTAGATTACTGATACAGTGAATTCTCAGTATTCTGTGATACTTGAGCAACACATTTTTCTGTATCTATGTTTTCCATTTTTAAGCACAATGATGTATCGTTAGAAAATCGGTCGTGTGCAGCTTTCTATTGAGTCAAAAACATGAAAAGTAAATTCTTTTCATTTCTTAATCGTTATTTCGTTATAAAAGATGGCCACAACAACGGCTTCATACACATAATGGTCAATGATGGTACAACGTATTTTTAATACACTTGAATTCCGAAAATAGTAGAATTTTAGGTTTCGGAACCCTGTTTTACTGACAAGAAAGGTATGAAAAACTTCAGGATTACTATTTCTAATCGTAAAATATTGAGTAGCACTAAAATATTACACCAAAAAATGAAAAGAAATACACGATCGCTCGTAATATGGTACGGTTTCCTTAATATAGAATAACATGTGTATTTCAGAAAGTTTTGTTGTGGGAAATTTGATAGACAGTGTTTCCGACATTATTTACCTGACGTCTTTTGCTGTATATCACGCGGAGGCTCCCCCAGGAATACTTAAGAGTGAAGCATGAACTATACAGCTTGAAGCTTTAGTGGAGGTCGCTTAAGAAAGTCATTTATTGCCTGAAGATTAGTTTGAAGCAATTGCTTGTGGTATCAATTTCCCTGAATATGTACAGCATGAAGGGAAATTAAATATTGCATTTTTTACAATAATGATTACTCTATTAGCTCGCTAGGCTGGAATATTTGTAAATATTTTTTTTCTGGAAATATTATAGGATTTTAATAAATTAATGAGCTTTGTATACATTTACATTGACGACACCTGTAGATGAAACAAAAGTAGTGTAACACCTCTCTAACAATTGAATTGACAAGTTTTCAGTTAATTCTAATATCACATAGTTGATTTTAACACCAAAACATTAGCCTTTTTTGTTCGATTGAATAAATAGCAAATCGCAAGATTCGTTGTATACGTAGTTTTAAATTCTTTCAACATGTGCTCTTTTCACTTATACTTAATTTCAGCTTTATCCAAAACAATATCATATATTGGAAAGGGTGGCTATAAAGAAGTTACAATATTAAATGTACGCTATAAGTTATTAATAATACATGTAGAATATTTTGGATTTTGTTTTGTCAGAGTCACTGACAAAGGCTTGGTACTAAACAATATTTAACATCGGCTTTAAAAACATGTTCCGATAAAAAGCAATATGCTTTTACAAACATCTGCCGCATAAATTCGATTTTGAAGCTTCAGCATGTAAAACTGTTTGCGGTGGTTTGACCTTATATATAACCAATCGTAGATTTAAATCTTACCTATCTTAGAGCTGTAATGGACATCTTATGTCCATTAAGATTTTTAAAATTCAACATTATTGAATTATTCTGTGAAATTAGATATATTTTTAACATCGTTTTGAGGATGTAAAAATGAAACGCACAATAAGCCAATGAATGCACCATACATACGACCAGTATAATTAACAAAAGGCATAAACCAAAGAAAAATAATTGTTCAAAAAAATGTTATTTTTGTACATATTCATAAAATGAAAACAATGCAAAAAGTTCATCGCAGAATAAACGAGCAGAGAAAGTTTTATTTTTTCTATTTTTAAGCACGATATTGCATACTATAATATATAACCATTGCATAATATCAGTCCCGGGAAGCAATGGATACGGCCAATCTCGTGTTCTATAGTAAATTCTTAGAACGTTAAACATAATGTCGCAAATACAATGTAATATATATTATAATTTTAAGTAAACATTAACTTTTCGGCCTACGCTCGTGCCTTTGTGAAAATAATATCCAAATAATTTATTAGAAATAGTTAAATTTTACCACAAAGTGTAATCAAGCTGGCGTTTCGTTATTATTTGAAAGTCACGTTATTCATATTGAGCACATTTTTGAGATGCCTTATTAATTAATTTATAGTTATAAACTCGTTTCAAAGAAAATCATTGATGCTATTTCAAGATAAATTTCAGAGCTGCAGGTGAAAATATTGTTCGACTTATTATGGTACTTCAAATAACCTGTTTAATTTTTAATTTAAACATTTTTTGGTAAATTATGCTCACGGGAAAGAATCCCAATCCTCTCAGAGTTAAGCTCAAAAAATGTATACATACTGGCTTATAATTTTATGTTTTGACTTTACTCTTTGAGTTCTGGTGGATTATTATAAAATGTGGAATCAAAATGATTAAATCTGAAGAATATTACTGATTTACGTACAATAAAGTCTGAAAGAAAAATTTGTATTTTTAATATTAGCCTATAATAAAATTATTCTTTTTATTTTAAACAAATAATAAACTTTAGTGACTGTCTCTATCTGTATAATATTATTATTTGTGTAGTTTGTGGTTCCATTTTTGCTCCTGTAAAATTAAACAACTCGATTTAATACTTATTGCGAAGTATTCTTTAGGATCTTCTTTTATAATAAATTTAAAAATTAAAGACGAAATATTACAAAAATTCTGTCCCGTGACCATATATCCATAATTTACCCATTTTTCTGATACAGACCTTTGATTTTCATGTACCATAACTGAAAATTAAAGATTGAATATCGTTACATACATTAAGATAAATTTGCTTCGTGTATCTATAGATATTATTCGTAGTGTCATATTTTTCATAAAAAAGTGTACGTACTACTAAAACGAGTTATCTTTTATAAATATTATGATCATACGTCTTATCAAATTTTGAATTTATAAAACTTATGTTCTGTTTTCCTTAAACCTTAAAATTATTTTCAAAAATTTCATTCAAATTCTGAAGCCATTAGGCTGGCCGCCCTTTTTCTTAATTGAATAAAATATGATGGAAAATATTTATTGATTTTAAATAGACAGTTTTGCATCTGAAATTTATCATGAATATTGATTATTAAAGAAAAAACATTTCATATAAGTATTGTCAATGCACAATTAAGGATATAGACTTGAGCTCGAATTAAAAAAAGTCTCATTACATAGCTACGGTTTGTTTCAACAAAAGACTGTTTCTTGTCGTGTTACACGTGTTCTGTCCACGTTTCCTATAAGTTTCTATACAAACACACGCTTAAGTAGTTAATACTCTTGATGTTTACTATTGAGCGGTTGACCTAACGTCTGTCTGTAATAATAAAAACAACTTTTGAAAGCTTTCTTTCAGAAAACCTCACCGCATTGCATGTATCGAACGATTGTCTTTTACACTAGACATAGTATCATTACCGACTCTATATAATAAAAAAAATATAAACTATACATTATTCTTTGAAAGCTAAATTTTATGACAGTATTTTATTGAAATAATGTTAGTTAACTACTTTTTCTCGTACCTTGCCGCTAATCTCAGCCCGTAGTGGAAAACATTTTTCATTTATGAAAACTGTTCTTAAAGTAAAAACTTATAACATGAAATAAATAGTGTGCTCACATGGCTCTCTACGTATTCAGAGATCAAATATAAATTTGAATTAAAAACAAATTAATAATTCAAACGGGTCATTATTGATCCAACCCAAGAGCTCAATTTTACGCGCTATTGTTGCAAGCTTATACTGTTTTCCGTAAAAATGGATAGTAACTTTCAATGCGAACAGTTTCTCAGGGATAATATACCTTCAGCTACTACGTGACGAATAAACGCCTTCTATATATAAAGGATATATGGCCACGAAAAACCAAAAGACAAAGCGAAATGAACATTTCATACGCTATCGAAATTTAATAAAGTTTTCAGTGCACTGTATTGATCGCTAACAATAATCATTCTTTAACGACACAAAGCTTAAGTATTAACTGTCAGAGTGTAATTTTTTTTACCACACGAACGAGTATCCGGCATGCGTTACAATGCCTCAAAGCGAGAAAGTTGTATCGCCATCGTATGAACGGTATATGAACGCATACCGGACAAACAAACATTCATATATATATTTAATTAAGAGCACCTTTTGAGCGTGCACACAACAAATCGCCAAAGTTTTATCGCAATTGGATGAACGGTATATGAACGCATTCGGGACAAACAATCATTGATTTTTATATATTACTAGTATTGCTACCCGGCGTCACTCGGACTAAGCGACCAATAATTATTTAATGTTATATCATTCGACATAATTATATCACAAAATCTAACATCCAAAATAGAGCTAAAATAAAAACACAAACTTGACAGGCCCCATTCTCGCCTATTAAAATGTCCAAATTCAAGGAAAAAATCTAATTTGCTGTCAAAGAAATGTCAAATAATACCTTCACGTAAATAATAAACATTATTATATTAATAAAAGCCGGGAAAAAGTCGGTAGAAGACTAATTTATTACATTTTGACTAAATGTCTTCGCCGATAAAAATTCAAACATATTTTCTTTCATATTCGTTTTTATGGCAACTTTATGACCAACATTGCAAAAGGGAATTACAGACCCACAGACATACATACGCCGTTTCGGTTTTATATATAAGATATATAGATAATAATGTTACACTTTATTGTTCATGTATTGAAACATACACGTTGTAATAACCGTTTAAAGATTATTTTTTATAATTTATTTGGGGTTTCCATGCATTTGTATGGAATTACAATTAACCAAATAGCAACAATAAAAATGAACATTCAAAGCGTTCTGGATTGAATGATTTTTATATATAAAAAAAACTACCTAACCGCTTAAAATGTATTCAATTAAAACACAGTATATATATATGTGATCCTAATTTAAAGCACCCACTAAATTGTCTAAAAATCTTAACAGTGTTTATTTATTTATCCTAGTCATTAAGTTTAATTATCATACATATTATAGAAATAATTGCCAAATGTGTAATTATAGAGAATTTTAATTCTGTTCTCAGAAACTGGTATTCGATCTCACTAGTAAACTGCAAAAATTATTATCATTTCATTGAAATAATCTGATAGCTGTTAGCGCAAGTAAAAATAATATTCCTGTAATAAAAAGATTTACTAATGTTAGTTATTATTAAAACCATTAAAAAATTTATAAGGTACGGTAAGAAAAATAACAATGTATTTTAGTTCTACATAAATTATTTTATATATTTGTTGATAGCTATTCTGACGAAGGCGTAAGCCGAAATAGCTATCAACAAATATATTAAATAATTTATGTAGAACTAAAATACATTGTTATTTTTCTTACCGTATTATAATGGAGTTCTACCAAGTAAATGCCTACTCAATCAATAAATTAATAAGGCATAATGTTATTGAAAAGTTTATAAATTTGCTAGTTTTGTCATTAGTTTTCAGTTCTTATCATTAACAAACATTTCTTATTATTGATGTCTTTCCAATAAGAGTCCACAGTTAAAACCTTAACGTAAATGATCATTATTATTTCTAAGGTGGCAAACTACCATTTATAAACCTAGTCTAGATCTTTTAATCTCAATAAAGAGTTCAACTTATTATCTTTTTTTATAAACTCAAATGAGGCTACCTTATATAGCAATATATAAAGGGTATTTCAATAGGGACGCTCAAAATATGTTACTTTGTCCTGCTGAGTAAATTATTCATTGTTTAGTGGCCAAATTTGAGTCAACCAGTTTGGTAAATAATCAGCCAACACCTACCTGTACGTCATCAAAATACAATATCTGGTGAAAACATTGCTGCTGTGTGTGAAAGTGTACAGGAAAACCCAAGGCAGCTTATTTCTTGTTGTTCACAAGAACTTGGCTTTTCTGCGACTTCAACTTGGCGAATTTTGAATTGGGCCTTATGTCTGCACCCGTATAAAATCCAACTAACCAAGGAAATTCAGGTAAACGACCACAGACAACGCCTGATTGGGCTCTGGAGCAGTTGGAAGTTTACCCAAATTTGTCAAAAAAGTCAACTTTAGCGACATGGCCCATTTTATAATGAATGGATATTGGCAGACATTTGATGCTATATTCCATATTTAATGCCGTAAAATATACTTACAAATGAAATTGAATTTAGTCGAAATCTCACAAACAACTTGTTTTATTTACATTTCAAAACTAAGCGTCCTTATAAAAAGACCCTTTATAATTAAATTTATGTGTTCAAAATATCAGCATCCACCACCAACCTTAAAAGTCGAGTGAGAAACCAGGATGAGCAGATTTATAAAATTCTATTTTTTTCTGCAGCGGGAAAGATAACCTATTAAATAGTCCTTCGGTTTTCAAAAGATTTCTTTATTTTTAAAATTATTTGGAGATTTTTATTAAAATTCAATATCTCGATTAGTATGTATACATTATGGAAAATAGTTTCTCTTTCATAACAGAATAACAAGTATTTAATTTATTGAAATAAAAAGCACAGTATCGTTGTAATATGAAAGCTTTACAACGCATGTTGAAATTGTATGATTGCTCAGTTGAATTTTTATTAAAAACTGCGATGTATTGCAAACACATTCGTCAAAATTAATTAAAAGTATTGCAATGGAAATAAAAAGATATACATTAAATGCTTTCACATGATTTTTCATTTGAAATAAACGTTCCGGCTTGTTTGCGCTTTATTTTATGTTGTAGTATTTTTAATGTAAACATTATTTGGATTACAAATCATTGAAATCAACATTCAACATACGTCTTTCAACAATAAATATTTGTTAAATATATAATACTAGCCGTCACCCGGCAAGCGTTGCAATGCCACTCAAAGAAATTGTTTGTGTTTTAATTGTGTTTATCGAAGTGCTTTTGGATACAGGATATGTTTTTTTTCTGTCTGATGCGTATGAAAATAAATCAGAAGGTTTTCCAATGCGTGAGCAGTTAACATACAGCTGTCCGTGGGATAGTCATGTATTTTCCAAATGTAGTAACACACTTGTCGCGATTGTCCTTGGTAAATAAGGTACGACAGGCGCGTTACCTTCTGTTAATTAATTGTACTATGCCTATGACTTTCACGCCATCTACTGTAAGTTTATTGTACTATGCATATGACTTTCACTTAAGTGCAAGCAATACGTTGACAATTATTAATTTACGGTATGGCAGACATACAAACATTGATTTTTATATAGAAGAAGTTAGCTAATTTTACTATGCCAAAAACCTTCCCGCTCAAGTTCAAGCAAAAATGTTGTCAAAGTTTCATTTCAATCAGATGAACGGTATGGCAGCGCATTAAGTACGAACAAACAAACAAACAATTATTGATTTTTATATTTAAAATTTAGTACAGTCAACCCTCTGACAGCACCAAGCTAGGGACTTTTTCTATGACTTACTTTATTAAAAGTAAAAAAACGTGCATCTATTGATAAATACTCTTCGAATGCACATATTAATGATTAATATTACATATTTACAAAACATTTAATTTGCCTGAGGACTGCAACACATGTTATAAAAAAAAATCTTTATAGCAGAGGGTGCTGTAAGACTGTATTCTCATTCAAAAATATGATAAGAAAATGGTTAATTAAATATTTTATTAAAATATATCAAGTGTATTATTTGTAATTTCGTTAATAATTCAATTGAGTCACCTGCGATCATTTTAAGTGAGTATTTTTTGATCAGCCAAGTGTTTTCTCTTTGTGTGCTAGAAACAAAAGTGGCCCTTAGGCATTTTCCTTAAATGTAAACAGCCTTTCTCCCGAGCGCGAGAGTATCGCGAGTTCCACGTGAAGTTTGCCGCAATATAAATATTATTAGATATTTGAAAGCTCACTTGCGCAAGTAGTGAATACAACAAAAGACAGAGCTTTCGCTTTTATTTGCTCAAACTTTGGGAATAAACGCGTAACTGTAATTGAGGTACAGGCTACCAGTATCAAGATCGGCCAAAAGTCTGGGAATGTAAAATATTGTTCGTATTGTAATTCATTAGAATGTTTACACAATTTCACCTCATAGAGGACGTAATAATGGCTTTATTAATGTTTTTCGGCATGAATACTTAGTAAATTTTTAGTGAAGTAAGCTGATAGTTTTTTTTTTGAAAGATATTAAAATTGTCAAATATTTTTTCATTTTCTTTTAACTACATAATGCAGGTTAAAAAAAATCACTCCCATGCAGCTTTGTATCGGTCCAAGTAAATAATGAGTTAATCCATGTATTCTCTTTATTGTAAGGCGTTATGGAAAAAATAACAACGGTTGCATAAACACAACGGGCGGTGGTGTGATAAATAACGTGTACACTCAACTATATATTTTAGTGAATATGTAACAAATTTTAATATTGTAAATTAAAATATCGACTGATGGTTATTGAATGATGGAACTCTAAAATAAAATTTAAAACATTTTACCCTGCTTCACTTTAATTAATAGATTCGGTGACAAACCAATCTTCAGGCATACGGTAAAAAAAAAGAACTCAAACTAACTCAGCCCTGACTTTATAAAGACTACGAATCAAGATTGTTTTTTGAACATTTTTTTCTATCAATACAAGTATTTAAGTCCTTACCAAAAACCATGGATCTTTTTACCTTGCCTGAATTTTGAATGTTTTTTCTGTTATTTTTTCTCTGCCCGAATCGTTCATTTGATTACATGGCTTCTTCAAACAGAGAAAATTAATTTGCTTTCTGGATGACATATCTTATATTTAATTAATCTCCCGGAAGCTTGGATATCTCTTTAAGATGACAGCCATAATAATTCAACAGCAATTAGGTGGTTTAGATGCGTGCATTGAAGCACTTCAAATATGGAAAACTTAGAGCTCGTGCCTGTCCATTAAATGTGGAAAAGTTGCAAAAAAACGTTATGAATTATTTTTTGATGTCTTATTATTTAAAAAAACAGGTTTTTTACGCAAAAAATGGTTATTCTTTAACGTTGTAAAGCGTCTTGTATCAAACCACAATATTTATGGTTATAACGTATTTTATTGAAAAGCAGAATCCATCTTTGTAAAAAATTCAGTCTTCAGCGTCAACTTTTCAGTCGTTGTGTGTCGAGAAAGACGGCCTTAATATTTCAGATTTTATTCATATTACAGGGCACCCAGGCTAACCACTGTGTTAAGTTTATTGTGATATCGCAACTGTTGAACTGAAGAATTTTCTAAATTTGGTAAATCTGCATAAAATATCTAATAAAACAAAGTAGCGGATATATTATACAGCTACCGATATAAGTTTCGCAATGGCAATAGATTAATGTATCACATTTTGTTACTTTATGAATAAAAAATTAGCTTATACGCACATAAAAGAAATTGAAACTTTTTTCGAAAAAAGCGCCTGAGCAATAAACATAAAAATGGAACAATTTTTTCGCGGCTCATTAATTTTACTATCGAAGAAACTTTTTAAGAAAAGTTAAATAATACGAATAAAACGAAAACTCAACTTTGAAAACATAAAGTTCAACATGTTAGCCATAAAATATTTTCAAACAAGAAACGGTTTAGGTAGCCGTATTTTTCACTAAGAGAATCTTCGTGTTTGATTTAGCTAAACTTGTTTACTTGCGTGAATATTACTAAACCCTGTAGAAGCTGTTTGCAAGGTGGATTAATCTTTGATGTAAGGCTTAGTTATTAGAATGTGCTCCTTACAAAGAAGCTGTAACCAAAAATAAATACATTTTAATGAACGGCGGCCAGAATTGCTTAAGGAATTTTCAAAATAATTAAACATTACATCATTTTTTAATTAGCTAGGCACAGGTTCTACAGAAAATATTATAAACTTATACTCATTTTCTTTTTGTTGATTATTCTTTTAAGGATTAAGATTCTGCCCATTAATAATTTTTGAAAGTATTACTACTGATTTTTTTTAACTAATCCATGCCATAAAACTGTTGCTTTTTTTAGTTTTACATATTCATTGTTTATGTTATATTAATTATTATGTCCATTTGGTCAAATCGTATTGGTATTATAAAGTACCAAAATGACCAAGACAGTAAATGATTTCACCAGAACCTTTCGCTGAAAACAGCCGTTTCCATACTAAGCTTTATAGATAAAAGTAAAACTATTTCCATTTGAAATGTTGACCATAAAAATGGCTGACTATTTTAATGAGCGGCATAAAAAACTGCAAGATATAGAAATTCGAATTCATTTAATAACCTGCAAATAATCAATTCGACGACTCTAATGTTTACAAAAAACGTTTTGAATTAAAAGACTTCTTTAGTTTAATTTTCATCGAGTTTAAATTCAAAAATAAAATACAACGAAATTCAGTTCACTAGATAAAAAAGTAATTAATCTTAGTCAAAGAAATGGTTAAAAAAGACAATTGTTGACCCTTAATATAACAGGTGTTCTATTTACTAGAATTGGATCAAATAAATTGGATTGTTCTGCAGTCGTCTAACAATCGTTAAATTGTCAAAATTGAGAGATCTGAAGCAAATGATTAGTAGCGAAATCAATCGTATAATATTATTTGCGATATCAGTTCGGCGATGGTTGTACTTGAAGCTTTCTCATCGGCAAAAGCTCCTTTTGTGGTCTGAGGTCGTCTAGACTTGGCAGATGCAATAAAATTGCACGTCTTTGAAATATGTTATCGAAATTGGATTGAGTACGTAATCATGTTACGACGATGCCTGCTTAAATATTATTGGTATCGATTTTTTACTATTCACTTTTATTGGAAATATTTTCTACATATTCTACGATCTTCGATAGAATTAGCTTCTGTAATCTATTGAGAAGAGTTGCACGCAAGCGATCAAATTGGTCAGAATTCAAGTCCCGCCGAGATCAATTTAATATTTACGGTTTATTAATTTAAATTCGAGAACATATCTTGTGGTGTCTTAAAGATCTTCAATAGTTTAAGAATTTTAAAATATTCAGCGCATTTGCTATCATCAGCAGCCCGCCAAATATATTTTTGTTCTTTATATAATAAAAAAAGACTTCGACTGAAGGTGCTTGATGAAATTTCAATCTCAAATTTGAATCGTCTAACTTTGTAATTTTTCATGAGTTTTGTCGCCAACGACCCGGTTTTCCCCTTCGTCATCTTCAAGCAATTCAAGTGCATGAATTAACTTGTCAACAGTGTCAGCTTAAGTTTATTCGTGAACCTGAAATGCGAAACCAGTGTCGTTATCAATAAAACTCATGGAAAATTACAAAATTCAAACGATTCAAAAAATAAACCTGACAAAAGTGAGATTGAATGACTTATGTGCATGCGGCTTGGAAATATGTTTTGATGAATAATACATACTTCAAACAACAATCCGTGTACACCACTATCTGAGTGCTTATTTATGGCAAAGAAAAACATCGTATTTTATTCTTTCATCGATATGTGGCAAACGCTCAATGTCTTATGTCGAAGAAATTGTGCTCATCTATTATAAATAAATGTTAGTTTATAAAGGGGATGCATTAAGCTATGGTATTAGATAACCAAGTGAAGTTGTTTGAACTTTAGCCACACTGACTAAAATTATTTAGAACAAGACCAAACGCTAAAAGAATTTAAGTAATTGGATTATTTTAAAGAGAAATTTCATGCGTTGCCATTGCTCGAATTCCAAAATAACCCCATTATGATAGACAATCTCTGGAGAATTATTTTAATAGAAAATTTTGAGCTTAAAAATTTTTTGAAGTCTTGGAAGATTTTTAATTAACTAGAAATTTTCCTAATACTTTTTGGGCCCATAATTTAAAAAAAATATCATAGTAAAAAAAATATTTTTGCAGCACCGAGAGATGAAGGATGTACACTTCTTAAATGACATCACGTGAAGACTCTCGAAGTTTCTTGAACAATTTGTCTCCGATCCATATCAACTCTCTCGTATACTATTCTCAGTTTTTCTTAGATCCAACATTTACATTTCATTCATAATATTACTATTTGACAGTTTCATAGGATACAGAAAACTCACTTTTGTAAAAAATAAGCCGTTTAAAAAAAAACGCTATTATTCAAAACTATCATATTACCGATTCTTCAAGATAAGTTTTTTATACGTAAAACAGTGTAACCAATGTCCGTCGTAAATAAATTCATTATAATTATTATGAAAATAAGTTCTATATTAAAGGCGTTTAAAAACTCTCATTAAAATATTATATAACATAGTCACATGTTCATGGTATTGAATAACCATCGACATGATCACATGAAGGTTAATTTAAATATATATACATACTGTTAACATATTAAAAGGGTTAGGTTGGCCATATACAAGATTGTTAATTATAGCTATGAGAACATTTGTAAGGCAAACAATGATAACTTATATTACCCTCTACCTCAACTGTTGAGAATTATTTTAACACAATGATAAAACAAACATTGGAAGGACATAGGCAATTTAAGTTTTTGATAACATATTAATATAACCATGTACTTAAAATGTTGTTTTATATTGAGATTAATTGTGTATCTCTCAAGAGATATTAGGCAGTTGTCATTTTTAAAAGGATATACTTTTTTTTAAGCATCAATTTTTTTTACGCGAATTACACCGGCGAAAGCCTGACGACGAAAATGCGATAGTTTTTAATTTTAAAATGACCGATTCCATTTTTCATCTGTCACGAGGGTCGATGTTCACGTTCAAAATGCAGCCCGGGAGAATATTTTTTTGAATTATTCTTTCAAAGTCTGTCAGTAACATTGACACGAGAACTAAAATAGAAATGTATCGAAAGGCCGTTCATCAACGTCGTAAATCGCTGACAATGAAATGAAGCGAAAAGATATGAAATATCATATAAATTTTTCAAATCAATTTCGAATACAATGATCTGATGATAATGTAATTAATTGTGTGATATATAAAACATAATTAATAAAGCCTTAAGAAGAAAATTTAACTGATCTATAATAATATAAAAGTGCATACTATTACATTCATCTAAAATCATTCATAACAGAACACTTTAGTTCACATTTACATCAGACATTTACTACTTGGTTTCATTTTTAAAAATATTAAATTCATTTTTTTAATCGACTGAACAATTATTCTTCATTAAAAACCGGTCTTAATCTAATAAATTTTATGTGGAATAAGTGCTAAAATGTTTTTTTATTTTTATTTTGATGCCATTTCACCAAGTATTGACAGTAAACACTTTAAGAGTGACTTACTTTCATGCAGAGTTTTTATTTTCGCGATATTCAGCGAATAAAGGATGAAAAAAATACATTCATGTTACCAATCAATATATAATCTATATATTGACACTCCTTTATCTGTATCTTTATCTGTATCCACTCTCATAATGATTCCATTTAAAGTAAAACAGTTATTAATTAATCTCTCGATATGTCTCTCAATATTTTTGACCGATAACTCAACTATTCGGAAATATTAAATAACTAATATATTATTATAACTATAATAAGTCTTAACCCTAAAAGTTGCAGGGGAAATTTTTGTGGCATTATTTATTCAGGAAGACAAAACATCTTTCTTATGTTCAAATAAACCGCAGTTTTATTATTCAAGGTTTGTGAATACATCGTATTTGGAGCGGGATTGCCTCGAAAACATCTATATAGTATTGTAATACGGATCCCGTATATAACAAAGCCGTATTGGATAATCATAGCTTTACTCCAAAGATTTTCAAAATAGCTTTATGAATAAAAGATAAATTTCTGTATTCCAATTTACAAAATGCATAGCTGGAACAGAGATACGAAGTTAATTTGGGTTCCGAGGGTGTAAACTGAATTGATTGTACTTAAATATTAAATTAATTACATTGATTAATCTACGTATTGTGTTACTTATTATGACACGTGTTTCGCCTCTTCGTTCTTACTATCGCAAAGTTTGCTTAAGTAATAAAGCAAGATTGATTCTAATATTTTAAAATTTTTAATTACAAAATGGAGTTTGGGATTTTTCCTTTTTACAGGAAGCAAGGAATCAAAGCAAACAAATAATTATACGACTAATGACGTAAGCATTACAAAATATTAATTAATGAGATGCAATCAATTGGGAAGGGTTTATCTTATTGGAAATAAAGTAAGCGGTGGCAAGCAACCTGTCCTATTCAGGATATTATTTAATAATACTTCTTAAATTAATTCAAGGATCAATTAAAATATTGAAACTGTTTTGTATTATTTTTTTTTATATTATCTGTTTAAATTTCCTACAGCATTACGAGTTTCAGAGTTAGTTAATACTGTTATTTACTAGCCATGTAATCAAAAAACGAATATTTCTTTATTATTTTGTTGTTATTGATTCAAAAAAAAAATGTTATGAAAAACGCGGTACTAATTTCATTCCAACTTGCAAAATATGCACGATGATGCAAGGGTTTAATACTAAGCACAATCTTTGTTGAGATTCCACATGCATACAGTATTTTCTATTATGAAAGTCGTAGTGGATTGTAAAATTATTTCACGTCGTCCAAATGTCGGATTAGTCGGGATTGGAAAATATTTGAATAATTCTAAATTAAAAAAAAAACATCTAGAGGCAAATATCAACCGAACCAATTAACAAAGTTTTTTTATTGTTTACTGCAAACAATTTTTCAATATGCTAGCTTTAAAAGAGTGATTATCAACCGGGGTATAGTGAAAAGAATGATAGAAGAAGAAACATTCGCGAATATTAAATTCCTAAAAATTCCTTCGTAAAATTATGAAAGCACATGATAGATAAAACGTGATTTTGACTTACATATGTGTCCGCAACTGTTTCTTTGTTTTTTGACCGTTTGAATTTGGTGCACCGCAACTTTTTCGTATGATTAAAAGTGAACCGTGACTTCGAAAAGGTTAAGTACCATTGCTCTTAGCGAAACTAATCAAATAATTTAAACCATTTGTTACTCTTTTCTTAAAATTCATTGAATTTAAAATGTTTGTATTTTATGAAAATTGTTGATTTATCTTTTATTGATGATTTTATTTGATTTATTTTTAAATAATTGGATCCGTAATACTGTTAAACCCAAAACTGAAATAATAACAATAAAACGAAGTCGAAATATTAAATTCATTCTGGTTTTTACGAAAATCAGTATAAAGGTAGAAAAAGGACGATTAATTTTCGTGAGCCTGCCACTCAATGCTATAAAAAAGTCTCAGTGACTAATTATTATTCAATATTTTATGTAGCGGTAGCGGAAGCAAATATAAAAAATATGTCGGTGAGCGAAGTCGGTTTCAATCTTTATATAATGTATGTGAAAGTATTAAAAAATATGTTTTATGTATTTAAAACAATGCCGAGTTCTTTATATGCACAGTAATGATGTACAAATATGTATATATTGCTTATCAAAGATCTACGTATAACCACATTTTGTCACGGCATCGTTTGGAAAGATTTTAGTTTCAAAGTTAAATGTACCCAAGAAATCACTTAAACAAAGTTTTCTACCAAGTTCAATTTAATTGTAATTGTAATCTAGGCGTTGCTAATTACTGGTAATCCATATTTTATCACAAATCCTCCATCAATATTCCTTGGGAATCTATTAGGGAACTTTCTGTCGTAACTAAGTTTATATGAATCTTTTGAAATAAATTTCCAACAAGATTTGTATCAGTTAATTAAATTATATAATATATTTGCGTCCGCGCCAAGACGTAAAGTTTCGAGTTCTTTTATTGATACTTTTTTAATGAAACATTTCCACGATCGGCTGAGTAGAAGAAATTACTGAAAAAAAAGAACAAATTTTTAAAACGAAGTAACTAGATCATATATTTTTACCAAAATTGATTATGAGATTACTTAGTTTAAGCTTTCCAAATTATTATAACGTGCAATAAAAAAAGCAATAGAACTTAATATGGCCACTTTTAAAATAACAGCCGACTGCCGATTGAACTGACTTTAATCAACATGCTTTGATAATATTCATTGTTTTTTCCTAGGCTTAAAGCTTCGCAAATTTAACAACCGTTTTTTTACCAATTGTTCAAATATATATGTTGTGAAATTTTGACAACTCTAAATCACGTTAACAGTACACAAAACCTACAACTCCGAATATTTGTGAATACTTGTAATTTGGCCGTAAATCTTACCTGAAGAGTTATTTAATGAATGTGATGTTTAAAGCTTATCAGTGGTCCACGAGAAAATTTTGGTGGTCCACGTGCATCTTGTAGTAATGTCATCGAATCCAAGAATCCACAAACATATATTATTCACGCAGCAGCAATTGTTACAAAAAATATTTTTACTTGTTCAACAGCAGATGGCTAGGTACATATTATAACATGTTATACTTAAACAAACTGAGACGTTGCCAGCATGCTGTGTGCTTGCTTATTGTGAATGATATATCATTCCATTCAAAACAAGTTTGTTTTAGCACCGATCTAAGCATGATCAACTTCAGTTAATAATACTCGCAACGAGCGAATCGATCATATTAGAACATGTGGAAATAGAAGATCACATCATTTTTATTTATTTAAATCTAATGCATTTCCACCAAGAATTGGCAGTTAACACTTTATTTGAATATGTTTTTTCACCAATAGATGTGAAAGTAATTCACTTCTCCTCAATATCTGAAAAAATTAAGAAACCTTAAAATTTATCATAATTATTATGTTACGTTACTCTACAAATTTATGTCAGAATGAATTTACGAAATTATATAATTTATATTCATATAATGGTCTAATTAAGTAATACCTCCACTTTTAAAATTCTAATTTAAATATCAAATTTGAAGTTGACAAGCAAACTAACAAAATAAATAATGGGCCGTAAACTTTCATTACGTAAAGTACACAGCCTACTTCAATATAAAGAAGTTGTATTTTAACTTCACTTAATTTAATGCAAACTATTTCAAAGCGTTTAAAGTTGAAAATGGGTCTGGTCGGTTTGTGTACTATTTGTGATTATTATTTATTTATAAAGGTTATTTCAATAGGGACGCTCAAAATATGTTACTTTGTCCTGCTGAGTAGATTATTCATTGTTTAGTGGCCAAATTTGAGTCAACCAGTTTGGTAAATAATCGGCCAACACCTACCTGTACGTCATCAAAATACAATATCTGGTGTAAACATTGCTGCTGTGTGTGAAAGTGTACAGGAAAACCCAAGGCAGCTTATTTCTCGTTGTTCACAAGAACTTGGCTTTTCTGCGACTTCAACTTGGCGAATTTTGACTCGGGCCTTATGTCTGCACCCGTATAAAATCCAACTAACCGAGGAACTTCAGGTAAACGACCGCAGACAACGCCTGATTGGGTTCTGGAGCAGTTGGAAGTTTACCCAAATTTGTCAAAAAAGTCAACTTTAGCGACATGGCCCATTTTATAATGAATGAATATTGGCAGACATTTGATGCTATATTCGATATTTAATGCCGTAAAATATACTTACAAATGAAATTAAAATTTAGTCGAAATCTCACAAACAACTTGTTTTATTTACATTTTAAAACTAAGCGTCCTTATAAAAATACCCTTTACATACTACTCGACGATTTTATTTATAGTTCTCAGTCTTTATAATTTGATACTATATTAGCGGTATGAATGGCATCTTATTTTAAATATTGAAGATAAATTGAGCATATTTCGAAAATAATTTCAAGCCATCGCTAGAAAATTTAAACATTTTGTTTTTCTTTTGTCCTCGTCTAGAGATATCAAAACTATACGTTTCACGAAACATGATTGGTGAAATATTTTGGAAACAAAAACAAAATTTTAAAATCCTAATAAGTTATGAATATTGATTGTTTATTTCATGAAACTGATTAATCTAGATTACAGTTCGGTTTCGATTATTTTTTTTGTAAAGAATTTCTTTTGTTTATTTTTAATTTGAACAACCATTAGCTACAAAGCGTGGTCGGTATTATTTGTACATAGCCAAAATTTGTAATAGTTACCTGACCCAAATAAATACTAATACCTCAATAATACATGTTTGGCCTTTGTTAGAATACATTTTATGCGGGAATGTTGATTTGTAGCAGTTGGAAAAGTGTACAGTATAAATTATACTATGTAACTTACTTTGAAAGCATACTGTCTATTCATTTATTGATTTTTTGTACAGAGCTACAGGCATATTTGGCGCTAAAAATTTAGGAAAGGAAAAACCACCACATACTACGGTAAGAAAAATAACAATGAATTTTAGTTCTACATAAATTATTTTATATATTTCTTGATAGCTATTTCGGCTTACGCCTTCGTCAGAACTATAACATACTATTCGTCAGAACCACCACATACTGTTAAAAATATTTCTCAGCCTAAGGTCAAATGGCTGGACCGTTTCCGCTGGAAAAAGATTATTTTAAGATTTAAATTTATTGCGATGAGATTAATTTATATGATAATCGTGCAATATGAAAAAATTGAGAGATATATATGAAGATAACGGTTAGAAGCGTTAGAAAATTTAATGATTTATTATAGTTTGAATGAAAAGTTTACAGCCATACACATTTTGATAAATATGATGAAAACAAATACAGCAATTTTATATTCTTATTCAACAGCCCATAAAATTTGTATGTTGTTTAAGATAGAGGGCTTAGACAATTATGAAAAATGAAACGAATAAAGCTCCGCGATCGAGTGTCAACGTCATTGGTTTCGGTTGCGGATTGCACGGGTTCGAATTATTGATTTATATTTGGAAGCATGGATATCTGTGTTGTCTAAAACTTCGCACACCCAATCCGATCCTGAAAACAAGGATGCAGCAGAGCGATGAACTAATAGGTTTGTCCTAGTCCTATCTTTTCCATCCATATTCCAAATGAGAGAGATTGAGCAGCTTAGTAACAAGCATAAACGTGCATGGTAAAATAGTTATATTGATACATTGGGAGATAGGAATTCAGTCCCGGGAATCCCATACGACTTTTTATGTATCTCATTCCCGGGATACGAATACATAATCGTGAAACTTTCAGGATTATTTTTTACAAAACAAATCACAAAATAATGTCTAAAGATTACGCCGGGAATCGCCGGATGCTCCCATGAAATAAATCACGCTCTTTTCTTTCATAATTACACAACGTTCAATTAAGAAATCTTATTTGGAAAAAAATACAGAATGAAAAACTAGAGGTTATTTAGGTTCATTTCAAATAATCTAAATTCTAAAATTTATTATTATTAAAAAATGTTTTAAATGAATCCATATTTTGACGGTCATAGCGCTATTTTTGGTATTATTTTTTTCTCGTTTAAAGAATAACAAACAATTTTTTAAATATCAAATTAGTCAGCAAAAAATCTGGAATCCCAATTTTGGCTTGAGATAAGATTCCTTAATTAGGAGTAAACACCGTCGCAGCGCATCAGTGATAAAAATAACAAATCAGCATGAATGGCATATTAAATAGTATTTTTGTTTAATTAACTTTATAAAAGGCTCAAAGTGCGCTCATTGTAGATAATTAATATATATAACTAGTTTTTACCCGGCAAGCGTTGCAATGCCACTCAAAGAAAGAAAGTGTTTGTATTTTAATTGTGTTTATTGAAGTGCTGTTGGATACACAATATTTTTTCTTTTTCTGTCTGATGCGTATGCAAATAAATCAGAAAACAGCACGCGTTTCCAACGCGTGAGCAGGCCACATACAGATGTACATGTTAAAGGCATGGATTTTCCAAATTTTGTCCACACACTGTTAGTTTACCTTCGTTAGCGTCCACATAACAAATCACCAATGCTTTATCGCAATCGGATGAACGGTATAGGATCGCATACGGGGCAAAAAAACATTCATTTTAATATATATAATATTATATATAGGTAATTAGAAAACTTTAGTGAGCGTCCACACAACAAATCACTAAAGCTTTATCGCAATCGGATGAATCGGATGGGGAACGCAAGAACCTTCCCGGGCGTTTACACATTAAATCACCAAAGTTTCATTGTAGTCGGATGAACCATATGGCAGCGCACAGAGTACGAACAAACAAACTTATTGATTTTTATATATGTATAAGATTTGTTGCCTCATTATTTAAAAGGTTAACGCAGTCCCAAAATAAAACCATTTTTATTATTCAGCTTCTTTTTCTTATTTTAAGATTAAAAATATGGTTGCAATAATGGATTGAAAACGTCTACCGTTCCGGAAACTGTCTTGTAACCGATTCAGAAAATTCTATTGCTGAAAATGCGAACATTTTGCAGAGAAATTGCCACCCGCGGGCAGTCATCCGGCAAAATTTAAATTGCAACTCCGCAACACGCAGCTCCACCCCCGGGGCACTTAAAACGTCAAATGTACCCTGCATAAAGTGCCACACATCCCGTTTACCTCATGGACAACCGGATCAACGCATTAAAACCTCTTTCTAATTTGATGGGAGAGACCTCGGTGCAGTTCGTGCATCTAAGCATTACGACAAAATCATGAAATAAAGTTTTTCAAGGTTCTGATAAACCAATGTTATGTAGGGAAAATGTGGATCGAGGTAAAGGTGTTTCTGTTTTGAATTGTTTAGATTGAAACTATTTATTCTGTAAGCAAGTTTATTCATAAATGTAAATCATATTTTTAAACAAGAATACATACGAATAATAATTATTTTTGAAGAAGTAAATAATTAGTACGCTCGTTAATTTTACGCTAACCAAGCTCAAGCTATGAAAAAGTAGTGCTGAATGGTTTGCACACCATTTGGTTTTTAATCCAATCCGAAATCGAACTTAAATATTCGATTAAGTGGTACAACTAGTGTTTATAGCCTCAAACCTGTTCTTCAACTACTGAATGTATAACAAAATGCATATATGTACATATTTACTAATGGCAACAACTTAAGATTAAAATGCAATCCTTTGTTATGATGGCATCCGACGATAAAACTACTTGCAAACAGAAAAGAGTCACGCCACATGTGAGAGAGCATTCACATAATGTAGTATATTAAATTCGTTCTCATATTACAACTATAAACCGAATTAAAGTTTTATTGATATATCTAATTGCGTGATAATTGCAATTTTACTATTCATTTTAAAGCACCAATTGTTTTCAATATCAAAGACAAAATAAAAAAAATCATTTGAATCAATTCATATAATCCTGGATACATTAATTTGATAAATTGTTCAAAGGCGCCTTTAAGCAGTATAAGATTCTCAACGAGGCGTCGATTGAATCTAGATATGTACTTCAATTAGTGAAGTTCTTTCAAAGATCGTTGGCCGATTTTTACTATTAAATAAGTAGTTTAAGATAAAATAGTTCAAGGAATATTAAAGTAAATCTTAGAAAGTTATTTCGTTTCCATATAGTAATTTTTATTTGTAACTCATTTAATAAAAGAAATTATCTCTTGAAAACAGTTTTAAATAATCTAATTCAGATAATATTCAATTTCAATCCTTTTCAATACACACATATTTTATTCTACTGTTAGATAGAATGTTATTTTTTAAGAGTATTTGATCCATTAAGTCTTACTTCAATTTTTAGAATAAAATAGATCAGAGAGTTTTGATGAATAAAATTTTGCAAGACAAAACGCATTTAACAAAAATAAAATTCAATCTTAATCAAATGTAATTATTTTTTATATTAAACTCATATCCACTCGAAATTGTCTACTTATTGATGTTTTGAACATTGCAGAACACAATTAGTGATCAATAAATAATTGAAAATTGGAGATTTTCAATTCACTTTCCTTTGTTTTTAATAAATGATTAGTTTTGTTAATTTTAATTATTAATCTCTTATTGTGTTGTGACTAAATCTTGGTAATTGCTTCACGACTAAAATATTCAACGTTTATTCTAAGAAAATCGTCAATATTAAATCAACACACTATTCCCGGATTATTAAATTGTTAATTATTCTAGAATGTGTACATCTCTCGAGAATTATCTGACACAAAGCGAGATGAGGTGCTTTCATCAACCCTCTGTGATTGCACTACTAATAACTATTTCATTGATGCGATCGCTTCTGCATCGATGTATTAGCAGATGTAGACATGCAAATTTCACGCCAATATGAAACTTATCGAGCCAATAATATTGTTACATACATCAGGGGGATTTAGAGCTATCATTCCCGGCCCACGGAGCCCACCCCTTGAAGCAATTTGTTCTCAAGCACTATAGGATTGAAGGTTTCAGAATCAAATGTCAATTTATTGTAGATGGAAAAATTATGTATTTAATAAAAAAAACAAGCAAGCATCATCAGATAATAGTCGTCATCTGCTATTTTTCAAAATTAAACTTTATTTATTTTTCATGAACAGTATGAACAGTCACATTTTATTAATATGTATTCTATAGATTCCTAGTCTTTGAATGTTCGTTGAATGTTCAATATTTTACGGTATAGGGGCGGAAAGCGTGATGTCAGAAAATCGGTTGTTTTGTGCTTTGGATGCAAATAAGAAGAATCTTACACACTCTATCGTCTGAAAGAATAAGCTTAGCTGTATTGGTATTTTAATGCAATTAGAGCAAATGATATGCAGTCAATCCGGTTACATATTATGTGTGGTATTAAAACTAGAAATAACTTAACGCTTCTTTATACTTTGAATGCTTTAAAAGAAATTTCTGGAATAACAAATGGAATAAATGGAAATTATTCTTATATATTACATTTCTTATAAAGAGGTTCATCGATAAATTTTTGCCAGTTTTAATTATTTACCTAATCTTAATATATCAGAAGCTAGGACAGAAAAACTTTTCAATACCATTGCATTGGAAAATTTAAAAGACTAGTAATTCGCGGGAAATAGCACGTCACAAAAAGGCACTACTCACTAGAGATGTACATATATTTGATGGAAAAAAATTCTATGGCGGTAAATAACAGTATATTGTCATTCAATTTTGTATCGCCAATGCTTTGTATGCATTTAATGCAGTATGCAATAATATGACATTCACTGATGAAACATTGTACCAATTAAAAATCCGATTCATATAACAAAATGCAATTACCACCTGCTGCCTTGTAATATGTAACAAAGTAACAAATGCGCTTTCAGAATTGTGAATATATAACTGTAATTGAAAAATACATTTTATCCATTCAATTTCCCACGGCATAAATATTTTTATTTAACTTTAAAATCCAAATGACATAATTAACAGAGTTAGTAACCAAATGTAATTGACTACGAATTGCTCAGTCCGGAAAAACTGTAACTAACTTTTTCTATTTCAGTGATTTGTTAGTTTTATACTGTCAGTATTTCTTAAAACAAAATATCTTCATTTATTCAGGCTTATAAGCCAAGAGTTAAACGTTATTGGCTTTGATTGCGGTGCTCACAAGTTCAAGTTTCTTATATAGATTTTTCTTGTCTAAAAAACAGACACAAAAAATGTCGACTTCTTAAAAAAACAGTTAAATAACGCAGTAATCGATTTAAAACAACATCCATCCATCCGAGTTTTCTCATTGATGCTAGCGTAATACTATAGTTAAATGCAATAAACTTTAGTAAAAAAGCGTAATTGTTTTTACAAAACAATTTTGTTTTAAGGCCAAATTATAATTTTCATAAATATATTATATTATTTATGCATAATCTTATTGGATACGTTTATTGAAAAACTATTTCACAGAAAGTGTTTTTCCTATGTCAATAAACTAAATACAGATCATTTAATATATAAAAAAAATAACTTGCCGATTTCGGGCAGTTAAAAAAGTTTAACCTTGAATTGTGTATGGGTGCCTAGCTTCATATAACGCAGTATTTCTATAGCGTAATTTCAATCTCTACGCTATATGAGAGTCAACTTTTTCCCGAACGCACTCTGTTTCGGTTACTTTCGAAATAATATTAAAAGGTTTTAAGCCCAAAAGTTCGTCTACTTATTAATATTGGCTTCTCTGTAAAAATCAAAGCACTAGGGTGCTTCATCTGGTAACTAAATATTTATAAGTCAAACAGAACCGGTAAATATATTTTAATGGATCGTGGATTACGGGCCACCTGTATATGGCGTACGTAAAACTGTAATCCACCCATCAATGCCAATTATCCGCATAACAAGTCTTACTGCGAATGCACAAATGATGCCATATTTGCAAATTGATTCAGAAAATGTGCTTCTACAATGCTCATTAAAATCGTTCGGTCGGCAGAGCTCAGAAGTTTTTTTCGCTTTCACAAATAGACTACACACACCCATTTGTGGAATGTACCATGGTACTATAGAGCCTTTACATACAGCATATATAATTAACGTTTTCCAAGGCTTTTTTCAAATGCATGTACCTACAAATTATTTTGTTTTTATGACACTAAAAAAAAAGGGAAATTTATTCATGAACTTTCATACAAAGTAACAAACTTAATTTGGGACTTAAAAAATCTTTTTTTTAAATTACATTTTAAGTAAATAAACAGGTCACTTTATAGCACCTTAAGATATGTGAGGTGTGCACAGAATTTATGAGCCACATTTGGTGTTCTGAGCTTTTCAAAAGAATGTGAATTTGACAACTATTTATTATTAATAGTATTGCAACCAAATAAATAAAAAATTTTGTACTACTTCTATATAAAATATGTATTTTTTTAAATCATGATCGGTTTCTCTCATTGCGAGAATTTTCAACTGATATATTACTCGCGATGAGAGAAGCCTCTCTTGGAATTTACACTGTGTGTGAAAGTAGTATTTTTTTTTAGTCTCCACCAATAATTGATAGCTAACACAAGAAAAATGACATATTATAACGATGCGTTTATATTTATAAGGTGAAATTTTAAAGTTTAATCTCTGAAACTGTCCGTACTGGAGCTTGAGTCCATAAACACCGCAACCAAAGCTAACGGCGTTGACTACTCGGCTGCTGGCCCATCAAATGACTTATTGCTGTTTAGTTTATAGTTTGTGAAAATGGAAATGATGCTTCTTGAGTTCAAACATGAGTTTGCTTACTCCAGTGTGATACTATTACTTTTGTAACAATATCTACAATAGGAAAGTGAAATGAAATATAGGACACATTTATCTGAAAATGGCTGACATGGGTAAAGCATTATTTCACTGAAATGTTTCAAAATATTATTATCGCGCTTTCCACTATCCAAAATGTGACGTTCTATTCGGTTACTTGTTGCCAAAATGTACTTAAATTTAAATGAAAAAGATGGACGTAAAAGCTTACTTATAATGTAAACACAATATACGATGAAAATCATAATGGGGACCACTTTGTTGGAAATATTTAATTACATTTAAAAGTAGTAAATGCCAAGTCGATCGTAAAAACTATCATTAATACTCGAAATCATTCCGCAATAAAATGATTTTTAGATACAGAACTGAACAATAAAATCAAAAGATGTCTCAATTAATATCCAGTCAATTGGGTAAAATTAATTATAAATTTTACAGCTCAGTAGTTTTAAGTAAGCTTTTTATGTACTTTTGATATTTAATTTAACATCAATTAAAAAAGTGTTTAGATTTGGAAAATCTCTGTTTAAAATACCACTGTGAATACATAGCAAATTATTTTAACCCTAGATAGTTTTATACAGGTTTTGATTCTGATTAGAAAACCTGGTTTTGTGGCTTTTTTTAACGTGAGATTACATTAATCAGTGTCGAAAATATCCATTTTATTCATTAAAACTGACGTTAGAAAATCAAAAATGTGTGAGGGAATATTTCGTCAGATGTGAGAAAAATTTTATTCGTTGTTCATTAAGATTCAGTGCTTTTTTTTATTTCAGAGAGAGCTTTTGTAAAAGTTTTCCATGAAGAAATTATTATTAACGTAGTGAGCGTAATGATGTTTTCCAAACAAAGCAACACGAGGTAATTTTTTGCTTTGGTTATTATTTAATGATAATTGACTGCAGTCAAATGTATTGTCTTTCAATCAATTTTATTTCGAAACCTTTTACTAGTTTAGTTTTGTTTCTGTTTGAAAATAGAATTGTAAAAATAATTTATTTCTTGCTTCATAAAATTTTGTTAATGCTTTTCTGTGATAAATATTTTTTTGTATATTGCAAGAAAATGTATTCAAGTTTCAGACAAAAAGTACAATCAGATTATTCTTTTTTTATTGAAGTCAGAAAGTGAAAACTTCATTTTCATGAAACTCTGTTATATTTTCGATTGCATTATTTAAAAAGGAAAATAAAACGTCGACTGTAATGTAAGGTACTCAAATTATTAACTTCGTAATAGCGCACACAACAGGGATTTGCTTTTATACTCTTTTTTGATTTTTTTCCAGCTTATTTTCAGACTTATTTCAGCTTCGAATGCTTTTATACGAAGAGGTTGTTGCGAAATCCATATTTATATTATTAACACGTTTATTACAAACACTATAAATGCTGATACAATTATTCTAGCGGTGATTTAATAAAGTAAGTGGTATTTTAAAAATAACAAAGTTATTTGAACGCCATTTTTAAATTAGCATCTTTTATCATCAATTAAAAGCTCTGTTGAAGCTAATTTATGATCTTTTACAAACTTAAAAAAAAATGATTTGAGTATTGGCTAACGTTTATCATTTATAACGGTCGAAACAAATGGGAGCTTGTGTACTCTACCAAATTTAAATCTAGACTCCAAGTTGTTTCATTTATATTCGTCGATCCTTATAGTAAATAACCAAATCTTAAATCTAAAGCTTTACATAATCAAACTTCTTTGAATGGCCTATTTTCTACACTGATTTTTAACCAATTGTGAGCATAAGATATCCATGCAAATGATCGATTGAAAAATTACATTAATTTATTGGCCACTCAAGAAAGAACGAATCGCAAAGAGAAATTACAAAATTGCAACCGTCTCTATATTAAATGATAATCGTTTTATAAATTATGATTAAATGCTTAATTTCACTCATATATATGTGTAATTATAAACACAAAGCAAAAAGTGTACGCATACTCAGAGGGCAGATTATCTTCTCTATATATATAAAAATCTCGACACAATTCTTTGTGGTCAAACTCCTCCGAAACGCCTCGACCGATTATTATGATTTTTTTTATGTATATTGGTTAGATATGTGAGATGGTTATAAAGTATATTTAATTCCGCTCGGTGAAGGATGTTTCCACCAGGACCTGTTTTAATATTTCTGACATCTGTCATTTTATTTATGTTGTTGAATCACAGATGGCTCGGCGCTTTCACGCCCATTAAGTTTGACAGTTCATCATAGACAACATTTCATTGGCATTTGTTTTGTGCGATGAAGTGCGGGTTAAATTTCATACGATTTATTTTAACGTAATTAATTAATTTATTTCATTAATTTATTGTGCGTAAATTACTGTGAACAATGCCTTAATAAAAAACTAAATTTAATTCAGCTAATACGTAAACACATCTATTAATTCTGATGTGGCACGAAGTTCGCCGGGTCAGCTAGTATTATATATAATTATGATGTTTACAGTAAACCTCGTCGAACCTTTTTGTGTATAACGATGTATATAGCATTCAGATAACAAATAAGTCCCTTTAACGTCACTTTATAATTATACTCTCTCGTAAAATTGTGGCTAGAATCTTTGGCTAATCAAAAATTCGTCTGAATAAATATACGTTGTTGAAATATTTGACATAACAATTTGACAAACACGGCTTACAAAAATTTTTTATGAGTTATATTCACAAAATTACCTACTTATAGAAAATTACTAAAACGCTTGTTTTATTTTTTCTTTTTACAGAGTCTCAAATAAACGGCACATCGAAAATGTGTCACGTGGTATCTGACGAAGAAATAAGCGCATAAATAATAAGGTAAAAAACTTAATATTTAAATAAGATATGTTTCTTTAAAACGATGAAACGTTATCTATCAACACAGCAATCGCATCTCTTCATGGCACCGCATTTTTTTTCATTTTTGTTTTTAAGAATTTTAAGATTTTTTTTATACAATTCTTGAAAATAATTAATACCACAATTACTACCTCAGATATAATGTTTCAAAAAAAACAGACCTAGAAAACAATTGCTTAAATAAATTTGACATAATCTTGCCATTAAAGTTAATTAAAATCTACCGGCTTTATAAAAACAACGTTCATTAGAAACCAGCGCTAAGAGTAAATAACAAATACGTTGAAAAACGTGTTAAAAACGTTTGTTAGTGGGCAGGTAATTTTAATTAAAAAATGTGACATATTTTTAATCGACCCAATCTTTTATTGAGAAAACACCTTCCTAAGAGTTTAACGTACCGATGCGAAATATCAATTCTTTATCTTTTTATCCGCCACTCCTGTATTATAACAAAGTTTTTTATCGGAATATTAACTATTTGGAAATTATATTGTTGGTTTTCAGAAACAATAATTTGGTTATATTTTCAATTTTGATTCAAGTTGACTTTGAAAAGTCTACAAGGCATAATTCGAAAGGAAAACAGAAACTCGCGTTTATTTTTGAGATAAATAAGTTTTAGAAGCGAACGGAAAATGTTTTTGATAAAGTTTTTCACCTTCAATATTAGATATATTGTTTCAAAAATATTCTGCAATCAATATAATACGTTTCATTGCACGATTCTTCACGTGATTTCAACTGTATGATTTGGAAAATTGTCTCAATCTCTCTAAACTAGGAGCGGAAAGTGAAGTCATTAAACACAAAATGTGTGAAATTTTGTGTTTGAAAACTGCTAATGTGCAGTGAAGTAAAACAACAGTCAACTGAATTAGAAGTTGAGAGAGGATTACTTGGTTCACTAAAAGTTTTCAATAGGAATTGCAGCTGTATTCATCTAAGCTTACTTGAAGGAAGTTGTCTTTGAGCTTAACTAGTTTCTCTGAATGACGCCAGTAAATAAGAAGATCAACAGAATGATCTTCTTTTTATAATTTTTATGTTCAAAGGTGCAGTGTATAAGCCATTTTCAAATATGCATTTTGAATTTTATTTAATTTTACCTTATGATATTTTCATGGCGTCATGAATCAATAAATTTTTCATGAATTTAACGATAAGTATTTTGAAACTGGCTGCAACAAATAAGCCGTGGCCAAATTTTAGATAAAACTACCAAATACTTATACGTTCTTCGTCATAGGTAAATTTTGAAAAACGTATTTTAATATTATACCAAATGGGGTTTTTTAAGCTTAAAAATTGTTTATTGTAATGTTCATTCTAATCTATTTATCAGTATATCAGTCTATCCTATTTATTTGTAGTTAATTGACAATTTAAAAAGAATATCGTATCTTAAATTTGTTAATGAAACCGGCCACGGGGGTTCAAAATCAAATTAATACCACGGATTTGTGGGAATGCTTTAAAATATAACGTACTAATGTGATAAGGGTAGAAATAAGGCAAATTAGTCACATCGGAAGTTTAGTCAAACGCCAAAATGAATCAAAGCTCTCCATAGAGATTTTGACGATAATCAGGCAGACATTGGTGCACAGAAGCATCTTTGCTTGAGCTTAATGAACTGAAAATGATACTAGGATAGATTACTAGAAAGAAAAAAAATAAGATTTATCTGACTGGTAAGCAGATCAGAAGTAGGACATGGCCCCGGATCGTCGATAAAGGAAAATAATAGAAGTGTCGTTTTTTTTTATTAAACGTGGCAGAAATATTCGGAAGTAAATTGGCCATTATATTAGGTAAAACGGAAAGAAATGACATTTTTTCTGGCGCGACACTTTAAACTCATTTTGTGAACGGTTGCCGTTGAGTAAGCATGTCGTTTTTGGTATCATTTTGAAGTTCTGTGTGTATTCTTTCCATTTCAACATATTTTTATTTTTTTTGCTCTTGTAGAAAAATGGAGAAGCCTGAGATTGAAGAAACACATTTGCGCTTTTTTATGCTGTTTTTATTTGATAAAGGATTTAAACCAAAAGAAGCTACGCAGACCATTTGTGACATTTACGGTGACGTCTTGAAACTTCAAAAGTGCTTTAGATGGTTTTAAAAGTTCAAAAGTGGTGATAGGGAGTTAAAGGACAAACCAAAAACAGGAAGACTTCTCAAGATCGCTGATGACGTCCTAAAATCATTGGTGGAAGCTGATCATCGTAAAACAGTGAAGGAATTGTCACAAGACTTTGGTTGTCCAATACAACTGTGCAAGATCATCTGAAAAGGTTGGGAAAACAACACAGGCAAGGAATTTGGGTACCACATGATCTCTCTCAAACGGCCTTGGAGCAACGCGTGACCACCTGTGCTTTCTTATTGTCCAGGCACGAAACGGATCCATTTCTCAGAAGGATAATTACCGGGGACGAGAAATGGGTCCTTTAAAGTAATACCAGGAGAAACAATGGCTATCACCAAATCAAGTACCTGTATCTACTCCTCGGCCAACATTGACGTTAAATAAAGTTTTGTTGTGTGTTTGGTGGGATTTTTCGGGGATAATACATTTTGAATTGTTGAAATCTGATCCAACAGTTACGGCAGAGCTATACTGTGCCCAACTAGAACGATTTAAAGCAGAGTTATTAAAAAAACGATCTGTTTTGGTCAATAACAATAGGCGGATTTTACAACATGTCAATGCGAGGTCTCATGCAGCAAAAAATAAGAGAACTTGATTTCGAACTTCTGCCACATCCTCCATATTCACCGGACATAGCGCCTTCGGATTATTATCTCATCAAGTCGATGGAGCATTCACTTCGTGATAAAAAAATTTACAAACGCTGACAAGGTGAAAAATCACCTGGATTCGTATTTTGCCAGTAAGCCACCAGAGTTTTACGAAAAGGGTATCAAAAAGTTGCCTCTTTTATGGAGGAAGATAATAGACAACGAGGAAAATTATTTAACAGAACAATATATTATAGTTTTTTTTTTAAATAAATGTTGTATCACAGTAACAAAAAATGTCATTTCTTTCCGTTTTACCAATATAATATTATAATAAGTGGTCGTGACATGATTGAAGAGGAACACATTCTTCAAATTGAATAAATGATTGACAAAAATACTTGCATTTGAATATGTAATGATTCTTAATGTCTATGAAAATAATAATATACATGGCTGACTTTCGGATGGAAAAGTCTTTCTATCTATGTGATATAAATTTTCACACAGCTTAGTAGGAAGGAAAAAGTCCAATATATATTTTCTGCTTCGCGGCGGATCATTTCAATCGAATTCTAAACAGAATCTTTGATGTACGGTTTTTGCGGATTACATTTATTGGTACAAGGCTGAATGAATTCGTTTTCCGTGGCAATTGTATGAAATAACATTTCTTTTTTAGATTCATCGCTTCTAACGTTCTACTTCCTCATAATATAAATTAATCACAGTTGACAATGTAAAATTACGATTGTCTACATCATGGATTTTCAACCCTATGCCCACGGACACTTTTGTTTGCGCTCCTGAATTTATGCTGCATTTTGTAATATTATACTATCATATTTTTAAATTAATCACATTAAAAGCTGTATTTTTTTTTGTTTAGACGATAAAAAATATATCAACATATAATTAAATTTAGAACATGAATATTTCAAGTATTATTTTATGTTTCTTGCCGTGTTTTCCGCTTTATCTAAAGCCGTGGAAGGTGCAATAATATTGAATCCAAACGATTTTAAAATAGAAAAACTAAAATAAAAACTAAGATAACTGTGTTGATTGGTATTAATAAACTTTGCCTTTTCGATGGACATCACTGGTAAGATAAAATAGTTAAAATCTCAAAATTTGGTGATGGATAAATAATGTTTGGCTCGTATCCGTAAAAGCTTCGTAAAAGCTCCGTAATGGAGGATCGTAATGCTTAGGGGGAATTGTTTATTTTTTAGCTGTATTAAGAGTGAAGCTTACCACTTGTCCTGTCTACATATTATATATCTACTAATATACGCAATTAAAAACTGTATTATTCCACTGATTGTAACGTTGCACAACAAGTGCAATAAAAAAGTACGCCCGCCACATTATTGTTGGATATGCATAATTATTCTTCTGATCGAATACTGGTCGGGAAGAACTAATTAATAAACAGCTTGACTAAGAAATAAATTCATTTTTATAAAAGAAATTTAAAAAAAAGAGAGCTGTTTGCTGATGTAATATGTAATATATTTGAAACAAAATACTGGATAATAATTTGTACTAACCCAGTAACTGGGGCAGTAAAGCTGTTTTTAATTTCTTTATTAATTTCCAAACTTAACTGAGAGTACTTTCGATGAATTCGGCAGTAGCTTGTTTACATAATCTTTCTCATGAAGCTCCGCATTGGTCCACAGCGTGATAAAGGTTATTGTTTTTTGCATTTTTATTGAAAACGTAATCGCTTTTTCAAAAGTTGGAAACGGTGTTTTATCATGTAAAGCGAAACAGTATGATTTTATCACTGACGGTATGAATAATCTTTTTTGAAAAAAAAATGCTATTTATTCTTGGAAAAAGTATATTTTCCAAGACATTTATGATAAGTGCCCGACATGATGCACACTTTTCTTTACAAAAGTTTTTCCACTTGAAGATTTAAATTGCCAGAATTTCCATAACAACTGTTGCTCAGCGTAATTGAGATTTTTATTTCTTTGAGAGAATAATCAACATTTGAATATTTATGACGTCATTAACGAAGAATGTTAATTATTAATTTATGAACTCGTTCAAACTGGCTAGACGTATATTGGTGTTGACGTCACGAGGCGCTAAATATTTTATTTTAAAAAAGCTCAAAGGTATTTTACATCAAATAAATTAACTTAAGGAGTGTAGACTAAGAAATCTGCTTAAAACAAACTCAAGCTTTTACTCAAACATTCCGATACTGCATGTTTTCATTTTAAATTTAAGGTTGATTAAAAGAATATGAATTAACAAAGAGAACAAAATAAAATTTAAAATATTTTTTTTATAAAATACGTTTTGTCTTTATTTTTAAATTGTTTTAATTATATATTGCCGCTTGATTTTGAACTGAAGTGCTAAATTACTATTTAAACAAATTCAGCAATAAAAGGATTTACAAATAAATATTGCAAACCACGTTGGGTATTTTTTTTTGCAAAATAACGATTTTTTTGTTGTCTCGTATTTAAATACGATTGGAGATATCTTTGTTACAATAAAGTTGAATTTTTAATCATCTAATTTCAAAGATATAGAAAAGGTTGTCTAACAAAAGTTACAACATTCACTTAAAAGTATGTATAGAATACAATATTGTAGCAATATACCTACGTGGTCGTAGCCAAGGCCAATCAATGTTCTTTGTCAGAACTTATTTGTCACGTAGGTCATTTGAGTCGCCAGTTGCAAGGGCTGTTCGGTTGATGAATGCACTGCCTGTTGATGTGGACATCTTCAGCAGTGAACTTGTTTCTCTGTTTATATTTTTTTTCTTTTTATGTAACTAATATGTTTCTGTTCTGTTTCATACATTTGTTTTTTTTTTTTTTTATAATTTTGTGTAACATGTTTTGTGATATTTTTATTAATTTGTCAAATGCATGACGCATTGGCGTCAGCTGTAATGCCATGTATTTTATTTATTTTTTTACAATAAATAAATATTTTATTAAATACGAATTATTAAAACAAAAAACCATATCCGCTCTCAGTGTGGAACATATAAGCTCAGAGAATTTCTAACGAGAACTGTTTCATCCTATCTTTTTCAGAATTAATATAACCATTCATACTCTATAGTTATTCGAGCCTGTAAGCTCGGCAATCGAAGTCAACTTCGCTGTGTACATACATATACATATATATATATAACTTATTATATAAGTATATGTGTGCATAAAAAGTTTCAATAGCTTTTTTTAGATGAGTATATTAGATTTACATTTACACCACAGTCAAAGTTTACCTTCGGTTGGATATTATTGATTCCTAAAATTTGTCTTGGAGAGGAAAACAACTGAAAAAAAATGATTCAGTCATCATTGTAATACAGAATAAAACATTTCGATAACGATAAAGACAAAATAAACTTTGAAATATTACTGTACATTTTTTTCAGTCCATGTAACAAGTCATTGTAAAAAGTTGTAAGTAATCATATCAGCAATCCTTAAGTATCAAAACATAACATTCGAAAATCCTAACAAAGGCTTTGGAAAATAATCAGTCAGTAACAATTAATTTATTCGAGTAGATTATCCAACAGACCTCAGTATTTAGAATGGAACAATGGAAGTAATTCTAGATTCTAAATTAATCCTCATTTCCCTTCAAATATCCATTTTAATAGAGTGTTCACGAATCCCCAAATGTAGCACCGCCCTTGCCAATGCGTACTCAATACCTTATAAATAATTGATAACAGGTGTTAACAAGATTATATGATTTATTATACGAACCATGGCGTCATGTTTAATTACTCCGAGCACTTTAAATCTAGCAACCTTATTTAACATGATAATAAAAGTAATTATTAAATTTATATAGAATAAGTCTAGGCTCTTTCGATTTCAAATGTTAAATAACAAAATCAAAACTTAAAATTGAAATTTCATGACTGATGAGTTTTTCTTTTAGTTTATAGGCAATGTATTTATTTCTCTCACCTGTAAACATGTTCCCTTCATTGTTTTGTTTTTTTTTTATCTGAAAATTCACTTGTGTATTGATTTTTCAATAAGCATTTAAAAATCTTGATTTGCGATCAGTAGTGCTGTGGTCAATGTTGTTGGCTTCCGTGAAGGTCCACCCGGCATGGAGTCCCCGTGCAAGAAGACTTTTTCAAGATCCTTCCCACCCTCCCGTTCCCAAACGACGAACGCTTAGCGACAGAGATTAGCTAATCACTAGTCCTCATATACTTTCAATTCCTAAACTCTTTGAAAAGCGAGGTTGAGTAACTGAGTAACAACCAGTTCTCGTACAAAAAAACATGTTAAGATAAAAAAAATCCGTGAGGAGTTCATACATATATCCCAAGATGAGAGCGAACATAATTTTTAAAATTTGTAATATTAAAAAACGGCAATAATATTATTAAGTGTTACGGCGATTCGTAGAATTCTCAGTGTTATACTATGTGATAATTTCTCATCCTTTAAGCAAGGCGCACAGATTTCTAATGCTGTATTACAATAATGTAAATCTAGCTAATCGTTGTGACGCGCAGGTGCGTATCACGTGCCGTAATTGTACAATCGTGTATTCCATCACAAACACCACGCGCACGATTGTTAACAGCCAGGCCCATCCCAACATGTGTTGACAGCCGCATGCAAAATTTTCGTCAACGTCTTGTTCCTTAGACAAAAATATTTGTCAGTAGCATACTTAGTAAATGTTATCAAACACGAATATTTTAAGCGTAAATTTATTCATTCAAAAGTTTGTATACTTATCAGGACCCGCGTGCAGAGAATGATCGTTTCGTAGTAAATATGCTTCTCTCTAAGTCTCTGCAAGAGTTCTTTCCTATTCATTGGATTTTAAAATACTTCTAGAACATGGACTTTCAATTCAGACGTTCGCAATACCAACGGAGTGCCAGACTTATGAATTTTTGGCTGTCCGTATTACGGAAAAATAGTTGAATCTTTTTTTGTACTCCCTAATACTCTGTCGCCAGCCGCCACTGGTCGAATGCCAATGTTTGATGTTTGATGCTTTCGGTAGTGATGTTCACGGATTCGAGTTCCAGTACAGGCAATTTTGTTTTTTAGCCTAAATTATTTATTTCTGTACTGATACTTTAATATGTACATATCGGGAGCGTTTAGGTTATCACTTGTTCTACCCTACCCATAATAGTTTTATCCACACTTTCCCCAAAAAGAAAGGTTGTGCAGCAAGAGTAACAAGCAGTTCTAGTGGAAAAGTCATCTTTAGATAAACGCAATTGATTTTTCATATAATGTCAATACTTCGATTAGTACTATTCCTGAAAGAAATAAACTATATTTATCACATTGGTATTAAATAAGCTCTATTTGTTTGTTATAATGAGTGGTGATGCATTGATATTTCCTTCGTTAAGCTAGTAAGTAATTTTTGTTAGTAAATATTAAATTGTTTAAAAGTCTATTTTACTAAGACTTAAAATATGCTAATCCTGAACTATAATTTATATTATCAGAGTCCGATATGAAATGAAGTTGCTTAAAAAATAATGTATTATTAAATGATCGAACGTTTTTGGTATTTTATTCAACAAATTGTCAATTTAAAATTCTTAAAATTAAAATACATACTAGACGTAAAATCATAGCTCTGTTCTATCAGTAATCAATTATATGTTTAATAAAGATAAGTTCTTGTTATTTTTTCAATTTGAATATAATGTACACCTACACAAGAGAATATCAATATTCTAGACTTTTTTAGCACTTAACTAAAAAAACACAGAACAAATTACTTCTTGTCTGGTGGCTTAGTCTCAAAAAAGAATGATACGAATCATCTGCAATTTATATAAGTACAAGTTGAAGCATCCTTTTCAAAGCTCATTCAATAAAGCCTAGAGCTAAGGGAGAACTAATAGGAAATCAACTACGATAAACACACATTTAAAAATCTTTTCCCGAAAACTTTGAGGCATTCTAGCAAATCCGTAATGAAAATCTTGGTTGGCTTGCTCAAAGAACAAAAATATAATTAAGAAGTAACTCCTGTAAAGATTCTTTTTGTAATTTCTTAGTTTATCTTCAGAATTCGTTAACTACCATTAAAGTAACTAATACTAATGTGGTTAATTTTTGATGTATTTTGAGATACATTTCATATCGGACTGATAATATAAATTATTATTCAGCATTAACATCTTTAAAGTTTTAGTAGAAAAGACTAATTAACTATTAAATATTTATTAACTAGAATTACTAACTTGTCAAACGAAATATCAATGCATCCCCTCTAATTATAACAAACAAATAGATTCATTTTTGGGCTTTTACTTTGTTAATGATAATTCATATTTAATTGATTTATGATGTATTAGATTGCATTGCTAAGAGGTCTTCAACCTTTTATTTATAGACTATTTTGCTTCATTTATTTGCTTAGTTGTTCTACCAATTGTTTGTCATACCTTACTAAACTTTTGTATAAATATCACTGTTGTATTGTATTTCTTACCAGTTGACAATGCTCGCCATGAGCAAAACCGATCCTGATCAAATAAATTTTATATGGAAAAGTACTAAAAATGTATTATTATTTTTATTTAAAACAACTAGACCTTATTTAATACCAATGACATAAATATTGCTTATGTCTTCCAAGAATAGTTATAATTGAAGCGTTTACATTATATGAACACATGAGCTGAAATAAATAAATTAACCCAATTTGACAGTTTCAGTAAAAATATTAATGTTTAAAACGAACAGCTTGGAAATTGACATGCTTTGACATAAAGACTGAGTTTATAGTACTGTTCAATGTAGCTATTCCATATATCAACGATGGGCGTTCTATGGATTGTTGTCAACTATGAAAACCTTATTTATAAGAGCGAATATAATAATAATATAATGATAAAATGGTTGTACTGACAGGTTATTGGAAAACCGCTTGTCCTCAAGGCTTATAGGAATAATGAAATGAATGTTTCGAACATAATATTTACATTCCGTATCAATTCAGAACAATATATAATGATATCATCAGAAGTACCTAGATGGCGTTCAAATTTGTATCTTATTTTCATGGGCTCAGTTCGGGTAATTGACTATTTCAAACCACAAAAAAAAAAAAAAATTATAATATTTACACAAACTTATTTATGTTAAAATGTTTTGATAATCTCCAGCAAAAATTCAAAGGAGATTTACTCGTTTGATCTGCACTATTCAATTGAGTGTAGTCCAGTCAGAGCCCATAACTGGAAGCGACAATAATAATTCTAATGAAAACTTCTGAAAGCTGTTCTATAGAATATATTCGGTTATATATTGACATGACTTAATCATGCAAAAAATTCTTTGACAAAGGGTTGACTCTACGATATCGCTATTTTGCATTCCCTTTGTGAACTTTGAGAGATCGTCGACCCTCCACACATAGTTTGTTCGCTTTCCAAAGTAGATAAACAAGCTAATTGAAATTGATTATCGTCGTATCGGTATTGTTTCACAGCTAAGTAGTACATACGACATAACTTATTAACGTTCTTGTGCTGTAATGGATATTCATATTTTAAAATTCACGATCATTTTTTAAATGCGGAAATAGTAAAAATATTGTGTTTTATTTAGATGAATATCATTATTACATTATGTCATTGAATGTTAATTTATAAATTGATTGATTAATCAATAAATAGTCACGAACTTGATTAATTGAAATAATCGTGATTAGCGAAATTGACCCATATTCTTTTTTAAGTTTTAAGAAGCTGCTTTATTTTTATTAACATTACTTCTTCCCACCAAGAATTACTGACAGTCGATAAATTGAGAGTGATATAAGACATATTATTAATATGTTATTTTTGTCTCTTTTCTTTTTTCACATTTTAATCGATCCCTAAAACGAGGCTTAATAATATTAATCAACAACTTGTCCTTAATTATTCCAATTTTTTATTTTTTCTTTCCGTGAAATGAAGGGTTCCAGCGATATACGAAAGTTCAATCATCTGTATAGATTGTCCTTATCAGTCCGCACTTCGATCACACTTAAGTAATTCCTTTTTCTCGTAACTTTAACCTGTAATTATTATAACTAGTCAGTAAACAAACCATCTGGTTGGAAAGAAGACGGACATCATCTTACGCCTGAGAAATCATTATCATTCAATCATACAAGGTGCATTGTCATTTTTCAATCTTTGATTTTAATCATAGCTTCGTCAGGTCTTACCTCAAAAGGGGTACCGTTTTGTTTTTCAAGATTCTATGACTTCTGTTTACATATATAATAAAAGTGCTACGACTTACAGCAACAGTAATAGTATACGTTTTTAAAAAAAATGAATTTACTTGTATATATGAGAAAAGAATGTCCTGGTTTAGGAAGCCAAGATACTGACTCTATGCACTCAAGTCTTATTCAAGGCGACAGCGAAAATGAAAATGATAGAAGATAGCACAAAAAGTGGCAGATATAGCAAAAAATGAATCAGATAGATTTTATAAATAGTTTCGCTTAGTACATATGAATTTTCAAGAGGTGCGATGAGGTAATCCCAATAATTGATTCACAATAAAGATTTATAAAAAATAACATTTAAATAAAATCTCTAGTAACCAACTTGTTATTAATAATGAAAATTTATGTCATTCTTAATATGGCATATTTTCTCAACCTAGTATCGCACAACATAAACAAGCTCAATTCAAGTCTACCTATTCATATTGTGTTGATATACTGGGTTGAATATTCGTACTCATAAGAAGTATTAATTCAGTTTGCGAAATGCTCATATCATGGTTGAAGTTATCAAAGCTCATATATAATTCAATCGCCACCCTCTACAATTAGCAAACATGTAAAATAATGGCGTAAAGGTTTCAATGTGCAACTGTACAACAGCAGAGCTTCACAAACTCAAATGCTGATGAATAATAAAAGTAAAAAAATCTACATAACTATACAGAAATAAATGGAGATCTATTGAAGATCTTTTTACTCTCTTTGTTATCAAAAATAATTATAAAACATCTGTTTCAATTATTTGTGAAGCATTCCTAGTCTGAAAGTATTTAAAATATCTTTATTGTATATTCAGCGTAATATATACATACAATCTACAAATTGTTTTCAGTTGGTACTAGAGACTCCATTTCGAGTATCGAGTACTCGATACTCGAGTATACTCGTCCATTTTTCAAGTACTCGATACTCGAGTTATCTTAAAAATACTCGAGAAATACTCGTAATTTATAAATGAAGATTTATTTCCGAATTTTAATTTTGTTTTAAGCAGCGGAGAGAAAAACAAGATAGCAACTACATATTTAATTGATTGTTAACTTTTAAACCAATGTCCAAAGCAACAGAGAGAGTTTGTTCTACTGCGGGAATAAAGAAACAAAACTTCGAACCAAATTAAAATTTGAGACGCTTATTTCTCTATTGTTTCATAAATTGAAATAAATGTACAATGAAATAAAATAAGCTTATTTGTTTATTTATTATCTATCTGTATATACACAAATTTGAATTAATAATATATATTTTGGTACATCTGAAACTACTCGAGTATCCTCGAGTACTCGAGTGTCGAGAAATTGGAGTCCCTAGTTGGTGCTTAACAATTAAAGGAGTTTATATAGTACCTGATAAGTTGAAGATAATGATTCGAGTAACATTCATTTTGAAAATAGTTTGCTAAGAGTTATTGAAAATCAAGAAGAGTAATAATATCATTCATTAAAATAAAGTAGTTGCTGTTTCACGCTCAAAAGTAATATTGAATATGACGAAGTGGTCAATCATATAACAACAACAACTACACTTTTATAATTGAGTCTTCCTTCTAGGCGCAATCGTTGATTTTTTTGCTGTCAGTCGGTTTCCAAATTACCGAATGCTTTATCTTAATTCTAGCAAGTCGATTGATGTACGTGTAGAATGCAAAGTTTGAGAAAATCTACGCTTAAAACGTGCAAGACCTCTGCGTTCTGAAATCACGGCTGCGTGAATTTAGTTCTAAATGTCATTTGTCAGGTTGTATATAAATTAAGGCTCATTTAAATCACACACCAACTCCAATATGCCTTTGTAATAATAATATATTACATTGGCGTTATATTGTTTAATATGCATCAGCAGAAATTCATTCCTTGTCTTCATCCAGACGTATTTATATGTTTGTAGTTATGACTATATTATAGATATAAAATAGTATACATATGTATTAAGATTACGATGTTTACAAACATACTTAAATTTGTATCGTCTGAATTTTGTACTTTTTCACGAGTTTTGTCGTTCACGATCCGGGTTTTGCCTTTCGGCATCTTCAGGTATTTTAAGTGCACGAATGAATTTGAAATGACACTGATACTGACACTGATACTGACACTTACACTGATACTGACATGATAATGACACTGACACTGATACTGATACTGATACTGACACTGATACTTATTTGGATCGTTAAGGACAAAGCTCAGCGGAAAGAAAAAAATTCAAATTTGATATTAAAATTCAAAAAAAAAACCTACTTAATTTTATCATATAAATGCTACATATTTTCCTGCCAAATAAGCATTTTAATCGGGCTTTAAAATCATGAAGCTCTCATTAAACCATTTTATTTTAAGTTTATCTTTGACTTAAATGCAATAGCCACCGATGAAGACAATATGACGGACGTTTTAAATTCATATAAGACTCAGCAAAGAGAAAATATTTTCCAATGAACAAATATTAAAAAAAACATAATTAACATCTCGTCTATCTTGAAAATGTGAATTTAAAAATCACAGATAATGATTTTCACATAAATTGCTAAGTCACTTTTAAATTCAATTTATAAAGTGTAATAAGCTCACGGAGCTTTCGCTAATGGATTTATCAGTTCACGCAATCAGAGTAGCTTAGTGCGAAATATCCCTGACTTGAAGACAAACAAAAATAATAAAAAAAAAACACTCATCCGAGAATCGACAGCTCTAAATTATTTTTCCATTTCATCTAATCATTTTTTAATCTGCAAATGAATCCGTGGAGAGGTACAAAGGTGCTCTCCGTATATCTTGAGAGATCGAAGTACCGGCTCTCTAATGACTCGTTTGCTGACCTTTGATCCAGATAATACGGCAACCCAATTTGCGCATTTTGATTGCTTGTCAGTAGGCTAGGCACTGCACTGCTTTTGACGTTACCTAACAAAGCAATCTCGACTCCACCACTGACACAGTGTCCTAGCTAATATTCAGATACTGAGAACACTGCATATTGGCATATGTAAATTGTATGTGACCTATATAATGGGGTGTAATTAAGAGCCTGAAACTATTTTTTTAATTTGTAATAGTGATGATTTCATCACCTTGTTATGGGAAACTAAAATCACTATAAGTATAGATATCATTTGATAATATATTTTTCTACGTATCTATATCGTACCACAAAATTGAATCAATACCATATTTTAAATTCAATGCTTAAATATATTACAAGAAATCTAATGCTAGTAGAGTTTTGAACAGTAAATAAGAATTATCAATATAATTATGAAATATTTTGAAGAGTACCGATTCAAAAATCCCTTGACTATTTAAATTTTATTTTTTCCAAACAACGTTGAAAAATATAATTAAGTATTTCGACTGAGGGTGCTTGATGGAATTCCAATATCAAATTAGAATTTTTTGAATTTTGTACTTTTCCATGAGTTTTGTCGCTAACGACCCTGCATGGATGTACTTGAACTAATGTTCAAGTACATCCGTACACTTGGAATGCCTGAAGATGCCGAAAGGCGAAACCCGGGTCGTTAGCGACAATACTCATGGAAAAGTACAAAATTCAAAAAATACTAAGTTGAAAAATATATTCAATCATTATCATTGACAAAATATCATTTGAAATTAGCCTAAACTTGTCGCAAGAATAAGTCAAAATCTCGTTTATTTGTAAACCTATTTTTTGTACAATATCTTCAAGAAAACATCACTATTTATTACTATGAAACTGTTAAAAATTTCATTCATTTTCTTTTGAAATAATTGTTTTCTTCTTAAAGTGTGAAAGATGTATTTTGGAATTACTTGTTGAATGTCGTACTTTTATAGATACATTTAACTGAATGCATTATGTTAAAATGAAAAACATAAAAAGCATTTTATAATTCAAAACGAAACTATATAATTTGATTCCGCATGGCACGTTTTATTATATTACACTTTTTGAGGCTGAGTAGAAAATCTACTCAAGAAATAAAACGACAGCCTTGTAGTAAAATTTAATTAAAATATAGAGTTGCAACTAAGTACGCGTCTGCCTTAGCTCCTATTTCCACTACACTGCGCCACTTTCAATGAATTTTAGTAATCATTCCAGGGAAAGAATGTCTTCGGATTACTATACAAAATTGTATATTTTCGCCACACGTAGCACTATATGTAGTACTTACCTACTTACTATACAATAAACTTTTCAAAATCTTCTGTTTGATCGCCATACTAGAAATATCGCAAGTTTATGAGATCATAGAATACATATTGGAAAGTAAACTAACATGAAGATAAATTACAATTTATTTATGTTTTGTATAATATAACAATAAAAAACATTTCTTAGTTAACGCGTTGTTTTATTCACTTGTTGCAGCTTCACATAGTTTATACAGAGTGTATTTATTCCACAGCGTAACAGCGTTATTTGTGCTTAAATTTGCCGTCGAAAATCTCAGAGAAAAAAACATAAAGACTTGGCTTAACTGTAGTTTGCAAAAATTAAAACATTTTCTTCGCCTCACAAATATTTTGAGTGATATCATGCAGCAGATGTGGATAAATTCCAGCCAAATCTATCCCGCTGACACTTTTTATATAACCAAGAATTTATAAAAGATTCTTCTGTGTATTCAAAAATGAACGGCTTGATGCCAAATCGAAATGTTGGGAGAGTGTCCGTATAATTTACAGGGCTTCATGCTTCACTTTTAATGAAAGCTATGTTTGAAGACATATATTTATAATCAGAACAATGATTTTTGTATTGTATTTGATTAAACTATTAAAAAATGAAACATGCAAGTAATTTTAATGGTAAAATAAAAAAAATCTTCAAATCCCAGAAATGTTATAATAAAAGATCATTTAAAGCAAGTCTCATTATTTATGCATTCGAAAATAATGGAAACTTTCTTAGTTTTCATGTCGTAGACCTGCTAAATCTTCGAGTTTGATTCATATGCTCCACAGCTTAAAGTTTTATCACATCTCTTGTAACGTGTCAACGAAACATTCATTGTAAGTACCTCTTGAAATAAGTTTCTTATTATCATTCAACGTACATTCTTGTTTCCAAAACATTGCAAAAGTTATTCATCTAAAATAAGCATCAATCTGAAACGTTTCAAATTAAAAGTATGAGAAGACAAAGCGCTCCCAAAAAAAAGCTCGTTAAAGTTAGCGAATTGAATAAGAAAGCCCTTAACTGTTACAAGTTATATCAACATGGCGATTTGCTTGTTTTGTCCACCGCTCCCAGGGCCCACTCACTTCCGACCATTTATTTTATTACTTCGCTTCACTCTCTTTTCGATAAAATAGATTTTATCTCTGTTAATGTGTGCTTTATTCTATTAACGTGCCCTGTTTACAAATCACTATCGTACCATCCCGAAATATACGATGACTGGCCACTTTCAAAATCAAATTAATTTCACTCCGTTTTACGTTGTGATAAGTAATCGGGATGATAAGTTTTACTCAACGTAAGTTTGATTAATTGCGTTATTAAGTATTGTATTTATGAGGATTATTAGACTGTAGCAGCTGGTCTGAATTATAGGTTTGTCATAGTCTGTAATACAGACAAATACAAATGTTTTCATAAATCCTTTTTTTGTCATTGCTGTAGAATCTAGTGCAACTTGTAGCTAATGTAATTTATTCATTATTCTATGCCTTTAAATATAACAAGGTTAAGTCTTTTAAACAGATACTCGTTATTTTATTGAATCAAATTGGCCCTTCGCTGAAAAATATTAATAAATAAGTTATTTATTAAGCTTAAGCAGACTTTGCGATAGTAAGTCCAAAAATGCCTCTGAAAGGGGAGAAACACGTGTCACAGTTAGTAGCACAATACGTGGAATAAATATTCCAAGTAAGTTATTTTAAATTTTATATTAAAATGAACTTCCACAAAGTTTCCACCGAAACTATCGAAAGTATTAAGTTATTAATTGTTATTTATAATTAACCCATCAGTAATAAACACACTTTATTATTCACACGCTATATATATTAAAATCAAAAATAGGGTTTGACGCTCCAAACATTCTTTCAGACTTCGTTTTCACTTGTCGATACAAACTCATTCGTCCGGTTCAACCCAACATTCTAATGAATTGTATTGTCAAGGACGCTGGAATCACCGCGAAACGTGATGCTGGAAGGAAGTCAGCAACAGCTGGGGCTTGAAACATCAGCAGTACGTGCTTTATCCGATAAAACAACATGTCCCTCCATTTAAAACTTTATTAACGTTAAAAAATATATATCGTCATAGATATTTATAACTGTTTTACGGGAGAAGACCTGTAATTCATCAAAATGGTAAATTGAAGTTTGATTGAAGTGTTCATGATATCACTTTAGCGATATACAAACTTTTATTAATACTCGTATTGAACTACGCTTGGCTCGAATGTGATAGATACCTTTAAATAGAAAATGAATAAGTAAAACCTTACGTAATCTTCTCCTCGTCACTATCTAGACATTCTAATCCTTCTTGTTAACGAAACTAATAAGTCATTAAACTTTACCACGACACGTGATATGCTAAAATAAATTCACGTAAAACGGTTAGCGGTAAATGGGTTGCTCTAATAGAAAACTGATCCAAAGATCATGTTTCCGCACAACGCGTTAACTATTACAGGTTATTAGTTTGTAAAATTAATTGAAATCACCTGAATTTGATATGTTGAATTCACGTTGGAAGTATGTACGAAATCATTACTTTGCATTCTGTTTTAATGGAATTTATAAAATCGATAGAGGTGAAACTAATGAAGAATTTTTAACTAAATAAATTTAATATCAGTAGATAAACATTGATGCGATAACGATAAAAAAAATTAACTGATCAATCTTTCAATTGTTTATATAAAATAATGACGATTGATTATTTTCAAAGCAACATTTTGAAAAAATAATTTCAAGAAATTTTTCCTAAGACACGGGGTTAGGTAAGCGACGCGAACCGGCAAGAGAATTTAGGCGAATCCAGTCAATTTAAAACGTAGTTGATCAAAGTTGTCTTATGTGCCGTCGCTCGGCCAGACGCAATTAACGCTCTGGTGAGCTTGGACCGTTTCATATTTTCAAGCGATTCGCGTGCGCCATGAGTGCGCACTTGAGGCGACTTGCGACATATGCCGTCCTGACCGGACCGCTTCGCCTACGTATGACACTTGCATGGGCGAGGACCGTTTGATATTTTAAAACTCTGCCGCTTTCAAAGCCGCGCCGGAACGCCTCGCCTAGATTCGCCCAGCTAAGACGACCCGTAACACATTTTTGCGTTTATTATTTATCCTTTTCGGGCCCCGGGTATCACATATGTTACTCGGTTTATAGAATTAAACGTACCAAAACCAAAAGTATCATATAATGAAGGAAACGGTCTTACCAACTGAATATATCCGAAAAATATCATGTCAGTATAGAAGTCACTGTTGTTGAAGGAATTTGGTCCTTTTTAGCATTTAAAATGCTTCGACACTTTTTCTCTTCATTATACATTATTATTTAATTTATTGCTTCAATAAGAATTACTTTAACATATTTTTATAATACAGCATGAAAAAAATGTTTTGGTACGTTCAATTCAACAGCCGGGATGATAGTTAGTAAAAACCATGAATATCATAGGTGATACCCGGGCCCGAAGAGTTTATGCTCAAATAATAATCATAATATTACGGGTATATTCGACATGCAAATTCAAATCAACGAAAACCGCGCTACATCATTATTACAAAAATATATTGTATTTTGATACGTTTCTGTATAGACGTTATAATAATGATTGATGGCTCCAGGATATTATACGTATGTACCCAAAAACGAGGACAATAAGAGTTCAAATTGTTACTTTGAATCCGGAAAAATGTCCCATGATAAACGATGGGCTTTAACAAACGGTCGTGTTTTTCCGTAAACGTAGGCCAACTAATAATAACGTATTGAAAAATCTTTCGGATGTTATTTATGAAGGGTAAATTGCTACGCTAACACCATCGCACACCCTTTAACATTTATGGGTGTGGTTAAATACACATTCATTAGAATACAATTAGCGTACGACTACATCGATTAAACTTAATTCAGAATATCGAAAAATCACAAATATTCTGGAAAATTTGTAAAACTTTTTTTGCTTTTTAATAACTGAATAATAAGGTACAAATATTGGCTTCCCTTTATAGTATCTTTATCTTAGAGCTTTTGAAGTACTGAGAGTATCTAGAGATAAATATGTAGTTTCCTACTTACGTCAAAATTGGTATTTTCATTAAGCCTTCACTTACATAATACATATGAATTCAGCGGAAATGTTTCTGGGAGTAAAAACATATTCACATACATAAATTTTTCCACACAGAAGTGGTATCATAGTAACACATATTTTTCATATGTAATCATGATATTTCATAAATTTAAAAATTTTTGTTTAAGTATAACCTACTATAATATTTATTTTAAAGCGATTGAAAAAAATGTTCCCAATCCCAATTATCAATTAACTGATTAATTTTATAAGTGTAGCATATAACACTTGGTTTTTAGCACAGTTATTACTATATTATTACTATCGGCACTACCAAAATTAAGATTCAATCCTTCGGAGAAAATTTTCTTTATACAAAAAACTTAAAAACAAACTCTTTTTATTTTTTGAGTGATTTCATAGTAACTTTAATGATTTTCTTTTCATTTGAATGCAGGAAGAGTCGAATATAAATCAAGCTAATAAATATTTGTAAAAAAGTTTTGAAATATATTATACAATTCGAGCACTGGAAAAAAAATCGCCCCCGGGTGGGCTCGAACCACCAACCTTTCGGTTAACAGCCGAACGCGCTGCCATTGCGCCACGAAGGCCTATACGAATACACAAATCTATTAAAATTATTCCACGGAAAACTTATCATACTTCCTATAATGTCAAACAAATAATGTTTTTTCGATATCAAAAGTAATAAAATGTTGCAGCCACTTTATTCGCGTGCAAAAAATGAATTGGTCCAGTAGCAATCACTGGGTATCAACTTTTTTAAAGATTAAAGGAACGTAATAAAAGTCAATGATGAAAATATATATTATCATTTCATTATTCACTTTTGAGGTGTTTACTGGCAATACTTGATGGAATGGCAATATAATAAAAAATACTAACAATTGCTTAGTACCTATTTATCCCACGTTGAATTTATTTAGATCAGGACTAGAGACTCCAATTCGAGTATCGAGTACTCGATACTCGAGTATACTCGTCCATTTTTCAAGTACTCGATACTCGAGTATTTTGAAAAATACTCGAGTAATACTTGTTTTAGTAATAATCGTCGAAGTTTTTTCTACTGCAAGAATTATAAAGAAAAACATCAAACCAATTTAAAATTTGGGTGGCTTAATTCTCTATTATTGTTGAAATATATGTTGCATAAATGGAAATAAATGTATTAGTAATATTCAATAAGTTTCTTTAATTATTTGTCATTTATAAATATACACAAATTCGAATTAAAAATATATATTTTCGTACATTTGAAACTACTCGAGTATACTCGAGTACTCGAGTATTTTGAAATTTTACTACTCGATACTCGAGTAGTTGAAAAGTCGAGTAATTGGAGTCTCTAATCAGGACCATTGTCAACTGCTCACGATGAACTAAAACGGTTCTGATCTAAGTATATACATTCAATAAGGAATAAGTATCACACATAGGTTATTATTATTGCTTGTGCTGATATTGATAGTCATACATTAGTATAATTCTAAAACATAGAATTCCAATACGTACTAAAAAATAATTTCTAATGTTTGTTTTTTTCACATCTAATCGGTTGGTCGTGTCATGAAGGATTTGTAGAATAGATAGCTGGAAATTAGAATAGAATGATAATGAAGCATCAAGAGACCAATAAGACTTATTAATTAAATGCACTTATTTTGGTTTTTACTTTGCTAATGATTATTCATAATTAATTGATTTTTGACGTAATAGCTTGCATTGCTAAGAGGACATTTTAATTATAGTATATTTTTATTGTATTTTGCTTCAATTTATTTGCTTAGTTGTAATACCAATTATTTGTCATACCTTGTAATTCTTACTTAACATTTTTATAAATATCACTGTTTCGTCTTAACTCTTATCAGATGACAATGCTCACCATCAGCGAAACCGGTCCTGATCAACTGTATTAAAAATGTTGTATTATTTTTATCATCTCAACATTCGTGACTTTTATCAATTTTTGATACAAGTCAATCACTCTCGCTACTTCTTGTATTTATGATTCGCACAAAATTGATAGGACCACTTCACCTTGTACACAAATCCGTTTTCTAAAGTCCATTCGGGGATTCAAATCTGTAGACACTGCAAGGGTGATTTATCATGATCAAATTACGTCATAGCGGATATGAAATATTCATTGGTACAGCGTTATCAATGATAAAAAATATTGAATACAATTTTATGATACGAGTACTTATACATAATTTTAATTTGAGCACAGATTGCCGTTCTCGGAAATTGAAAAAATCTACGCATTTTAATATGGCGAGCTGTCATACAAATAGAAAATTGTGGCATTTTTCAGCACAAAATTTCATTCTTATTTCATGGATATAAAAATGAAGACCTGCAATCGCTTACTTAGCCAAAGGATTACAAAGGTGCTTGTTGGGTGGTTTTGGGTATTCCCTGATCTCGAATTTCTTTAACCCTGGCTCACCTTTGACGGAGAATATTCCGCAAAAATCAAATAAAAATGTATCTAAGTAGCACAGTGGCGCTCAATCTATTTAACAGTAGCATCCGCAACATACCCGTTACCTATTATTCATACAGCGTAGACGTACAATGGATACTTTTTTAATTTGATATTTACTGACCAAATACTTGATTCTTTATCTTCGTTGTATAAGGTGCATACATAAGTAATCAAGACTTGCTCAAGTCGCAGTCTTTTGATGTTTTTTTTTTGTGAAGAACTAAACAGAAATAAAAATAGTACTTCGACCGAAGCTGGCCTCAAAATACAAAAAATACAAATTAGATCTCCCACCACCACGTTTTTTATGTACTGCCGCCCATAAGCAAAAAGGCAAAAATCACTAATTGAACTAAAATTATGATATTGTTGTAGGCAAATTTCTGAAACATTTTATTTCAATATAAAAATTGACATACTGTCTTTTTAAGTTATTGCGAAAACTATAGTTATTCCAAGCAATAAAACGGTTTGTGATTCATAAACAAAAGCATGTAATGGTTTTTATTTGGCAATGGCATACTGTACATTTTTTATCTCTTAAAAAAATGTAAGAAAAATTGAAAAAACATCAAGGCATGAAATATTACAGAATATGACTTATGAAAATAATTACCTTTATGCTTTTGAGGGTAGTTTACGCAGCCACTGGCTACGGTCACCTCCAATAACGCTTAAAGATCAAGGAACAAAAACGAATTTACAACTCATCTTCTTGGCCCGATGCAGAGTTGCAATAAACTGTTTTTTTCACTTTGCTCTATAGTCATGAAGAAAAAATGTTACTTGCTCAGGCACTTACTGTTATTTTAAGTGTCCTGTGTATCCGTATACATCGCTATAACGGTAGAATTTGTGAAACTTCTCACTGGTGAATAGTGGGAAGGAATTTGGAGAACCTTCGTGGCCAAAATAAATGTAATTTTGAGCCTAATTCAAAATTGGGTTGTGCATCACTGTCGCAACGCAGAAGCCGCTTGCTACACAGTTCTGAGAAGTCAAGCACATTTTCCGAGTTATATTTTTTATGAATACTGAGCAAAGTGCCCTGGGGCTTGCTTTTTTATTCTTCGATACCCTAAAAAGTTTGTATTTACTTAAAAATTTTATACACCATGTTAATGATTATCGTTGGGGTTGCTTTAAAATTACAAAATTTGAACCTACAGTTGTATTATCGTTTTCTAAATGAATATTGAAACTGATAAACATTCCGATAAATATAATCCATTAAATTTATTTATCATAAGATGTTATATAATATATAAATAATAAAAAAACTGATGATAGTATGTATATCCGTTTCAATAAGGAGCATATGTACTACGAATGGAGCTTGTCTCGACACAGAGGTTTTCTTACGAAAGCTGCATAAGTTATTCAACATCTTTTTTGAATGAGGGATAAGGACAAGTGGTTAGTTAATCGCTCCCGCTGCGCTTTGTTTTTCAACTGACCAAACTGCCCGTGATAGGATTCGTACCTGTGACCGATGCTACCGAACCTAACGACGTTGAAAATTCGGCACCGGCAAACGTTATTCAAGAAAATTAATCCATAAAAATTTTAATAACTATTTTTTATCCGTTCACTTGAAATACAAGTGAATCAAATTTAAATCAATTAATGAGATTCTTGATACTGGAAACCTCTGAAAAACACAAGGTAAATGCCCAAAAACGGTGACCACTCGGCTATAGTTTCAGCAAACAATGTAATGCATCATGGATAAGACACAACGAATTGGAATTATATACTTATAGATACAAATTGAAACCATTATTGTATAATTATATTATTGTATCGTTCTTATAAAATACTAGTATTCGAACCCGGATTCGCTCGGACCAGTTTGGGGTTATGTTCAGCTCGGCGCGTAAATTCAGACGGGCCAAGTTGAAACAACTTTTTCAAAATTCAAAAGTCTAGGTCAATTAAAATGGAATTAAAATGAACATTTCAGACTGGCATTGACATTTCAGCATATTGACCTTCATTCTCGCCCATTAAAATGTCCAAATTCAAGGAAAAAATCTAATTTGCTGTCAAAGAAATGTCAAATAATACCTTCACGTAAATAAAAACATTATTATATATTATATAAGACTAATTTATTACATTTTGACTAAATGTCTTCGCCGATAAAAAAATCAAACATATTTTCTGTTGTTTTGACTAAATGTTTACCGATAAAAATCAAACATATTTTCTTTCATATTCGTTTTTATGGCAACTTAATGACCAACAATGCAAAAGGGAATTACAGACCCACAGACATACATACGCCGTTACTGTTTTATATATGTACTACTCGTTACTCGAGTAATTGGAGTCTCTACACACACATTGATAACGAAACAAATTTACCGTCGAAACTTTCGCGAGCGAAATCAATTCGTTTGTTTGAACTTGCAACAACAATGCAAAAGGGAATTACAGACATACATCCCCCGTTTCGGTTTTATATATAAGATTCGGGTGTTTTTTTTGTTCCAACTAAAAATTTCAGCAAAGTCTCGAATGTTGAGTCCTGCTCAAATTGACAACCCTGGTTTTAATTCAAATTAAGGTTTTAAATTATTAGTTTTTATTTAAATAAAGCCGAAATCGCTAACATTGTGATCTAATATTTCCCGATAATTCATAATAGTTAGAGACACGTGTTTTTAGCACTTTGCAATAGATTCGAAATAGATGCTAAAATTCGGAATAGATACTAATAAATGCGAATTTCATAAAATATGCAAATAGATGAATCACAAATAATTGCAAAATTTGCTTGTTTTTTGAAAAGAAATTTTACTATCCTACATATAAAATGATAGATTTTGCATACATATCCTATATGGACATACTTAGCATAGTTATGTTCATATTTTTGTTGCATGTACGTCAGGTTGATCTCGTTTTTGACGTTGTTTTCGTCTGACATTTTGTTTCTGTAATATTAAGTTTATCCATTGGTAAGTACATATAATATTTATTGAATATCTATTAATTATTTCGAATTATTTGCTTATTTTTTAAAATAAAATATATATATTTTTTTAGTCTTTAAAAATCATAGCGCGTACAAAAATTACTATACGCGAAAGAGCAAATGCATTCAAAGCCTTCTACAAGTACATTGTAAATCCATATTTTTTCTATAATATAGAATAAACAAACAACGTCAAACGTACCCTTTTATGTATATTTGCTAATATTTTATATTTATAAATTGTTAAAATGAATTGTAATTGATAATTATTTGATATTTGTGTTTTATAAAAATAGATGCTAAATAGATGCTCAAATCCAAAAATCTAGAATTATAAATTCTACAAATTGCTTCAAAATGCGAAAATTGAAAAAAATAGATGCTAAAAACACGGGTCTCTAATAATAGTCATAAAGATTCCAATTTATTATAAAAACATTTCAAATATATTGATTCGAAATTCAAACAATTGAATGAGCGGGTATCGCAAAAACAAAAACGGGGTTATACTATCTCTCAGTCGAAAGTGACCCAAGCCCGCGGTGTAAGTACTGCTTACACCACGACCCGAGCCTTCAATCAATTCATGGAATGTCCAATCTGAAGTATCGATTGAAAAACTACGCAGTATAATTTATTTGAAATAAGTGTCGAGTCATGGAAACGAGATTGCTTTATTTGGCGCGCATTCCACTTGGCCTGAAAAGAAAATATCGCCAGGACCGGATGCTTAGTAATAATGTTAGTGTGGCGGATGTATATTTTTGCCAAGTGAACGTAAACATATAATATTGGGCTGCATATTTACTTTATGACACGAAATATCGCTGAGATTCGATGTTACATATCATCTACTACTCAATTCAATTCAACTTATTTGTATTAAGACTCACTAATATCGAAAACAAAGTGCATTTTTATATTTCAAAAGATCTATAAGCTCTTACATATTTTTTTACAATAATTATACAATTCAGTAATCATCTGAACGCAAACATATATGTTTAATAAAAATAATAAAACATTTTTAATACTTATTCCACATTAAATTTATTAGATCAAGACCGGTTTCGCTCATGGTGAGCATTGTCAACTGAATCATCACTTCAGACTGAATTTATCAGTTGATAATGCTCGCCTTGGGTGAAACCGGTCCTGATCTAACAAATTGAATGTGGAATAAGTTCTAAAATGTTTATTATTTCTATTATAATGCCATTCCACCAGTATTAACAGTGAACACCTTAAAAGTGATATAAATGTTTGTGTATATCTTAACCAATAGCATTGAACAGCGTTACTAATGTAGGCACTTGAACCATGTTCGATCCTAGCGTCGAATAAAGGTATTACGATTGAATTGGTATAATTTGGGATATTCAATAAGTACTTTGATTTAATTATTTAATCTCCTTTAATATTGGTGGATAAGGGGTGAGCAAGGAAGGAGTTGGTGGACATTATGATGTGCGCCTCAATCTAGAAATGGTTACTATTTTACAGGAACACGCTCAATATATTCTTACCAGCAAAACAATTTTTATTTTTATTTTTGAGTCAGTTGTTTAAAAAACGATCATGAATCATGTTAAACTTAGTGTCATATCTGGCAAGATAATCAACATGCCCAAAAATTCTTTCAATATAAAATCACAATCATTATTTTGACAATAATAGCTATTTTTTGATACATCTACGTTGATTTTTACTTATATCACGAAGAACTAATGTCTTTTTTCTTTTCAACGAAACAACGACTCTCGAAACGAAAAAAATATTATTGTTCTGCATATAGTGAAAAATATATATTCAACGAAACTTAATGACAAGCTCTGGGTCATTAAGGAAACGAGAAAAGAAGGGAGAATTTATGAGCAAGATATTCTTGTTCGCAGTACATTTTAAAGTCGAATAAATGACAGCACTTTCACTCAATTAAAATATGCCATTATTAAAGTTAACAATAGGCATCTAGTGCCAACCCTGTCATATGAATGATTTCCCCATCTCAATAACTCTTCAGGTTGATGTAAATATACGAACATTCGTGTCGCTATCTATGTGTAGGTGCTAATCGAGTTTTCAATTAATCCCAAGGACATCTGGCTAAATTGAAATGCATCCAATGCGCAATAAATTTCAAAATGTTCATCTTCATTATTACACTTTTAGCTGGAAACTTAATTTAAGTGTAGGCAAAACAGTCTTCTTTGACTATTTAATATTTTTTCTATTAGTTTCGATACGTATTTTTATTACCTTCTATTTACAGGAGCATGATCACGCATTGAGTGGAAAAATATTAAATCTCGCTGTCTTTATTGCGAGAGTTCAGTTAATTTTTCAAAAACAAGTAAAATAAAAGGTTTACTTTGTTGTTACTGGTATAACTCTTTCAACAGGTAAAGTCGCTATCACTGCCATTCCATGAAATACAAAACATTTCTATGAGAAAATGCAAATATGTTAATAATCCGCTGTAGATTTGAGTTCAAGCTCATCGATCTGAAATCTAGAACGTTTTTAGAACCAAAATTATTTTTAATTAATGTTAATGTTCACTTTTAAGGTGTTCACTGTCAATACTTGGTGGAAAGGCATTATAATAAAAATAATAACACATTTTTAGTACTTTTTCCACGTGAGATTTATTTCATCAGGACCGGTTTCGCTCATGGCGAGCATTATCAACTGATAAGGAATACAATGAAACAGTAGTATTTATGCAACAGTTAATTCTAATCTATTAAATGATCAATTAGTCTTCTTTTCTTCGCCATTGCTATACCCAATTCATTAAACCTAAGCTTATTGTATTTCTTCCAACTTTTATCTCTGATAATTTTTATTTTCCTTTGTTTGATTTTAATTTGGGAAAATTGATTATGGCTTTTATTCTGTTACAGGAACTGACTCATTTGAACTCATTACCGGGATTTCCATCTATTTATGGTTGACAGACATGTAGATTTATTTATTTTTATTAAATGCACTTAATTTTGGGCTTTTACTTTGTTAATGTTAAGTTGATTTTTGATGTGTTAGTTTTGCATTGCTAAGAGGTCTTGAACATTTTATTTTTAGTCTATTTTTCTTATAATTTGCTTTAATTTATTTGCTTAGTTGTTTTACCAATTGTTTGTCATACCTTGTTTTCATACTTAACTTTTGCATAAATACCACTGTTTTATTGTATTCCTTATCAGTTGATAATGCTCGCCATGAGCCAAACCGGTCCTGATGAAATAAATCTCATGTGAAAAAAGTACTAAAAATGTGTTATTATTTTATTAATGTTAATGTACTATTTGACTTTGATAAACTTTTTTCGGAGATGGCCGAACATGGTTCTTCCATGAATATAGAAACTGGCTACCTCACATTGTTTCAAGGAGCAATGTGTACACGGATTCAAAAAATATCCAAATATATTAAACACAGCATAATTCCTAAAGCGCATATAGCTAACTTGAAATCACAGGTTGTTTTCGTACTATTCGTTGTGTTGGCGTGCTTTTTTGATTATTTTTCAAACACAAATATTTTAAATGCGCAATTTTTTTGTGTACAATTTGCGAAAATAACATTAAATAAAAAAAAAACATTTTGTATACTTTTGATACAATGATTGATGACCCGTGCCTATCAAAAAATGTTTTGACTTGATAACAACTAAAATTTTCAAAACGGTTGATTTAAAAAACATATAAAAGAAGATATTTGTTAGGTGTTTTATATATAGAATTTAAAGTCACTGAAACTAATTACATGAAGAGGTTTGTAATGTTGTAATATACTGTATTCGCACAAATATTTCAGGTCATCAATTGTGAATACAATAACCGAAAATACATAAGATTGATTGATTTCAGCGTTTCGGAGGGCAATGGCGGCCAAGTAATTTAAACTAATGACGAAGTACTTAATGTGATAAATAGATTACCATTTGTTTAAATTGGAATCTAGCCCTAAGTTACACAAATAAAAATTATCATATATAACGACCAGGGCATCAAATTTTCGACCTTTTCTTTACTGCCCTTTTTGACAATATTCAAATTATATTTTGTTTGAACTAACCTGTGCGAAATTCAGAACGACGGTAAAAATTATCGCGCATAATATTCTAGCCCTGTCAGAGAGGAAAATGAAAAATTATAGAAACCTTTCCGTTTAAGAGCCAATAAATATATAACTGGCGATGAATTTATATAAGTCAGAAACGGTCAAGATGTTAACTGACACTTAATTTATTTTATGAGCAGTTAAATATGACATGGGAAAGATATGATGCTTGCGTCCTTTTCTGAACTAATTTAAAAATACATATAAATAAAATCATCATAATGGATGCATAATACGAATTTATTTGAATATATTAGCACCATATTTCTAAGTTGTTTAGGAAATATTTTAAATATGTTCACATAACATTGTTTTTAACGTAATACAAACATTATTGTGGTAGTAAAGTAGCATTTTTATGATGTCATTTCCATATTTAGAGTGAGCTACTTTACCATTGTCATGATATTAGTTCATCGCGATCTCAAGCACGCGCATCTCCCGACCTCTCCTCTAAACGGGTTTGAGTCTACTGCCATAGAAGTAGAAATCAATGGGAAGCCTCACGCTATCATATCGGTGTATGGTAAAGCCAAGGAAAAGTTCCTTGCTTCTGAACTTGATCAGCTGCTCAAGCTCAGAAACTCGGTCGTCTTAGCCGGTGACCTAAACGCCCACCACAGCGTGTGGAATTGCTTCAGAGCCAACTCCCGCGGCAACTCGCTCCTCAAACATTCCGAAAAATCGGACTTTACGATTCTCCATACGGACGAACCAACGCGCATACAAGGTAAAACTCGCCCATCTTTCATTGACTTGGTGATCGCTCAAAATTCTCCGACTGTCGGAAAGCCAAGGGTACTTAATGCGCTTCACTCGGACCATCTTCCTGTCTACTTTGAGATAGGAGGCGCGTATGAAAAAGAAAGAACCCCGCAGCTCGACTACGCGAAAGCAAAATGGCATCTATTTAAAAGGTACATCACGCAAAACATACACCTCACGCCCAAAACCCTGAAAACGGAAGCAGAAATAGACTCAGCAGCTGCCGAGCTAACCGAAACCATCCTCACGGCCCGCCGCCGATACGTTCCAAAGTGAAACTCTCACACGCACGCGCTGAGCTCACGGACGAAAGCCGCGAACTCATTCTTAAACGTAACAAACTGCGCAAAGAATGGAACAAAACCAAACGCGAAGATCACTTTGTCAAACGCGAGATTAACTCTCTCACAACCAAAATCAAAGCCACGGTAAAAAGTCACAAAACTGCTCTTTGGGAAGACACTCTCTCTAGCTGCCGTATATACACCGACAACCCCAAAAATTCACTTTGGGCGCTCTCTAGACGCATAAAAAACGTCTTCGTCTGCAATCAAGCCACTCAGGCCTGACCCATCAAGCAATAAATTTGTCTACTCCGATCTCGAAAAAGCTAACGCACTCGCCGATGCATTCGTCAAAAACTTTGAAATCCAGTCAGACACGGACACCGCTACAAAAGCGCTCGTGAAAAAAGTCAATAGACTCCCTTGCTTCCCAAGTCATCATCCCGGAAGATGTTAAAATCGTTGAGCCGGTTGAGATTGAGAAACTTATCAAAACACTCGTCGTTAAAAAAGCGCCCGGTAGAGATAACATCAACAACACTATCTTGAAACGCCTCCCGCAAAAGGTATCATTTTCTTAGCAAAAATATATACTGCGTGTTTTCTACGTGGCTACTTTCCAGTAACGTGGAAAACGGCACACGTCGTCGCGATTCCAAAACCTAAAAAGACCACTCATTAGCTGTCAACTACAGACCAATCAGTTTACTTGATTGCCTCAGCAAACTGCTCGAGAAAGTGATCCTAGAACGCTTTCTCCCCGTTCATAACCCTATTCTACCTGAATCTCAATACGGTTTCAGAAAAGGCCTCTCCACCACCCTTCAGCTATCCCGCATCACGGGTCAGATCACCGAAGACTTTTACAGGGAAGAACCACCGGAATGGTACTGCTTGATCTGGAAAAGGCATTTGATACAGTTTGGCACGACGGACTTGTTCACAAGCTCGTTGAGACAAACACTCCCCATACATTATTAAAATCATCCAAAATTATCTGAATGACCGATCCCTCTATGCAGCGGTTAAGAAGGAAAAATCTTCTCTCCGCTCAGCCTCCGCTGGGGTACCCCAGGGTAGTCTCCTGGGACCTAGGCTATTTAACCACTTCATTTACGACCTCCCAAATCCCAAAACTGCTCTGTCGCTCTTTATGCGGACGACACGGCCATCACCTCCACGCACAGGGACCGGGACGTAGCTATACGTCGCCTTGAGTCTGGCACAGCCCAACTGACTGACTATTTCAGTCGCTGGAGACTCAAAGTAAACGGCGCGAAAACAGAGGCGATCCTCTTCACGCGTAAACGTAATAACAAAAATTATAACGGGAAAATCACCGTCTGTGGTATCCCTTGCTGTTTCAGCCCAGCTGTCAAATACCTCGGGGTATTTCTGGATTGCTCCCTCACCTGGTCTACGCACATTGCAGAAGCCAGGAGGAAAGCTCACGTTGCAATTGGCGCGTTGTACCCAATATTCAATGCTAGAAGCTACCTCAGCATGGCTAATAAGAAGGCACTATACAACATGGTAATTAAGCCAACCATGCTGTACGCCTCTCCCATATGGTCTGTAGACATCCCCGACAGCAAACTTCTTCTCCTTCAGAGGGTCGAAAATAAATGCCTACGCATAATCACAGGCTTGAAGAAGAACGCCAGCACCCGATACCTCCGGGCGTGGTATAAAGGCCCTGACATTAAAGAGACCCTACGCCTCCACCGTGCCAGTTTCGTGGAAAGCTTGAAGCAGGGTCCCCACCTCGCTCCAACTCTCCGAGCTGTGAAAATATCCAACTTTAAAACCAACTAAAGGCCTCTAAGAACCTCGTCAGGACGATGTCTCAAACCTTATGCTCCACCCACCTTTCTCCTACAGCAATTTCTTCAACAGTGGAGGCAAGCGTGGAAGAAGCCAGCAGCACTGCCAGCTTCTATACTAACGCCCTAAGAGATACATTTTAAGCTACGAGCTAGGCTCGTCGATTTAGTAACAGTTAGGGACTGGGCATGTCTACTATAAGAACAAGTAAACTCCTCAAGTTTACGTAAACATTACGAGCAATTCCTAGTAAGAATTGAAAATTTTAATGATTCCAAGACAATCATTCTCGTAAGGGGTTTTTCTTAAGTGTTTTCCCCACACAAAGCCCTCAGCTGACAGAATCTTTTAGAAAGTCAATACTTAGCTAGCTTACATGCGGGAAAGGGAAACAAAGACTTAGTCTGTATCCACCCTAGCAACAAAAATAGCCAGGAAACTAGGAGCCCGCCTAGCGGACTCCACATATAGTTTCAGTAGGAAAGTAAAGGTAGGAAAAAAAAAAAAAAAAAAAAACCATTGTCTTCATGGGAAAACATTAAAACGTCAATAAATGTCACATTAGCTTTTTTTCAAAATACATAGTTATTTGACCTGAATGTTAATACCATAGTACGATTGCTAATACAGCAAATTTTCTGATCGAAATCATCGTATGCGAAAATCTGTACTTTTCGGTTGTGGCAAAAAAATAATTGCTTTATTAATAGTTATTATGCTTAAACGTGAATTTACCAACCCAGCAACATTAACTCAACTGTTTTTTTTTTATCATTTAGGCATAATTATAATGTATTCATTGAAGTTTTTTGACATATTCAACTCAATTTTCATTTTTCTCACTCAGATCGTAATATCCATAGAAACAATCCGCTTCAAATCAAATTTCAGATGATCTTAATTTTTAGAGTTGTGTTGAAAATGCTCGCAATGAGCGAAACTGACATTATTTACTCATTGGTAATTTAATATAGTGAGTACAAAAATGGAGATTAATCTCTATAAATGTCATCAATTTAATAATATACAATTAGCAATATAAATTTATTTTAGGAGATAAAATGATTTGAGCTATGTAGGGTCAAAATTAAATAAATACTTAGGAATCAGATTACATTTAAGCCTAATTCGTAATAATGTTGAAACCAAAATGACATACAGAATAAAATTCCTTCTAGCCTTTAGCAGACAGTATATTTTTCAATAGTTTCGTTTTTTATTACGTTTTACGCCGATGACAGATATTTGTGTTGGTAGTTTTTTTGATTTTATTTTATAATGGGATTATACGCAAATTGGACTGTTTCTTTTTTTTTCATGTTGAAACGTGCTTTTATCGAAGTTACATTGTTTTAAGTAAATACAGCTATATTTTATTTGGAACTCATCTTTTACTGACAATTTACGAATACATTGATTTCGTTGTGAAATTTAATAATGCTTGAAAAAAACAGCTATTTTCTTAATTGCATTAAATATCATAGTCTACCAGGGTGGATGAGTTGTAACGATCTTATGTTTTGTCTGATAAGAGTTGAAACTATTTATAATAACGTCAGTCTTATCATTTATATAAACAATATCTGAATATATTATTTCTATTAGGTTATTTGTATTATATATTTTCTCATTGATCACGTTAATATTTCCGGATTTGCTTTTAATTTAATTTATTGTAATTATATTGATTTATTCATATCGGCCTTCGTGGCGCAATGGTAGCGCGTTCGGCTGTTAACCGAAAGGTTGGTGGTTCGAGCCCACCCGGGGGCGAACATTTTGCCCAGTGCTTGAAATGGAAATTTTTGCAAAAATATGTTTATAAAAATTTATTAACTAGGCCAAGCGTTTTATTACTGATTCTCGCTTCAATATTTGTATCCATATTCTGCATTATATTCAAAATGCTTCACATCGAGCGAACATATTATTCACTACTTTTTACCTTATTTAACTACGTAGCAATGATTTTTATGAGAGTGTTTTATACATATTATCCATTTTTAGATAATTTTAAACTGTGCAATATAAAAATATTAGTAAGATCGATGCCATTTGTGAATTAGATTTATTGTTAAAACTATTTATGCACAATTAAACATTCTTTATAATATAATAGTACATCACCGCAACTGCTTGGTAAAATCTCGTCGTTTTTCGTCATACCAGGGGGATCGAACAGAAAATTTTATTAGTTGATTTTTCTATCGATTTGTGAATTTGTATCCAAAAGCATAGATGCTCATTTTTTCATTTCAACATACCATACCAAAAGATGAAAAAATGCAGGGGTCAATAGTATTACTCTTTACCTTTTCACGTACCTTACCCTTCCAGAAAATTAAGTTTGACCGATGGTCCTACAGCAGGACTCAAATTAAATATCTACTCTACATTAGTCAAGGGGCTCGTATGATTTAATCTTGATCATTGGTATTACTAAGGGCTGCATCATCTTTCAAGCTTAATGTTATGAGATCGATTTTTTTTAAATATAAGGGGAAGTTGCTGGTTTATATTCATGCCACTTGTAATTAATGTGTTTCTTGTTGTAAACTACTTATAAATTTGATACAAACTTCTTAATTTTTTGATAACAAAATGTTGTTCGCAATCTCTATCGAACAACTAATATCTGAATATATAATGGCAACCAGCAGGTGTTTTGTTCGTGATTTTTATCTGGTTTATATTTCAAGATTTGTTATAATTTTATTAAAATCTTCATATCAGCCTTCGTGGCGCAATGGTAGCGCGTTCGGCTGTTAACCGAAAGGTTGGTGGTTCGAGCCCACCCGGGGGCGTTTTTTTCCAGTGCTTGAAATGTAAAATTTTCCAAAAATATTTTTCATATTGGTCAAAGATAACGATGATTCCGTTTCGGTTGAGGTACTGATTTACAACAGAGATTCAAAATTTAATTTTGAATCTGTCTTTTTTTTCAAAGTCTCTTAAATTCCTTCAAAAAAAATTTCACCCATACACTGGATGGAAATATTGCGATGTTGGTGGGCGGTAGTGAAATTTTACAATGAAAAAAAAGCAAAAGTGGTCGGTAGGCATAAAAAGTTGACGACCCTTGATCTAAAGGGTGAAGAATAAAGTTTATTACGAGTGGGTGTAATTTAAGCCACTCTAAATGTGCACGACGCGTGGTGTAAATTCAACTGAATATCTCTTTTATGATAAAAGATGCGTTTGCGTTATCATAATGCTCAACTCTCGTATCATTGAAATCAAATAAATATTCTAAATATCATATTATTCAAAGTTTTACAGGTACAAGTGGGTACGTAATACCGTAAGAAAGATACATCATTTTTGCAGTCAAGTTATAGAATTTTGTACAAAACGAGGACAAGCAATCTCCAAGCTCTCTCAAAGATGACTTTTATGTGCTCAAGTGAACATTTCATCTGCAGTAGAATTTGCATTTTTCATTTTGTGTTCTGAAAATATCACCGCATTTATATGTAGCGACGCGACGCCATCTTGCTGGTCGTAAAATGAATGGATCTTTCATCTCAATTTCTTGAGCATGAGTGCTCACCATTATATTCAGTGGCGGCACTATAACTTAGAAGCTACGCAGAATATCGCGTGGTACTATATCCCGCACTGACGATGGTTCCAAATCACTGTTGTTGCTCTTTGCAATAACCTTTGAAGTAATACATAATGATCAAACAATACGACTTGTGCAAAATTTAACAAGAGCTGTTTTTTATATGAATTGGTGTAGTGAATATAAGGGAGTCTATGAAACAATTCTTTCAGTTATTATTACGTAATTAATAACTTTTAATGAGTTCACTGTCAATACATGTTAGAATGGCATTATGTTAAAAAATAATAAGACATTCTTTGGGTTTATTGCACATCAAATTTATTAAGATCAGGGCCGGTTACGCTCATCTCCAGCATTTTAAACTGATTAATTGAATCGAAATTCTGATCTCGATCACGATTCAGTTGAAAATGGTCACGATAAGCGAAACCGGTCCTGATCCTGATAAATGTTACGTGGAATAAGTAAAAAAGTTTATATTGTTTTAATGCAGTTAATAAATAATATTCGTTAAATCATTTTCGAATCCTTCCATAACAGTTAATATGAATTATTTAACATGGACTGCATCTTAGTCACAGAGAAAGTGCATGAGTAAAAATGGTGCTCGTCCAACGATTACGATGTTCAAAAGCTTCAGACATTTTCCCATTTTTAAGGATTGGATAGAGTGAGTGTGGCACGATAAAAACACCACATAAATGCATACTTTCTCATCCAACTTTACCAATCGATTGTTAGATAAAAATGACCATTCTTAAATACTTATATTCGTAAATTTTTGATAATCTACTCAGTATTAAAATTGAAATTATACATATGTAGATATCAATAACGTTGATATTTTTGACACGCTCAAACCCTTTTTGTGACAAATTATACTGCAATTATTTTTCCCCATTCGTAAATCTTACCGCAACAAAACAAGTGTTTAATAAGTATGTATCCTTTTGTGGATATATAAATATACTATCTAGAGATTGAAATGAGAAAAACCGGTATCATGATGTTCATACAATACCGAAATGTCGATCTATAGGACCATACAATTGGCATGCCTTTTGTTGGTCTTTGCTTAAGCTGTACATAAAATCGAATTCGCATTTAAAGTACGTAGTAGTTTCATTATTGTTATATTTTTATTATTAATTCAATTTGGCTTGCAATTTTTATCTTTAAACATATCCCACCGATGAGGCGAATTACTCCAATTTAGCGCAATTTGTATTATTATCTCTCGCCATTTTTACTTTTTTATTTATTTATTGGGTAAATTATGGATATAAGGTCACGGGACAGAATTCCAATACTAAGTTCAAAAAAATTCTACATAATGGCTTATAATTTTATGTTTTGACTTTACTCTTTGAGTTCTTGTGGATTATTATAAAATGTGGAATCAAAATGATTAAATCTGAAGAATATTACTGATTATTGTATGAGTTCTGAAAGAAAGAATTTGTTTTTTAATATTAGCCTATAGTAAATTATTCTTTTTATTTTAAACAAATAATAAACTTATGTGACTGTCTCTATCCGTATAATATTATTATTTGTGTAGTTTGTGGTTGCATTTTTGCTCCTGTAAATTAAAACAACTCGATTTCATACGTATTGCGAAGTATTCTGTAGGATCTTCTATTATAATAAATATAAAAATTAAATACATGCATACTTACATTTCATTTAATGTGCTTATTTTTCATAATTTTCTACAAAAATTCTGTCCCGTGACCATATATCCATAATTTACCATTTATTGGACAACATAAAATATAATACATGGCATTACAGCTGACGCCAATTTGCCATGCATTTGACAAATTTAATAAAATTATCACATAGTATATTACGCAAATTAAAAAGATAGATTTATGAAACAGAACAGAAACATATTAATTACATAAAAAGAAAAAAATACAAACAAAGCACCAAGATCACTACCGAAGATGTCCACATTAACAAGCAGTGCATTCATCAGCCGAACAGCCCTTGTGACTGGCGACTCAAAAGACTTACGTGACAAACAAGTTTTGACGAAGAAAATTGATTGGCCAAATAATACTTTTTCTATTACGTATCCTTAATGTAATCGTTGATTCAACGAACACCCTTAAGACTTATTTTTTATACTTTAATATAATAAACATACCATTGTGATAATAAAGTTTTAGATTGTTTTATAATAATAGCAGCATTTATTCACCAAGGAGTATAAAATTCAAATATTCAAACTTTAATGTAATAAAACAGTCTCTCATTGAACCTCCCTTCCTAGTCTTTGACATTAGAGCTTTTTAGAAAACTTTATTTCGTGTATTACTCTCACATATTCAAAAGCATTGAACCGTTATTTAATCACACTCTAATCTAAAAGTTAACTGCAATATGTCGATTATTTCATTTTTAGGAGCAAATAATCAACCTTTTGAACTTTTCAAACGAAGTCGACGTCTCAACAATGTTATTAAATATAATGTCATATTCAAAATTAATTTCCACAAGTTTATCGCCTAACCCATCCAGAGTACTTTTAGAGTAATGATTAAGCAATGTCAAGGTTTTTATTTGTATTTCACATGGATGTGAGTGAGTTCAGACGAGTTCTATTTTTTCTGTATTATAGTTGATTTTATCGGAACTCACTCGGTTGACTTATTTGCCAATTTCCAATGTACTTTTTTCACTCTTATATCTGTAAACCATATTTTACTTTCTTCCAAAGTTTTTATCTTTTTTTACATCGAAAAAGCAATACACTTATAATTTGTGATTTTTGTAATGTACATATTATGTATATACATATATATAAATAAATAAATAATAGAATAAATATCTGGCTAGATGATAATGATGATTCATTTTGAAAATAGAAACCTTCTGCTATGATATGAGCCCTTGAGAGGTGAAGTGAGCCAAGTGGCATTTTTGGATAAAATGCGTTAGATGCAGTATCATATTCTTCAGGTCTTTAAGTATCCTACAAGTTAAGTGAGATTATTGAAAACACACTGAAATACACTTTTTTCATAAAAGTAAAAGTATGCTCTGAGCTAATACAAAAGTTTCTTCATTTTGCTACTTGCCTCACTTCACTTCTCAAGGGCTCAACCGATATTTTAACGGTTAACTAATCTCGCCATTTTTATAATACTATTTCAATCATTATTTCCCTGAAATAATTTTGACTCTTCATTAATTTAGTAAGCTTCCACTTAATGCTAAAATGTTCGATGGATGATTCGACAAAAACACGAAATGAGACGAGATCGAAATTAAAAGTCCAAAGGAATGTTTCACCGTTTTTAGACTTGGCTCACTTCACCGCTCAAGGGTTCATTTATGGTTTCATATAATCGTACAATTTTAATCTTTATTTATACAAATTCAGTTTAAAGAATTGTGCGAATTATTTTGAGATCGGATGGACAAAATTATTTATCACACTCACTTTAGTCACAAAAGTATTCTTTGAAAATAGTTCCACTCCCATATATGGATGTTATGTATTCCTAACAGTGGCGGCTGGCGACAGAGTATTAGGGAGTACAAAAAAAGATTCAACTATTTTTCCGTACGACGGACAGCCAAAAATCCATAGGACTGGCACTCCGTTGGTATTGCGAACATTTGAATTGAAAGTCCATGTTATAGAAGTGTTTTAAAATCCAATGAATAGGAAAGAACTCTTGCAAAAATAGTTGAATCTTTTTTTGTACTCCCTAATACTATGTCACCAGCCGCCACTGATTCCTAATACAGATCAATAAATAACAGAAGAGTACAAGAACTGGCGCTTGAATTAATTAGCCAAGACCAAGTCGTAAAATATTCCATTTCGAGCCCTGGGCAAAAATCGCCCCCGGGTGGGCTCGAACCACCAACCTTTCGGTTAACAGCCGAACGCGCTGCCATTGCGCCACGAAAGCCAATGTGATGATTTTAATAAAATTATAACAATTCTTGAAATATAAACGAGATAAACGAGAAACTAGTAAAAACATCAAGCCGTAATTTTTACGACAGTGATTGTGAACATTGTTTCCTGACCAATAAAATAAAAACATAAACATTAGCTTTCGGAATAACAATGATATGCAGCAAAAAATATACTATGTAAATAATACAAATTCCAGCATTAAGAGCTATATGTAATTCGATGAATAAGTAAAAGTTTCCTGCATGTTTCAAATAGGATAGGAAATTAAATAATATGAGGGAAAGATTAGAGTTCTTACAATTAGTTTCATTTATCTCTATGAGAAGGTGTTAAAAATAGCATATCTTTATCTCTGGATACAACATAAATACATATATGATCATTTCTATTTAAACCATTGCAAGACGGGTGCGAAACCTATACAAATCATCTGGAGTAATTGATACTATGAATCGTTCCCGGCGGGCTCTATCCACCAACGTCACGGTTAACATAAAATGAACACGATGCCATTTCGCCACAAAAGCCTGTATTATAGTTATATGTACATATATGCAGCCATGCACCAATAACTTGTAATATTACAGGACTACCAAATAATAATTTACTGTCCGAAAAATATATAACTCCGGTTTCTGATATTAATATGTTCGATGGATAATTTAAAGTTTTACGTTTGCAATGTTTTTTTTGCGTTTATGTTGAAGTGGCTGGTGTATATCTAAAAATTATATACTTATGTACATACATACATTGCAGATGCGTGACTATAAAAATCACGATAAATCGTGCAGAATCGATGTTACTACTTTTTCTCGTTCTTAATTGATTGATTCAATAATAATAACGAAAACTTTCGTCTTGTTTGATGTTATGAATAACTAATAAAGTCAAGATAAAAACAAGTTGTATAAGATGAGTATGATAATATTAAAGCATAATGAAATACTAAATTTGCAGCGGAAAGTGAAAACATATTCGTAAACCTTAGCGTGTAGGGGAAATCGAGGATACACTTAATGTTCGAACTAAATTTGATGTTATGTACCAGATCCTTTTTGTGATTGACTGAATTGGCATTTACCCGGTGGAACTCCATTATAACACGGTAATAAAATAGCAATTTATTTTTGTAGAACTGTGTAGAATTAAATTACATTGCTATTTTTTCACCGTGTCATTTTTGTGATTATTCATAATTTTTTTAAGCTGGCTCCATGGATATGTTCCGACGCACGTCCACAGGATGTCCAGGTGGATCTGTTTTGAGCCACAGGAAAAAATCAAATGTAATGACTAATGAGTAATGACCTTCTATCAATTTATTTCCCACTTGACATCATTGCTATTGCTTCCGCGGAAAATTGTATACTTTCAGTGTTTGCGAAAAGCTGCATTTTCATTGCAAGAGCTGCGGATGAGATAACTTCGCACCGGCTAAATCAGATGTCGTTCTACTAAATTCAATAGGCTGCCCTGCCCTATTATTCCGCTCTTAATTTAAAATCGCCCACTCCCCGCATGGGTAAATACTAAAGTTCAGGTCTCCGACAAGGTGGCCTACGTGGGAATTATATTTGAAAACAACTTTACATTTGATCAGCATGCGAAAAGTGCTCGACATTATAAGCTTTCCGAATTTCATTTGATGCAGTATTTATAGGTGTAAACTTTGGAATCTTTATAGATAATTTTTGAGACATTGGCTTATAATATGTCAGAATGATACACCTTATAAATAAATTACTATACATCACGCGAATTGATTTTATTCATCATTACGATGGAATGAAAGTGTTTACTGTTCATACTTGTATTTATACAAATATAATCTCGCGCTTACCGCGGGAAATACGTTCCTGAAAATTATTGCGGTGGGTTTAATCAACAGACAGCGAGATTAGGATTGCATACTAAAATGGATGTTAGCAGAAGGTTAAACAGAACCAATTTATTCAATTATGATGAAAGATTATTTCATCTCAAAATTGATAGTTGCTCTCGTTTTCAAAATAATTAATTAATTATTTCAAATGTGGTATGGTTTTTCTTGTTATTTTTGTCCATTGTTCCCATGTCAAGTAAGACTGGCGCCTACTTTGAGAAAATTTGTTTTCAATATAAAACAATGTATCGTATCGATAGTATTATTCCACTCGTTGTGTAACCAATCGTGTCACTTTTATTTCTCGTCAAAAAATGAGGAATCAAATATACGGGTATATTTCATTGTGTTAATTAAGTGAATTGTATAAATTAATAGCGAACGACAATCGAATTGAAGTTGGTTTAATAAGATTTAAGAAAATATACATGAAACCACTTCCATTGACATTGCAACTATCTTTAAGATTTTAGTTTTGTACAGTAAAATATATGCAATTCAAAGCAAAGTTTATGAAGTCTTTTATCACGAGTCGAGAAATAACTTTGTTACGCACAAAACTTTACTATACAGATCTTTATCTGTGAAATTGTGTACAGTTCACAATGTTTCTAGCATAACAATTGCAGTAAGTTTTACTTTTCCGAATATACTACTGTATCACACGAGTTGCGTGGCGAAAATAGAAACAGTGTCGTAAAATAGCAGTGAGAATTTTACCGCGTCTAATAAAATTACGAATTGAGTAAACATATCTACGAATTATATTTGAAGTATACATGTATAACATCGCCAGTTTGGTTTTATATACTCGTAACTCCACAAACCACAATTTTAGGAAACCATATCAACATGAATAAGCGTAAGAAAGAAAAGAATTGATGTGGCAAGAAGCATTTTTGAAAAAATAAACTTTTAGATGGTGATAATATATAAGCCTGAACACACGATGGACAGCAATGAAATGCTACAGCTCACCCGTATTATATGACTTTAATCTATGGAGTCAAGGCTTGGACGTAAAAGAACCGGACCATCGGAAGGCTTTCGAAATTTGGCTGTATTTGCTGATGAATAAAGATTTTATGGGTCGATAAAATTACTATTGCGAAGGAAGGAAAATAGTTGCATATTTAACAGAATAGATGAAAAATCCGTCTGTTCTCAAGGCTGAGCTGGTTGAGTACATATTCAAACCTTTTTTTTCAAAGATACTATCATAGTAAGATAAGACCATAGGGCTTAACTTATTTTTAATTGTGCAGCCTTTTCTTTCGATGAAATCGTTACCAAATATGATATTTAATTAAAAAAATAAACATTTTACCATCGTATGTTACTCCGTAAACTCCAAATATCTTCGTTTTATTGATTAACAAAATTCTAAATAATTATTCTATAAACAAATGAAAGATTCTTAAAACCACAATGTGCAATTTTCGTGATCACTGATGTAATTTAATACAAAGATATCAGGTTACCCATTTCAATTATATTTCGATACATTATTAAATTCAATATTTCAATATTAATGCTTATTATAAGTGAAATTTATGGTATTTTAATAATATAACGAGTAGACTCTCACTGCAAATATCTCCGTAATTTGTATTGTTAGATCTAGATGTGCATCGTAAAATATGTTCTCCGTAGGAAAATAATAAATATAAATCCACAACGTAATGCTGTGCAAATTGCGGATTAATGAAGACTTATTTTCCAATATGTATCTTTCAATTTAATTGGAAATTTCTTTGTTTCAACGATACGCCGCCATTCAGCAAACATTCTAGAATATTCTCATTTCGCTTCGTAGCGATTCGATTTTAATTAAGGTAATGGAAAAAGGTTTTTTATGAGGCGAGTTGCTGACAGCAAATTGCGCGTATCACCAACCCAACACAACAGGTATCCGGTTAATGAAAAGAATTCTTTCAATTTTATGATCGTAAGTTGCTTTCCTTTGTAATAAATATGTTTATGATTCAATCTATTACTAGGTATCATAAAAATTCATATAAACAGAAATACTCATCGAAACCATTGAGATATTATTAATTAATTATCTAATTGATTAATTATTTTATCTTTTTTCATTGTACGCGTTTTCATTGCCATCGTTGATTTGTGATCAAGAAATTTCGCAATAATTTCAATACCAAAGATAGCAAAAATGTTAATGAAACGATTCTGTCACAGCTATTATGATAACGTTTTAACTGGACATGTTACATTATTTATGTAACACAATCAACTGTAAAGAACATATGTATATGATTGTTTTCCTTACGTGTGTATGGTTAATCCAGCAACAAAAAAATGGCTCATTTATTTTTATTTTGTACAAATAAAATCTACAAAACAGATGTAAAACAGTTTGCTCTCAAGGTTCTTTTTTCAATTCTTCTTATTAGTATTTGAACAATGAAAAATAGATATAACACGATGAATAAAAATAGGAATGCGTTTAAGTTTTACAATACAAAAATTATGCAATACAGTTGATAGTTATTTCGGCTTACGCCGTCGTCAGAACTATGTTTCAACTTACATGAAATTCGCTTTCTGTACTGGCTTAGAAAATGTACACAATACATCTCCACAGATGTTCTAATATCCTAACTTTATATAATTAAATGTGCTGCAAAGATGCCGACATATACATATACAGTACTGGATTTAAAGTTATGCTATGGGATTCTTTAATGATGTGGCTTGTATATTTATAGTCTGACTTTATTCTACAAACAACAATATCAATAATACTAGCTTTGACTGGAGAAACAATCAATTGTTACAATAATTTTCGTGTATATCTCATTAACCCACGAACTATAGAGTGGGAAATTCTGCCATTTATTTGAAATAATTTGCTGTGTAAAATAATATTTGTTTTTATTTTTTCTCACAGGTGGCGCTGAGGTCGCGCGATGCTCTTTCCGGGTCCGGGCCGCATGTCCATCCGCCATGACGCCGCCAAACGCGACAGATTCGTCTGAAGGATTCTTTTTCTTTGGAAATTACAACTACACGCCGCACTTTCCAGTGGAACCCCAACCCACCAACGACACCGTCGAGGTCGTTGTTTTGGCCTGCGTGTACACGGTCGTGGTGTTTGCGGGAATATTTGGTAAACTTTTTCAATCAGACTGCTTCTTTTGTTATTTAAATTACGGGTATGTTTGTAAAATATTGGCTTTACAACCTGTCAACCAATTTAAATTCATTTTATTATCATGGTAATGGAAGTTGTACCTCGTAGCGATTCGAAAATACTCAAATCAAACACAATACACTTAAGAAATTTCGTGACGCAATGACTCACCGTTTGACAATCTTTATGTGACAGATCTACTCCTTACTTTGAAAAGCTTCTAACTGCTATTGACACTGTTTTGAGATATGAGCGTTTGATGTTCCGATTGATTAAAATTGACTTGTAACAATTAGCAAGTAAAAATGTTACAAGTTACTTGTTTTAAGCATATTTTTTCACAAGTCTTGCTGAGAAACAATGATCTTATCGACCTAATGATGGAAATAATGATGACAATCTTGGAACTTTGTCAAATAAATTTAGTAAAAAAAGTGTGCAGATGCAGTGCAACTCCGGAAATCTCCATTATTCAACCATAGACAATTCTGAAATTCAAATAAATGATAGAATGCGGTAAATACAAGTTTTTCAGACCAAAAGGTCATTTTAGGGAAAAATGTCAATAAGAACCTTTTCAAACTAAGGTAACGAGCATTTTAAATTTATAGATGCTATATGTAAAAAATCATTTTTGCATTGTACATACATTCAATATTATTTCAGAACTCACGGACCACTAAACTCACATTTTTGAATTATTGTATTTTATTATGATTATTTTCATTTGTTTTTGAAGTATTATTGACTCCAGTGATGTTACTTAAAAAAAAACGAGAACTTCCAAAATATTTACATATACCACCGGTTTGCGACCGCTGTTCTAATGTACTATCAATAATTGAGTGACTGAATATGGCATCAAATCTTTTATTACTTTCTTAATATTTGTTTAATTTGGCTTATACATATGTAAGTGTCACCATTTTCGAAACCTTTTCTTAATTTATTTTAAAATCCTGACTATTTGGAACGTGGAGCGTATGGACTCTTAATGAATGTTATCTATGAGAACTGGTTGTTACTCAATTAGTTCAAAAAAGTGTTTAGATCTTTGCTCTCGCTACGCCCCGTTTTGAGAATGGAATGGGTGGGACAGAATTTTCAAGCATTGCCAGGCATGAAAAATCAATTTATGAAACTGTCCGTTCTAGGATTTGAATCCGTGAATGCCGTCACAAAACCAAAAACATTGGCCACTCGGGTAAAGGTCCGGCAATCATGCTGATCACATATATACTATATTTCTATTTTATTCTCCAGGAAACGGAAGTTTACTAGTGGCGCTACTTTCACAACAAGTGGCACGCGTGCGAAGTCCTCTCTTGGTAGGGTTGTGCGCTGCAGATTTGCTGGTTTGCGCATGCAGTGCCCCCCTCGCAGCTGCAAGGCCTGCCCTTCAAATCCCGCCACCACCTTGTGACACATTCCTTTGTATAGCTGTCACTTGTGCGCAGGTAAATCATTTAATATCAATCAAAATTTATCAAATTTTAAATCAAACAACATCGCAAATCATTTTTAATATCTCTAATTTACGGCAGCCCAACGATGTCAATATAATATTTTATTTGTATATTGTAACCGAATTAAATTTATTGATACTTTGTTGTCATATGCATTGTATTTATCTATATTAATTGAATGTTAATAAACTGTCCGTTCTTGATCAAAATACATAAAAATAAGCTACATTTCAAACTTAATAATGAGAGAACATTATTTCATGTTTGGAAATTGTGGAATATGAACTACAAATTGTAATTTATTTGCAAACAATATTTTTTATCAATTTAAATGAAATGTCAAATCAGGACCGGTTTCGCTCATCGCCAGTACATACAATATTTTTATGTTTTTGAAATTATATTTTGCAGTCGTTTCCCGTATCAGCGAGTACCCTATCACTGATGATGCTGTCTGTCGATCGATACGCGACAGTCCAACACCCCCGGCTGCTATCTGGCGTTCAGCGAAGGCCCTACATTGTAACGGCACTCGTCTGGGCGTCTGCAGCACTCCTGACCACTCCAGCAATTCTAGGACAAGTGCTGAAGCAATCGGAAACCTGCACGGAAGGTCCATGCTATACCGAAGAAATACGAGTCACATTTGTCGTTTGTCAAGTAGTGACGATCTACATTGTACCGGCAACGACTGTCATGGTGTGCCATTTGGGAGTTAGATCCAAACTGTGTGCACTGTCATTGACAGCTCGAGCGGCACACGGAGAACTACCTCTGCCGATGCCTCTATTGAGAAGACCGACACACGTAATAATAGTAGCAGGCATGGCAAACAATGCCCAAACGCAGGCCGTAACGTATGGATGTGACGATGAAGAAAGGCGAGGAAGAGATTCAAGAAAACATCGCAAGCGGCCGAGTGGAGGTCCAATACGAGGTTCCAATCAAAGAAGATCGCGCAGACATGACGGTCCATCCAAACCGAGTCTTTTAACACCGCAACCGCAGACTTCAACACTTCAATCGCGAAGAAGGCTAGCTAATGTGTTGGTATCTGTGGCGGCTCTTTTTGTAGCTTGCTGGTTACCATATTCGATATGCCGATTGTACACAGAATTCAATAAAGATATTTCTGAATACTATCTACGTTTCAGTTTATTACTAGGCCACGCTCATTCGGCAATAAACCCTTTGGTGTACTGGGCGTTGAACCACCAGACTTTGAGTCAGCAAGGATGTGTACCGTGCTCTAAAGGAGGAGCAGCGCATCGTTTCTTGTTTCACTTCAAGTTCCACGACGATCAGCCTCCTTCGAGTACCAATGAAGCGGCGTTGGGTCCGTTTAATCCCCGATACACGCGGGCCAGACCGCGGATTGAGCAGGCCGCTCCTTCTTCTCATTATCTATATTAATCTTACATATTATATTATGGTGGGTGAGTAAAAAGAGGCTTCGATTCCGTATCGTTGTTTCGAAAATAAATGTTTATATGTGTATATTATATTTAAGCTATCTCGATCGATCTGTGATTCTTTTTTCCTAGTGCCTATAAATACCTAAGAGAAATTATAACTATGAGATATATGAAATAAAATACAATAAATCTGAGACTATTTGTATTCGGAGATGTGTCAAATCAGAGTCGCTATTTTCTTCTACTGTCTCTTTTCTATTATGTCGTGAAAATATTACACTATGAAAGGTGTTTGATTGAAGTTGAAAGATCAAAAATATGAAGCGGATATATGCATTAAAACGGTCAAATTCATCTATAAATAAAAAGTAATATTTGATGTTCCATCCACCTATTTCACTAACTAATAAAATAAATGTAAAACAATGTTGTGCACGTTTCCAACAAATATATCTGTACCTATCGAATTAATTGAAAAAATGAGTACCTTTTAGTGGATAAATACATCTGAATATGAATATTTTATTTAACAGAATGTTAATACATATATATTTACTCTCGAATGGAAAATGTTAAAAATAATTATTGGCAATAAAAATGAATGAAGTGTCTGTCTTGTATTTTCATTCAAATCCTGATGTGGAAGGTGGAAAGAAATTCTGGTGCTCTTGTTATGACGTGCTCGAATTCCATGTAAGATAATTTACCATCTCCATCGACGTCAGCTTCTTCTACGACCTGGCAAAACAAAATAGACTCAGAACAATGACGAATTTCAACGGAGTATTTATATATCTAATGAATATTACCCAATATAAATTTCATCAAGCCCAATAATTGTCTGGTAAAACACATACATTATAATTTCCATCACATTGGACAAAAAACTTGAAAAAAATTTGCCTCATTACTGAACAGTAGTTTTAAACGTAGCATTCAATTTTTATTTCTACGCACAAATATCGAACGGAATAAATGTTTCTAGAACCAGAGCAAAATTTTAGAACGAATTTTGACAGATAGATTAAAAATAATTCATACATCAAAAGAACTACATTTTTATAAAGGCATTTTTTCCGCTCGCCACTTGGAGCATATGGACTCCTCACTGAGTTTATCTTGGCATATGTTTTTCTACGAGAACTGCTTGTTACTCAGTTGCTCAACCTCTCTTTTCCGAAGAGAGTAGGGATGGAAAGGATACGAGGACTAGGACAGGACTAGTGTCTCGCTCATTGGGATCGGAAAGGTGGGAAGGGATTTTCAACAACACAAACACCCATGCCTTTGAACAGATTTATCGAATGAAAAAAAATCCGCTCATACCGGGAATCGAACCGGCACGGAAGGAATAGTATTAAACTAATAATAGAAGAAGTATCAAGTAAGTATAATGTGAATGAAAGTAATGATATACTAAGAAATTAGTGGGAACCACAAATAAATCATTAATATAACTAAACAACGAACCTTATCTGCAATTTGCTGCAGCTCTTCGTTGGTAAGTTCGCTTCTGGTGAGCAGCCTTAAAGCGATTCCTAGATCAGATGATCCGATAAACTTGTCTCCGTCAAAGTCATAGATCTTGAAAGCATAAAAGACTTTAATATCTCTGGGCGCCTGTTCGCTGAACATCGACATCAGATCGAGGAAATCCTCAAAGGTGAGATTCCCTTTTCCGTCTCTTGAAAACACCTCGCAGATCCGACGGCGGAAAGGATTCTCCTGAATGGAAACAACAATTAGAAACTCGATAAGTAAGTATGTTAATCATTTGACTACATTCATTTATAGTTGAATTTCGTTTTTTTTCAATTAGATTTACGTTTAAAACATTAATATTTATTACTAAACGAAAGTTGTTTTTACTCAAAATACATATTTTGTTGATTGAGTTGGCATTTACTTGGTAGAACTCCATTATAATACGATGAGAAAAATAACACTGTATTTAAATTCTACAGAAATTATTTTATATATATATTTGTTGATAGCTATTTCGGCTAAAAAACATATTGGAAAGTGGTATATCACCCTCCTAGTACATTTTACAATTCAGTTGTTTTAACTTCGTAGTAACTGTTAATTCTTGGTACACCTTATTATAATTTAACATGTATATTGTGAGAAATACTACTTAAGAATATGGTATTTTCATATAACATAATAAATTTAATGTTATTAGAGTAAGGGTTATATCAACCTACTTTGAAATGAAAATTTAATATTAATCCCTACTTATGTCTGAGCATTAACGTAATATTGCTATTATTAAATAAATATTAATATAAATTATAGTTATTAGCGTTATTACTTAGCTGAACTATTTTCGCTTTGATTTACCAAATAATGAATTCAAACGATAGCAAAAATATTGTTTCAATAGAATAATGAAAATCGAATTAATTAGAGATATCACAGATTATAATTTGAGTAATTGTCTATTTTATTAATTTAACAATAAATGTTTGTTGTTTTATATATACGTATATAATATGAGCACAGTTATTTTCATGTCTATTTTTATTTTCAAGGCCATACCTATTATGCATCAAATTATAGAATGTAAGGAAAAGTCGTCACAAAAGATATCAATTAACATATTTAAACAACTTTGTTATATCACTGGTTGTGTTACTATTTATGAAACGACCAGTGGCATTGCGAAATTATCAATCTATATATATAAAAATGAATGTTTGTCTGTCTGTATTTCCGCTATGGACTACTAAACCGCTCGACCGATGGATGTGAAACTTTACAAATTTATTGAGTACACTCCCGCAATGGTTTTTGGCCTACCAACCTCTCCCTCCAACCACCCCCCAATTTTTTTTTTTAAACTTTACGAATTTTTCGAGTTCACTCTTTCGAAGGTTTTTGGCATACCCCCCCCTCATAAGTCTCCCAAACCCCACCCCTCCAAACAACCCCCCTCCCCCCTAAAATTGATATCGATTTTTTACAAATTTCTCGAGTACACTTCCGCGAAACTTTCTGGCGTAAACCCCTTCCCCCCCCCCCCCAATCACCCCTACAATTGATATGGAAGTATACGAATTTCTTTATAATTACTCCCGCGAATATTTTTTTAGTTGCTGGCGTAGCAACGCACAACAGGTACAGCTAGTTGTATTATAAATTAAAAAATAATTTGCACCAAACTACGGCCGAATCAAAATAATCAGTGAAGTAGAATTATAATCAAATATATGATGTGAAGATTTTACTGAAAATGTGCCGACGTCAAAATTGACAGACAAGCAAGGATTTTTTTTATGTCGAAATGGGATTTTTTTTAGGTAGGTACATGGTTTGTATTATCGTTCCATTTTTACACCTTAAATCCATGTTTCTAGAAGATATAACAACAGAATTGTCCGCACCCGAATGGAGCATTACTTAAGCTATTTAACAAATCTAGCATTTTCTTAGTACTCAATATTTTTTATGTATTTAAACATATGATTTATTTTCTGATGCTAATCTTTTTAACAGTGTACATCTATTGTCATGTACAAAAAATAAAAAAACTTTTGTGCTCTTGGACAAGCTGGTACCAAAGCAGCGATATATTATGCAAATAAGAAGATAGAATACTCGGTATGGCAACACGTAAGGTTCTTTTGAACGAAAACACGTTCTAATGAATTTTATAAATATTCAAATAATGGAAAACCTTTAGTTCTGGAAGCTTCTCGATATACTCAACAGGGACGTGGATTTTCACTGCCTGATCCTCGGTCATCCTCTTGGGAACGATGTCAGGGTTTACTTCTCGAAACCTTTTATGGACTCTTCAAAAAAAAATTAATAGATGTATGTAATAAAAAGACAATTTTTACATTCATAATATTTTTACACCTCTGGTAAAAAAGACTCTATTCGCTTCCGTCAATTATACATAATTTATATGGCGTTATTAAATTACAGTTGGAACTCTCTTGAACAATCACTAAAATTTTACATACGACTTTTGACTTTTGAGGAACTGATATATAATATAAATACATATTCGAAATACATTCCTTCCCGAACACTAATTAATCAGATTTACTGTTCTGCAAACTAAATTATCCTCGCGTATTTCGTGAATATATTATGTAAGAAGTTAGTGTATCAAAGATATTGTATTATCTATACTTTACAGTCTTAACACTACATCATCAAAAGCAATATTGTAAAATACATAGAATATCAATGCTGTTCCATTTTACAATATGGTTTTTAATTTGTCAGTAAATTTTATTAATTAATCAAGTATTATCGGAAAATTCCGTCATTGTAATTGAATGCTATAAAATAATTATCAGAAAAGACAATATAGCTCAGGGGTCCCCAATCTAATTGGACCCGAGAGCGCATTTAAAGAAAAATGTGGGGCGGCGGGCGCCACCCTATTTTAAAAGGAGAATATAGAGAGATAATGAGAATGAGAATTTTAAATTGAATGTCCCTGATAATTTTTTGAGGAATCGTGAACATGAGTTGTTTGTTCTTCCAATATGAACCAGTTGTGCCAATGGGAATGATGTCACTGGGAAGTAATTCAATTTGTTTTTGGTTTGAGTTTTAAAATTTTAAAATATTAATTCAGACGAATACTATATTTTATGAAAAAAAGTTGATTTTGTCCGTTCTCATAGATAATCTGTTGAAAATTTCAAGGTGGCGCATCATCGAACACAGTTTTTTGACGGAAAACATCTTATTTTTAATTTTTAATTAATTTGATTTTAATATATTTACATGTTCTAAAATATGCATGTATTTATATTTGTCAAATCCATGGTTATTTCACTTATTTTGCTTTTAGAAATAAATAAATAAAATAAAAAAAAAAAAAAAAAATATTCTATTAACCATGTCCAATTTAACATGGATCATATAAACTCTGCATACAAAAATATGTTCTTTATAGAATGAATTGAATGATCATTCATTTGTTTTTTAGGTTTGAGTTTTTAAAATTTTAAAATATTAATTCTAACTTTTATTTAAAACTAAATTTTTATAAAAACCTTTTGATATTCGCTTTTGACACAAAGGTGGCGCATCATCGAACACAGTTTGTTGACGGAAAAAAGAATTCATCACTGTTACGGATGTTTGTTACCAAAGAAACGGTCAGGCAGGTTTTATTTTGAATTTAGAATAATGAAGTATAAATAATGATATAATAATATATTCTATTAAAGTACAATTTTTATTAAATATAATTGAACTAGAACAAAACAATATGGTTTTATAAATAAATGGGATGATCATTATTCTCATGTCTTTTATGTAAATTTAATTAATACAAAAGTTAATTAAAATTTTATTAAAACTAAATTTTTCTAAAAACCATTTGATAATCGCTTTTTCAAGTAGCATTTTCAGACATAAAAGTAATTTACAAGAAAAGAATTCATCACTGTTATGGTACTGTTAATTCGTGGTGGAAGGCAGGTTTATTTGTAGAAATACAAAATATTTATTGCAAAAATTCCACAATTTTATCAATTGATCAGGACTGTTTTCATAAAATTGTTGAATTAGAACAAAACAACTGTGTTTTATTACCACTGGGATGGGATAGATTGTAACAAATAGGTAAGTAAATGTAGCTGTTATTAAAATATAAAATCCATGTCCGCTTCTAACTTAGAGGATATGGAATTCTCACAGAGTTTATGGCAACATCTTTTTTTCCTGCGAGAACTACTTGCTCAATCTCTCCTTTTCGAATAAAGTGAGTACATCTAGTGATAAGCTAATCGCTCTCACTACGCACCGTTTTTTGGGATCGGAAGGGTAGGAAGGGATTTTTAACAACACAAATACCCATGCCTTCGAATTGGATCAATAAATCGACTTAAAAAATCTAATCGTACCCTCGAACCCTTGAGATCCGTGACGGAAGCCAACGACGTTGACCACTGCACCACGGACCCGGCAGAAAAAAAACCTGTGTAGACGTGGCTTTAACCATATCAAAATATACTGATATGCAATAGTTGAACACATAAATTATATCATACTTCATTTTCATATTTTTGTCATAAATTGGTCGGCTCTTGTGAATCCGTACTCTTAGTTCATTTTTTGACATGAGACGATTCTATCGATAGAAGTGAAATCTCCACTTTGCGGAAAATTTACTCTAATTTAACGATAGTTGAAATCTATTTTTCATAATAAATAAATCGCTGTTCAATATGAAGGTGGCACCAAAAAACTTAAAATTAGAAACATTAAACCGATGTTCGAATGATGAAAGATATACCTAAATGAAACTGTACATTGTACCTAGTAGATTTAAATAATATTATTCAGTATAATTTCCCATATTTTTAATATTTATGAAAAAGTCAAGTGAATTTAAATATCCGTTTCATTCAACGTTCTGTCTTTTGCATTAATTAGGAATATGAATGCCTGAAAATGTTTCACAATAATTTATATAAAATTATCATTCTTTTTTTGAATTCACTTTTTCAACAAACAAAAGCAATAAATTATCACACAGAAATGGGATGCATATAAATAATGATTTGACAGATTTTTTTGAAATTCAGATTTTGTTTATTGGATGCATAATTTAATAGCTAAAACTAACACTATATTTATTTATCCCATATTACAAATACAAACAAATTAATACAATCCACAGATTTATAATCTCATATATATATTATTTTATATAACAAATAAGTTTAATTCTGACATTCTTTCCGTCTACATACCTTAAAATTTCTTTCCTGGTGAAAAATGTGCAATCCTCGGAAGCAGGAAATCAAATAACACAGATAAGCGATTCTATAAAAATAAAATACTTTTTTTGACAGATTTTTTCATCTGACATATGTACGTATTCTGGAAATTGTTTTACGATTTTAAATACTTGTCTAAGCATTTAAATTGTAATTTTGAATCAATATATGTATCGTTTACCTGATAGTCCTCCAGTTGCTTCTCCGTGAAGGTGACAACTTTATTACCCATTTTCTATTCAATTTCTAAGCCAACTAACTATAGGAACCCAATTTTACTTTTTGATGTTCTTTAACTCACAGATTTACTTATTACATTTTTATTGTTTCACATATGACATTAATTAAAAATTAGATATTCGTAAATATGCCTGTTCGGTGGAAATACTTACAGTTGACTAAATGGTAGAAACGTGTTGCATGTCGAGATGGAAAAATAAGGAGCGCCTTAATGTGTTTTCAAATGACCCAAAGGGTGTGTCTTTCCATATTAAATTATAACAGATGTTCACAACTATCAATATTTTCCTTTCAAATGAATAAGGGGTAAACAACTTGCAAAATACGAGCGCTGCATTAAAAAAAATCAAAGCATCTCTCCCGATAAAAACCAGCGGATGTAAATAATTGATAATACACAATGTTAATTGGCAATCAGTTCGACAGCGATTCCTTTAACTTCATGTCGATTACAAGTTAAGATTTTTGAAATCGCACATGCATGTGATAATTTGATTATCGTGACTATATAATATTTTCTAAACAGATGTTGAACCTTTCTTTTAAACTTTTACCAGTTTCTTAGTAACTAGCTTTGATTTTTTTCTCTGGATTAAGTAAATTTTATTCTAAACTAGTATTCGAACCCGGCTTCGCTCGGACCAGTTTGGGGTTATGTTCACCTCGACACGTAAATTCAGACGGGCCAAGTTGAAACAACTGGCAACTTAATGACCAACAATGCAAAAGGGAATTACAGACCCACAGACATACATACGCCGTTTCGGTTTTATATATAAGATATTTTGGTTCATATGAAACTACTCGAGTACTCGAGTATTTTGTAAAATGTACTACTCGATACTCGAGTAATTGGAGTCTCTACACACACATTGATAACGAAACAAATTTACCGTCGAAACTTTCGCGAGCGAAATCAATTCGTTTGTTTGAACTTGCAACAACAATGCAAAAAGGGAATTACAGACCCACATACATACATACGCCGTTTCGGTTTTATATATAAGAAGATACACAAATGGATCACATAGTCTATCTTTTAGGTTCTCTACCTCGGTACTATGGTCTCAATAACCGAAAATTCCCGGGACAACGAAATATTAGGCATCCAAATCTTTAGTACTAGCTATTTATCCATGCATACTGCTTTTGAAACAGAAATATTATTGCAATTTCCCAAGTAATTGCAGCAAAATGGACAATGCTAGCTATAACCTACACAACAACAGAACGAAAACTGCGAGGAGGTAATAAGAAGTCATGACATATTCTGATTAAAAAAGAAGAGGAGCATCATCACGTAGTCAAATTTTTGATCGTGTTTTAGCATTATGTTTAATTTTGTAACAAAAATGAAGCCACCTAGTTCCATGTTGTGGTTCATATAATTACACTTTTACATAAACAAAAAAATTACAAAAAACACAATACTTTTACAGGCTTTACATTCTAAAAATACCTACATTGCGGTCACATCTGATTTGACATAAACAGAACCCTCCGCTCAAGCTGAAAAAGATAAAAATTAAAACTTTATCAATCATAAATATTTGTAACTGAGGAAAGATTTTTGGTGAACTTTATTGTGTCAAAAATACATTATTATTAATAAAAAAAAATTCCCACTATAAGAATGTACATTTCTGGTTCTTTAATTATTTTACATAAAAAAAAAGAGTTTTATAATACATTTAATAAGATGTGCATAAATTTGTGCGTAATTACTATGGTAATTGAAATCCCGTAAACAAAGTGTTAAGTATTTTTGCTATCCTTTATTCATCTGTAGAAAATAAAAAAATACCTAAAATTGTTTTGCGGTATTGCATTTGAAACAGAACCAGACATTTAGAATTAATTGAAAAATAGATAATCAATAAACGAAATCATAACGATGGCTTTAAGAGTAATTTTGACTGAAAATGACTTAACAATACCATCTTTTGTATCATGCAATGTGCATGTCCCATAATTTTTTTATAATCAAAACTTATTTGAGTGCATCGTAAAAAATTTGATAACTCTATTGTCGTTCTTATATCTACTCTGCTTATTATCCAACTCCACCATTTTCTATTGTCAACTGTCATTCATTCGCTATTTTTCAGTGGTGGACAAAAAAAATGTTTTAAAGTCCTATTTGAAATTTTCTCGATCGGTTTGAAAATACCAAAACTATCAGTATTTACCCTTTCCTGCACAATTGACAAAAACGGAGATTTACTCTTTAAGCCATCGATAAGACTATTTTTCATTTAAATCTCTTAATTTTATACTGTAGACTATACTTTATTGCAATTCGTTATTTAATGGTAAATACTTTGCTTAAAATGATTTGTCTAATAATTTTTAGACCAAATTCAATCAATAAAGTAATTCCAATTTATTAATTTATAGTTTAACATTTTTTTTTATAATGGAATGATCAAATAGAATAAAAATCGTAACCTTAATTTAATATCACGGTTGCCTTATTTATGTACTTATTTAATACTTGAATTCCATCAAATCATTCGTTCTTTGATGCGTAATATATTACAAAATTTTATTTTATTTTGATGCAGGCTATTTCATCATTTAATCATTTATTCCTTAATAAAACAACTAATCATTGATATTATTTTCAATGAATGATTTTCTACTATTTTCTTGTTCGAACAATATTTATTCATTTTATGAAGTGTTAAAATGAAAATTTATTGTATTTACTACCTAGTATACAGTATACCCATATCACAATGAATGTTACTGGCCATGAATGAATTCAAGTAGCTATGACCGTTTCCGGCAAAAAATAATTCCAGTTAGTTTTAATTCCTGCCGTCAGAGTTCTGTCGAATGTATTTCATTTATAATATAAGACCCTTTTTGCACTGAGGGTACCTACTTCATCTCTGAAGAATAGATTGTCGACGCGTATACGTTTTTTATGACTTTATATTTATTTTTACTTCCTCGAGAACTAAAGTGCAGTGCTAGTGATCTTACAAGAAGAGTTTCCGTTCCGTATATTTTGTTTAATCAAAATTATCAGCATTCGGCCGCACATTTAAAATGGCAGCCCTACCACGTAGAATTATTAAAGAGACACAACGTCTGATGCAGGAGCCGGTGCCGGGTATAAGTGCTGTTCCCAGCGATACTAATGCCCGTTATTTTAGTGTAATTGTAACTGGACCCGAAGATTCTCCGTTCGAAGGCGGTTTATTCAGATTAGAACTTTTCCTTCCGGAAGACTATCCAATGTCGGCACCGAAAGTTAGATTTATTACAAAAATATACCATCCGAACATAGATCGTTTGGGACGTATATGTCTCGATATTTTGAAAGACAAATGGAGCCCTGCCTTACAAATCCGAACGGTACTGTTGTCTATTCAAGCCTTACTGTCAGCGCCAAACCCTGACGATCCGCTGGCGAATGACGTCGCTGAACTGTGGAAGATCAACGAAGTGGAAGCAATTCGTAATGCTAAAGAATGGACAAGGAGATATGCAATGGATAACTGAGCGCCAGCCGCATTGTCCTCAGTGCCTGTTTCACGATTGAAGTTATGGTGATAGAATGTTTATAAACTATTGCTGAATCAAGTCACTGGCTAAATTTTGTTGACTGTTAAATAAGTTTTATAATAAAGTTATCACTACATATTGTGATGTGCGAGATTGTTCTATGCCGTGTGAGCAAATAGTGTTACAATTGTGCTTTTCATCTTGATTTTCTAATGATAATGTTCTGTCAAAAACAAAATAAACTGTTTATGTAATATCAGACCATTGACACATTGAAATGTATTGTATATTTCAAGCTACAAAACCGATATCCCTTCTCTTGTGTTAAGCAAGCCCGCAATGTCAAAATGTTTCACGGCCAAGTAACCACATGACTACAATTGTGCAGTATTAACTTGTTATACACTGCCGACAGTTTGTTTTGTTTCTAAAAATGTTGGGTCACAAATGTCTAGAATCGAGTATATTTAAATTTAAGCAGTCTTTTTCTATATCAAATTTAGTACAATATACTTACCTAAGCACTCTTTGCTTAATTCATGATTAATTGCCGCTACAATGCATCACTCGGAGAGGCAATCAAGTTTGTTCAGTGGCTGATTCAGCTCACAAAGGAAATTGTATTGGAGGGGTTTTGACATGATTTATTGTCTAAATATGACTTATGTATTCCCCATAAATTTTGTTTACTGTTGCTGCGTCCTCCATTTTTTTTATTGTAAGAATCATTAAGTTAAGTGAAACATCTAAGATTGCTGTCTAAAAACAAACTGTGTGATATGCAATCACGCACGGGCATTCTGTCTGGCAATAGAATATACCTATAGCTTTTATCGGTTCACCTTATTTCGTAACCTTCACCCTGGCTACCCAGTCTCCTAAGTATCGTTAACATAAGTATAAAACCTCAATTATGAAACCGACATCCCAAGTCCATTATGTTATCACTTGGAGTTCAATTCCATTAAAGTAGTAACAAAACATTGGAACTTAATCATCAGTTTGCTTTAAATCACAGCATAATACTTATTAGCGGTGCGCTGATGTTATAGTGACATCTCTATCTTTTTGAAAAATACACTCACCTAGTTAATCGAAAGCTGAAGGAGGAAATGCTTTTTTTGCTCTACCGGAAACTCAACTTCAGTTACCGGAGTACTTACAGCACATTCAATATTGCCCAGTAATTAAAAAATCTCTTGGAATACTGGACTGTCACTTTATTATTAATTTAGTGTTTACTTGTACATACAAATCAAAGGCTATTATTTTTGAACTAGTAACCTATCAATTCTTTTATATAACGAGTGACATTGATTGTTAATTTTGATAATAACATAAGAACTTTAACATTACTTGTCAATGTCAGTTTCATTTGCTTGAATTTTATTATTTCAGCATTACCATATGCCCTACACCTCAAATATGGTTAACATTTTATTTATATGATTTTCCGTTTTGATTTAATTAATGATGTATTATTTCATTAAAACAAATGCATACAACATTGTCAATGCAAACTGATGTTGAGGGTGTGTATTTATTGTATTCTAGCTTAAAACTTGAAATGTGCTAGGTATATTAAGTTTGGATACTCCGATGATATATAATATATTATTTCCACGCTTGTATGACAAGTTATGTACTACCAAACTCTTTGCTTCTGAAATAGAATTTTAAGCATAAATACAAACTGCATTTTTCTTTCGACTTTGGAAGCGATGGCGATGTTAATAAAACACATGGTATTGTCTCTGTAATTTTATTCTATAAATGCATGACTAGATAATACTCTCGGCAATTGGAACAACTGATTTAATAGACATTTGTACACACACATGCGCAGCCGACTCCGCTGATCCGACTCGCTTCACAAACAGGAAAGGTTACATCAAGATCAAGTACATCAGTTAATCAGTTAATCGCTGTTCAATCAGAACACACTTCTTACTTTATAAACACATTTCATACAAAAAGTAACATTTATATTCATACATTTTTTTAGTTATTAAATATCTGGATTTAGCATGCTAGCAAACGACCATTTTTTATAGGAGGTACTTAGTTAACAATAATAAAAGATGTGTCTAAGCGGATATGAAATTTGTAATGATATTCGTAATAATAATCATTCCAACGGTCATAGTAGCTCGATCGCAGTGGACAATAAGCTTGAAGCGCTCGCTCATGTAACAGTTAACTTGCGTTCGCTGCTCATGTTCATTCCCGTCCCTTATTTAATGAGTATTTTAATATATATATATTTATAGCATTTTTAAATATCTGAACCGTCGAATCGCTCGTGACTACGTTCTCGACATTTGTGCAATTATTGTGCAGAAGCGAGATTCCCTAAAGCACGAGGTTCACCATGCTTAATACTACAGTTGCACCGATGTCGTAGCGATAACATCTCATATTGTCATGATTCATTTAATACCCAACACAAAATGTTAACTAGAACACTTAAAATGATACATTATATTTATATATGTATATAAGAACATTATTTTCATTTAAAATATGCTTTTTAAATTCACTGTCAGCCACAATATTAAAATCAAATTTTTAACAGTCATCATTACACACTATCCAAGCAGGCACTTTTAGCTGTGTTTTGTCTTTGAGAGTTAGCGATGGGCCAAAATTATATATAAACCGGATTCTCTTGTCCTGTTAGAAGGCGAAACATCGATGTCGGCATTGTCTTCATGAGAATCTGAAAACAAATATAGGAACATCAGACGGACATCTTACAAACAGAAAGTTTAAAAATAAATAAATTTTAGAGTGTTGCACATTATTGAATACAATATTAATCAGCATGAAAAGATTGTACAATAGTGAAAAATTAAGAAATTTGGATTATATGCAATTGACATTGCAATCAGATAGTTGTTATTTTTCTGGATTTTCACCTTTTACTCAAATAATACTGATTTGGTTGATTCCACCACCAGTGATATACACATATGCAATTTTTAACTTCCAAGACTTACTCCACAAGAAATCGAAATAAAAATTATATAATCATGTCAGCTGCATTGGATTTTTGACACAATACGGAGAACTCAAGATTATGCATAGAATAAAGGTAAAAGCTGAAGATGTATTGATAATAAAATATAAATAGAATGACCTAAAGCAGCAGAAACTATGGAAGGCAGAAGTACTTCAGTAACTGATAGTGGATATAATAAGTACACAGACATTGTAACATATATTTCTTATAATTTTTGGAATTCTTTAAACCAAACCACATATATTTTAGGTAAAATTTTTAGGAAACTGCACTTAGCCATTGGAAAAATATGTGACTATGCAAATGCTAAAATGAGGGGGATAATATAAATGGTTCCCGATGTGGATAACCTAACCTATCCACAAGTTATTCAATATATACAGTTCAAATAATACAGGTAATGTATAAAAAATCACATCACCTCTCCAACAGAAGTAGCCAGTAGATTGACAATCCTTTCATGCGGCACAGCTACAACACTTTGATTGTTTATTTCTATTATACGGTGACCCACTCTAACGCCTCCTCTCTCAGCGATACCGCCTCGCAGTAGACTGCAAATCTAAAACATTCCAAATCAGCTGTTAATTATGTTGATACCAATTCAATATCATAAAAAAATGGCGGCGCAGCGGATGTGGGCAGTATTATTGCTTTTGAAATTTGATTTTCCCCTTATCTATACATAATGATTATTCCACACATACACTTGATAAGAAGTGTGCATTACTAACTCATTGCTGAGAATCAGGTTAGTAAGTCGACAGCTATCAAAATGGATATCCTTTATAATAATAAAAGTATGCAATTTTAAACAGGTGGTAAATGTGGTCACAAATTTTACTAAAATAGTTTGAGGAAATGGTATTTTTGATGAACAGACAGGAGACAAATTATTTGACTGTTAACATACCAATGGATGCAATTTTCTGTAATAATAAAGCATAAAAAATCTGTAGTATTTAAGTTCTTGAGTTTTATTGAACAACTATTGAATATTTAACTATATGAAACTATTCCTCCCTTTCGTGAACATAAGGTAAGAGATATTTTTTGAATTAATGTAATAAAGAAAGAATGACTTACAACTCCATTCTGTACACTGAAGCCGAGCTGGTATTTAGTGTCCGGTCTCTTTATCTTGACTTCTACAACAGGCGCACAAGGCACAACTGTCAACTTGACAACAGTTTGATTTTTAGAATTCTTTATATACGTTTGACACGTAGATAGTGGCAGGCCAACTAAACTCACACCATTGATGGCTATTATTTGGTCACCTGAAGGAAAAGTAAAACACACTTAGTATACAATAATGCCTAGGAGTTAACTGCATTGAGCACCAAAATATATTGTCAAAAAGATATGGCATACGAATGACTTATATCCAAATATACAACCAAAGTTAACATATGTATATTTAAATACTATAACATGTATTTAATATTGTCAGCCAATATGAAGAGATGAAATTATGTTAAGTTACTGTAACTATGTTAAACATATGAGTTCATTTCCAAGTATTATCATTTAGAATAGCAACCGACAAACCTATATTGAGTTGTCCACATCTTGCTGCAGCTCCAGACGGTGCCAAGTTAGCAATGACAACAGTCGGCAGCATGGATCCCCATCCTGACTCGACTATGACTACGCCGAGTATTTCCCCTTTAGCCTTTGGTACGACCACCTCTTTTTGCATTTCTTTCTTGGCAAACATTTGCAACTCATCACCGAATATTTCTTGGCTATTGAGAACTTCTTGGTAGTCCATTTCCTTAACAAAACTATGATCCTCGATTCCGTTCGCCTTCAGAAATTCCATGTAAGCCACTTGAAACGCTTGCCCGATGGATTGAGCGATGAATTGAGCCTTAAAAATGTAATTAATAACAATTATTCAATTCTATCATAGAATAATGATCAAAGCTGTAAAAAGTTTATTCAACCATAAAAACTATAGTATATAGACGATTAATTTATAATATATGTACCTCTTCACTCTCAAAAACATGACAGATCATTTTTGGAGTTCTGTTGACTTTCGGGGGGTCATCCATTTCATGAGGAACAAACCGCCGACGTGCCATTAAGACCACCAAATCTCCAATGTCCGCAATGTACGATATGGTGCGAAGTGCATGGTCCATCATAATCTCTTTTAGGTCAGTGTTGAGTACCATGATTTTTTCCGTAGATATAAACAGATCAACTTCTGTACTCGGTTGCGATTCTCCCTCCGGAGCCTGGAAGGTAATTAAAAAACAAATGATACAAGTTTAATGTTAATCATTAGGACCAGAATGGATACTGAAATCGTCTCTTAGCATGTTAAACATATGAATTACAATGTCGTTTAACCAAAAAACAAGTTAAATAACGAGAATTTTGTTTGGATACATGAAATTAAAGAACATTTCGCAGATATTGTCATAATAAAATGCAAAATAAAATAGATTCCATTGATGCAGTAGAACCCGTCAGAGTTTAAAGTATTGATTAACTAAAAAAAATGCCACATAATAAATTACGTTACTGGGATATCAAAAAGTGCACAATATTTAATTAATTTACTGATGGTAATTCGGTATTAAAAATACTAGCAATCCACTCACCAATGCCTACAGGATCCATGAGAAGCAGAAAAACAAAGAAAAAATAAGAAAAATTCTCGATTAGCAAGTTTCGTTTTATGCATGTATTTATATAATAGTAAAGATACTAACTTAGTAATATAATCATAGAGGATGTGATTTCTAATATGTAGGATTAATTTGTGTGGCATTATAAAACAAAATTTATGAGCATACAAACTCAAAATTCTGGATTTGACATTCTCTATGTATGGTTAGGAATTTAATTATAAACATATCACCACAGAATGCTCCTAAATTAAATTGATAACTGCAGCAAGCCATAAGATCTAAAAAGATGCTTGAGTTCCTACTAGGATCGTCTACCGTTAGAATAATAGTGTAAGGGTTTATTTATTTTCAAGCATCTAATATATTTATATTGTACAGAAAAGTTTGACTTTCAAAGAAATTGTAAAAAGCATATTAAATTTAGAGTAAATGATATGAATGATAAATAAGTATATTAAACTGGGAGAATGACAATGAATTGAAAGATTATTCTACTGTCAATTTTCAATAATTTATCTTTTTAATAGTGTAAAAGGATTATATTCTTAAAGGAAGAGACAAGATAGTTATTTTTAATTTAGCCAAATGAAATTCGAATTTAGCGCAAATAAATAGGTTGATGTTAAGAAATGGAAAAATACGTTCATAGTTACAGTACAGTTATTATTAAGTCATTGTTTTGGTTTGAAAATTTTAAAACTGTATAATCCATAAAGTAAAACGTTCCAATGAGGCCAGACCCCATTATTTTACCCGTCCTAAAGAAGGAAACTTCTTTCTTGAAAATTCGCCCTGCTAGTGAAAGGTGTCGGACCCTCAAGAGGGTATACAATCAGACCTTAATTTTGGTGACAGCTTCTTCCACCATGTTTTTTTTGAGGCGTTTGCGTCTGCGGCGGCCGGTGCCCTCCTCGTCCACCTCCACAGAGCCCAAAAAGGTGAGACGGAAGACGGTTCCAGCCGGAGGACCGTCCTCGGTGGCCGTCTCGCTGCGCTGAGCGTACACTTCCTCGTATGCGGAGGCGGCACTGACGTTGACGTTGCTACCCGAATGATGATGCTGATTGGTTGCCTGAACGCATGCGTTTGCATCCTATAAATGATAATAATAAAACGTGCCACTCTCGTCGCCGATGCCATCTCGCCGAAGATTGCGAAAGCGGGAAAATCAAAATTGAAAAAAATATGAATGTCAAAATGTCGGTCTCTCTCTTTTTTTAATAACTATTTCTTAAATTAATAATGACGATTCAGTTCGCTCTGTCTGAACACATGCAAACGTGCATACACTGCTGTACTGTGTTCTGTGTGCAATAGACATTATAGATAACCGATTTGTATTTTATTTTTTTTCAAAAAACACTGCTGGGAATTTTGATAGCTATACATAATCAGTAATACTTAATAAATTAGGGTAAGGGTCCGTTCTGAAATTAAAGTATGGAGGATATTCACGAATAGATGTGTGCAGAAAGAGCGTTGTGATTAATAAATGTGAAGTCAATGAATCTCTATATTGGTTAACCTGCCTCAGCAGCAATGGCGATGAAAAAAACATGGGTGATCTATAACAATATGTTTAGTAAAATCTTGATTACTTAACAGGGCAGCCGCGGTGGGCGAAAGTCGGCCTTTGTGAATCGGTAATGACTAAAAACATCACCGCATGCCTTCATGACAATCTCACCATGCTCTAAAACTAGCGGTCACTACCGCTGACCGTCTCTTTGTATACTTTAACAAGCCCGCGTACCCGGATCGGATGAAAATGATCACACTCAAGTATTGCTGTCAGATTAAATATAATTAATTATCCAGCAGTAAAATAAACAAAATCTTTATTATGTAGTCTTAATGAAATGTTGATTTTGCAGATCTTTAGCAACCATAATCAATGTCAATGTAATGTGTGGCAATTATAAGAATTTTAAAAGTGTCTTATCATTGATTCAATTGATAGATTTACCGCAAGTTAAAGGTTTCATCTTGAAAAAAAAAATAGTGGTCCTCCGATCCGGGTACTTGTTTCAAGCATGAGAAGCAGTAAAGCGCAACAGAAGAATGAAGCCAGTAAGCTGTTCGAATGACAAAACAATATTTAAAAAAGCCCATGAATATAATATAATATAATGTATGAGGTCAATTATAATGTAAATAAAAGCTTCAATGCAGTTCCTAATGAAATGTTTCAGCATGCCGTGCAAATAACGGATGAGAAAATAAATTAAAATATGAATGCAGGTAAAATAGAAAAATGATAATAATTCAAGGGGTTAAGTTTATATGAGCACAACTTTACAGGAAAGAATACCATCTGCAGAAATCAAGAGTAGTTATTTATTTTTTTCCGAATGAGATAATATATGTATAGAATCCATTCAATAGAATCGATTATTTTTATTTGTGTAATGTGATAGGCAAATAGTTGGCATATGTGTAATAATTATAATATAAATAAAAACGTCTCAGAAAGGATTTTTATCACAATTATATGCTGTCAATATAATTGATAGAAGTATTATGTTTGCTTTCATGCAGACGAAATTGTTCGAGGACAGAAGGATACCATTTATAACCTTTGAAGGCTTTCGTAATTACATACCATGTTTTTTAGAGATTTAAAAATTCTGTATTTAATTTGTTTACTGTAAAATCATTTTTATGTCTCTCCATGGTCGAGGGAAATCACAAGGGTAAATTGTTTTCTTTGAATAATAAAGTGTAATAATTTTAACACTCAAGTTATCGATTGAGATTAGTAAATTAATTATAATGCAACTTGGAGACTTAGTAAATGTATACGGTTAAGTCTCTTGATGTAATTAATACAAGCAATTGTTTTCAGAGTTTATAAAAAGTTTTGAAATTACAAGGAACAGGTATATATATATAATGTATATATTACACATACATGAGAAACGTATCAGGATAGAAAAAGAAATATAAATGAGAGATATATGATGGCAGATAGGTAAAAAAAGAGTGAGAGACAAACATTCCGGAGGATTTTGTGAGGTAGCCAATGAAACCAATGGCTGGCGGCAGGCAGGTGTCAGGCAACCAATCAGAACGTTCCCTCGGTCAGCTGACCAATGGCATAGGCTCTGTGAAGGGGTGAGGGGGACACTGAAACAAAACTCTAGTGCAAAATACTCTACACTGATAATAATATTATAGTATTTGTTGATATAATACATATGAATACGATAAGACTTGCAAACATAATAACCAAACAATCCCGATTCACACAGACCGATAGTACGTACACAAGATCCTTTTCGACCGACTGATATTCAGTTTTTTTTTTAAATGTTTGTTTCCCAATAAACAGTAAAAAGATTTACTTCCACCATTTTAAAAATGCACGCACGTTTTTGACTATTTCAAAAAGAGTCATCTGGCATGCAAAAACATTACTATTTAATAGAGATGAATGTTGTTCTATTATAAAAGTAATGCAACAAATTCTATTCTAACTCCATTCCGCATGAATTGTCTAGAATAATAAATTATTTTCTCAATCTACAAATTCATTGCCACAAAAACAGTAGCTATTAATATTTTGTATGATCATTAAATGATTGATTTTCTATTCAATATGATTACTTTAATATATAAAATGTATTGTATTGATGAAAATGAAAGCTATAATCATTCAAATATACAACAGTCCCAGATTTTAATTTCAATGCGAATCTCACATTACTACAGAGACAAACCTCTAACACAAAATTATCACATTGGGTACATAAATATAAGGACTTACTTAACTATTTCAAGAGAGGTATTTAAAAATTATTATAGGTTAAAGATCAGAGAATCAAAAGAATGTCTTAACCCTGGAGTGCATTATGAAATTTAAACGAGATTATACGGATTTAGACTATAACAAAAGACATAAATGGCGGCAGTAAACGGGTATAATATATAGTAGGGCAGATAAAATGGAGGGTAAGTTTTTTTTAAAGAATATACAATGAATCCAGACATCCACCCAGTATTATGTAGGTATTTTAAGACATTAAATATTTCTCACAAATTAATAGACAATATTTTCACACCCAAGCAATGGTTTTATGGAGGTTTTTTAAGATTTTAAATATTTCTCACAAATTAATAGAATTTGACAGTTTCATTTTTTTCAAAATAAGAATTTACACAAAAAAAATATTTTATGATATAATATAATAATAGCAGGATTGGAAAAAAATGTGTTATTCAAACCATATTATCTCTAAAATTATTTGCGATACTTATTCTCAGGGTGCATGACAAAAGATTGAAGTCTAGGTATAAATAATTGATAAATCAAACAATAAGGCTATAAAGTTCGTTTATTTATCAATATCCATTACCAAATGAGATTTAAAAACAGATATGTCTTGATATGGGATGAACATAAATGTAGGGTAGCAAGAGGTAGGGGCTGAATATTTATGATCACTGTTTTGAGAAATGAGTAAAAGAGATCTGACCTTTATTCGACTGACTGCTTCCTCAGCTTGAAGCATCCGAGTGGCTTTAGTGGGTTGTCCTTCGCAAACCAACTGCGTAGAGCCCAAATACCGAGCTCGAAACAGTACCCCTTCTATAAGGACTGCAGGATCATGGCCAGCTAAAATAAATAAATCCAAATTAAAAAAAAACATCACATGGTTTTTTCACATAAAGCAAAGCTTCTTAACTATTTTCGATGATTTTTGAGATAGTGCATTCACAGCCAATTGCCACACCGATGAAATTGTCAATGATTTAATAAAACTTTATGCTTGAAGCATCTAGGTACCCAAAAAATATATGCAAATGATATGGTATAACTCTCAGGTTAAGAGGTTAGTTATATATTGATTAAATGGCGGAAACCAAAGATGATAATATGTTATATTAATATTATATATATCCTGGTATCCTGCAATGTATAAGTATTGCAGCAGCTATAAAGAAACTGATTTTACATAAAACTTTGTAAATATTTACAATGGTTAATTTTATTGCAAATAAACTATTTCATTATGATGAGTGCAAGTTCTGTTCAGAGAGTTAGTTATATTTTCAACTGCAGAGAATACAATTGAACACTTCCCATAAAATATTTTACACAGATATTCTGTTGGATAGAGTTCACCCCTTTAAAATTATAATGTTTGTGGTTTCACCAATTCCTTTATATGTGGTTTTTTAAAGTGAGGAAAAATGCTTTGTAAAAGATAATTTACTTTTTACATTATTTGTACCCGGTTTAGAATTAATACAACTAGAACACTAGGATACGGTAAGAAAAATAACAATGTATTTTAGTTCTACATAAATTTTATATATTTGTTGATAGCTATTTCGGCTTACGCCTTCGTCAGAACTATGTTTAAAACGTGTATTAGAGATAGCTAATATACCTTTGCTAGACAGGGTGCACCGTATATCCTCTCTTTCTTTTTAAACCATACCAACCATGGAAGAATTTAGGTATAATAGGTATAATCAATCCAATGAAATTCTTAACGATCAGATTACTTCTATTGCCTCACCTTTTTTAAAACCTTTATTATAATCAATAAGAACTAAAAAAACATATTAAAAAATAAAAATATATGCACTTAAGACTTTGCAGATTTTAATCGTGGTTTTGGCGCATAAAAATAAATTAAAATTAAAATTACCCAGATTATCTGTTGCACCAATAAACTAAACTTATTTAAATTCATCCATGGTTGGTATGGTTTAAAAAGAAAGAGGATATAAACTTATTTAACCCTGTCTATGGCAAAGGTATATAAACCCTGTCTATCTCTCTAATACACGTTTTAAACATAGTTCTGACGAAGGCGTAAGCCGAAATAGCTATCAACAAATATATAAAATTTATGTAGAACTAAAATACATTGTTATTTTTCTTACCGTATTATAATGGAGTTCTACCAAGTAAATGCCTACTCAATCAATAGAACACTAGGCATCGATAAGCGTACTCGAGACTGAAGATCAGAACTTGATATTTTATTTTAATACTGGCAAACAAATCAGACACCAAGAAGCAAAACCCAGTCTGATAAAAATTAGATTATCTCAGTAACTTTCAGATGAATATAAAAATGTTTAATATATAACTTTTTGCTTCCCGACTACTGTAATACAAAAAAAAATATGGTGCTGGCCGATGAAAGTGCAATGTAATAGCATCAAGCATTTGTGATGAAGTATGTGAAACTCGTTCATAAGTTACTCACCAAAAATTTTGTTCCATAGTTGGAGAATGAAAAAAAAGAAATATAATTATAAAAAATCAAGTTAGACATTTATGTAAATCATGTTTAATAAGGATAAATTGTGTATTACTCATTAAAAAATTCAAATAAATATGTACATTACCTTCTTTATTTTTTCCTTTCTTTTTTCCATCCTTATCCTGTAAAAAGAAAATTTAAACAAATTATCGAAAATTTTCTTGAGGAAATGTTTATAAATCAATTGAGTTATTAGTAATTTTGAAGTCACACGTGATGAGGAAATGTTATCTACTATGTACTACCCTATGTGAGATTTAGTATAATATATGTCATCATTAAAATTAGAAAAAAATGTAAATCCATTTTAATCGAAAAATGACTTTCAACACCATCTTGTGGCTGTTGTTAATATCAATCCTTGTTGCAAATGATAATCTAAAAAAATATAGCATGGTTAAATTCTAGATCAGGGATGGCCAGTCAAATAGTAATGTAAAGTTCCAGTTATACATTTTCTTTTTAAGATTCCTAATATCTCATACAAAGGAAAATTATTGTGGACTACATAGGAAAAATTACGGTTTCTGTTTACTAGATTTTTTTTAAATATGAAATACATATTCATAAATTGTCGCTAGTAGAAAATGTGGCCACCCGTCTTCTAGATAATGCAAATCTGTAAACTTAGTTTGTAGGTGAAATTTGTATATCTCCAGTATTGTCATGGCAGTTGATATTTGTTAATCGCTGTGAATGTTTTTAATTCACTTGCCTAATTATAATGAAGTATGTATCTTCAATTTTATTAAATTAGACTCCAGTGATATTGGAGATACACAATTTTCTAGTTTCGATGACGATGTAAAGATTTTTTTGAAAATCAAACCACATAATTCTCAATGACAAATATGTTGCATTGTAGGATTCTTAATTATGATTAAAATAGATAATATTTCAATGACAACACTGGCTTAACTACTACATAATACATCATATTATAATTGAAGTTGCAATATTTTGGTGACATAAAACTTACAGATAACATGAAAATAAATGCGTATAATTTAATACATATTGAATTAAAATAATGAAAGTTTATAAAAATTCATGCGCTTTCAACCATTTTGGGCAAACTGGTAAATATGAAATTTATGTTGCAAGTATAATGTGAAAATTCGTTATATTTAAATATTATGCTGGATTATGTAATATTTTAACAAATTTCTAAATAAAATCAAGGAGATATTAAAAGTATACAGATACAGACAATCCCCAGTTTACAAAACAGTTCACTCGCGGAAACTGTAATAAGCATTATCGTTGTTGAATAAGTGGGAGCTGTCTGTATTTTAATAAGTATGATAAATTCAAAGTGTTGAATAAGAAGATGAATAAATCTGATCTTTTAAACATAAAAGTAAAATAAAAGAGTATGTATATTTGTGAAAAAGTAACTGATTTCCAAAAAAATGTTTTAATTAAGTCCATGTGGGTTGAAGATACAATCTAATGATTTGAAATAGTAATATTAAAAACACATGCAATTATAAAGCAAATAAAACATGCCAGTCAGTGCATTAATTACGGAAGATGAAATAATGAATATTTAAAAATGTAGTGAAAAGGGATCATGCTTCATTCAATTATTGTCAAGAAAATAGGAATGAATGCACAGTAGAGTTATGGATCTTGGAATACGGGTTGATTTAACAAAAGTTTTTTTTACTTCTCCCCTTTTTTTAGGTAATTTTTGAAATGGACTTGCGATCTGGAGGATGAACATCATGAATCATCGTCAATCTTTATTTCCATAATAGTGTTTAATTATTTCAAAATATTTTGGTTATAATTTTTCAAATGCTATTTTATATTTATTAGATTCGTTATCATGCAACATGCCGTTTTTTAGTGACTTTTAATTTCATTACGGTAAGGGTTGCGGGTTGCTACAGTTAGACATTTCTATTTAATGATAAAAGCGCTGATAGATATTTTATAGTGGTATAATTGACTCCATCTCTCTAAATCTGGTGAAAATATTTAATATGCACATTTGAAATATAAATCAAATTCATTTATGAAATCAATACTAATTGAAATACTTGGAAAGTGTGCAGACAGTGCTGATGATCTGGTTATTGGATGATAAGAGTAATTTGCACTATTTTCCAATATTTACAAGACCAGCATGAGATAAGCTATAAGAGTGACTACTGAATCCAAGACACCTAAGGATTCCTAAGAGAAGGGTAGAAATAAATTAGAGATGAGACTTTTGAGTTGTTATTCTGATAAATCGATGGGGGTTTGGAGCGGATGAAAAGGAGGGCGATATGGGGTTTACCTTTTTGTGCTTAGCATTAGCGTCAGTGGCGATGGTGTCATTTGCGGCGGGCGGGTCAGTTTCGGTTTCAACTTGTGTACGATTCCTGGCAGGAGGAGAGGGCGGTGTTGGGGGAGGCGAAGTCGAAGGGATCAAGGGAACTGGAAGAGGAGGAGTGGAAGGGGAAACGACGGCAGCAGAGTTTCCGTTTCCATTTCCGTTCCCGCTCACTCCTTTCCTCCACCCCTACAAAAGCAACAACCGCTCACCAACAACGATCCCCCACACCATGTAAGGTTCCAGCTTTCACATTTTCACACATACAACAGAGAATTTATAATCTTTCTTTTTCAGGGAGAAGATTTATCTCAATGTGATTGATTCAAATGTAAAGATTTTCAGAGACAGAGTTTGTAAGCTGCAAGCAGTCTTTTTTTAAATATTTCAATATGAATAAAGTTAAATGAAAATCTTTCTAGATCACCTCAAAAGTGATCTAGCATATTTATATCTCAGGCATTGATATTACAAGATTTCAGCAATCCTGCAGCTTGCAAACTATTGAAAGAGTTTTATTTATGTGCCGTCACCCCTTTGCTGAGTCATTACAAATTCCACGAAAGAAAATAACGGCTTAACTAAAATTTCCATCCGCTCCTGTGTGAATTTCATTAAAAACGTAAATGTTTATATGTGACGCGTTGTATTACTTGTTGGCATTCATTTAGAATTGAAGTGTAGGGTATCAGGAGGGTGAACAGGAGTCATTTATAAAGCCTATATGAAAACACATTACCTTATTTATAAGAGACAAGCTGTACCAAAACAACACTGGGCGAGGTGAAAAACACAAATGCGGTGTACACACGACTATAGTCTTAGAAGAAGAACATACAGAATGCACACGATAGGGAACACTCAAGAAAGAAATAGATTTGGACTTTCATAAAATATTTCGTGGACTTTATAACGACCTTGGTTCATGAGACTTATTTTATTAATGACATATACAGTGTAGTTGTGTCCTGGCTTACATAAATAGGCAGGTTTCAGTATTGTTTAGCCAAACCGTAAAGTGAGAACTTTCACCATAGTTATAACACTGATTCTGCTGACCGTGTCATACAACTAGTATTAATCTATGTATCTAACACAAATACTATTTTCAGCATTGATATTTTTTTTTCTATTGTTTATTGATGTTTGATAGTTATCTAAAAGGTACACGAAAGCTTATCAAAAATTATCTCTAGCTCAACATTCTACAAATATATTTTTTTAATAGAAAACTACTTAAATATTTATAGCGTGTGAATGTATGTAATCTGAAAAACTCCCGAAGCTTGTTTTCTATTGTTATTGTTAGTCTAGAAAAATGTTTTTAATATTGAGAACTTCTAACCAATACTAGCTATAATGTAAACTAAATTTCTATGAATCATGAATTAACAGTACAAAAATGATTTATGTTATGTGTATGTAAAAAATAAATACATAAGTCAAAACATCAGTTTGACAATATTTTTGTAGTTATGAATCCCTCCAGTTATGACAAATGTGATTCATATAGTAAGTTTTTTTTCATAGAAATATTTACATTATACTTTGGATTTTTCAAAGTTCAAGTGTTGAGTAAATGATATGATTTCATTTGAAACCGGTGTATATGAAACGGAACAGGAGCATAGTATCAATACGTCAATGTATAAAACAATAGAAAAAAATGTGTCATACAATCTAAAACTAAGTTTAAAAAAATGTTATGGAAGCGAGAGTCGGCAAACGAAAACGTCTAAAGCATCTTCTGAAGTGCTTGCTTCCTCATTGAGTGTTAGTATAATATATTTATGTGATACTGCATTGGAAACATATAGAGGTAGCACCACACCAAAACCTGAACCGAGAAGGTCCAAAAGAAAACCAACAAAGGTGCGATAAAACCAAAATAAACCAATAACATGTAGACCAAATTCAGGAATACACCCACACCGAAGGGCATGCAATAGATCTCGACAAATAAACACAAAAATATATAACAAAAAAAATATAGGGGAGGCAGAGGGTTGCGCGGCCATCATTAGTTTACCTTGTCGTCATAGAAGCCTTGGTCGTCGGTTCGCTGTTGACCCAAAAGTCGGTCTGTTTCCAAATCGGTGTCTGCTTCATCTGAAAATATATTTTTCATTTTTGCTCAATCAACTTATCAAATGGGTCACGAAATACTTTCAATATAAATTAACATTCTTGAGATAATAAGAGTCAAAATTGACATATCTTGGTGTGACTAGTAAAAGATTGAGAGATCCGAAAGTCGCATATATAGCAGTTACTACCTGCAGTAGCAGAGGCAGTTCATACTAGATTCAATGAACTGAGAAAACCTTTCCAAAGCCATAAATTTCAATAATAAGGTCTCATGTTGTTAATGAAATAGCTGTATTCTGTATTTCTTTATTTACCTATGTATGTATTATTATATTAAAACGTGCAATGAAAAGACGATGAGCTTAAATATTACAAAAAAACTTTTTTAAAAAGAAGCAAAATGCAATTGAGAAATGTCCACTTAATTTTATCGAAACGGTGAATTTTAAAATGAGCAGTTTTATTTTACGATAGCTATTTTAAGGGAGTTTGCAAATATATATAGTGCCACATTGTTTTGATACATTTCCAGCAGAAGCAAGTAAAAGGTTTTCAAGTATCAATTTAAAAAATTATATATTGTATTTTTGCAAGGATAATATAGCTTATCAACAAAGTATGACATATGAGATTTTAATAAATAATTTGAGAATGATTGGAGATGGAAAAATGTCAATATGGTTACCAATCTATAAATATACTGTTTTTTACCTTCATCGCCGCTGGTCGGTTTTCTTTCAGTCGATTCAATACTTTCCCTTGACGTGTCACGTCTTCTAGAAACAATAAACATTATTAAGTCAAACGAAATTAAAGGAAAACATGTCCGATTGCGGTACAAGAACAATAAAAATGATTAACTAAATCAAATCTGTGGGTGTATTATTTCTGTGTATGTCTAAATATCGATGACATTTTGATAGAGAGCTAATCAACTACACTAAAAGTGAGATAAAAATGTTTACTCGATAGCTCTGAATATAGTTATGCTATTAATAAATTTCATTTTATATTGTAATCATTATGCTAAATAACAATAATTAACAGCGTTTTGGAATTGACCACAGATGGTTGCAAACGGTGCGGTGTAAACTTGATTTAATTAACAAATGAGTCGTACCTGGGTAGCCAGAGGGCCGGAGTAGGAGGATCAGGGACGGGCCTCACAGCCGGTTGCGGGAGCGCTCTTGCTCTCCGTAAGGCCAAGCGAATATCTCGCAGTGCAGCTGCACAGGCCGGAGCTTCGGCTCCGCTCGTTAAGCCGACTCCGTTTCCACCCAAATTGTTTACAATACGATCGCCTCTCTCTCCACGGTGGGCTTCTGGAGCTGGAGGTGGGGGAGCTACTGACCATCTACTCGCTGTAATATAGTTTACATAGATTATTATCATTGACAAATTATATACTCATACATCAGAATACATCAAATTTCAGTCACATATTGCGTTATGATACTGAATATTAACAGCAGATAAGAATCTGTCGACATTCATAAACTCATTGAAAGCATTCTCTATGTTTTAAACGCACTTTCAGATGAAAAATGTTCTTAGATAGAAATAAAAACCTCATTAAATCCCCCCCCTTGCAGAAAAGATGATTATTTCCTTCTTTCTTGAATCAGACTGACAATGATTTCTGACATTTGAATACTGTGGATTCTTGCGTGTTGAAATAATCTTTTAATTCAATATTAAAATAGCTTCATGACTTACCCAAAGGATCTAAAGAATTCAAATCAGCATCCAAAAGACCTCCTACATCATTCTTGATCCCGTTTTCAATGATGAGTTTTCCATTCTGAAAAAAGTAATGTGACAACTATGAGAAGGAATTATTAACAATTAAACGTATCCGCTCGAAGGTCAGAAGTTTTGAGGTGAATTGGAAACCAAGTTAAAGTTGTATTTCTTATGGAAATAAAGTAGGACATGTTCCAATCAAGTCTTTTAATATAAATTTAAAATATATATAGGAAACATCTAAGTAAAGCCAATTATCATCTTAAATCATCTCAAAATTAAGGTCAAAAAAATGAAAGAATGAATTGAAATATAAAATAGTTACAACACCATATCAGAAATGTAGGGAAAATTATCTAGATATATCCTGTCCTTCCAATATAAGGTATGTATGTACATTATAATAGTATTTGATTCAAAGACAGTAATTTTTAATTTTACCATGTAATTCAAGTTGAATAAGATAAGCTTTTAGATTTAAAAATACTAAATAAATGTCTGATTTTTAGCCGGGTACTCAAGGTTGTTGACGTATGGTGTTTACGGGTTCGAGCGCCGTTTTGTACAAATTTAAAGAATTGTAATTGAAGGCATGGATGCACGTGTAACTGAGAAACTAGCAGTTTTAGTAGAAAAACATTTCTTGAGATAAGCACTATTAAAAGTCCATGTGCTTAAGATTGGTAGCAGACATGGATGACCATTAAACAAAAAGATATGTTATTGCTCTTACCATTTCATCCATGTAATCTGCTTGATGAGGCAAAGGAGGGGGGGCTGGGGGAAGTGGAGAATGTACAGTGATTGTAGCAGAGTGAATAGAGCGAGCATTGTTGTTATCGGCGTCTGAAGCGTGACTGGAACTCAAACCATCTTCCAGCACTGGCATGCATGGGACGACACGGTTGGTGGTGCAGGCATTGTTGGAACCTAAAAATACTTTCATTGTAAAAAGTCAAATCCAGCAAGTCATAATAAATAATAAGATTCATACTTTAAGCTTGAAAAATAAGAATAGCATGAATACTTCACCAAACCAATTTCAGTTTTTATAAACGATTAAGCAGATTATTAATTTAGGATACAAAACTAAATAAATTCCGAAACATGCAAATTTTATATTGCATGAAAAAAAACTTTAGTCTTTATAATTTCTACAACTATGTATATTTAAGTGTAAACTGTTTGCTAGACAGTCAAATAGTCGACAGAATTTATATAAATTAAGTATTGCTATTATGTACTAGTGAGCCAAAGTAAAACAGCATAAAATAGCTCACCTAATTCATTCTCCATTAGCATAAGTGAGACCTCGCTATCAAGATCTCCACAGTTCGAATCACAGTCAGTTGTCTCCGGCGAAAGTGTAAATCGATGAGGAGGGTGCGAAGGTTGATTTCCAACACCTATATTTCCTGTCCCCCCTCCACCGACACCACTAGTCGCTCCGTTTGTTCCACCGCGAGATCCAGAACCACTAGATCCAGTCCCCACTGACAGCTCTACAAGATTCACTTCTGGTTCATAGGGATCACATTCTTGCTGTAATGTAACAAATAATTATTACAGCAACTTCAAACATAATACAACCAGACGTAATAAAATAATAGGCAAGTATCGATTGCTTTATGGTACAAGGGTTTTGAACTTTGATTAAAATCTATATAATAAATGAATTTTACTGTTGAAAATTCCAATCATAAATGTTTTAAAAGTAATATTTTTTTGTATGCACTCATTTTCTTTTAGTTTAAATTTTGATAAAAAAATTGCTTAAATAATTATTGACACCAGTTTCTCACTAAATTATTATATGCTAAGAATTGGATAAAATTGTGATGTAACAGATGGACATCTTTTGTAAAAACACTGAATTAAAATGCTTAGCAAATACTCAAAAAAGCATGGTTTGGTTTATTACATATATTCATATTCTTTAATATTTCACCTGCAGTCCCAGAAAATTGGTATGGTTATGTCTCGTATGGGGAGAGTCCTGTGTAGCTTTGGCACCGGGTCTTGGCCGAGCCAATCTTTGCCCCACATACCAACTTCCTCCACTTCTTGAATCTGCCCCTTCTCCCTCACCATCTAAATCATCTCCGTCACCGTCCACATCGCCAGTGACAGATCCTAAATCTCCATTCTCGTCGACCCCCAAGTCTTCATCTGCCCGCCGCTGATGACGGCGCAGCTCATACTCCAAATCCTTAGGTTAAATGAAATAGTTAGGTCAACAATAAACAAGGTAGATATTAAATTTATAAACAATAATTGAAGCCGTCACTTACCTGGAAATCATTGATATCATCCAGAGTACCATTGTCGTGGTCAATATCGTTTGGTTTTGGGCACTTGAAAAATTCTTCCAAAACTTTCCGGGTTTCCGAAAATTCATACAAATAATCAAAGGTGGTAGAGGAAGGCGCCAAGCATGGCGGGTTTACCAGAGGCGGTGACGGACTACTTCCTGATAAAACCCTCTGCAATAATAATAGAACGTATAAGTAAACATTTTCTTGGGAAATAAATAATTTACTATTCAACTGTTAAAATTTTATATTTATATTCTATACCTGTGGGAATCCTGGTCTAGGTGGTCCATACCGCCTTGGAGACTCAGCATATTCTGCTATAGGCAATTCTCCAATCACCCTGGCGACTCTTCCCCCTCCGCTCACTTCGTTACCCAATATAACCTCTCCTCTCCCTCTGCCCTGTCCGCCACCTTCACTGCTACAGCTTCCTTCTTCGCTGCTTTCTTCTTCTTCCTCTTCTTCGTCTTCAATGTCTTCGTCATCTAATGGCGAAGATTTTCCAGTACCACCACCTTTCTTCTTATGTACACCAATCGTCATAAGTGAATTAGTATTGTTTTCAACTGTGACAGTTCGTTGAATGCCATTATCCAGGTCATTGTCACTATTATCGAGATCAAGACGGAGGCCTGTAATAAAAAATAAAATAGCTATACAAACAAAGTACACAAAATGATGCAAAACATATTATTCCACCACATGTATCTATGATTTACTTAAACTCTTCACGCAGCCTGGAGCCAATGCATCAGTATTTTCATAGACTGCAAATTTTGGACATAAAATATCCAAGTTGTACATATGATACATTAAAAAGGCAAATAATTTTGTTTAGGATTTCGTCTGAAGGTACTTGATGGAAATGATTTTGTGCTTTTCCATTAGTTTTGTCACTAACGACCAAGGATTCACTCTTTTGGAATCTTCTGACATTTCAAGTGCACTGATGAACTTGAACTGACGGGTAAGTAAGTATTTGTAAAAATAGATTGTTTTGTTTCATAGTTCAGTTGTCAACGTTAGTGACAATTAGTTTTTGTAGATAAAAATATGTTGAGATACCTCCATTAGAAGGCCATATGCTTCATACTGGAGCAGAGATAGATTTAAAAAATATACGTATTTATAAAAAAATAAAAGTTAGAACCCACGATATTAGTGACAAAACTCATGGAAAAGTACAAAAATCAAACAACTCAAATTGATATTGTTGTAATAATAGGAAAATTCAAATAAAATCTCCATTGTAATTTTTTATATTCATGTAAGCTTTTAGTTTTACTGTATTTTACACTCTAGGCTTAACATTCATCTGACATTCACAATGAATGATGATGTGTCAATGTGTACACGACAAGAGAAACCATTGTTTGAAATGAAATATGTTTTACGTGTCTTTTGACTATATCTTAAGCTTGTCCACAGTTTACCTTGCCAGTCGTCTCCGATGTCATCAAAGACTACGACCTCCCCTCCAGCGGTGACGGCAATGGGGCTGCCTTTATGCCCTCGCCTGTTGGTAGGCGGAGACTGCGGAGAAGGCGGTGAGTGCGGCGGCGGAGGCGGAGGGGAGTCAGCAAGGGGGGGCGGCGAGGGCGCCTGCCGAGAGATCCTGGTCACGGTCGTCGGCACCGGCAACGGCGGTGGAGAATGCTGCACCGGGAACGACGACTGAAGAGAGATATTCCGGGGGGGATTGGCGCGGGTGCTGCTGATGAGCACGCTCCCTGGATTACTGTCACACGATCCGCGGCGACGATTTGAATTTGCCTGCAAACAATCAATCCACGAAAGTTTTATATGGATTTTACATATTTTTTTGTTGATATTTTATACTATATCTAAAAAGAAACCGTTTGTATTGGTAAGGCGAAACACAGAGACACCAAAAATGGTAAAGCTTCGGCAGTTACTATGTGAAAAATATTGTTTTAAGTAAAATAAAAATTGATAGCTTTGCTATTCGATTGGTTATGGCACGTGTTTCGCCTCTTTGAGAAACGACAATGAAATAATCCGAAATATTAATAGTAAAAAAGATCGATAAATTTGTTTAGATTCCAATGTTTGAATCGGTACAACATTATGCTCTTATCTATGTGAATGCACTTAATAATAATTAGTGAATTTAATTTGAATAATTCAAAATTTAATGATATATAAAATCGTAATTTTCGAGAGCAAAACCGTTGTGATGTCACTTTCATATTGACAGGTGATATCGTCAGGCACTGAATGAAAGCATGCAGCTCCCTCAGTGCCAATCCCATATTTGGAAATCTACGCTTTGGTATTTCATCGATTAATTTTTGGTATTATTATATCGACTGCTAATCGGGAATTCTCAAGATCTGATAATAGCTAAAAAAATCTTGGAACAATTGAGGCTTCCCACTAAAGACGGGCAATTACCACGGAGTTGTATCAAAATTTTATTTTGATTGATGGTAACAATGGTGAAAAACGAAATTGACTAAATTGAAATTAGTAAGAAATAAACATACCTCATTAACATAAATGGTGTCGTAGACGTCTTTATCATTGCGGTGCTTGGCAGGGCGGGCGTGTACGGAACGCTGCTGTGACGCAGCATGACGTCCTTTCCTCCCTGCCTTCGCCCTGCTCTGCGAAAACACTTCCCTGCCACCAGCTATCTCAATTATTCTGAAAAATACACCACGCATTATAACACATCCGAAGCAATACAAACCACTAAAGTCCAAATCACTATCGTGTGAGAACCAAATGAATAAAATAATTCTATTTTGACACGCAATAAAAAATAGTTTGATTTCGAGCGTATCATGTTACTAACGCGTAAATGTTTATATTTTAGAATGACGACTTGTTTCGAGGACTTGGACGCGTGTATTTTCAATAAACTAAAAATGTAAATTGATTGAGTTGGCATTTACTTAGAACTCCATTAAAATACCGTGAAAAAATAGCAATGTATTTTAATTCTACAGAAATCTTCTGTAGAATTAAAGAATTGTAGAAATTTCTGTTTTTCGAAAATTCTTATTTTTTTCACCGTATTATAAAAATGTAAGCATGAGATTTGTAAATATTAAGTTAAATTTAGCATAAATCCGTGCATTGCACCTTTGTTTGTTGTTCTAGTTGGGTCCAACGTCATAATAATTGCCAATTGAAACTTTGTAAATTACATATTTAATTATACAACTTTTTCTTATAATACATATTTGAATATCCTTGAAGCAATTCGAAGTTTTTTTAAAGTAGCTTTGTACATAATTATAATAAGCGGCACAATGATCCCGCATAATAATTGCAAAGTTTTCGCCGAGAACGAGCATGTACGCGGGCTAAGATAATCGGCGCGTACGCAGCTCGATAAGGCGCAAGAAAGGAATACGGAATACCCCGACCGGCTTCATAAAATGAGTCATAAACTACAGTTAAGCCCTGGAAAAAGTTTATAGTGATTAGGTTTGCTTTAGTCTTATGTGTATCTCCCAGTTAGCGCTGAAACTTGATAACGAATAAAGATGATTCTAAAAGAATACCATTTCAAAGAAAAAGGAATAAACTAAGTATTTTTGCGTTAGCACTTACGTAATTAAATAAAAATTGGATTCGCCACTCTGCTGAGCGATATTGAAGGATGGTTCTGGCCTGATTGATCTAAATTGAATTTTACAATTTTTCAACAAACTCGTTACAAAAAAGCAGCTTAAAAACTAAACAGAACATATACGTAAATTGGAGCATATGCAGTATTTCGAAGCTTCTTTTTTAAAATCATACTATGGTTGCTGACCGAATGCCATCCGTTTTCATTCGCAATATTACAAGTGCTTGTAAATAATTTGCTCGGTGCACCAATTTTCAGAAAAGGTCATGGGGATTGCAGATAAACAGTAATATGGAAGAATTATTTTCGCCTCATATTATATTTGGTTATCTTTCAGCGCCGGTAAAGCTAGAGATATTACGAGATATATACTTTTGTTTCATAAAAATTTATTGATTGAAGATTTTTAAGCCTAAAATAGTCTTTTGGTCGGAAAAGCTTTTATTTACCGCATTCTATCATATATATATATATAAATTTCATAATTATGTATGGTTCCGGAGATGCACTACATTTGCACACTTTTTTTACTAAATTTATTTGACAAAGTTCTAAGATTGTCATCATTAGATCTATAAGATCATTATTTCTCAGCTAGAGTTGTGAAAAAATATGTTTAAAATAAGTAATTTGAAACAGTTTTACTTGCTCATTGTTACAAGTGAATTTTAATCAATCGAAACTTCAAACGCTCATATTTCAAAACAGTGTCAAGGGCAGTTAGAACCTTTTCAAAGAAAGGTGTCGATTTAGCACATTAAAAGTAATTAAAGACATAAATAAGAAAAGTTTAGAGCAATTGGATTATTATAAGATAATTTAGAATTTTCTTAGGATACAAGGTCACATAAAGTATTCGTTCTAGTATAGCATTTATGAATAGTAAGAAAGCAGACTACAGCTTTATGTGGTATGATAATGGTTGGGAGCGAAATATATTTATTTCTTTCGATTTGTCGTATACAAATCTACGCCCGCGATAAAAAGAGGCAGTAGACTTCAAAGTCACCCCCATCAGTACGGACGTCACACTCTCCTCCGCTCTCACGCGTAATGAAAACACTCGAAAGTGATTATTATCCCCCGCCCTTCGAATGAGCAGAGTAAGAAATTAATGTGCGTTAATAATCAGCGGCGACCTGCGAGGGTCGTAATGCGGAGATTAGAGTGGCGTCGAGAGCCATCCTCTGGACGTGTGTAACGCTAGTACAGGTAAACACTGCTCGGGGAAAATTTGCACACACTAACACTATTGTACGTACTACACCAGTCTTCTTAGCCCTGTGCCCGCGGGCACAATTTCGCCTGCGAAACTATTATCGTGCCCCCCATCAAACAAACAAAATATCAAAATACGAAAATACCCAAATTTTATCAGAATTGTATTTTATCCATTGAAATTATTTAACGAAGAAGTTTTCAAATGTAAGTGTGGTATTTTTTATAATTTGTAAAGGTAAATTAAAAAACCCCAGGATAAAATTCCCAGGAAACAATGATACAAATTTATCAATATGTAGTTACTAGGTACTAAAGATTGGTTTTAAAAAAAATCCGATCTGCGCCCGTCAAGATTTCCCTCAAATGCGCCCGGAGTCGCAATAAGGTTAAGAACCCCTGTACAACACAATATCAAAATAGGTCCCTGTGTTACTTCGGTGGATAAACATTACAAATTTTATCGAGATCCAGGTCGGGCCAATGCAATTAAGATTCATATCATATCTCGCCAGCCAAGATAAGTCGACCGGTGAGATTCTCAACTGTATTCTATACGGATAATATTATGCTCGGATTAAATAAACAATTATGTTCGGCGGAAGTACGTAGAATCACACGTCAATGGACAAGTGAACGAAGATAAGCTTAGAGAGGCTTTTATTAAATGTACACAACATTATTGTTGTTTACTGTCATACGGATTATACACAGGATACTTAGTATCGAATTGATTTAAGTGGTTGAGTTAGTCACTCCGTTTTAAATGATTATTTTATTTTCTGTGCATGGTTAAAAATCAGTCCAATGCACATCTCATTGGACCATGATTAATTCCATAATTATTTTTTGTCGATCGCGTAGTGAGAGGCGGCCATGTAACATTGGCTACATATGCTTAATATGTATAGCAATACTTCACAGTGATATAAAATGATCAGGGCCGATTTTACTTATCATATGCACTTAATCAGTAAAAAAATAAGAAAGTGACAAAGTCAGTTACAAATTTATGGATATATTATTTATGAAATTTCCAAGATTTATTTGCAGCGATTTGTATAATAAAAGAAAAATTTTATCAATTTTTAAAAGTAAAGAAGGAAATGTTACCTCAGTGGATGAAAATAACAACACTTATATAAATCATTGTATTACTTTGTAAAAGCGGTCTTCAATTTATAACAGCCGTTTGAAATTCTCAAAATTCAGTGAAATTTATTCTGTCGTTGGCTTATCATTTTAGCATTTAATCGCCGTATATTTGAATATTATAAACACAATTCCGAGTAATAAAGGATAGAAATGGCTGTTCAGGACTAAAAACGTCAAGCGGGTGCTAATTTTATTCATGAATATTCAAAATGACAAGTGACGTGAAATAAAATGGCCGACGGAAACGCGAAGAGGTCGATTATCTTTAAAAAATCGCGACGAATGATTTCAGTGTTCCTTTTTCAAAAGGGGTAGCTATTATTAATGCGTCACCTTTAAGGAAGATTGCATTTAGTTTATGAGATACCGGATAAGTAGTATAGACGCGTTCGAGGTCATAATTATATTTGAAGTATAAATAGATAGGATAAAGCACTGAACTATACTGTCGAAATGTTTTGGTCTTCATAGTGATTTCCAGTATTACATAAAAGATTGTATAATTCTATTTTAAGCGACGTGGAGCGATTGGCAAACAACCGATAGTCGAGAAACAATAAGTAATATTGAGTAAATGTGCAACAAAGTTTTGGCAAGTCATTTACACAGTCGAGCAGCTCCTGGCCAGTGTATTCACGTGAAACGGAACGAAATTGGGAAATTGTATACTATAATAGTATTTTTCTATGTCCATATGGATAAGGTTGAAAGCTTCATGACACCACGAGGGATTAAATAATGATTACGTTCCTCGTTATAATTTTACAAAATAAACCAATGAACTGAGGCAGTACTTTTGAGACAAAACTTTAACTTTGGGATACAATTCGCAAAATTAAGGCAAAATTCGCAGTGTTTTTTTTTTTGCTTCTATTCTTTCATTCTAGACTCGAGAATCTAGAACTCAAAAATAATTTTCCATAAGGTAAAATAAATCGATCGCAATTTTAAAAGTCGAACATTTTGGCTGTTTTAGATTCCGAACAATCCTCGAGAACTTTTCCACAGTTCTTGCTTTCTTTCTCGTTGTCATTGCGCTAGAGAAGACAGCGCCACCCGCGGGAGTTTCGAAAACTTTACAAAGCAGAATTTTCATCGAATGTCTATTCTGAACTACTCGCGCGGGGACGTGACTTTAAAATTATTATTCGGCGAACAAATAAACATGACAGAGAATCTTGGTGCTGCGATTGCAATTGTTAAAGAGATTGGACACGGAAACCATCAAAAGAAAGTCCAAAAGTTAAATATCCAACGTTGACCTCATTTGGCGACTGAAAAATGAATCACGTACATCAAAAGCTACAAAATATAGGAATGATTCTAATAAATTGTCGGTGCACTACTTTTTATGTGGATAGAGTTAAAACGGCTGAATTTTTTCCGATCAATATACGTCTCGATTTCATCAAATATAAAAATATATAGAAACGGCATCATGAAGACAGACATTGATTGAATTAGAATTTACTTTGTAGAACTCCATTATAATAAGACGAAAAAATATCAGTATATTAATAATTTTTAGAAAAAAAATAATCTGATATGTCTATATCTTATTAAATGTAAGGCAACTCGATAAAATTCTAGAGCAAATCAACATATCAAATTCAAATCTAGAACGCTAAAATATTTTTGAATTTCGAATACATACAGTAATCAAAATAGGCTAGAAAATAGTTTTTGAAATTCGAACATTATTTGGAGATGACAAATGTTTTGTTAGCATAAAATAAACCGTGTAAGTGATACTTTGTAATGATATAGTAAGTTCTTAGTCTATAAAAAGGGGAGAATATAATTGAAGTTAATTTTAAGGGATTAGAATCATAACTGCGCTATAGATGATTTTTTATTATAGATTTAGTCTAAAAATGCTTCACAAAGAAGATCAAACATGTGTTACACAAGTGGAATGACGGGGTAATAAATTATCTTAAAAAATGTATTGAATGATGAAGTTCACAAAAAACATTGCTGAATCTGTCACAAGAGGTTAAGTTATGTTTTTTTCAGTAATGCCTTTTCGCATGTTCAAACTACGGAATAAACAAAGATTTACATTCGATAATAGTTTGTAAGACTCAATTGCACGATAAATCATTTATTTTCTTTGTGAAATATACACACGTATAATCCATGACTTGAAAATACATTTATTCGAATGGAAAGTAATATAATGTAGGTACGCCACTCTACATATACACGCGCAGACATTTCATCGCCACTAATGACATAGGCTGACTTTTCGTAATTATTAATCAATAAAATTTCCAAATATGCCAAATGTACTCCACATAATCACCGATATCAGCCCCGATAATAGTCTGATAGTTTATTTATGGTCAAGCATTGAATGAATAATTAAGATAGAATAAAAATTTACAATATCGACCACCACAATCATATCACATTATGGGCAAAAAGCATACAAACAAGAAGTACATATACGACGGCCATGCTAAGAATAGTTGAAAATGAATATGAAAACAATTTACAGGCGTATTCATATTCCACCCAGGCCAAGGAGACTTGATTATTTCGGTCAATTGTGTAACGTTACAACAATTCAAATTGTAATATAATATTTTGTGGACATTCAAATATGCTGCAGTATAAATAAAACACATTTTATAGTACTATTTAGTACTTCCACAACCCAAATATATTCTGATAAATATCAGGACAGGTTTCGCTCGTCGCGAGTATTGTCAACTGATGCTAGCGAAACTGGTCCTGATCTTGATCAGAATATATGTAGCAGTAGTAATATATAATGTTTTAGTAAAAATAATAATACATATTTAGTACTTTTCCCACATAAAATTTATTTGATCAGGACCGGTTTCGCTCATGGCGAGCATTGTTAACTGATAAGGAATACAATAAAACAGTGATATTTATACAAAAGATAAGTATGAAAAACAAGGCATGAGTCGTTTTACCAATTGTTTGTCATACCTTGTTTTTCATACTTATCTTTTGTATTTATAAATATCACTGTTTTATTGTATTCCTTATCAGTTGACAATGCTCGCCATGAGCGAAACCGGTCCTGATCAAATAAATTTTTTGTGGAAAAAGTACTAAATATGTATTATTATTTTTATTATGATTTCTTTCCACCAAGTATTGACAGTGAACACCTTAAAAGTGATATAGTGTTTTATTTAAATTTTATAATTTGAAAAACAGAATCCAAGTAAAATATTAATGCCCGGTCTGTGGTGAGGTGGTCAACTTCGCTGAGTTCCGTGACGGACCACCTGGATACGAGTCTCGGTACTAACAGATTTTTTCAATCGATTCTGTTCGAAGACATTGCGTGTTTGTGTTGTTGAAAACCTTCCGACCTCAAATATCACAAAAAAGCGGCGCCTAGCTAGAGCGATTTGCTAGCCACTAGTCTTTCCCTCGTCCTCGTATCCTTCTAATTCCTACTCTCTTCGAGGTTGAGCAACTGAGTAACAAGCAGTTCTCGTAGAAAAAAACATGTTGAGATAAACTCTGTGAGCAGTCCAATTTGTTAGTTGACAACAAAAATTAAAATATTTACCTTTCTGAAAAATAGAGGACGACGGGATGAATAACTACCGTTTTTAATTATAAAAAAAATACTTATGTTGCGATTGCTTCCGCTGGAGTCTTACTGTCCACATTCGTTGCAGACAGTTTAACAGAAAAACTGTGATTATATTTAAACCGATACTGTCAAACTAGCATCATATATGAAAAAAGTAATCATTAAGGAACGAATCAATCGTCAAAAAGACAAAGGTAGATGCTAAAAGTATCGAGAGAATGAAATTATAATTATCATACAAGTTTGAGTTTAATTTGAACACACCGTAAAGCTTTCCATCTGAGCTTTAAAAGGTATGCAATTTTCCAAGCGATTTGTGACGTCACAATGTGCTATAACAATCGATTTTTCTGTCTACTTGACAGTGTACTTTTGTACAACGTGAAATTTTCAGGACGTTGAAAGTTGGACGTGTCGAGCCGTCTATCGGAGAAGTTGGCAAACTTTCATCGGAGAACTAGACTTACAGCGCTCGTCAAATAATTAGTGAGCTATCTAATATTCATTCTAAACTCTACATTATACGTGCGAATCTTTCCGCCTGCTGAAAATATTCAATTGGGAAACCTTTTGAGATTTAAAATGTTCGCAAATCATTCAATATATATCTAAAAATGAATTATATATTAAGATAATGAAGTGTGTAATGTACAGTATCGACAGCAGCTAAAATATCAAATATTCAAAATGATAAAATACGACATTCTATTCTGTCTTCAAAAATTGAGAAATATGCTATCAATTCGACGGTAAAAATATCATTATTATAATTACAATATGACTTTATGGATAATATATAAAAAAATTGCAATGCTTATTTTGCATTGGTATTAGATATAAAGTTTCATTTTTTTTGTATGCTTGGAATTGGAAAGCTGGGAATTCAATTTCAACGACGACATATTATACATTTCATTATAATATACAGCATAAGCAGTCACTAGAAAATTTAAAATACGGATGAAGAAAATATTACTTTAAATTAGAGGTCTGCACGGGCCGAAATTTCGAAATTTCACCCCGCCCGAACCCGAAGACCTCCAACCCGGCCCGGCGCAGGCCCGAGGCCATTTTCAAAATTTGATCCGGCTGCTGAAAAGGTCCTGACCACCTGTGTCGCAGACTATTTTCGATCAATTATTTCACATAAAACATAAAAACGTTCTAAGCTTTTGTAATATCACTTTTTTCATCATTGGAATAAAATTCTAGTCTTCTCACGGGCATCCCATGGGTAAACAATATAAAAAATACAAAGAGAAAAAGTACAAACATTAAAGACGATAATAAAAATCTTGCAGCAAACGTCGCCCGGCGTAGAGGAAAATAAACAATGACCCGTTAGTGTGGCGGCGGCGCGGCGTTTCACCCCCGAGATGCTGTTGTCCCCGGGGAGCCCGCCACGAGTCGGGTACGATGATGACTCGATCGCTATCACACCCCAGCCCCCGTCCATGCCCAGACCCTTAACCAGGTGTGTTGCCTACCTCTGAAAAAGTGTCCGGAGGTCAGACAGACGCAAAGATCAACAGCGATATGATAAAGGCGGGAAGTTTCTGAATGAATATACCCGGAGGCTGGGCAGAATTCACCGGCTGTATCGTAACGTGAAAATCTGTAGAACTTAACTATATCCATATCTGAAGAGTCATCTTATATGAAGATTATAATACTTGTATATTTGAATGAAGAATAATTTGCGTTCTGAAATAAACCAGCTAATTTTATTGGCATAAAAGGGTGTTTGACGGCAAATTTAGTCAGTCTACCATATTGTTAAACATAATACACCCGTCCCTCGCTTAACACGGAAAATAGGTTCTGCTAGATTACCGTGTTAAGCGAAACCGTGTAAAGTGAGATTAACAAATGTATGAAAAAGAGAGGATAGGTTCTTTTTTTAAATATTAAGAAAAAAATAGGTTTGTAGTACTTCTGAAAATTTATTGAAATATAATGAACACGGATAAAATATATTATTCAATGTCACTATCACTAGAAGATATTTATATAGGAATTTTCTTTCTTTTTATTCGATGAATGTCATCAACACTACTACTTTCAATTACATTTTCTGTTATGTTCCGTCGTTGTTTAAAAAATCGGTAATTTGTGATTGTTCATCTTTTTTGATGTTCTTGTAAATCTCTTCATATCTGGCAACGCATTGTTTAATTTCTCGTCGAAATTTCAAAGCTCGATCCATATCTGGATCATTATTTAGGAAATGTATTTCTATATTTCTTGCCATTTGCAACCCATCTTTTATTGTTTTAGCAGTAATCGTTGAAATTGGACCAGAACTTTCGGTGTCGCTTTCGGTATCGCCTTTGATTTCAGGAGGAACACTTGTAGTCATATCAATTAATTCTTCTTCGTTTTACTAGTTCATAAATTTCGTTGATAAATCCTCCAATCCTTTACCTCCTATTGAACGTGCGATATTAAAAATTTCGTCTACAAAAGGTCGAAAACCATTTATTTTCCACTGAAACTGAAACCGTGTTAAGCGAGGGATGGGTGTATAATATTATTCTTGACGTTATGGCACATTTTTTCCCATGTCCGCTCCCAACTTGGAGCATATGGACTCCGCACAGAGTTTATCTCAACGCGTTTCTTCTATGATAACTGCTTGTTACTCAGTTGATCATTAATTAACAACAAATATCACAATTAGTATGAATCGATACAAAATCGATAAAAGGACAATGCTTCGAAATGGATTGGGTAATTAATTACAAATAATGTGAAATATCATTCATTTGAAAGTGTCAATTTGACTAGAAGATCAGAAATATTAGTCCAAGTCATCCGTCCAAAAGTACGTGTACCATCGGACTGCTATGTTTTTTAACAATACATTTATTGGTTCAAGATGTAGCCAAATAATCGGTACATTTACAAAGCGTTCGTAAGTATACTAAACGATTGTTATTCGAAGTAATGGTCATACAGAGAAAAAATAAACGTGGGACCAAGAACAGAACACTATTGCAGCGTTACATTTAGCAGCGAACAAAAGTGCACCATTGTTTCACAGTATTATTGTCAGACTAAAGACAAATCTTAGTACATACTGAGAACCAACAAGAACGCCGTAGAATTTTCACTGGTCACATCGCCAGAAGCAACCAGTGCCTTTGTCAACTTGAATGAAAATAAAGAACACTAAACTAATAACTTTAACATGCTTAAATATTTACCGATAAATATGGGCACCTACTAACATAGGTTACTAATACAATGAAAGCTTACATGTCACATTTTCTTCATCGCTTATTTTAATTTGCTACATGTACATAGTTAAATTTTCCGAAAAACTGGTTTAGCCTGTTGACAGCTGACGTCTCATAAGATGGAAAAGATGAAGGTATTTAACACAAACACTGATGAATTGATTTTTGAAATCTTAGTTGCTGGAATATTCGCAAATCGGCTCAGCAGGGGACGTGGTTAAGATTTTTAAATAAATCGGGTGCATGTACGTGGGAACGATTTGTAATTTTATTCTTATTTGCAAACTCAATTTTATCAGCGTGTCTATAAAATGACTGCAACAGAATGCTATAAAAACACTACATTTCTAATATTAAAACAGTTAAGACTAATCAATATTAAAATAATTGTTAAGTATTATTATAAGTAAGACATTTACAATTCTCTAAGAAAAGAGAGATAAAAACTCAATAAATAAGGTAGGTACCTAAATAAAAAGTTTGAAACAATTTGTAAATACATGTTGAAAGTGACACGTATGTATCCATTATGACACATCAACAGTGTGACCGAACTTTAAATGCTACTAAACAAATCAACGCGAATCTACCACTTATAAATTAAGAGTACTCATGCGAGAGAAGAATTTCAATGACAATTTCATGTAGTATAATTAAATTTTATGGGTTATATTCATTTATAGAATATAATCTTAATGCATAATCGATATTGTCTAATTTCTAAATTATACGACTCCAAACGATGCTTCATTCGATCTCATTTTTTATTCAAAAGGTTCATGTGTACGATAACAGGAACCCAGCATATAATGCAAACACGAATCGAGGCTATAGAGATTATTTTACTCCTGAAAATCTTTTCTGCTACCGAGGTCGCAAGATGCACACGATTTTAGTGAAGTGCGCTTACGGAGACAATACAAACTAATATATCCCCTTGGATCTTGGATATGGGAAACCGCAGGCGGTGCACTTTCGTGTTGTACACTTTTAACATTTATGGGGAGTTTATAAGACGCTGATTGCAGCTTATAGAGCGAGCATGCTCAGTAACCGATTCAATAGTAAATATGCATTATTATTATCTAGCTATGCATGACAATTGTATGAATAGCGCTTATTGCGAGAACTTTTAATAGAACCATGTTCGCTCCGAATGTTAAAATTATGGGGGTATGGTATCTTCTCATCCTTTATGAAGTACTGAGATTAAACCACACATCCTCTCAACGGCGTAAATATTGGTATATATCTGGTACATTGATAAGCTGTAATGCATAAATATTTGAGATAATAATAAATTTTTTATTGTTATCCAGATTTTGGTGATACCTAATCGAGACGGATTTCACTCAGTGAGAAAATGTCAATCCTTGGGAATTCTCGGTAAGATGTTTTTATAAGAGCGGGAATTATGGTTCAGGGGAAGATATAGCAGTGATTGCAGCGTATTAAAATTAATTGCTCAAATAACAATCTCATCCGGGTCCTATCTTATAATAGCACAAATAAATGCGCGTTCTAAGGATTAGTATACATTTCTCTAATAAATGTATAGTAGAATGTTTAGTGGTGAAACACAAACTGTAATCGGAAATAAATTGCCGAAGACGAAAGACAAACTATAACATATTATAAGTATTGTGATAAAAATGCTGCAGTAAACATACAAATATTATAATATAAGATAAAACAGTATCAAAACAACATTATTCTTAAAGTTAACATGAAAAGCAAAATAACATTTGTTTTTCATACGGCTAACATAAATAAACCGTTCAGAAAGGGTTAATACTATTAGATTTTATATTAGATAATAAGGGTTTTCCTAGTACTGTACAATTCATATGAACAAAAAGAACTTTCTTCAACAATAAGAACAAAAACATACTTACTGGTGATATATTATGAAATAACATAGTAATAAAAATTATAAGAATCCCAGTATCTAGTCACTTATATTAATTACGGTAGAGGCTATGGTCGACGAGGGAGAAAGAGTGACTAGCCTATTACGTCGCAGATGTATCAGCGCAAACTTGTATGTATCATATAGAAGTAATAATAAATACAATATTGTTTTTCAGGCAATAATTAAAGATTGCCCCGTTAGATCGATTTGTCGCTTTGAAGCATTGGCGGATCCAGGAATTGTCTCAGGGGGTGGCCATTTATTTTTCGATTTTTTTTTACGGAATAAATAATAACCCTGCGTTTAAAGAAGCGATAACGCCAAACAAAATCATGTGCTATAATTGATGACTCAGACTATTATTATCGATTCTTTTATTTAAATTAAAAAATGGAAACATTTAAAAACATAATATAAAAAAAATATTGTTTTATACCAGAGAAAGATCGAAAACACAAAATTCAGTCGAATTTTCGTATTTTGACGTTGTAAATAGGCCCAAAAATATTCAGGTTAAATATACATTTTCCAGAGGATATGCTTCAAAGCCAGAGAATAGTCTTTTCGAACTCATACGATACCTTAACCAGGTTTTCATGCTTCATAATGTGGAAAACCTCCTTTCAGCGGAGGCAAAGCTGATTGTCAAACTTAGTAAAATTCGTAACAAAACCTCACAATTACAAGATAATTATTAACTTATCACATGTCGTAATTACACAGTTGCGGCAAAAAAAATCCGCGCACTCTTCATAATTCCATTCCTTTGCGAATATTTCCTCGAAATCTTTACCGATTTCCAGTTTTTTTCATTCGATTGTAAAAAACCAAGAGCTATATTTTGAAAAACTATCAAGATTTGAAAGCTTCAACAGTACTGAGATAGACCTAGTCGCGTAAGTATCTGAAAAAATTATGGATAACCGCAAAAAAACGTAATCGCGATAAAAGCCCAAATTGAATCAGTTTTCTGGCGAAAACTTACCAAGTAGAAAAATTTCGCTTAGAGTAGTATAAAAAGTATAGTGTGGATTTTTTTAAAAACATTTCGTAAAACTGGCGCTCTGGAAGGGTATGTTTGAACCGGCAGTGCGCGTTTAGCAACCAACCGGACGTCCCTCATATAAGAAGTATGGTTTTTCAAAAACGCTTCAAAACTGCTACAGTTTTCCATGCTGAACTTTAGTCGACTAGTGATTATATATGATCGATGCTAAATGTCCGTAATAGAATCGTGGCACATGGATTTCCCGCTCGGCGCCTAAAAAAAATTGTTCCCACTGTAAAAATGGAGGTAAGAATGGATGAAGGTGCACAAAAATTGGACTTTGGACGATTGAAAACGAGTCATATACTCTGATGGTTTAAAGTATAACTCATGAGGACAAGACAATCTTAAGGTTGGTGAAAGGTGTCAACCGATTGTTCTTCAAAATATGGCTATTAGTTTTCTTTACAATCGGAAGAAACAAAAATGGAAATCGGTCATTTGAAAATTAATGTTATAATATTTTGAACGGAATAAATTCTCCTCAGGGGGTGGCCATGGCCATGGTGGCCCCATGGACCTCCCCCCCCCCCCGTGGATCCGCCTATGCTTTGAAGTTAACAGGTTCCTTAATTCCAGCTTACCCTTGCTCTCTCTGACATAATATACTCCGATTTCGTAAAAACAATTTCTCACAACATTTACTGAAATTCTTTGCTAAGAGTTATGTTCTACTTACATTGTGACCGGATTTGGATAAAAATAATACATATTCTTAAAGATGATGTTAGATTAAACAACGTGTATATGTATTATTGGTGTATATTAAAAAATCTTCAATTGCATTTGCATCTTATAAAGGAAGAGATACTGGTCTGTGTCGATTGCAATACATTATAGACAAAATATTGACACAACACGAATATAGGCGAAATCGGTATGAATTTATCCTTATGTCCCAGACGTACGAAGCATTTTCCATTAAACTTTGATAAGATATAGTAAACATAATAAAGCCGAAACGCAGCGCAAAATTATGCAGCAGCAGCGAAGGATACATTAAACCGGGTAGAGTGAACGTGCTTTCCGCGTTGCCAGGCTAATGGGATGGAAAACATAGCCCGAGGAAGTTAGAACTGAACGTAGCGTAGATGCTCTCGAATAAGATACTGAAATTTTAACATCTCTATCAAGAGACAACTCATAAGATCATTAATTTACGGGTTATTTTTAATGAGACGCGTATGGTATGGAAAGGTTTTTTACCAGGGCTGTGGAGTCGGAGTCGCAGTCGTTGTGGCGTTTTGGACGGAGTCGTACCCGGAGTTGAAAATTTTGAACATTTTAGTTTTGCATATAATATGTAAAATTTGGCTATTGGCCGGATTGGTTGGTATATAATTGAATATACATTAATAGGTAAAGTAGGAAAAAATGTGGCGAAATTAAGCCTTTTTTAGTCGGAGTCGTGTTTTTGGTCAATGTTAGAGTCGGAGTCGTTTTTTTGGTAAATGCTGGAGTTGGAGTCGTAATTTTTTTTAACGACTCCACATCCCTGTTTTTAGCTGAAAGAATCGTTTTCACACGGTTAAAAATTCCAGCCGTGTCCTCTCTCAAGTGTGGAGCTTATCGACTTCTAATGTAGCATCTCAACAATATAGAATAATAAATATTAAGTCAAAATCGATTTGAAATGAAAGTTTTTCTTCTTTTCATGAAATTTACATTGAAATTCAGCCTGTAGCGTTGAATGAAAATGAATTATTTTATATGCGTACTCCTTGAAAGGCCAAGTTCTCAGAATCGAAATCAATTATCCAATTAAAAGTTTGCTACCATGATTTTAAATATTAAAAGATGAAAGGACGTCTGTAGAGTTTACAGTCGGATGCATGAAAACACGTTGATATCAGAGTGATTCAAATCAATAAGAGAAAATCATATACGTACGATTCAAAAAGGTAAAATAAAATTTTCTTGAATTAAATCATATTTTTATTTATCTTCATCGCTATAAAAGAAATTGGTCCTAATATATGAAACAAGAAAAGCTTTTTATTGAAGTTATGCTCGACATTTTGATTAATAGATTAATAAATGGTTAGTTGAGTGTGAGTGAAATAAGTAATTCAGCACTTAAAATAAATTAAGTATTTTAATTCTACAGAAATTATATGATATATGGTTGATAGCTATTTCGGCTTACGCCATCGTCAGAGATACACACCTATTCCTTCAAGCATGAGCGATTCTTCTATATTTTATATGAACTATGAACAAAACATTGGGAATATTGTTTTTTTTGTACTACAGCTTAGTTTAGTTGATATATTTTCACATTCTAATCAGGAGGAAGTTTTCAAAAGTGGTCAAATCAATTTGTTGAAAAACTAAGAATCTGAGATATTGTCATTACTTTTTCCTCATAAATTTATGTTTACTATCAAAATTTTTAAAATATTTTTTAAATTGAAGAATTACGGATAATGTGTAAGAATTCAAACTTTTCCATGTGAATAAAAGAAGGTCTCAAAAGTTTAATCGAAAATTTTCAGTTGAAAAAAAATATTTTGGAACTGACCACCTTTTCAAAAAATTACCTCTTGAATTATCTGTAAATTATTATCAGATTGATAGTATGTAATCTTATGATATTCAACCGATCATGACGTGTGACAGATGTGAAATCCTTACCTGTCAGACGAAGAATCGACGACCACGTTGGCGGCGTTGTCCATGACGAGGACTCCGCTGTTGATATTGTCGAGGGTGCCGGCCTGTGTCGCGGCTAAACGGTGCTCATGGCTAGAGCGGCGATCCTCTCGGGGAGCAGAGCGCCTGCCGCCCGCCCCGACTAAGGGATTCAGGTTGACGTCTTGCCTAGGCCTACACTTGGGAAAGAGTCGGGTGATGTGCTCGGGCTGCGCGCCTGATCGGCCTCCGAGGGTGGCGACGGGGCGGGGGGACGCGTTGTCCAGCGGCGGCAAGGCGCTGCTGGCCATCGCGCGCTCACCGCGCCGTGACACACCTCATCTGTAACAAACAAAGTAAACAACACATTATAAGTTACTGTCACATTATCCATGGCTTCTATCGACACAAAATAATCAAGCAAATTAAATTATGTGCACTGATTTCTTTTACATAGAAAAAATCAGTGTGTTAAACGTATACATATTTTATAACCATTGAATGAATACACTTGTCATTTTTAAGATGTTCACAATAATTGGTGGAAAGGTATTGTATTAAACAATAATAAAACATTTTTTTAATAAAGAATGAAATTAGCTTATAATTAAGGATTTCGACTGAGAGTGCTTGATGGAATATCAATATCAAATTTGAATTGTTTGATTTTTGTTCTTTTACATAAGTTTTGTCGCTAACGAAACGGGTTTCGCCTTTCGGCATCTTCAGGCATTTCAAGTGCACGGATGTACTTGAACTGACGTAGTAAACAGTTTGTATCGTTTATATACAAAAATAGTAGATCACTAAGTAAAATTGCTATTAAATTAACGATTACGACTGTCAATAATGAGAACCTACATATTTTTGTGTAGGATACATGATTCAATATAATATATTAACCATAATAAAATATGCGATGAATTTTGGTAGTTGTCTATTACTGTCTATTTTTACGAATAAATGTGTTTGTTTTTTTTTGTTGTTGAATAAGTAAGTTTTAACAACGTATGGTACTTTTGTTCTCTTGTCCACTAACAACGTGGATCATAAGGACTCTTTAAAAACTTACAAGTTTTTTAACGAGAGCTGTTTGTTCCTCCATCGCTCGTCTTTTAATTTTATGAGTTTAAGGATATAACGTTGGGATTAGGACAAGACAGCTGGTAAGAAATAGTATTAACAAATATCATCTTCTAATTGTATATATTACAACTTTTTTTAAGGCTTGATACTCTAATATAATAAAAACGTAACGCTGTTTCATTTTTTTATATGCACACATATATGGAATGATAATAAGAATACATCATCAAAGAAATAACAGTTACAATAACTGTGTATTAATAATTTAAATTTCACCTCCGGCAGAAAGCTTTGAAAGCTAACGAAAGCACCATATTTATGTGATGTTGTTGGCTTGGGATTTTTTCCATGTATCCATCTCATTCCAGACAAAGCTCTTTTAGTCTGGAAAAAGCGCTCAAATATGCATAAGAATCCAAATTTACTTACAACTGGCAATGCTATGCATTTGAGTAAGATCAATACAGGATAGAAAATCGCGACTTGGAAGACATTAAATTGCCAGAGAATATTTTACAATTA